>JARQOD010000004.1:437463482-437558692 GCA_033576555.1 Oophaga sylvatica
CCATTGGATTCTCACGTACTCTGACCTTCTATTCACATGCCTAGCCCTTCGATTCTCACGTACTGTGTCTATTCCAAAAACCTATTCAACAAAGGTGATTAAAAATCTGAGAACTGCTGCATTCTGGTTCTGTATGCAAGGACACTGAAATTCTTGTCTTCGCTGAATGCCTGATGGGAGGGGTGAGTGAAGCCGCTGCGCAATTGTTTGTGTGTTCTCCCTCAGCTTGCAGTTTCTTATCTGTGTGCAAGGACACTGAATGGAGGAGTATGAAGCTGCCCGGATTCACTGTGTTTCTGGCCTTGGTCTAAAGCACGCTAGTAGAACTTGTGTTTTTTTTTGTTTTTTTTAAAAATGGTTGGAGAATAAAACTCTAAAATAAATTGATTAGAAAAACCTCTCCAAAATTATTTAAAAATTTACTTAAAAGAAATACTTTAAAAACAAGAGTTAGATTTAAAAAGGAAAAAAAAGAAAGAAAGCCCTGCACAGTTTAGTAAAAAATCTAGGAAAAAGATTGACCAAAATAAAACTCCAAAAGCAAAAAGCTGATCAAAAAGGGGAGGGAAAAAAAACGTATTAATAGTAAAACTCCAAAAAACAACAAGGTTGACAAGAAGAAAAAACCCTTGTTACTAAAACAGCTAATTAAAAACAGAAAAGAGGTGGAAAAACTGATTGTAAAATGATAAAAGCAAAAAAAGAAAAAAAACTTTAAGATTTTTGTCTGGTAGCGTAGACTTAATCCTCCCGCCCTCCGGAATGTCTTCTTCACTGCGGCAGGCATTTCCCTCCTCCCTTATATCCTTGCTCGCTGTGTCTACAGACACTGAAATCACGTATCAAAAAAAAAAAAAAAGGTTATCCCTCAGAATAGAAAAAAAATTAATACAGTTCAGTCTGAATGCCTGAGGATTTTCATGCTACAGCCTGTAGCCAAAAACTAGCTCAAAAAGATCAAAACCAGGAAACAGATGTGACAACGTGATTAGCAGAGGAGGGGGGGTCAAAGGGGCTTTAGCCTGCAGTCAGCAGTGAATGAGGTAGTGACAGAGCGCACTCTGCTCTGAGTGTAAATTTAAAGCGACAGTACCTGATACAGACAGGAACACGTACAAATGAAACAGACACCCGGGAGAATACGAATCCCTCTTTTTTATGATCTGTGACACGTACAAGCTGCTCTGGTAACTGATAACTCACCAATTTCACTGAGCACGACAATGCTCCAGGTCTACTACCCGGAAAAACCGGTCGCCCTGCCTGGTACGCCGGCCACAGGAATCTGTAATAGCCTGTTCAAAATTCCCACCCTTCACACCTGGAATACTGGGAGTGTCTCCCTCCGATGTGTGAAGGAAACTGTGAGAATTTATCCAAACAAAGCCCCACCCTTCACACCTGGAATACTAGGAATGTCTCCCTCCGATGTGTGAAGGAATCTGTGGGAACTTATCCAGCAATTTGGCTTTCCTGCTATACAGCTCCCAGAAGTCAGCAAGCAAAACACAGTCACCGTTCCAATTTTCTCCCGGTTCACACAAAACATGAAACACATACACAGCACAGCAGCAAACACCTTATATCCCAGGGTTTTGGATAAGGGTGTGGAATTTTTACACTACCTGGGAATGCGGTGGTGACCACACCTGACCCGCAAGAGGTGTAAGACCTGGACTGGACACAAGGGACTTTCAGGTAAGATGACAAGATTTTCTTACCTTATTTATGGAGCTGCGCAGTCTCCGTCCCGTGAGCCAAGGCCATGGCCAACACCTCTGTCTCTCCGGTCAGCAGGTTCCCGTGCATTTCGTCCACTGCCCCACGTTGGGCGCCAGCTGTTATGGAAATTT
Source organism: Oophaga sylvatica (assembly GCA_033576555.1). Classification (NCBI taxonomy): domain Eukaryota; kingdom Metazoa; phylum Chordata; class Amphibia; order Anura; family Dendrobatidae; genus Oophaga; species Oophaga sylvatica. The sequence continues at coordinate 437,465,336 of JARQOD010000004.1, forward strand.
AATTAGGATAAGTCTATCCTGCAGTGTTTGCTGCTGCTGTTCCCAATTTTAGACTAAATGTCTTTTTGAGCTCTCAGAACGAAATGAGGACTGTCCACACGGAAGTGTCAGTATAACAGTTCATCAAGACCAACAGTTTATTATTCATTCAAGGTTTTATACGTTTACAAAAAGGGGCTGGTTAGTCACTTCACATACAATTAAAAGCTGCTAGATTATTGGCTGTTTTAGTGTAAGTATGATAATTATGATAATTATGATAAAAGGGCTGAAGTGGCAAATTTATTGTTCTTTGCCCCAGTTTTCCTACGTGACTAGTAAAGAAAATAATAGATATCTATCCGGACTTTCTGTCCTTGTTTCTTTTTGTGTCCTTGGTAAAAAGTCCCTATGAGCTATAGCCACGGTCGTCTTAAGCAACTGATTATAGCTAGCATCAGCTTTTGCATAGATATGCTGAGCACAGGATTTTTAGCAAGTGAGATCTATCTAACTGTAAATGCATATATATATATATATTGAATATATGGAATACATATATATTTCCATGACAATAGCAGAAGAAATTCTTGAACCACTGTCCATAATCTTTGGAAATTCTTGGAGAACAGGAGAAGTCCCAGAAGACTGGAGAAGAGCAAATGTTGTTCCTATCTTCAAAAAGGGGAAGAAGGTGGACCCAGTAACTACAGGCCGGTGAGTCTGACTTCTATTCCAGGAAAGATCTTTGAACAAATTATTAAAGAACATGTATGCAAGTACCTGGATAAGAATGAAGTGATTAAACAGAGTCAGCATGGGTTTGTAACTAATAAGTCATGTCAGACTAACTTAATTTCCTTCTATGACAGAATCACTGACTGGGTGGATCAGGGAAATGCTGTAGATATATATATCTTGACTTCAGCAAAGCATTTGACAAAGTATCTCACACAATCCTTATTGAAAAAATGACTAAGTATGGAATGGACAAGGCAACTGATAGGTGGATTCATAACTGGCTTAGTGATCGGACCCAAAGAGTGGTCGTAAATGGCTGCACATCCAGTTGGAAGAATGTCTCAAGTGGGATACCACAGGGCTCTGTTTTGGGCCCTGTATTGTTCAACATCTTTATTAATGATTTAGATGAAGGAATTGAGGGTAAACTGATCAAATTTGCTGATGACACAAAGCTAGGAGGGGTAGCTAATACTAGAGAAGAGAGAGAGAAGATTCAAAAAGATATAAATAAACTGGAGCAGTGGGCAGCAACTAACAGAATGGATTTTAACAGGGAAAAATGCAAAGTACTACATCTGGGCAATAAAAATGAAAAAAGCATATACAAAATGGGAGGAATAGGGCTAAGTAACAACACATGTGAAAAAGACTTGGGTATACTAATTGATCACAGACTTAACATGAGTCAACAGTGTAATGCAGCAGCAAAAAAGGCAAATGCAATTCTAGGATGTATCAACAGAAGCATACAGTCTAGATCACGTGAGGTCATAATTGCCCTCTACTCCTCTTTGGTCAGACCTCATCTGGAATACTGTGTCCTGTTATGATTTGGTAGCTGAGGAGTGCAGGTAAAAAAGGCAATACACCAGAGCAGTTGGAATCTATGAGATTGCAGTACCCTGACTAACCACCACAACTAGAGGCAGCCGTGGAGCGTTCCTACGTTGGTCCTAGACGCCTCGTCACAGCCTGAGAAACTAACTATACCTAAAGATAGAAAGAGGAAAGCTATCTGCCCCGGAGCAGATCCCCAAAGAACATAGAAAGCCCCCAAACATGTAATGGCGGTTAGACAAGAAGAAATACTGACACAGACAGAAAATAGTATGAGCAAACGTTGGGGCCCAAACTATCTAAATAGAAAAGGATAGGAAGGGCACTTACTGCAATCCCAAAAAACCCTGAAAAGCACCAACTCTACTAATTTAAAAAACCTGAGATCACACGACCTCTACCACCTAAATTAGTTCTCTGGTGTAACAAAATCAAAACAGCAGCCACTGAAAAAACTGGAAAAAGCAAATGTACAAAACATCAGTGGCTGAACTAAACTGAGAGGGCAAAAGCCCCCGGAGGGGACCTTGAAGGCCCCCACAGAAGTGCAGGACAAAATGCAAAAATCAAGCACAAAAACAAAAAGAAGAAAATGTCTTATCTGTAAGCAGGAGATGCAGACACAACACAGCAGGCTACAAAGGAAACAGGAATCAAGGATTGAGACCAGAACAATTGATCACCGGCAACCCTGATGGGAAGGCGACTCCCTTAAATAAGACCAGTCAGTAACACCTGATTCCCAATCCTCACAATCTTCACTGGACAGTCCAGTACCGCTTGTAACCACCAGAGGGAGCCTCTGCTCAGAACTCAATTCAAGTCCATTCACAACAGTACCCCCCCCTTGAGGAGGAGTCACCGAACCCTCACTTGAGCAACCAGGTCGGTCAGGATGAGTTCTATGATACGCACGGATGAGTCTCCTAGCATGGATGTCCGAAGCAAACACCCAAGAATTGTCTTCCTGACCATACCTCTCCACTTAACCAAATACTGGAGTTTCCGTCTAGAAAAACGAGAATTCAATATTTTCTCAACCACAAACTCCATATTGCCCTCAACCAGAACAGGGTCAGGAGGCAAAGCAGTAGGAACCACTGGCTCAACAAACCTCTTCAACAAGGACTTGTGGAACACGTTATGGATCTTAAATGTCCCTGGAAGAGCAAACGAAAAGAAACAGGATTAAGAATCTCCATGATCTTATAAGGTCCAATGAACCTAGGCTTAAATTTAGGAGATGCCACTCTCATAGGAATATTTTTTGAGGACAACCAGACCAAGTCCCCCACTTTAAACCGAGGACCATCAGTCCTATGCCGGTTAGCAAACCGCTGGGCCCTCTCCTGAGAGAGGGACAACCTCTCCACTACCTGGTCCCAAATCTGTTGCATACGCTCAACAACAGAGTCAACACCTGGACAGGCAGAAGCCTCCGTCTGTCCTGAAGAAAATCGAGGGTGAAACCCAGAATTACAGAAAAATGGAGACATCAAAGTGGCAGAGCTAGCCCTATTATTAAGAGCAAACTCAGCCAAAGGCAAAAAAGAGACCAGTCATCCTGATCATCAGACACAAAGCATCTTAGATAAGTCTCCAATGTCTGGTTTGTTCTCTCAGTTTGACCATTGGTCTGAGGATGAAACGCCGAGGAGAAAGACAACTGAACACCAAGCTTAGAACAAAAGGTCCTCCAAAATCTGGAAACAAACAGGACTCCTCTGTCAGACACAATGTTCTCAGGAATGCCGTGTAAACGAACCACGTGCTGAAGGAACAAAGGCACCAATTCAGAGGAGGAAGGCAACTTAGGTAATGGCACAAGATGTATCATCTTGGAAAACCTATCACAAATCACCCAGATGACGGTCATTCTCTGAGAAACAGGGAGGTCGGAAATGAAATCCATAGAGATATGGGTCCATGGTCTCTTGGGCACAGGCAATGGCATCAACAAACCACTAGAGCGAGAGCAAGGCTTGGAGCGAGAGCAAGTCCCGCAGGACTGCACAAATTCCCTGACATCACGAGACAAGGTAGGCCACCAAAAGGACCGACTAACCAAGTCTCTAGTACCAAAAACTCCGGGATGACCGGCCAACGCGGAACAATGAATCTCAGACATCACACTCTTTTTCCACTGGTCCGGGACAAACAATTTCCCAACAGGGCAGCGCTCGGGCCTATCCTCCTGACACCCCTCCAGAGCCAGTCTCAAATTGGGCGAGATGGCGGAAAGAACTACACCTTCTTTCAAAATAAACAGATGGATCAGATACCTCAGGAGAGTCCGCAAGGAAACTCTCGAGAGGGCATCCGCCTTAAAATTCTTAGTGCCAGGAAGAAAGGAAACCACAAAATTAAAACGTGTGAAAAACAAGGCCCACCTGGCCTGTCTAGGATTAAGTCGCTTGGCAGATTCCAGGTAAACCAGATTCTTATGGTCAGTAAGGACCACCACCTGATGTTTGGCTCCCTCCAGCCAATGTCTCCACTCTTCAAAAGCCCACTTCATGGCCAATAACTCCCGATTACCCAGTCATAATTACGTTCAGTAGGAGAAAATTTTCGAGAGAAAAGGCACAAGGGTTACTTTTAGAGGTCTCTGGATCTCTTTGGGACAAAACGGCACCTGCCCCAATTTCAGAGGCATCAACCTCCACCTGAAATGGCAGAGAAACATCAGGCTCCCGTAGAACAGGAGCAGAAGTGAATCTCTGCTTAAGTTCCTGAAATGCAGAGACTGCCTCAGGAGGCCAATTCACCACATCAGAACCCTTTTTGGTCAAATCAGTTAATGGTTTAACAATAACCGAGAAATTACCAATAAATTTACGATAAAAATTGGCAAAACCCAAAAATCTTTGAAGAGCCTTTAATGAAGTAGGTTGGACCCAATCACAGATGGCCTGAACCTTGACTGGGTCCATTTCAATAACAGATGGTAACAAAATGAATCCCAAAAATGAGATCCTCTGTACGCCAAAAAGACACTTTGATCCCTTCACATACCTCTAGAGCATTCTCTCTCAAAATCTGGAATACAGTTCGAACATGTTTCACATGAGAGTCCCAGTCATTAGAAAAAATCAAGATATCATCCAAATAAACAATCAGAAATTTATCCACAAAATCCCTGAAAATGTCATTCATGAAGGACTGGAAGACAGAAGGAGCATTAGTGAGCCCAAAGGGCATCACAAGGTACTCAAAATGCCCTTCAGGGGTGTTAAATGCCGTCTTCCATTCATCCCCGTGCTTAATGCGAATAAGGTTATATGCCCCCCTGAGGTCAAGCTTGGTAAACCAAGTAGCGTTTTTCACCCTGGAAAACAGGTCAGAAATCAAGGGTAACGGATATTGATATTTCACAGTAATATTGTTCAAAAGACGATAATCAATACACGGCCTTAATGAACCATCCTTTTTGGCCACAAAGAAAAAACCGGCACCTAAGGGTGAAGAGGATGGTCTGATATGACCCTTCTCCAATGACTCCTTGATATAAGACCGCATAGCGTCATGTTCAGGTACAGACAAGTTAAAAAGGCGACCTTTAGGGAATTTACTACCAGGCACTAATTCAATAGCGCAGTCATAGCTCCTATGGGGAGGCAAAGATGCAGATTTACTTTCGCTAAACACATCAGAAAAATCAATCAAAAAGTCAGGAACATCCTGTGCCTGGGGGGAGGCAGAAAAAACAGGAGTGTTGGTATTAACACATTGGCAGCCCCAACTGGTTACAGACACAGATTTCCAATCCAAAACAGGATTATGAGACTGTAACCAAGGGAAACCCAGCATGATAATGTCATGTAGATTATACAGAACCAAAAATTTGCAGCTCTCCTGATGATCAGGTTCAACCCTCATTATCACCTGAGTAGAGAACTGCGGTTTATTCTCAGCCAAAGGGGTAGAATCGATCCCCAGTAGGGGAATAGACTTCTGTAGGGGTACCAAGGGAAACCCGCAACGTTTAGCAAAATCAAAATCCATCAGGTTAATAGCTGCTCCCGAATCAACGAATGTTATTTAGTGGTGGTGAAATTCAACAGTGTGCATAGCTCATGCATGCACATTAAAAAAATATATAATTTTTTTTCTGGTGCAAAATGTGCAGTATCCCACGTTGTCATTTTCTGGTGGTGATATAAAGCTGTCTGCAGACCTCACGCACATACCCCAAAAAATATAATTTTTTTCTGTTGCTAAATGTGATACAGCCCGCTGTAGCCCACATTGTCTATTTGTGGCAGTGATATGAAGCTGTCTGCAGACCTAACGCACCTTAAAAAAAACAAAATTATACATTTTTCTTTTGCAATCTGTGATACAAACCGCAGTATCCCACGTTGTCATTTTGTGGCGGTTATATATAGCTGTCTGCAGACCTAATGCACATTAAAAAAAAATGATAATTTTTTCTGGTGCAAAATGTGACACAGCCCACCATATCCCACGTTGTAACTTTATGGCAGTGATATGAAAGTGTCTACAAACTTAACGCACATTAAAAAAATTATAATTTTTCCTGTTGCAAAACGTGATACAGCCCACCGTATCCTACGTTCTCTGCAGACCTAATGCACATTAAAAAACAAAAATTATATATTTTTCTTGTGCTAAATGTGATACAGCCCGCCGTATCCCACGTTGTAATTTTATGGCGGTGATATGAAGATGTCTACAGGCCTAACGCACATTAAGAAACAAAAATTATAATTTTTTCTGTTGCTAAATGTGATACAGCCTGCTGTATCCAATGTGGTCATTTTCTGGTGGTGATATGAAGCTGTCTGCAGACCTCATGCACATAGCAAAAAAATATATAATTTTTTCTGTAGCTAAATGTGATACAGCCCGCTGTAGCCCACGTTGTCATTTTGTGGCGGTGATATGAAGCAGTCTGCAGACCTCACATACATTAAAAAACAAAAATTATAATTTTTACCGTTGCTAAATGTGATACAGCCCACCGTATCCCAACTTGTCATTTTGTGGCAGTGATATGAAACTGTCTGCAGACCTAGCGCACATTAAAATAATTATATTATAATTTTTTTCTGTTGCAAAACATGATACAGCCCGCCATATCCCACGTCGTAATTTTATGGCAGCGATATCAAGCTGTCTGCAGACCTAACGCTCATTAAAAAAATTATATTTTTTTCTTTTGCAGCACATGATGCAGCCTGCCTTATACCACGTTGTAATTTTATGGCGGTGATATGACGCTGTCTGCAGACCTCACGCACATTAAAATATTTTTTTTTCTGTTGCTAAACTTGATACAGCCCGCTATATTCAAGCTTTTCATTTAGTGGCGTTGAAATTGTTCTGTGTGCAGAACTGTTGCACAGTAAATTTATTTATTTTATTTTTCTTACAATCGTGATACAGCAGCCAAGATCTGAGTTTAAAATATTTTTGAGCCTATCTTCTAGATAATGTGCATCTTTGGCATCCAATTTCTGACTGGCATCTTTTATGCCTAGCTTGAGACGCGCATCTGTTACACCTATCTTCTGACGAGCATCAAATGCTTTCTGGTAATTGTTGTTGGGTAAACCAGTAATTGTTGTAGGCTGGATCCTGGATTTCATACCTCCCATAGCCGCCCTGTTATTGATCCTGTTGTACGATCCAATTCCCGCCATCGTCATGCCCCTTTTCCTGATCAGTTCATGTAGCGACATGTCGGCCATGTTTCTCCAGCAAACCTGCACCTTACCAGCAGCAACTGTAGGAAAGAGTTCTTCTTTGGTAAACTGCTCCAGGTCCCTTATATTTGAAGGGTGCCTTCTCCAAACTGCCATTTTGAGATCTCTCCACAGGTGTTCTATGGGATTCAGGTATGGACTCATTGCTGGCCACTTTAGAAGTCTTCAGTGATTTCTCTCAAATCATTTTATAGTGCTTTTGGAAGTGTGTTTGGGTCATTGTCCTGCTGGAAGACCCATGACCTCTGAGGGAGACCCAGCTTTCTCACACTTGGCCCTACATTATGCTGCAAAATTTGTTGGTAGTCTTCAGACTTCATAATGCCATGCACACGGTCAAGCAGTCCAGTGCCAGAGGCAGCAAAGCAACCCCAAAACATCAGTGAACCTCCGCCATGTTTGACTGTAGGGACCGTGTTCTTTTCTTTGAATGCCTCTTTTTTTTTTCCTGTACACTCTATGTTGATTGTTTTTCCCAAAAAGCTCAACTTTTGTCTCATCTGACCAGAGAACATTCTTCCAAAACGTTTTAGGCTTTCTCAGGTAAATTTTGGCAAACTCCAGTCTGGCTTTTTTATGTCTCGGGGTAAGAAGTGGGGTCTTCCTGGGTATCCTACCATACAGTCCCTTTTCATTCAGACGCCGACGGATAGTACAGGTTGACACTGTTGTACCCTCGGACTGCAGGGCAGCTTGAACTTGTTTGGATGGTAGTCGAGTTTCTTTATCCACCATCCGCACAATCTTGCGTTGAAATCTCTCGTCAATTTTGCAAGTGTGATTTAGTTATTGCCAACACCTGTTAGGTGCCACAGGTAAGTTACAGGTGCTGGTGATTACACGAATTAGAGAAGCATCACATGATTTTTCAAACAGTGCCAATACTTTTGTCCATTCCCTTTTTTAGGTTTGGTGTGGAATTATATCCAATTTGGCTTTAGGTCAATTATTTTTGTGTTTTTTCATTGAAGACAAATTAAATGAAGATAATAATACCAAAGAATTTGTGTTTGCAATCATTTTCAGGAAGAAACTGAGTATTATCTGACAGAATTGCAGGGGTGCCAATACTTTTGGCCACCACTGTATGTGCCTGTTGTTATTGCTGCTGCTGCTACTGGAGATGTCAACACTAATTGGTGGAAATGTAAACAGTCCAGCTTGGGTGTCCATCTGCTGGGTTGGTGTAGTGGAAGACCTGTCGGTCCCTATTATAGTATTTCTACTAGGGTGAAATTTATTGTTGGTGTCTGCCAATAAATGTTTGTAAATGTGTAGATTTCTGGTTGGGTCTCCTTAATGTGTTTTTGTCTTTAGCAGTAGGTCTCTGATACCGGCAGTCCTCCACTCTCTCTCAGGCAAAACTAACAGGTCAAGGAAATTCTTATCCTCTCTTGCTGACAACTTTATCTTCCAAAAGGTAGGGGAGAAAACAAGGGGATCTGCTACCTTGGATCTAATCCTTATAAACAGGGAGGAAATGGTTGAGGAGGTAAGAGTGTCTGGGACCCTAGGAGGTAGCGATCATGCTATTTTAGAATTTTGAATAACTAGAGGAGGAAGAACTGTGAAGACTCAGATGTCAAGGTTAGATTTCAGAAAGGCAGATTTTAAGGGACTCAGAAAGAGAATTGGAGGGATCCAATGGCTGGATATCCTTAAGGACAAAAATGTCCAGGAAGGATGGTATAGGAAAGATGTGTAAGGATGGGAAATCTTGAAAAATGAGATACTCAAAGCATAATCATTAACAATTCCGAAAAGAGGGAAAAATAGGAAGCATTTAAGGAAACCACGATGGATGAACACAGAACTTAAACACATGCTAAAAAGGAAGAAAGAAATGTTTATCAAATGGAAAGAGAGAGGCAATATAATGCTGTCTGCAGAACCTGCAGGGCACAAATCAGATTAACTAAAGATGACAATGAATTAAGGCTTGCAAGAGACGTCAAAAGCAACAAAAAAGGATTTTGGGGATATGTCAAAATTAAAAGAAAAGTCAAAGATGCTATAGGATTTTTACAGGATGAAAATGATGAAATGGTAAGAGAGGATGTTGAAAAGGCTGAACTTTTAAATTCCTATTTTGCATCTGTTTTCTCTCAGAAAGGAAATGTAACATCAACTGATCTTCACTGTCCTATTTAGTGTATAGAAAAATCCAGGATATCTATAAACAGAAAAATAGTGAGGAAACACTTAGCTAACCTAAATGAATTTAAGTCTCCAGGTCCAGATGAATTACACCCCAGAGTACCGAAGGAGATAGCAGAAGAAATTCTTGAACCACTCTCCATAATCTTTGAAAATTCTTGTAGAACAAGGGAATTCCCAGAAGACTGGAGAAGAGAAAATGTTGTTCCTATCTTCAAAAAGGGGATGAAGGTGGACCCAGGGCACTATAGGCCAGTAAGTCTGACTTCTATACCAGGAAAGATTTTTGAACAAATTATTAAACAACATGTATGTAAGTACCTGGACAAGAATGAAGTGATTAAACAGAGTCAGCATGGGTTTGTAACTAATAAGTTATGTCAGACTAACTTAATTTCCTTCTATCACAGAATCACTGACTGGGTGAATCAGGGAAATGCTGTAGATATAGTATATCTTGACTTCAGCAAAGCATTTGACAAAGTATCTCACACAATCCTTATTGAAAAAATGACTAAGTATGGAATAGACAAGGCAACTGTTAGGTGGATTCATAACTGGCTTAGTGATCGGTCCCAAAAGTCGTCGCAAATGGCTGCACATCCAGTTGGAAGAATGTCTCAAGTGGGGTACCACAGGGCTCTGTCCTGGGCCCTGTATTGTTCAACATCTTCATCAATGATTTAGATGAAGGAATTGAGGGTAAGCTGATTAAATTTGCTGATGACACAAAGCTAGGAGGGATAGCTAATAATGGAGGAGAGAGAGAGAGGATTCCAAAAGATATAAATAAACTGGAGCAGTTGGCAGCAACTAACAGAATGGTTTTTAACAGGGAAAAATGCAAAGTACTACATCTGGCAATAAAAATGGAAAAAGCATATACCAAATGGGAGGAATAGGGCTAAGTAATAGCACATGTGAAAAAGACTTGGTTATACTAATAGATCACAGACTGAACATAATGTAATGCAGCAGCAAAAAAGGCAAATACAATTCTAGGATGTAATAACAGAAGCATACAATCTAGATCACGTGAAGTCATTATTGCCCTCTACTCCTCTTTGGTCAGACCTCATCTGGAATATTGTGTCCAGTTTTGGGCACCACGTTTTAAAAATGACATCAACAAACTGGAGCAAGTTCAGAGAAGAGCGACTAGAATGGTGATTGGTCTGCAAACCATGTCCTATGAGAAGTGGTTGCAGGATTTGGGAATGTTTAGCTTGCAAAAGAGAAGACTGAGAGGAGACTTAATAGCTGTCTACAAATATCTCAAGGGCTGTCACATTGTAGAAGGATCATCTTTATTCTCATTTGCACAAGGAAAGACTAGAAGCAATGGGATGAAACTGAATGGGAGGAAACACAGATTAGATATTAGAAAAAACTTTTTGACAGTTAGGGTGATCAGTGAGTGGAACAGGCTGCCACGAGAGCTGGTGAGTTTTTCAATGGAAGTCTTCAAACAGAGGCTGGACAGACATCTGTCGGGGATGATTTAGAGAAACCTGCTTTGAGCAGGGAGTTGGACCAGATGGCCCAGGACGTCCCTTCCAACTCTACCACTCTATGATTCTATGATTCAACTACCCGTGTTATTATCCTTACATTTTTCTGACAATAGTAATCAACGAAACTGTGAATTGTGAATTTTTTGTTTTATCACTTATATAGCGCAAATAATTCAACATTTGCTTTACAGACATTTACAGACATTACTGGCACTGTCACCATTGGGACTCACACTCTAAATTTACTATCTGTATGTCTTTGTAGTGTGGGTAGAAAAATAATTACTGGGATTAAACCCTGGCAAACATGAGTAGAACATACAAACTCTTTGCAGATGCTGTCCTTGGTGGGGTTGGAGCACAAGACTACAGCGCTGCAAGGCTACTAATGTTTTTGCGTTGACAACTGATCGTTTCTGTGGTTGGAAGGCTATCACTGTGATGCAAGCTGTGTGCTTCACTGCTGTCTTGGGACAAACCTGTCACGGGGCAGTGATAGAAATACAGGGGACGAGGAACCTGGGCCCCTGAACTGCCCCTAAGGCTAAGGAGGGCCCTGTCTTTCCTGAACTTTGAGGTACACTTGAAAGTAGTGAGGCCCAAGTCACAGACCTGTCCCTGTCTCCTGTTTAGCCCTCAGCTAAACCCACCAACCAACAGAGAATAAAGGGAACCACACAAAAATAACCAAAGAAAGACACCTAGGGGTTAAATAAACTAAACAACAAACACTTAGCTTTCTCTACTGCAATGCTTGGCACAGCAGAGTAAGGAACCAGATCAGGGAAACAGCAGAAGTTCCACTGTGCTCAGCAGGCTCCTGACTCCAGCTTGGTTGGTCTCCAAAAGCAGAAGTATCACCAACAATCAGCTGACACCTCAGGTGACCTTATAAAGGAAGGTAGGAGTGAATACCACCTTCCCCTGGCAAATCAGCAGCAATGTAATTACACCAGCGGCCACCGGGGGAAAAGACTGACATTAACCCCCGATGGCCTGAAAGGAAAAAGGTTTTAATATGCAAAGAGAGATCTGTCACAGATCCAAAAGTGGATCGTGACAAAACTACTGTCAAAATTGTCTTCATGCATGTTTTGATACTGCAGCATGGGTGCGTCCCTTTTCAAGGGTGGGAAGAATCAGGCAAAATTTACTTTTTCATTGTGGATCGAATACACTGGCAATCCAGTAGTCAGCACTATTTTGAATCATAACTATACGGGTAACAATAACAATCATGTTGCAGATAGTGCTGCAAGAAGGAGCTTATGGGTCGGTCTCTTTCATGAGATCCAACTCCACAGTGTGTTGGTGGCAGGATAACCCTCAAGCTTTCTTCCTCCATCCCCTCCTGACCACCATGGACAACATAGAGGGAATCATTATCATCTACATCTCCTAACTGTTGCACGTCCATCAACTCTTCCATCTCGTCCTTTTCATGGTCCTTCTCCATTTGTTCCTTCCATGGCAACCACCTATGAGATGACAGACTTGAACTTATAGATATTTTTAAACCTAAAGGAATCCTCCTCTTCTCCAGGGACCACCACCACCACCTTCTCACCTAGACTATTTAAAGTGTGAACCTGCTTGTAATTGACAGTAATAGTAATACAGATGATGTCATCGTCACTGCTAACCATTGTAGTAGCCATTAAGAAAAAAGTGCAGAAGGGTGCAAAGGTCCTTCATCTGTGTCCACTACGCAAGTGTGAATTGCACCACGTTCATACTGGGTTGTGCCAGGCTATGAAAAATATCACACTGCACTAGGTCTCGGCACTGCTGCCACAGTCGCTGCAACATGTGCAGAGTTTAATTCCATGGTATGGTCATATCGCATATCAACCGGCTAACCGGTAGATCTCTATATCAACTGAAGTGGAATTGTGGATGTCAGCAGACAACGACAGCGGTTTCCGCAGCAGCACATCCAGGCTGGGACAGTGGCGAAGGAATTGCTGTAAGATCAGGTTGAGGATGCAAACCATGTAAGGCATGTGTGTAAGGTTGGCCCGTCGTAGGGCCGCCACCAGGTTTGCACCATTATCGTACACAGCCTTCCCTGGCTCCAGGGTGAGTGTAGACAGCCATTGCTCAAACTCGGCATGGATAGCTGTCCACAACTGTTGATCTGTATGACTGCGATCTCCAAGGCAAATTAATGTAAACACTGCCTGATTACAGTTAGCCCTGGCTGCGCTGTACGGAGGTGGGAGGGTATTCTGTTATGTTTTGATAGCTGAGGAGGGCAGGAGCAAAAAACCACAAAGGCAGCCAAACTCCAGAGTTTAATTAAGGCAGATGTTGAGGGCGCATGTGGAGGCCCTAGAGGAGGTGGAGGAGGCAGAAGCACTGGAGGATCTGTTTCATACAGAGGATTGTTCCGCAAGCCCTGGATATTCCAAGACTTTATTGTCTAGTGACACCTTGGTTTCTACTCCTTTAGTTCTCCATCCCCTGGTGTGTACTAGTTTAGTTCTCCAACCGAAGCTGTTTAGTAGTTTCGTTCTCCAACCCCTGTTGTCTAGTACAGTCCGTGGGCTCCTCAAATTTCTGAGTTTTGTAATGAATGTATCACCTTCACCCAATGGGGTTAATGTTTGTTGACGACGGTTTGGTTTATGCTCGGACCCCACTTCGTCCGGCCATGGATCAAACTTTGAAAAAAAATTGGCCATTGCTGCAGAATATTTCCTCCTCTTGACTCTGTGAATCTTTAGAGTACACTACTGATGCCCATGGCATACAATGTGTGAAGAGATCTGCAGACTCAGCCATCTGTGGTTCCCAACAATCAGTTGAGTGGTTGGAGAGTTGTGATGTCAGGGAAACAAGGGTAATTGTGGTGCCACCACTGAGGACTGTACTGTGTGTGATGTTAAGGTGAAGGAAGAGGAGCAAAGGCACTTGATGCAGTGCTTGCCATCTACTGGAGCACATGTTCTTTCTGGCCCTCATCTACAAAGAATACCGCTGTATTACTGCCAAAGAAAGGGAGTGGAGTAGCCCATCCAGTAACAGAAGTTGTAAAAATGCTGCACAATTGCTCATTGCAGCAAAACAAAACGACTTCTCATCCCTCATATCATACCTGTCTCACAACTCTAAACAGCTATTCAGTACTTTCAATTCTCTCCTGTGTTCACCAGCTCCCCTCCCTCTCCTCTTATCTCAATTGAAGACTTTGCCTCACCACCTGTGAACTTGACATAATAACGTCCTACCTCATTCCAAACTTTACCACAGTCTTCATCACAAGTAGAGTTGAGCGAAACAGGTCAGTCAGATTCAAAAGTCTCCGACTTCAGCCAAAGTCGGGTTTCGTTGGCCGAAACGCGACCATAGCGTGCAGTCGGCCATGCGGTCGTCAACCCCAGCACCCAAGTCGGTTTTCCCATAATGCTTGCAGGAGCCTTTTTTCAGCCAATGAGCAAGGACGTACACTGTGGGCAACGAGATGACATGAGCAGCGACAACCACCATCTTAAAGAAGGGCATTGCGGTGATTGGCTTGCTTTGGCGGGTGTCATAGTGTCTATAAAAGCCCTGAGCGCCAACCTCCATTTTACTTCTGCCGATATTAACAGTAGGGAGAGGTTGCTGATGCTGTTTATCAGTAGTGAGAGAGTTAGGGCTGGAAACAGAAGTTCTTCTGTGCTTGTGCTGATAGCAATTGTGCTGTACAGTTAGTGTGCAGTGACAAGGGAGGATTTTCTTGTGTGCAGCAGCGCTGGTTATTAGGCTGCCTGATAGCTGTACTGCTGTGTGCACACTGCTGTGCAGACTGCTTTTTACACAGCACTAATACTTTTATTCTTTTTTTCTGCACACTTACCGACCATTCATGTTTTCCCACACCGTATAGAGCTGTACGCTACTCACACACTATCGTGTACCAGCTGGTATCACAGACAAATACATGCTGACTATTTGTGTGTGACTCCGGAAATATATACGGAGATTGCAATTTTCCACTACACTGCATATAGCTGTACGCTTCTGAGACAGTACCGTATATCTGCTCTTTGTATTACGGTCAAATCCATACTGAGTGAGCGTCTGTGTGTGACCCCGGAAATATATACGGAGATTTAAATTTTCCCCAATACCGTATACAGCTGTCAGCTTCTGATACAGTACCGTATTTCTGCTCTTTGTATTACGGTCAAATCCATACTGAGTGAGCGTCTGTGTGACTCCGGAAATATATACGGAGATTGCAATTTTCTCCTACACCATATACAGCTGTCTGCTTCTGATACAGTACCGTACATCTGCTGTTTGTATTACGGTCAATTCCATACTGAGTGAGCGTCTGTGTTTGACTTCGGAAATATATACGGAGATTGCAATTTTCCCCTACACCGTATACAGCTGTCTGCTTCTGATACAGTACCATATATCTGCACTTTGTATTACGGTCAAATCCATACTGAGTGACCGTCTGTGTGTGACTCCGGAAATATATACGGAGATCTAAATTTTCCCCTACGCCATATACAGCTGTACGCTCCTCATACAGTACCATATATCTTCTGGTATTTTTGGTAGATTTTGCCAAACATGAGGAGGTATAGTGGAAGAGACCACGGACGTGGGCGGGAGGGTCCAGCTGGGAATGATGGTGGTGGTGGTGATGCATTTGCTGGTAGTGCCAAAAGCCCAATAGCACCTAAGGCAGGAGGTGTTGAGCCTGCGTCATCGTCTCGCTCCAGAAGGCCTGGAAGGCTCACTTTTTTGGGAGTAGGTAAACCTCTTTTAAAGCCGGAGCATCAGGACCAGGTTTTGGCTTACACTGCAGAAACAGCCTCCAGCTCTATCGCCTTCTCTTCTGAAGTTTCAAAAAATGCAAGCACTGAGTCGTCAGTGCAGGCTCCTGGTCAGGAACAACACCTTTCTTTGTGTCCTTCACCCCCACCAAAAGTGAAGGATGTGGCAGGCCACACTTCAGATTACTCCATGGAGCTCTTTTCACATACCATGCCTGGGTTATCAAGTCAAATCCTGAGTTCCCCAGTCCAAGATGAATATGACATGGAGTGCACTGATGCACAGCCAGTGCTTTCTGATTCTGCTGGTACATTCACCAGAGCACTACATTGCCCTCACAGTCAACTGAGCCAGAATCTGACCCTGATGAAACTCAGGTGCCCCTTCCCGCTTACGATACCACCTTACATGGTGACACAGAGGAATGTGCAGATGAAATTGAAGAGGAGGTGATGGATGACCAAGTTGTTGACCCGGATTGGCATCCATTGGGGGAAGAGTGTTCCGCTGGCAATAGCTCAGAAAAGGGGGAGGATCCGCTGCGGGCATCGACATCGCAGCTGCGGTTATCTGGCAGGCCCTTAGCAGTCCAAAAACGTGTTAAAAAAAGAAAAAGAGTTGCAGGACAGCTTGGCCAGATGGTCAAATTAGCACAGCGTGCAAGCCCTGGAAATTTGTCCCATAGTAGGAAGAGTGCAGTGTGGCACTTTTTTGACCAAAATCTTATTGATGAGGCAAAGGTTATCTGTAAGAAGTGCCGAAGGACCTTTAGCCGAGGGAAAAATCTCCGAAAATTGAATACCAGTTGCATGCTTAGACATTTAAACACCATGCACTTGCAAGCATGGACTGACTACAAAATCTCACTGGCTTTGAACGCCTACATTGCCAAACTGATCTCATTAGAGATGATGCCCTTCCGTTTGGTTGAAAGCGCAGCGTTCCGAGAGCTCATGGTCTACGCTGTCCCACATTATGACCAACCCAGTTGGCACTTCTTTTCTAGAAAAGCCATTCCTGCCCTCCACCTGCATGTGAAAGACCGCATTGTCCATGCACTCAAACAATCAATGAGTGGAAAGGTGCACCTCACAACAGATGCATGGGCCAGTAGGCATGGCCAGGGCCATTACGTGTCCATCACTGCACACTGGGTTAATGTGGTGGATGCAGTCTCCACAGGGGTCAGCGCGGTGGGACAGTGCTGCGTAGCCCACTGTATAGGCAACAGCTGACTGTAGGCGTTCGACCCTCCTCCTTCTCCTACAGAAGCAAAACCTCATCTACAGAGCGCAGTCGCACGAGCACTCCATCCGCAGCTACCAGTGTTGCACACGAGGTGTCCCACTATCGATCAGCTAGTGGTAAGCGTCAGCAGGCTGTTTTAAAGATTATGTCTTTGGGCGACAACAGACACACCGCGGAGGTACTGGCCGACTACTTGCAGCGAGAAACTGAGTCATGGCTGGGCAGTATACATCTTGAGCCAGGCAAGGTAGTCAGTGATAACGAACGTAATTTTTTTTGCGGCCATAGCCCTGGCAAAACTCAGACACACACCTTTCCTGGATCATACCTTTAACCTCGTGGTGCAGCGCTTCATAAATAATTATCCAGAGTTACCAGCCCTGCTCCATAAGGTGCGAAGACTGTGCTCACAAATCCGTGACTCGCCCCTAAACTCCAGTTGTATGCAGAGGTTGCAGCGATCGCTCCACCTCCCCAAGCACCGCCTAATCATAGACGTTGCAACAAGGTGGAACTCCACCATGCACATGATTGAGAGGCTGTGCGAACAGAGGCAGGATGTAATGCATTTGTGGGAGGATCCAAGGGCAGGCAGTTTGAGGGCAGACATGGAGTTGTCGGAAGTGCAGTGGTCAAAGCTGAAAGACCTCTGTAAAGTCCTTCAGTGTTTTGAGGAATGCACACGGCTGGTAAGCGCAGATGATGTCATCATAAGCATGAGCATCCACTTATGCGTCTGCTCATGCAAACTTTGACGCACATTAAGGATCCGGCATCTGCAGCGGAGGAGGAGGAGGGTGACCTTCATGACAGTCAGGCATTGTCTGCTCAGAGAACTGTCCTGGACGAGGTGGAGGAAGAAGAGGAGGATGAGGGGGATGATTATTTTGCGGAGGATGATGCTTCTCAGGGGGCAAGAGAAAATGTTGGCTTGCCAAGGTCAGGTACAGGGTTTGTGCATGAATGCAGGGATATGGATTTGGCAGAAAGTGCTCCTCCACCCACCACTGGCAGTGCATCATTGACACCTGGAACATTGGCCCACATGTGTGACTATGCCTTGCGGATCCTAAAAAGGGATCCACGCATTGCCAAAATTATGAAGGATGACAGCTACTGGTTGGCCAGCATCTTTGATCCACGCTATAAAGGCAAATTACAGAACATCATGCCTCAGGAGAACCTAGAGCTAATATTGGCGAACAAACAAGCAACTCTGATAAACCATTTGTTAGAGGCATTTCCAGCACACAGCAGCGATGCAGGTTCTACCACGAGCCGTACTGGGCCAAATGGAAGAGGTGTTCATGGTGCACACAACCGAAGTGGCATTGGAGACAGGGGTTTCATGACCATGTTGTGGACTGATTTCTCGAGTACCACTCACACGACTGGTAATACTGAATCGATTGCAACAGACAGGAGACAACAGTTGTCAACTATGGTTCAAAATTACCTCTCCTCCCCTATTGATGTTCTCCCTCACAGTTCATTCCCCTTTGACTACTGGGCCTGTAAACTGGACAACTGGCCTGAATTGGCACAATATGCCTTACAGGAGCTCGCTTGCCCTGCTGGTAGTGTGCTATCAGAAAGAGTCTTCAGTGCTGCTGGCTCAATCCTGACAGAAAGAAGGACCCGGCTGTCGGCACAAAATGTAGGTGATCTCACCTTCATTAAAATGAACCATGCCTGGGTTTCAAAGGATTTTGTACCACCTTCCTCTGATGACACATAGGTTGCCAGCAAAATGGCCTCCTCTTCTGCCGACTTCTCCAATTCCTCCATTTGCAGCTGCTGAACGTCCAGCCTACACCTCAACATATGCCAGTTTTTCACCTCCCTAATTGGGCTGTACCCCCCCAGGGCCGGGGTCAGCACCTGGCGCACCCGGGCAAGTGCCGGTGCCCTGAGCAGGTGGGGGGGCCCACTCGCCATCAGAGACACTATGAGGGGCCCTGTGCCAGTTCCTGGTGCCCACAAATGTGCCCCCTGCTAGCTCAGGGCCCCAGCACTTGCAATACTTACCTCTCCGTGCTCCACCACTGTGACGTCTTCCGCGTTTCCTGACAGTGACATTCAGGTCAGAGGGCGCGATGACTTCACGTCTGTGTGCCCTCTGCCTGAACAGTCACAGTGCAGAGAGCTGGAAGATGGTGATGCTGATGAGTCCAGAGTAGAGCAGTGCCCAGCGAGTAGAGTTATTTCATTTTTTTTAATGGTTGGAGCAATATATGGGGAGCATTATACACTGGAGCATCATATATGGGGCCCATCATATACTAGAGCATCATATTGGGTTCATTATTCATGGGGCATCATATAGGGTATGGAGCATCATATGGAGCACATATGGGGCCTATTTTGTATGGAGCATTATATGGAGCCCATTCTGTATGTAGCAATACATGGGGTTCATTATTCTGTATAGAGCAATATATGGGGCTCATTATTCTGTATGGCGCACTATGTGGTGCCCATAATACTGTATGGAGGACTATACTGTCCGTTTTTTGAGCTATTGTAGAATTTAAAATAGATATCAGACATGTAATGTAAGAAGTGAAGTATTTGGCATTGTACTATACCTATATTTCTCTGCTGTATCGGAGCGTCATGAATTGTGGTATGTGTTAAAGGGGCCCATTAAGACTCTTTGGCCTGGGGCCCACGAAAACCTGGAGCGAGCACTGCCCCCACAACTTTAGTCAAATAACCCCCAGTTTTCAATGCGTTACTATTATTATAAAGTTAATTAAGGTTGCCAAGCTTAAGTAATAAGAATTGATGTCGTTGGCATTGAAATGGGCACTGTAGGTGTGTTTACTGTCCTCCACTCCCTGCCGACTTTTATTCCCCATTGACTTGCATTGGGGTCAGATTTTCGACTCCAACCCGACCATTTCCGTTAGTCGGCCGACTTTGTTCAACTCGACTTTTGAGAAAGTCGGGTTTCATGAAACCCGACTCGACCCTAAAAAAGGCAAAGTCGCTCATCTCTAATCACTAGTCTAACCCACCTCTTCAAACCTGTCACTAACAACTGGTGTCTTCCCTCCTGAATGAAACATACCTCAATCACAGCCATCCTCAAAAAGCCCATCCTTGACCCATCCTCTGTGTCTATCGCCCCATATCATTTCTCCCCTATGCCTCCAAACTACTGGAACAACACGTCCATTTTGAACTGTCCTCCCACCTCTCCTCTTGCTCCCTCTTTGACTAAAAAAATCTTTATTCACTTGTCATTCCAAATACAGAGAAGTATCGGCATAGATGTATTTGGAATGTCAAGTGAATAAAGATTTTTTTTTATCTTCACTTCATCGTTGAGCTGGATTTTCTCCTTTTGCAATGTTCTACGTCTGACACAGCGGTTCCTTGCTCCGATCCCTGGTATGCTGCACTGGTGAGCTGGACTTTTATTTCCCTCTTTGACTGCTTACAATCTGGGTTCAGATTGCACCATTCCACTAAAGTCACCAACAACCTACTAACCGCCAAATGAAAGCGACACGAGTTTGTCCTCCTCCTTCTCTTGGACCCAGCATCTGCCTTTGACACAGTGGACCAATCCCTCTTACTACAGACTTTCTGATCTGTTGACATTACAGACTTGGCCCTATGCTGTATCTCCTTGTACCTAACAGACAGGACATTCAGTGTCTCCCACTCACACACCACCTCTTCATCTCGCCCCCTATGTGTTGGTGTCCACCAAGGTTCAGTTGTAGGACCAGGCACTATGCTTAGGGCACGCGCATGCTCCCTCCCTCTTAAAGGGACCGCCCACATCAACCTAATATATTCAGATATTCCCAGTGTATAGCTGTGCGACACCTTCTATTTAAGGTTTCTCCTCTAAAATAGAGGTGCCTGAGCCACGTTGTTAGTTTGCCTTGCATGTTTGCTATTGTCAGGTTACCAAGGTCCACCCGTCTGCTTGTCTACCCTGTACCCATCTGCTTTACCTGTCTGTGCCCATATGCTTGTACATGTCTGTGCTCTTCTGTCCATCAGCTGGTCCATTTCGCACCTGCCAGTGCCCATCTGTCTAACACGTGGTCCAGCCCGCACCTGCCAGTGCTTTACTGTTTCTCAGCAGGTCCCATCTACGCCCGTGGTTCCAGAGTCCCTAGAGTGCCTGCCTGCATTCTTCATCCCTCCATCGGGCCGTAGCAAGCTTACCCACTGTAGGTGGTCAGCTGCCACCTTTTGTAGGTCAGCCATGGAGTAGCACCTCCTTGGGTTGCAGTTTTCACCTGCTTCCACTTATCTGAGTTGGGATTTGGTAGGCCACCTAGTTACGCCCCTCCAGGCTTTCAGAGGGATATGGCACAGTGGTTCCACCACCTTGCCCGTTACAGTCTCCATCTGCTGGGTTGGCTGTAGTGGAAGAGGTGTCTGTCCCCTTTATACTAGTTCTACTCTATTGCAATTTATGCCACTTTGTTGGTGACTGCCACTAATTTTTGTAAATATGTAGACTCCTGATAGGGTCTCTTTCCTGCGTGTTGCCTGTCGCAGTAGGCCTTGGAGACTATCAGGCCTCCATTTCCTTGGAGTCAACAACCCGTGTTACTATCCTTAGATTTTTCTGACAATAGTAGTCTACAAAATGTATATGATATGTGTACCACCTGATTGGAAGCCTACACTGATCCCTCCCCTACCTCGTCTTACTGTGACGTTCAATTGAAAGCTGTAAATGCTGGCCCATACCCCAATACCTTATGCCAGGCTGATTGCTGCATTGCCATGCTACAATTTGTACTGTGGGTGAATTGAGGCCATTTTCCTGGTGTCTGTCCCTCATTTCATGTGTTTTGGCTTTTGAGGCCAGTATAAGGTGTTATGCATGCGTTTGTTTTCACCTCCCATTGCCTTCGAAGGCGTTCGGCTATGTTCGGCGAATACTTGATAAATAAATTGGCGAATATTGCAAATTCGGCAATCGTAATCCGAACCGAACATAAAAATATTCACTCATCTCTAGTCTTGAGGTGATATGGAGGTATTCATCACCTGATCATTTATTTCAGCATCAGACAGGCTATTTAACCCTGTTCCCAACTTAGGTCTTTTCTGTTTATTGCAGTTCCTATTCATTGTGGTGGTGAGTGGTGCTTGCAGTATTGGTTGCTCTCTTTTAGGGTTGGTCTTAGTGTTTGTTTCACTTTCTCTTTGTGCTACGCTCCCAGGGTTCCTGACAGAGATATCTACCTGTTCACAACTAGGCTCAGACAGCGTCACCAGATGCCAGCTGCCCGGGGACAGCTGGACTGGGAATGGCTCTGCTAAAGTCCCGTCCCATTTACTGGGAGCTGGGTGAAAAGTATTTTGGCCTTTTAAGACTCGCTTAGCTGGGGCAGCTTGCAGCAAGTGAGTCTGTGGCTGCTCCTTTACTGGTATGGTGCCAGTCTTGCTGGGTCTTTCTGCAATTGCACATAACACTCAGGACTTCTTTCTGCCATTGTTGCTCTGACCTGTTCACTCTTCACCATCACCTCTGACCATGACTAGGCATCACACGTCAGTATTGTCATGGCATGCGATGTGAAGTGACCCGCTTAGGCCTGGTCATTGTCAGAAGTCCAGGCCTAGAGTGAATAGGCTGGCAAATGCGGTGGAAGATGGAGGAATAAAGAGGCTCCTCTTAGAACCGGATGGTAGGCAGTGAGAAGCGGAGGGACCAAAGAGATATGGTGTCTAGAGGGCCCAAAAAATAATATATGCAAATTGCCTCTTCAAACAAAGAGGACTTGTACTCTATAGCGCCACCTATTGGAAGTAGCGATCCTACAAGTCACAATCAACCCTTTAACGAGTCTTGTAATATGACTTAGGATAAAAGCCAAATCAGAATCTCCATTTGCAGACACGGTGTTTCGGACTGTTGGTCCTCGTCAGTGCAAAGTAGGAGAGATCTGATTTGGCTAGATGAGAGGCTCTGGACTGGG
The DNA here is from genome assembly GCA_033576555.1 of Oophaga sylvatica. Lineage (NCBI taxonomy): Eukaryota > Metazoa > Chordata > Amphibia > Anura > Dendrobatidae > Oophaga > Oophaga sylvatica. The sequence goes on from JARQOD010000004.1 coordinate 437,488,280, forward strand.
GTCTGGGGGGTAAGGTTACTCCTTGTGGAGAGTGACATACCAACTCTGGCACATTATTTTGCTGAGAACAACTTCACCAGGAACTGAATTTCTTCAGCAAATCATCCCAATTAGGCAAATAAAAATTTTGTCAGATCTGCTCATTCCTAGTAATGAACCTCACTAAGTGCTAAAGTCTAAAAAAGATGTATTTGCATTAGTGATGGTTTATACCGTAATGTTAAAAGATTTTTTCCATTTTAACAAGATATCAATCCTGCTGTTCTAACTAAATGAGTGAATTTGTCACATTGAAAATAATGGGACAAAATGTAATATGAATTTTGGATAATTTATTATTCATTCAAATCCAGAAAAGTCATTAAGTTTAACATACAGGTTGTGTACAGTGTACAAAGTCATTTTTCTTGTTGTCTTCTGTTCAATATTATTGTCTGTAATTCTGTAGTCATTATCTCTTCTTTGACAGGAGCAAAAATATATAAATATGCAGCAAAGAAAAACAGGGCTTATAAAATGCCGGCGTTAATGGATTGATTTGCAAATGAATGGATGTCACATTGTCACGAACACTTTGAAAATTCCATTTCTGTATGGTTTATAATTTCCCGTTGCCATTTCATTGATTCATCCCAAATATTCTGCTGTTGCTATAGAAAGTAGCATCATTGTAGAATTTCAACTCAACTTCAACAGTATTCATTTACAGACAATGCAGAAAACAATCTGGAGTGAGAAGAATAAAAGGACAACAAGGTCATCGAGGTACCTTCAAATGCCTTTGTCCCTAAAAAACAAAACATCAGAAGTTGACCCATTTTCAAGTCATTGCCATTCACAAGGTGGCAGAGCTGTGTGCACAAAGCCTTTGCAGAGGTGAATGGCATCTGCATGACTCTACTATAAGGCTCTAGGCATTCATGCTGCTATATGATGCCTCTTTTTAGCACGGTGTAACACAGAAATTGGTTGTGTATAATAAATCTATAATACAGTATCCTAAGTACATTCCAACTTTTTTTCTATTGAATTTACATGAAATGTGGCACAAAAAAGCATAGTATTGAGTGTAGTATTACTACTCCATAGAGAGATTATAAATCTCCATCATATAGTTGTGTGCACGAGGATAATGGCACACATTGAGTCCCTACAACTCCACATTATGTAGGTGTGAGCAAAATACACTCTCTTCCATATCTTTCAAAGCCCAAATTAATAAGAATTGTTTTATGAGTGCTTGGGAGATCAATTCAGCACAGCCTTGAATATTGTACTCTGGATTTCTGGTTTATTAAAACATGTGAACTACTTAAATAGCGTCACAGACGAAGGAAAAGTTCCCTCCAAACTATTAGCCAATAGGAAATTTAGAGGCGTGCATAGAAATGTAAAACTAATCCCCACCCAGCAGTGTTATTTGATCACCATGACACAGGGGTTTGAAGACAAAATGGATACCACAGTCACAAAATGGAATCTATACTCTCACATTCTCCCCTTTGTGACTAATTATATTTTTTTAGGTGGTATATAGGAGCGTGCTAGTCATGTCATTGATACTTTCCTACCTGCTTTACCTCAGTTTCCTATCTGAACACCTATAATTGTCTATCAACACTACTGTAGATCTCTTCTTGTTTGGCTCAGTAATAGACAAACAGGTTTCCCTTACACTTGAACCTGATTACTTTGGGTATAAAACAGATTAGCGCTTTTACGGCTACATATACCAACAAACAAAATAATAGTATTTGCATACATGTATGTATGATCCCTAAGGCCTCTTTCACACATCAGTCTTTTGCCTTCAGTCACAATCCGTTGTCTCGACGGATTGACGGATCCATTGCAGATTGTGACAAACTGATGCGACTGATCCGTTTTTTTGACAGATCTGATGTCAGATCCGTCGAAAAAACGGATCCGTCGCATCAGTTTTTTTCATCCGTTTCATCCGGTTTTCGATGGATCCGTTTTTTAAAAGCCGAGAATTCAGTGCGCTGTACAGTAAAATCACACTGACATGTACATATATACACATTCAATACACAAATATATACAGTTAGGTCCATAAATATTTGGACAGAGACAACATTTATCTAATTTTGGTTCTAGACATTACCACAATGAATTTGAAACAAAACAAATCAGATGCAGTTGAAGTTCAGACTTTCAGCTTTCATTTGAGGGTATCCACATTAAAATTGGATGAAGGGTTTAGGAGTTTCAGCTCCTTAACATGTGCCACCCTGTTTTTAAAGGGACCAAAAGTAATTGGACAATTGACTCCAAGGCTATTTCATGGACAGGTGTGGGCAATCCCTTTGTTATATCATTCTCAATTAAGCAGATAAAAGGGCTGGTGTTGATTTGAGGTGTGGTGTTTGCATTTGGAAGGTTTAGCTGTGAAGGAAACATGCGGTCAAAGGAGCTCTCCATGCAGGTGAAACAAGCTATCCTTAAGCTGCAAAAAACAGAAAAAACCCATCCGAGAAATTGCTACAACTTTAGGAGTGGCAAAATCTACAGTTTGGTACATTCTGAGAAAGAAAGAAAGCACTGGTGAACTCATCAATGCAAAAAGACCTGGGCGCCCACGGAAGACAACAGTGGTGGATGATCGCAGAATACTCTCCATGGTGAAGAGAAACCCCTTCACAACAGCCAACCAAGTGAACAACACTCTCCAGGAGGTAGGCGTATCAATATCCAAATCTACCATAAAGAGAAGACTGCATGAAATTAAATACAGAGGGTTCACTGCACGGTGCAAGCCACTCATAAGAATCAAGAATAAAAAGGCTAGGCTGGACTTTGCTAAAAAACATCTAAAAAAGCCAGCACAGTTCTGGAAGAACATTCTTTGGACAGATGAAACCAAGATCAACCTCTACTAGAATGATGGAAAGAGAAAAGTATGGCGAAGGCGTGGTACAGCTCATGATCCAAAGCATACCACATCATCTGTAAAACATGGCGGAAGCAGTGTGATGGCTTGGGCATGCATGGCTGCCAGTGGCACTGGGTCACTAGTGTTTATTGATGATGTGACACAGGACAGAAACAGCCGAATGAATTCTGAGGTATTCAGAGCCATACTGTGTGCTCAGATCCAGCCAAATGCAGCCAAACTGATTGGTCGTCGTTTCATACTACAGATGGACAATGACCCAAAACATAAAGCCAAAGCAACCCAGGAGTTTATTAAAGCAAAGAAGTGGAATATTCTTGAATGGCCAAGTCAATCACCTGATCTCAACCCAATTGAACATGCATTTCACTTGTTAAAGACTAAACTTCAGACAGAAAGGCCCACAAACAAACAACAACTGAAAACCACCGCGGTGAAGGCCTGGCAGAGCATCAAAAAGAAGGAAACACAGTGTCTGGTGATGTCCATGAGTTCAAGACTTTAGGCAGTCATTGCTAACAAAGGGTTTTCAACCAAGTACTAGAAATGAACATTTTATTTACAATTATTTAATCTGTCCAATTACTTTTGGTCCCTTTAAAAACAGGGTGGCACATGTTAAGGAGCTGAAACTCCTAAACCCTTCATCCAATTTTAATGTGGATACCCTCAAATGAAAGCTGAAAGTCTGAACTTCAACTGCATCTGATTTGTTTTGTTTCAAATTCATTGTGGTAATGTCTAGAACCAAAATTAGATAAATGTTGTCTCTGTCCAAATATTTATGGACCTAACTGTATATATATATATATATATATATATATATATATATACATGTCATTGAGGCACATATATATATATATATTTATAGTTCACACAGTTCTACATAGCATAATAGCCACTAAATCAATTGCCGGCGTCAGTAAACTCATTACCGAACCCGAAATGATATGACACATGGTTTACATATAGTAAACCATGTCATATCAAAATGATTTATATATGTCAGTGTTTAATCAATTTACTAGTTTGTGTTACAAAAATTGGGAACTCTAGGGGTTAAATTTAAGGCTATAATTGCGGAAAAAAATTGCGTGGGCTCCCGCGCAATTTTCTCCGCCAGAGAGGGAAAGCCTCACTGAGGAAGTCACTGAGGCTGCGCCGAGTCCCTGGCTGACCTGAAGTGAACTCTATAACGTGTTAAAAAGTTCAGAAACTTTCTCACGCTAATCAGTTCATCTCCGGTCACCTGGGGAGCCTGCGCAGACATGATTTAATTCATTCTGCAGTGGTTTACAGCCAGGCCAGTAGCATTAGCACTGGTCCCGGTTGTAAACTAGTTAACCCCTTGTGATGGATTGCAGCAGGGGACCTGACTGAACAGTGGAGAGGTATGGATATTGTTGCTTTTTTATTTTTTTTATTACAGGAGAACAAGGGATTCAGATAGATTGGAAGAATAATAAATTTGGTCAAAAACTGTGTAATTACTTCAATAAAAGAATTTTTAATTAATGTGGTGTGTTCTTTTTTAACCCTTTAATACTATAGGATTAATAATGGATAGTTGTCTTATTGACACCTCTCCATTATTAACCCGGATTAATGTCACCTTTCAATAGTAAGGTGACATTAACCCCTTATTAACCCATGAGCCACCACTAAAGGCAATGGGAATAGAGAGGCTAAGTGCCAGAAAAGGCGCATCTTAATAGATGTGCCTTTTCTGGGGTGGCTGGGGCCAGATGTTTGTAGCCAGAGGGGCCCAAAAACAATGATCCCTCTCTAGGCTATGAATATCTGTCCTCAGTCACTGGCTTTCCCTTTCTGGTGGAAAAATTGCGCGGTAGCCCACGCAATTTTTTTCCACGATTATAGCTTTAAATTTAACCCCTAGAGTTCCCAATTTTTCATAACACAAACTGCTAAATTGATTAAACACTGTCATATATAAATTGTTTTGATATGACATGGTTTACTATATGTAAACCATGTGTCATATCATGTCAGGTTCGGTAATGATTTTACTGAAGCCTGCAATAGATTTAGCGGCTATTATGCTATGTAGAACTTTATGAACTATAAATATATATGTGTCTCAATTACATGTATCTATATATATATATTCTATGTGTATAAATCTATTCTTTTTTTCTTTTTTTAACCTGTCAGGAGCATGCTCAGTTTCAAAAAACTGAACCCATAGCCATTATAACAAACGATGGACAGCGACAGATCCGTCGCTGTCTGTTTTTCCGAAGGAGATAAAAAACGTTGCTTTGTGAGACATATCCGGGAACTGGACCAAAAATGTTCGACGAATCCATCGAACAACGGATGAAATGCACGGCTATTCATTACAATCTTTCGTTAATACAAGTCTATGAGAAAAAAACGGATCCTGCGGCATCAATCGCCGGATTCCGTTTTTTTCAAAAATCTACAGATTGTGACTGATGGCAAAAAACTGATGTGTGAAAGAGGCCGAAGAGCCACCCATTTACACCCTTGAAGAACTTGAGCTCACAGGACTGTTAATGCAAATCCAACAGGACCTAGGTAACATACTGGTGTCCATGTCTATTAAGACAACTCGGTGATGTCTGATGAACCTTTATCCCAGTCATCATTCAGAATCTTATTCAAAGTCTGTTAGGAGCAATGGCATCACTATCCCAATTTAGACAAGCAAAAATACCATTATTCTGCTGGTGATATGACTCTTTTACTCTTGGCTCACGGCTCTTTCTCACGTGACCTTTCAGGAACACTGAATCTCCTGACTTGAGATCATGTGCTCCTGACAATGATTCAGGGTCTGGAATAGAAGAATACACTTGTTTAATCAATCCTTCAGGTACAAGTACTCCTCTTTTTCACACTTAAACACTGATCTCATCACATGCACATGTAAGGAGGAAGACCGGACTGCGGGTACACGCAACATGCCAGGTCCAGAACTGTTGAGGCTGGGTCCAGTGTTGCCGGCGGGGAAAGAATAGGGGACCGGACAGGTCCTATGACCCGGAGAGAGGGGGGCGTGGCTTAGCCAGGCAGAGAGCAGGAAGCGAGGGAAAAAAGGGGCAGTTTCCCGCCAGCAGTGAGAACGAAGCCAGGTGTGCGACGTGCTCCGCAGCGTGAGAGACAGCGCACAGTCGTGCCCCGGCTGAGCTCATGCAGATACTCCAGTAAGACAGTGAGTGTGTAGAACGCCATGCGACTGGCTAAGCATAGCGCAGTGTCCGTGTGGAGGAGCAGGTGCCAAGTGCAGGACCCAGAGGTTCGTCCCCCATTGATGATAGACATGCAGCGGCACATGTGTTGGACAGAGACTCCTGCAGTGCTCCCCACGTTGGCTGCACAGATTTATGGACTAGGGACTCAGCGGGCAGAACCGGTGACAGCCCATTGCCACCAAAAGCTGGACCGAGAATTGTTGAATTGCATCTGAGGACATCACGCCAGCCGTTGCCGATACTGCAACTCCCATCAGACTGTGTTTGGATGAGGACCAGAGTAAATCATGATAAGTGCCGTTAAAATCAGACTATTGCGTTTACTCTTTTTCTTCCATTGTTCACTGTTTATTGTTGATTAACTCCCTGCGAGGAGACCATTTCCTTCCTATTTTGGTAAAATTAAATAACATTGTTATAAAACCTTGTTCTGCAATCCCTGCATTACTGCATTCCCGCACCTGCTTACATTTGGCATAGTCTGCAGGATGCAGTTGACGAACGCAGACGCAGCAGAATAAACTGTCATGGGTGCCCCAAAGTTAAGCTTGCACCTGGGGGCCATGCTCAGCAATCTACCTAAATTTATGGGGAGCAATATCATGCTGTGGGGCTGGACCGAGCAGGTTAAAGGCATGTTAAGGATGCATCCCATGACCCCTGCTATGCCGGCAGAGATTGCTCTGATGGCCCTTGACGATGAGGCTAGATGTTCTGTAATGTTTCGCCCCCCTCATGAATGGGACATGCTGACCAAGGTGTTTCAGATCTTGGAAGAGACTCATGGAGATCCTACCAATGTTGGAGAATTGCGGATGCGCTTGTTCAGCTGTGTGCAAAGCGAGGGGAGTCAGTGACGCAATACATTGTGAGCAGCTTGCAAGATGTAGTGACTGACAGGAGGCAGAGTAAGGGTTAACAGTTTTATTTAAAAGGGGAAATACTCCATGCAGGGAGGTAAAGAGCTAGACAGGGGCTTAAACAGTATAAATGGCAAAGGATATTGTGAGGTGAAGAACAGCAGTTCAGATAACAGCAGTTCGGTTGTACAATCAGTAGTGCCGACAACAGCTGGCACGTTGCTTGTCCAAGCGGGTCCTGGTGATGACGGTGGTCTGTCTTCTTGTGACAGTGGTCGGTCTCCATTACCTTCCACTTGGCTCTTAGTCCATATACTGATGTGGCCAGAGGAGCGTGGGCCACGGCACTGTCTCAGCCCAACATGGTCCCTGCACGACTCTCCTCACAGTCTCTGTCAGTGGTGGAGGTTCTTGGGCGCGGGCCTATGCTGTACCGTTCCTCTCTCTGGATTGCTGCAGCACGGCTGGCGATGAGGGCTGCAGTGAACAGTCCTGAACTCTGCCCTGGCGCTTAGCCTGTCATGCAGCGCTTAGCTGAACAGGGCTCCCAGCTCCTTCCTAATTACTGCGGTGGGCCCCTGCTGTGTCCCGTCCTCTGATCGGCCGATTGTCGTTGGGCCTGACTTCGCACCCCTCGAAGCCCACTGCGCACGCACCTTGCCTCTGAGACCACCGGCGGGAAACTCCCTGACGCTGCGTGTGCTTTTCCTTATATACATGCCCCCAGCTTCTGGGTCAGAGCCCCGGTCTGGCTCCTTATCTCTTATCCCAGGCAACAGGGGATGCAGCCTTACCAGTTCTGGATCCGGCACGCAGGAACGCGCGGTGCGGTCGTACCACTTACCACATTAATGTGCTACAGGAGTTGCACGTGCATATTGGGCACTGTCTCAGCCCAACATGGTCCCTGCACGACTCTCCTCACAGTCTCTATCAGCGGTGGAGGTGCTTGGGCACGGGCCTACGCTGTACGGTTCCTCTCTCTGGATTGCTGCAGCACGGCCGGCGATGAGGGCTGCAGTGAACAGTCCTGAACTCTGCCCTGGCGCTTAGCCTGGCATGCGGTGCTTAACTGAACAGGGCTCCCAGCTTCTTCCTAATTACTGCGGTGGGCCACTGCCTGACGCTGCGTGTGCTTTTCCTTATATACATGCCCCCAGCTTCGGGGTCAGAGCCCTGGTCTGGCTCCTTATTCTTATCCCAGGCAGCAGGGGATGCAGCCTTACCAGTTCTAGCTCCGGCACGCAGGAACGCGCGGTGCGGTTGTCCCACTTACCACATTAATGTGCTACAGGAGTTACACGTGCATATAGCCCGATGGGATGATGTGGGGGTAATAGGAGTGGGGCCCCCTGACATGATATTTAGGGACCAGTTCATGGTGTGCCTCAGAAACGCGTTGCTTAAGCAAGCTTTGCGGGAGTGCTTGTGTGCTAGGCCGCGCATGACCTTCATAGAGGTTGGGGCAGAAGCGTGTGTAAGAGAGCAGGAGAAGGGGACAGCAGCCTTGGCAGGGATGGTCCGGAGCCATGAGGTACCTGCTTCGCCCGTGGCAGAACCATAGTGGGCCTGAGAGATCCGGAAGGAAATACGGGACATGCAAGTAGAGTGGTCCAGCCTCGGAAGAGCCCTCACTTCAGCTCCAAATGTGCCTAGTGACAGGAGTGACCCCAAGCTCCACTTACTAGTTGAACATTACCAAGGAAATGGACAACTCTGCGCAGAGAGGAATCCGACTGTTTCAAGCGTGGGGACACCGGACACTGTGCCCGAGGGGCAGCCCCTAGCTCAGCAGCCATTAAACTAGTGGGCACGATGGCTTGGGGGCACCTCCTGGACCCTGAGAGGCCAAGGAGGAGAGAAGGTAGACCCTAAAGTTTAATTTCTACGAGTCCCCTCGTATAGGCAGAAATGAATGGGCGAGCCATTCGCTGCCTAGTCTATACCAGATCGCAAGTAACCATGCCAGAGACGTATTTTAAACGTTACTTTCCTGAGGTGATGCGGCCAGAATGGGGCCCAGTAAACAAGCTGACGGCAGCCAATCAGTTGCCCATCCTGGTCGCAGGGGTGGTCTAGATGCAGATTACAGTGTGTGGCAAAGATGTGGGCAGGAAAGGAGTCGTGTTGGTTGCCGGAGACACTGGCAACAGTCCTGCAGTGACTCTGGGGATGAATGTGCTGAAGGAACTCAGAACCCTCCTGATCAGTGAGCCATAAGATGTTTTTCTGGACCAATGGAACCCATGAACCCCCCAAAGGAAGGTGTTTCAACAATTGATATGGGTTGCCCAGGCCCAGTAAATGTCAAACGAAGGGAAGGTCCTTGGAAAGGTGCTAATTAGGGTTGAGCATTCCGATACTGCAAATATCAGGTATCGGCCGATATTGGCTGTATCGGAATTCCGATTCCGAGTACCGATATTTTCGTCATATCGGATACCGGAATCGGAATTGTCACTGTCACTGTCAGTGTCCGTCGGTCGGGTCTGTCAGGAGTCAGCGGCACTTACCCAGCAGAAGATCTCCGGCGGTCACATCCCGGACTGCTTAATGGCCGCCATCCTCTTCTCCCCGGCGGTCACATGCAGTTTCTCGCGATAACTGCAGTGACTGCTGGGTAATCGCGGCCGTAAAGCAGTCCGATGACGTCACCGCCGGGGAAGCTGGTAAGCAGCTGTGCTGCGCCGGGATGTCAGGCTCTGCCTGTCATTCCGATGTAGCAGAGCTGGATCGTCGTGGGACAGTCGTTACTATGGACTGCGTCGGACAGGTGGTATACTTTTGGTTTGTTGTTTTTATTTTTTTACAGGAGATCGATGGCGTCGCAGGAATGAGAGAGTAATAAAAAAAAATGAAAACTGTGTTGTCTCTTTTATTTCAATTAAAGACTTTTTTCTTGCTGTGTCTTTTTTTTACACATTTAAAAACTTTGGGATTAATAATGGATCGGTGTCTTATTGACGTCTCTACATTATTAACCGGGCTTATTGTCACCGTGCAATCAACGGTGACATTAACCCCTTATTACCCCGCTTGCCACCGCTACAGGGCAAGTGGGAAGAGCCGGGTAAAGTGCCACAATTGGCACATCTTTTGATGCGCCAAATGTGGGGCTGCTGTAGCCTGGTATTATCAGGCTGTTGAGGGCCAAAATCCATGGGCCTTGATAGTCTTTTAATACCAGGCCGCAGCAGTCTGCATTTTACTTGGCTGGTTAACAAAAATAGGGGGACCCCTACGCCGTTTTTTTTTCGAGGGGATTCCCTATTTTTGTTAACCAGCCAAGCAAGCAGACTGCTGTGGCCTGGTATTATCAGGCTTGCAAGGTCCATGGATATTGGATCCTTACCAGCCTGAAAAACCAGGCCTCAGCGGTCTGCTTCATCTGGCTGGTTAACAAAAATAGGGGGGACCCCACGCCAATTTTTTTCGAGGGGATCCCCTATTTTTGTTAATCAGCCAAGATATGCAGAATGCTGTGGCCTGGTATTATCAGGCTGGCAAGGTCCATGGATCTTGGCTCCTTAACAGCCTGAAAATCCAGGCCTCAGCGGTCTGCTTCATCTGGCTGGTTAACAAAAATAGGGGGGACCCCACTCCAATTTTTTTCGAGGGGATCCCCTATTTTTGTTAATCAGCCAAGATATGCAGACTGCTGTGGCCTGGTATTATCAGGCTGGCAAGGTCCATGGATCTTGGCTCCTTAACAGCCTGAAAATCCAGGCCTCAGCGGTCTGCTTCATCTGGCTGGTTAACAAAAATAGGGGGGGCCCCACGCCATTTTTTTTCGAAGGGAACCCCTATTTTTGTTAATCAGTTCCCTCTGACGTCACTGATGGTGTCCCTGGCTGACCTGAAGTGAAAGTGGAAAGCAATCAATTAAGCTTTCCACTTCCTCTCCTGTCAGCCAGGAGAGGAGCTCATTCATTTGGGGGTTTACTGTGAGGCTGCAGCATTAGCTGCGGTCCCTGCAGTAAACATTAACCCTTTCTGAAGGATTACACCGTGGGACCTGACTGTGCATCGGATTGGTAAGAATAATTTTGCTTTATTATTTTATTTTTATTACAGGAAATGGTTTTACCAGGTAAATAAAATATGGTCAAAAACTGTGTGATTATTTCATTAAACTTCTTTTTTATTAAAGTGTGTGTGTTTGATTTTTCTTTCATACAATAGGATTAATAATTGATAGTTGTCTAATTGACAGCTCTCAATTATTAACCTGGCTTAAAGTGACCTTTCAATTGCAAGGTCATTTTAACCCCTTATTAACCCATTCGCCACCGCTACAGGGCAATGGGAATAGATGGGCAAAGTGCCAGAAAGGGCAAATCTAATTAGAGATTTGCCCTTTCTGGGGTGTCTGGGGGCAGATGTTAGTAGCCGGGGGGGGGGCAAAAATAATGGTCCCTCTCTGGGCTATTATTATCTGCCCCCACTCACTGGCTTTGTCTGTCTGGTCGCGAAAATAGGGCGGGAGCCCACGCATTTTTTTTCAGCAATTTTACACCTCATATATATATATACATGTCATTGAGTTTGTGACACATATATATATATATATATATTTATAGTTCATACACTTCTACATAGTATAATAGCCGCTAATTCAATTGCCGGCTTTTGTGAAAATGCAGAACCCGACATGAAATGACACTTGGTTTACATAGAGTTAACCATGTCTTTTCATGTAGTTTGATATCTGATTTGCACAAACAATTACATGAGTGTAAGTGTGCAAAATTTCACACCTGTAGGGGTTAATTAAAGGTGTAAATTCGTAGCAAAAAAGTCCGTTTTTTTTACAACGAATTTACACCTTTAATTAACCCCTACAGGTGTGAAATTTTGCACACAGCCACTCATGTAATTGTTTGTGCAAATCAGATATCAAACAACATGAAAAGACATGGTTAACTCTATGTAAACCAAGTGTCATTTCATGTCGGGTGCTTCTGTCTTTTCACAAAAGCCGACTTTACCCGGCAATTGAATCAGAGGCTATTTTACTATGTAGAAGTGTATAAACTATAAATATATGTATATATATATATATATGTCACAATGACATGTATATATATATATATATATATATATATATATATTATATTGTATCTATGTGTGTATATTTAGTGTTTACAAGGAAAGAATGGGGTTTTTTTAGTTACGATATTTTGTTCCCATAGACTTACATTGGATTTCCGGTATCGGTATCGGGTATCGCCGATATTTTAATGGTATCGGCGATACCATTCCGATTCCGATACTTTTGGATATCGGAAAGTATCGCTCAACTCTAGTGCTAATCGATGCAGCTGCTAAAATCATTCTGCCGCCTGGTCAGACTGTGCTCACTTTGCCAGTACAAGCTTGTACGCCTCTCGAGGGTGTGGAAGTGCAGATAGAGCCAACCGTCATGGATCAGCTACCCTCGGGGCTCCTCATCGCTTGGACCTTAGCCACAGTCCATGATGGTAATGTGGTGGTGCGGTGCATCAACCTGGGAGAAGAAGACCTTACCCTCTCTCCTAAGAATGAAGTGGCTCAGGTATTGGGCATGTCAGAGGAGCTGGTACAACCAGAGGCCATACAGTTGGCAGCCATGCAAGGGGACCCCTGGACCTTAGCTGTCATAATGACACCAGAACATCCGCCTGGAGGTTTGAAGAAGGTTCTTAGAATTCTGGAACTGACGGGACTGTCCCCACAACAGGTGCAATAGGTGTAAGCTGTGCTAGAACGATACCAGGAGGTCTTCGCTCGCTATGAAGATGACTTTCGATGCACCACTGCTATAACCCACGAAATCCCAACAGGAAGTGCTGCCCCAGTCCTGGAGCAATATCGACAGATACCGCCTCAGATGTACAAGGAAGTAAAAGAGATGCTGTGCTGGCCCACATTCTGCAGAGTGGAGTCATACAGGAGAGTCAAAGCCTGTGGGCAACTCACATTGTTTTAGTCCGGAAGAAGCACGGGACACTGCGCTTTTGTGTTGATTACAGATGACTGAATTCTTGTACGGTGCGGGACTACTATCCATTGCCCTGAATTGAGGAGTTGTTGGGAAAGGTAAAGTATTTTTTTGTCCCTAGATCTGGCCAGCGGATACTGGCAGGTGCCCATGGCTGACCACATCGTCCGAAGACAGCGTTCATACTGCCCATGGATTGTTTGAATGTAATCGGATTCCCTTCGGCCTGACTAACACTCCTGGGACGTTTCAGTGATTGATGGAAAGATGCTTGGGGATCTGTACTTCGAAGCAATACTCATCTATTTGGACGATATCATTGTCTATGCTGACACCTTTGAAGAACACCTCCGGTGGATGGAGGAAGTATTGAGTCAACTACAGAAGCACGGCCTGAAAATGAAGCCCCCAAAATGTCACCTTTTCCACAAACAAATCGAGCATCTGAGACACATCCTATCCGCTGAAGGAGTGAGACCTGCACGCGAGAAGATAGCTGCGGTTCAGAACTGGCCCACCCCAAAGACAGTGAAAGACGTTCGGGTCTTTCTGGGGCTTACTGGGTACTACCGAAGGTTCATCAAGAATTTCACCCATATGGCTAATCTGCTGCTGAAACTGCTAAAGGGCGTGCCGTCTGGCTCAAAGAATCAGACTATCCAATGGGGAAGTAGCCAGGAAGAAGCCTTCAGAGCCTTGAAGATGACCTTGACTGATGTCCCAATACTTTCTCACAGCCCTTCATCCTTCACACCGATGGAAGCCTACATGGCCTGGGAGCCATTCTATCGCAAATGCAGGAAGGGAAGGAACGAGTGATTGCCTATGTGAGCCGGTCTCTTCATGACTCAGAACGGAACCCAGACAATTACAGCTCCTTCAAGTTGGAATTGCTGGCATTGCTGTGGGTGTAAGGGAGTGACAGGACTGTAGTAGTGACCTGAATTATTGCAACATCTGTGTCCAGTACTTCCCCTGCAGTAAACTGTATTCTTCTCACCAGCATATTTGCATCTCCACATCCAGACTCCCCTGAGCACTTCCCAGGCGACGACGGTCCCTCTTTCAGGAAACCCTTAGTAATGGAGACACAGTCCAGGATAACTTGAACATTCTCTTTACTTAACTCTTCACACGTTACATCCACAGTTGGCACATCATGGGTTTCACTTGTTTCCTTATCTTTCCCTGCTTTGCTATCACTTCTGTGCAGTATACGCCCAGATTGGACCGACTACTTTCACACATTAGGTTTTTTTCCGACAGGCAGGATCTGGGGAAATCTGCCGCCGGAACCGTTTTTTCTCATTGACTTGTATTAGCACCGAATCGCGCCGCATGGTCTCCAGTTTCTTCCGGTTTTTGACGGATCCGGAGAAAATTTTAATTTCGACGTCTGGAAAAAATGACTACAGTAACGTTTTTTGTCTGTGGCAAAAAACCGGACAGCGGCGGATGCGGCGCTTCCGGCTTTTTGCTACAATAAAAGTCTATGGGCGCTGGAATGCGCCGGATCCGGAAAAAGACAAATCAGGTGGACGTATCCGGTTTTTAAGTCTGAACATGCTCAGAACCAATTGGCCAGCCCCCAGGAAACATATATAAACAATGCCAGTGAGGCCCTCAGCCATTTACCAGCCAGCAAGACTGCCAGCAAGACAGAGTGGCCACAGAGCAGCCACAGAGCAACCACAGCCGCAGAGCGGACACAGAGCAGCCACAGAGCAGCCACAGCCACAGAGCAGCCACAGAGGCCACAGCCACAGAGCAGCCACAGAGCGGCCACAGAGCGCCACAGAGCGGCCACAGAACAGCCACAGAGCAGCCACAGGAACCTGCCAGCCAGACAGCTACAGCCAGCCAGCGACAGGCATGTCTTCTTCTTGGAGCCCTCCCCCACATCGGCAGCGCTGTGAGGTAAATAATGTTTATTTTTTGTTTTTAATTATGTTCCCTCTTTTTTGGCCATGTTTACTATATATCTCTATTACTAATCTCTTGTGTATATATACTGTATATATATATATATATATATATATATATATATTATCTATCATTTTTGTATACCAGGAAGCTGCAGCAGCAGAAGAGGTGCTTCCAGAAGAAGACCGAAGGCGTGGAGAGATACCCCGAGTGGGCTCGCAATTGGTAAGTTTCTTGCATGCATCACAGAACTACATCTTCACACTACACACAACACATAAAAAACAGATTATTACAAACATCACACTGCACACAACACATAAAAAGTGATCGTTACAGACATCACACTGCACACAACACATATGCCTACATCCAAGCACATAATTAAGCATATAATTTTTATTTTTTAGAGTCTTCTGATTCTGGTGCTCGATACAGAAGTCCTCAAAGCTCCTCCCAGGGTCTTCGGCGTCAGCGGCAGGGTAAGTACCTTTTTTTTTAAAAAAAAATTTAATTTTTTTTTCTAATTTATGTTGTTGTTTTGAGTCTATTGCTTTTGTTTTTTGTCTTTTTTAACAAGCTTCACAGAGTGCTCCTGACTCGGACGGTGAGGAGGTCAGGCTAGATATCAACCTCCTCATCGATCTGATCTGAGAGCGGGAGCCGCTGTGGAACATGGGGGACCGCCACCATGCCGATATCATTGTGACCCGTCGGCTGTGGGAGCAAATATGCCAACAACTTGTGGACAACTGGCAGGACCTTGATGTTCGGGCCCAGATTCAAGCGCATAAGTATACACAGTTCAGTTATGTTGCTGGATGTAAAGTGTTGTATACTAACCAATTTGTGCTTTCACTTTTCAGGCGAGAGAATTGTCAAGCGGTGGCAGTCAATCAGAGATCGCTTTAAGAAGGTGTTCAACAAAGAGATGCGGGCCCCGAGTGGATCTGGAGGATGCAGGAGCAAGTATAAATATGCAAACGCCCTGTTGTTCCTCTGGTCAACGATGGTGAGCAGAAGGTAAATATTACCCACCCCATTTAATATAAAATGTTTGCATGTCTAACAATTTTAGGGTTTCAGCCAGGGCCATGCAATATCAATATATTAATTATATTTTTGTCTCTTTATTCCACTGCACCATCAGCAGCACTCGGGAGCCTGCACAGTTGAACCATTCTGGGGCGATCCCTCAGGAGTCCGCCACCGAGGACACTTCGACAGTCCCGGCCCATTTGCACCTTCCCAGCCTTCCCTCACATCTGATCCCTCGGTCCCATCTACCAGTGCTGGAGCATCGTGGCCGACTGCGCTGCATGAATCTGCTGATGAGGATATAGCTTTTCCTTTACCCCACCCCTCTGCTGCTGCCACCTCTAGTACACCTGTGGGTTATTGGTGGCAGCGCCAGAGGGGTCAGGAAAAGAGCTAAGTACCCGAGTTCTTGCATCTGAATGCATCCTTCCAGAACTGTCTGAAACTGTTGTCTGAGCAAATGACCACAGGATTTAATTTGCTCAACAACAGTATTCTTGAGTTGCGCACACTTCTCGTTAGGATGCATTCAGATGCAAGTAAATCTCCAAACCACACATTTTCCAGTGAGTACTTGAGCGCATGGATAAGCTATCTCCTGACCAGCAGATGCATGTAATGCAATCGTGCCAGTCTGCTCATGTTAGCTCCCAAGCCCCTTCACCCACCCAGGTAGTTCCTTCCACACCTGCCCCCTTCCAGCCACTGTCCCTCCTCCCCCTCCTATGCAATACCAGCATCCTGCCCCTTACCAGCATCCTGCCCCACACCAACATCCTGCCCCGTACCAACATACCGCCCCGTACCACTTCCCAACCACATCATCCGAGCCTCCACTCCCTGCCCAACCTCCTCTCGACCTCTTCTGCCTCCCAATCCATCGACTCCACCCCTCAAACCTTCCAAATTCCCAACACTACTCCCGGTTTCATGTCCACCCGTTCTCTTTCTTTCTCCACCCCTTCACCTGTTTTACCAACTGATCCTTCCCACCTACCATCACATTCCACTCTCCACACTCCCAAAATCAATGCTTTATCATCATACTGCCGAACAAAAAGTGGAATAACACGCGATCAAAAAGACCGATATTCATAAAAATGGTACCACTGAAAACGTCATCTTGGCCCGCAAAAAACGAGCTGCCATACAGCATCATCAGCAAAAAAATGAAAAAGTTATAGCTTGCAGAATAAAGCGATGCAAAAATAATTATTTTTTATATAAAATTGTTTTTATTGTATAAAAGCGCCAAAACATAAAAAAAAGATATTAATGAGGTATCGCTGTAATCGTACTAACCCGAAGAATAAAACTGCTTTATCAATTTTACCACACGTGGAACGGTATAAATGCCCCCCCAAAGAAATTCATGAATTGCTGATTTTTGTTCATTCTAACCTCCCAAAAATCGAAATAAAAAGCGATCAAAAAATGTCACGTGCTTAAAAATGGTACCAATAATAACGTCAACTCGTGCCTCAAAAAATAAGACTTCCCCTGACTCTGTGGGCCAAAATATGCAAAAATTATAGCTCTCAAAATGTGGTGATGCAAAAACTATTTTTTGCAATAAAAAGCGTCTCTTAGCGTGACAGCTGCCAATCATAAAAACCCTCTATAAATAGTAAATCAAACCCCACTTTATCACCCCCTTGGTTAGGGAAAAATAATAAATTTAAAAAATTTATTTATTTCCATTTTCCCATTAGGGTTAGGGTTGCTCCTAAAGTTAGGGTTAGGGTTGGGGCTAAAGTTAGGATTAAGGTTAGGGTTGGGATTAGGGTAAGGGGTGTGTTAGGGTTAGGTTTGTGGTTAGGTTTATGGTTAGGGTTGGGACTAGGGTTAGGGGTGTGTTGGGGTTAGGGTTGGAGTTAGAATTGGGGGGTTTCCACTGTTTAGGCACGTCAGGGGCTCTCCAAATGTGACATGGCGTCTGATCTCAATTCCAGCCAATTCTGCGTTGCAAAATTCAAATGGTGCTCCTTCACTTCTTAGCTCTGCCATGCGCCTAAACAGTAGTTTACCCCAACTTATGGGGTATCAGTGTACTCAGGACAAATTGCACAATAACTCTTGGGGTCCAATTTCTTCTGTTACCCTTGGGAAAATAAAAAATTGGTGGCGAAAATATAATTTTTGTAAAAAAAAATGATTTTTTTGTTTTTACGGCTGAACGTTATAAACTTCTGTGAAGCACTTGGGGCTTCATAGCGCTCACCACACATCTAGACGTAGAGGAGAATGGTAAGCACTCAGCCAAAAAGGGGGTATACCCTATACGGTGCAAGTGAAAAAGGACCAATGGTCATACAGTCCACAGGCAAAAGTGAATCACTGCACACGTAATTAATGCAAAAAGTGAACAAGTTTATTGAAGAAAATGCGACAAATATGGTTTGACGTTTCGCCCATACATGGCCTTTATCAAAATTGGTCGCTGAAAGAGATAATACATAAAATATATCAGAACGTGAGTACATATAAAATATCCTAAATAATGGTATGGGTGTTGATATATATATATATATATATATACGTGGGAACATCAATTATTTCCAAGAACAGAGATAGGTAGTATATGCAAAACATGGAGTCATACCCTTTTCAATATGAAGATTCTAGAGACTGATCAGATTATAATAGGGTTTTCATCATAACCTATAGATAAAGGTGAAGGAGTATAATTAGGGCACAGTCCCTAGAATGTATATATATCAGAGGAGTGAGTACATATATACACAAAATATACAAAAAATAAATAAAATATACAATTATATACATAGGAGAAAAGATACAGTGTATTTACATATGTCTGTGATGATTCAGGTATGTCCCAGGTGGGGGAGCAATTATGCTTTAGAAGGACCCTGTATGCTGTGCAGAGAAAATGGAATCAATCATGTTGAACAGGAAAAATGAAATAAATCAATCTTGTTTATAACGGTGCACAATGTAGACCGCAGATGATTGTCACTTCCTTATAAGGGGTAACACACCAGCTCTATATATTCAATTTGCAAGGCTGAATGCCCTGTCATAAGGTGTAATACTATGGTAGATCTAGTGAGGAGCGATATGGCAGGACGCTATAATAAATACTATAAGGGGTAATACACCAGCTTTATGTATTCCATTTGCAAGACTGAATGCCCCGTCACAAGGAGTTAAAATATGGTAGTACTAGTGAGGAGCGATATAGGAGGACGCTATCATAAATACTGGACTAGAGATATTCACAAGAGATACTCACAGTGTGGTCATTGTGGCGCAGGGTCAAGTGCAGGCAAAGGCACAATGATGTTCTGGAGGAGATAACGCCAGCACAGCAGTGCCGTGGCGATGTGTGGGTAAGGGCTGCACGCTTTAAATAGGAGCCGCTGGTACCGCCGTGTGACCGGAAATGACGTCGGCTCACAGCCGCGTCATGTGATAGGGGACGTCACAGACGTCTCCTGTTGCAGAGAGCTGCGCTTGCGCAGTAGGCAGCATGTCTCCTTGCTAAAATTGGGGACGTTACTAGGTAACTGGGGAAAACAGCGCTTGCGCACTCAATCTCACTGGCTGTGTCAATAGGTCACATGTGAGGAGAAATCGCTCAATCTCAAAGCAGGGGGAAATAATGTATATTATAGTTTGGACTCCTACCATGCATTATTATTATTTTATTTCTATGTATTCCTTTTTTTGTTACAGGTGAGATCTAGGTCCTATTATGCTACTTAGAGGTGTTTTATGCATTTTGACATATATTAACTACACAACCACTCTGTGTGTTATCGTTGCATATTCATTCCTCTATAATATACATTATACACTGCTGTGCTGGCGTTATCTCCTCCAGAACATCATTGTGCCTTTGCCTGCACTTGACCCTGCGCCACCAATGACCTCACTGTGAGTATCTCTTGTGAATATCTCTAGTCCAGTATTTATGATAGCGTCCTCCTATATCGCTCCTCACTAGTACTACCATATTTTAACTCCTTGTGACGGGGCATTCAGTCTTGCAAATGGAATACATAAAGCTGGTGTATTACCCCTTATAGTATTTATTATAGCGTCCTGTCATATCGCTCCTCACTAGATCTACCATAGTATTACACCTTATGACAGGGCATTCAGCCTTGCAAATTGAATATATAGAGCTGGTGTGTTACCCCTTATAAGGAAGTGACAATCATCTGCGGTCTACATTGTGCACCGTTATAAACAAGATTGATTTATTTCATTTTTCCTGTTCAACATGATTGATTCCATTTTCTCTGCACAGCATACAGGGTCCTTCTAAAGCATAATTGCTCCCCCACCTGTGACATACCTGAATCATCACAGACATATGTAAATACAGTGTATCTTTTCTCCTATGTATATAATTGTATATTTTATTTATTTTTTGTATATTTTGTGTATATATGTACTCACTCCTCTGATATATATACATTCTAGGGACTGTGCCCTAATTATACTCCTTCACCTTTATCTATAAGTTATGATGAAAACCCTATTATAATCTGATCAGTCTCTAGAATCTTCATATTGAAAAGGGTATGACTCCATGTTTTGCATATACTACCTATCTCTGTTCTTGGAAATAATTGATGTTCCCACGTATATATATATATATATATATATATATATATCAACACCCATACCATTATTTAGGATATTTTATATGTACTCACGTTCTGATATATTTTATGTATTATCTCTTTCAGCGACCAATTTTGATAAAGGCCATGTATGGCCGAAACGTCAAACCATATTTGTCGCATTTTCTTCAATAAACTTGTTCACTTTTTGCATTAATTAATTACGTGTGCAGTGATTCTCTTTTGCCTGCCACCACACATCTAGATAAGTTCCTTGTGGGGTCTGTTTTCCAAAATGGGGTCACTTGTGGGGGGTTTCCACTGTTTAGGCGCATCAGGGGCTCTCCAAATGCGACATGACGCCCGCAGACCATTCCATCAAAGTCTGCAATCCAAAAAGTCCCTACTTCCCTTCCGAGCCCCAACGTATGCCCATACAGTTGTTTTCCTCCAACATATTGGGTATGAGCGTACTCAGGACTAATTGGACAACAACTTTTGGTTTCCAATTTCTCCTGTTACCCTTGTAAAAATAAAATATTGGGGGCGAAAAAAATCATTTTTGTAAAAAAAAAAGATTTTTTATTTTTATGGCTGTACGTTATAAACTTCTCTGAAGAACTTCGGGGTTCAAAGTGCTCACCACACATCTAGATAAGTTCCTTGGGGGGTCTATTTTCCAAAATGGGGTCACTTGTGGGGGTTTCCACTGTTTAGACACATCAGGGGCTTTCCAAACACAACATGACGCCCGCAGATCATTCCATCAAAGTCTGCAATCCAAAATGTCGCTACTTCCCTTCTGAGCCCTGACGTGTGCCCATACAGTAGGTTTCTCCCACATATGGGGTAACAGCATACTCAGGACAAATCAGACAACAACTTTTGGGGTCCAATTTCTCCTGTTAATAAAAAGTTGGAGACTAAAAGATCATGTTTGTGGAAAAAATATGATTTTTTTATTTTCATGCTCGGGCATTATAAACTTTAGTGAAACACCTGGGGGTTCAAAGTTCTCACCACACATCTAGATAAGTTCCTTGAGGGGTCTAGTTTCTAAAATGGTGTCATTTGAGGGGTTTCTACAGTTTAGGCACATCAGGAGCTCTCCAACACGACATGGCGTCCAGCCTATTCTGCGTTGAAATAGTCAAACGGCGCTCCTTCCCTTCCGAGCTCTGCCATTCACCCAAACAGTGGTTTACCCCCACATATGGGGTATCAGCGTACTCAGGACAAATTGCACAGTAACTTTTGAGGTCCTGTTACCCTTGGGAAAATAAAAATTGGGGTGAAAAGATCATTTTGTGGAAAAAATATGATTTTTTAATTTTACGTCTCTACGTTATAAACTTGTGTGAAGCACTTGGGGTTCAAATTGCTCACCACAGATCTAGATAAGTTCCTTAGGGGGTCTAGTTTCCAAAATGGGGTCACTTGTGGGAGGTTTCCACTGTTTAGTCACATCAGGGGCTCTCCAAATGCAACATGGCATCCAATCTCAATTCCAGCCAATTTTGGTTGGAAAAAGTCAAATGGTGCTCCTTCCATTCCGAGCTCTGCCGTGCGCCCAAACAGTGGTTCCCCCCCTATATGGGGTATCATTCTGGGAGCAGGGACCAGCAGTTATGTTGAGGGGCTCTATCCTATAACATCATCTTGATTTTCAATCATTCATAACATATCAGGCATGATAATTCAGCCTTGATCCCTGACCTGAATATACAGGAGTACATTGCCGGTTTCCTACCTTTAAAGGGCACTATCTTCATTTGTTGCGCATGGTTTTTGGGGTGCACCTATTGTAAGGACATATCAGGAGCCTAGTGGCAGCCGACGAGACCGGGGGCGCCACTCTCGTTGGGGCTGTCTTAGGGTGCCAACCTCCACATGCTAGGCAGGCGTACAGTTCAGGGTATTGGTTTAGGGTGAATTCAGTGTGCACTTTTTAATTGTGTGGTGTTTTTGTTGTATGTCCCGATTTTAAAGTATTATTAAAAGTTGTATTTTATTGCTTTTGGGGTTTTTGTTGATTAACTCCCTGCGAAGAGACCATTTCCCTCATATTTTGTTAAAATTAAATAACATTGTTATACAACCTTGTTCTGCAATCCCTGCATTACTGCATTCCCGCACCTGCTTACACACACAGTTCACAAAGGCATAGGTAACTTCTCCCAGTTCTTGGACCAGACTATTTAATGCAAAATAACTCACCCAGAATGGATTTAGACCAATTCTTAGTAACAGTGAAATACAAATTTAAGAATAAGCTTCTTTCCTTATTTTGCATTGTTAGAATTCAGTTTTGCAGGAGCGTCCATTCTCACTCGATATCTGGATGGTATAATGTGGGTCTGTTCCTGGGTTTTGGCACCAAATAATTTTGTGAGCAAAATAAACTCTCTTATATGTCTTTTGAACAACAAATTAATAAAATTTGTTTTATGAGTGCTTAGAAATCAATATAGCATAGCCTTGTATGGTTTACTACTTAAATAGTGGCACAGGGGTGTAAATAGAAATGTAAAACTTCTTAGCCTAGGAGTGTTATTTAATCACCATGACACAAGGGTTAGAACTTAGAAGACAAGATGAAAACCACAGTCACAAAATGGAATCTGTTCACTCACATAGGCATTAGTGGATTTAGAGTCCCGAGTCACGCTACCCTCTGTGAGACTCGGAGACTCTGATGAGCTTTATTGTTACTGACGTCACTACTGTACAGAGCCGCTGGGTCTCGCAGAGCACAGCGTGAGCCGGGAGTGGCTGCTGCTAAAAGACTGTGGAAACTCATAACGAGTCTCCATAGGTTTTTAACTACGGAAACGGGGAACGTCAATGGAAGCGCTTGGCTATGTCGAACTTGTGTGGGACCCTTATTTTCTAATAAATTAGTGAATGAGGGACATTGTCTTGTTTTTATTTCTCTATTTTTATGTTTTTCAGGTTTCCATTTGTGGACTATATCAGATTCCCTGGACTATATCGGATTCCCTGGACTAAATTAGACCTGTTTTTTTTTTAATAAATTGATGAACCAGGGAAAGAGTCGGGAACGTTTATTCAAATAAGGTATGTTTTTTGTGTGTAGGTTTTTTTTTTGCTACTGGATAGTAATGGGGTTGTCTGATAGACTCCATTACTAACACCAGGGCTTGAAGACAGCTGGGATTTCATTCACAGCTGATATCAACCCTAAGCCCCATTATCCCGATTGCCACTGCACCAGGGCAATCGAGAAGAGCCAAGGAGAAACACCAAAAATTGGAGGTTGTAAAATTATATATCTGGCAAATATCTATTCTATCCAACCATCTATCGATTTATTCTCAGGATCCTGGCTTTTAACTTCCCTTGCTTGGCTGATGCAATTTCTTGGTTTCTATGAGATATGTGCTCAAAAATCGAATGGCATACGCATGGACCGTGTGCTGTCCGTTTTTTTCCTCACACCCGTTACCATTGGTCAGGGAGCAATGCGATTTTTTTTCTCACATTGCACTCATCCGATTTATACGCTAATGTGAGTGAACCCTAACCGAAACTAAAATTATTGAATGAACATGTTTAATTAGAATATCCCTTTAAGTATAAATAGGTTCTCAAAGGTGAATAAAGGAGTAAACATTTTACCTCTTTTCTGAACTATATTCCATGTTATTTGTAATTAGGGCTAGGTTTATAATGGCTCTCACAGAAAGAATTCAGAAAAGCCTGACAGAGACAGTTATTGTTCACACTAGTTACCGAATGCTGTTACACTACAATTACTTAAATGTTCTCAAGTGCTTAGTAGAAAAACAAATGTCCATAGCTGGAGCTCAAAATGCCAATTAGATCCCTAACCAATAAATAAGTGTGCATTTCTCGGGCATGTGCGGCTTGAAAATAAATGTATTATATTATACATAGTGAACAGCAAGTCAGTTTCATAAGATGCAAATTCTTCTCTCAGTTTTTTGTGCAACAATACCCATGAACCTGAGACAATATGGTTTGTGCCACTTAGTGAAGCAAAGAATGTGCTTCTTTCTTCCTTAGACAAATGAAAACAATAGAGGATAGCACATAACAAGAAGCTAATTAAAAGACAGGAGAGGGACACCAATTAGCAAATGGCTGTGAAAGAGCGAAGGCTTCATTAACAAAGGTAGAGGGATACATGTAGTCTAAGGAGTGATATCACTGTTAACATGCGAGACTTATCCTAGCTGTCATCATTAACAGTCACTAAGATGATGTGCATTCAAAAATTTCCAAATCACATTCAAGGCCTCAAAACCTTTCTGCTGTCAATGGAAAATAGGATGAAAAGAATTGTTTGCAGGAAAGTAGCATGAGAAGGTCTTATTTTCTAAAAGCCATTACGAACTCTTTCCATTTAACCATTTTTATGTTGAATATTTGATACAGAGACATTTATCTGTAATAGCCAACATAATTGATATCCTATACACCCAGTCACAAATATAATCCTTTATGTTGTATGAGATGATTTCTACTTCTGTAATTCTAGAAAAAAAGCCAGTATATAATTGGGCATAATATTTAGTGGTTTCTATATATATACATACTGCTCTAGCAAAAATTAGGAGACCAAAGCAAAATTTTCAGTTTGTATGATTTTTCTCTTTATAGGTACATTTTTGAGTGAAATGTAAGTTGCTCTTTTTTTCTATAAACTACTGACAACATGTCTCAGCATTTCCAAGCAATAAATTTTGTATTTATTTTCACAAAATGAGAAATGGCCAAAATGACAAAAAAATGCAGTGCTTGCAGACCTCAAATAATGCTAAGAAAACAAATTCATAATCATTAAGAAGCAACAATACCAATGTTTTAACTCAGAAAGAGTTCAGAAATCAATATTTTGTGGAATAACTATGATTTTTAATTACAGCTTTCATGCGTCTTGCGGTCTTGGCATGCTTTCCACCAGTCTTTCACACTGCTCTTGGGTGACCTTATGCCACTCCTGGTACAAAAATGTAAGCTGTTCTTCTTTGTTTGATGGCTTGTGACTATCCATTCTTCCTCTTGATTACATTCCAGAGGTTTTCAGTGTAGTTCAGGTCTGGAGATTGGGCTGGCCATGACAGGGATTTGATGTTGTGGTCCTTCATCCACACATTGACCTTGCTGTGTGGCATGGGGCATTGTCCTACCGGAATAACCAGTCCTCAGAGTTAGGGAACATTGCCTGAGCTGAAGGAATCAACAGATTTTCCAGGATAACCTTGTATACGGATTGATTCATATGTCCTTCGCAAAGATTAACCTGCCCAATTCCAGCCTTGTTGAAGCATCCCCAGATCATGACCGATCCTCCAACAAATTTCACAGTGGGTGCAAGACACTGTGGCTTGTATGTCTCTCCAGGTCTCCGTATAACCATTAGACGACCAGGTGTTGGGCAAAGCTGAAAATTAGACACATCAGAGATTACCTTACTCCAGTCCTCTATGGTCCAACCCTTATGGTCTTTTGCAAACTTCAGCCTGGCTCTCCTTTGCTTCTCATTGATGAAAGGCTTTTTTCTAGCTTTACATGACTTGAGCTCTGCCTCTAGGAGCCTGTGACGAACTGTTCTTGTCATGAACTTCACCACAGCTGCCATTTACCATTCCTTTTGTAGGTCACTTGATGTCATCCTGCGGCTGCTGAGTGACATTCAAAGAAGATGACAGTCATCCCGGTCAGTGGAGAGTCATTTTTGCCCTCTAAAAGGTCTGTAGCTTTGTTGTCCCCATTGTCTGCTGCTTCTCCGTGTTGTAATGGACTGCCATCTTAGAAATTTTTAAGGATGGAGGCAACATGACGCTTACAGTATCCCTCTGCTAGTAAAGCCAGAATTGAGCCCTTGTTTTCCTCACTCAAGACTTTTCTTTTCAACTCCTTTGGCATGGTTAAAAGTTATTTTTTCATTCTTATTACTTTTGGGATATTACTAGCACTTTTTTTTGCCATCCAGCTTGTCCTATTGCAAGAGGATTGTGAACACCACAGTAGTGTTTTTTATACTTTCCTTCATTAAATAAGATTTGGCTCAGGTGATCACCTAATCAGAAGCACATTAAGTAGAATGAGGTGTACTCTGGTTGGAATTCAACTGACACTGGAATGGCTGTCACACATGTAGAAAAGCTGATTTTTATAAAACTGTGCAGTGTCTCTGCTGTATTTTATGTACAGAATGACAAACAGCCGCAGAAGAGAGCAATGAATTGTATGGGGTGAGGGGTCTAGCCTCATGCTTATATGCTGTTGTGTTTACAGAGGAATGGTAATGAGTGTGGGAAGGAATTATGTGTTTGTCTCTGCTGTAATATTCAACAAAAATGTGTTTGTCTAGAGAGAATCCCACAATATAAATTGATATAAAATGACACGATAAGCAAAGAAATGATAGAATCGTGTCAAATTTTATATCTGAGAGAATATCAACTTTAAAAATCCCTCAGTACGTCTGCTGTTTGTCTCTCTTTACTTCCTTGACCAGAATGTTTGGACAGTTGTGCATAGAAAATAATGCTTGTCTGTACGTCCATTTTGTCGTCACAATTACTTCTGGCAATAAATGCTTTTTTAACATGATTGCTTTGCTACATAAAAGCAGACTGCTAGTATGGGAACTTCCTTCAGAAACATTAGCCACTTTAATTACTATGCCCCCAATAAACACCACCATTTGTCACACATCACCTCTGAAAACACGTGTGCTGTATCCCATTTCAAGAAGACATCTTCTGTTTTATGGCTGTGCTAGAAAAAAAAAATCAGTGCTTTTACATTCTACTGAAACACAGCAACAGCATTTAGTAATATAACTTTAAAATCCTTCTAGCAATGTCCTAACTACATAATCTGTACTTCAAATAAAATAGAGGAATATAAAATCAAAATGAGAATCAGTTTGATAGAGCTGCTTCTTCCCAGTCCTGATTTCCCCAGCCTGATCAAATTCACAAGTAGCCTGATAAAATGATAGGAGGCATGACCACCTGTCAAATTGAGTTTGATGACTAATATCCCTTATATACTACTATCTAGTGCGCCCTTGAGGCTGTGTTTCCACTATCAGGAAACACAGCGCTATTGACGGAGCAGAAATTCCGCTCCGTCTAAGCCCCGCCCCCTTTCTGACGCGCGTTCTTTCCGGAGGTGTTCAGGACACCTCCGGAACACCTCCGGAAAGAACGCAGGGCTACATAGCCCTGTGTTAAATTGCGTTGCGGCGACGCAGCGTCGCCGCAATACGCTAGGACATGCTGCGGTCTGAAAAGACGCGCAGCATGTCCGGATACGCAGGTCTTCCGCATGCATGTTGTTACGCATAGTGGAGACGAGATTTCTTGAAATCCCCTCCACTATGCTGTAACATCTGGACGCTGCGTGTTTGGCGCTGTGCCAGCGCACAGCGCCAAACACGCAGCGTTTCCTGACCGTGGAAACTCACCCTTAGGCAATTAAACCATAAAATTAATTTTGGGCTGATGCTTTTACTCTGATCACGAATCTTAGAATACCCAGTGGGTAAGAGGACATCCTCCCCTGCGGCCATTTGCTCTAGGTGAAGTCCCCTTACTGACCTGAGAGACAAAGGGGGCGCCGGAGAGCTGTGCCTGTGTAGTTACGTCACATCGGTGATGTGGGAGGAACAGGGGTTGTCCTCCACATAGGTGGCAGCAGTGGGATCAGAGTAATAGTGTGCGTGGGATCCCTACTCCCAGACACTAAAGACTACCGGCGGTAACTTTCACTGCTGGGGTCTTAAGGTCAGCCCAGCACTAGACGGTCAGAGTGTAAATATAATAAGTTGTGTGCAAGGTCAGGGTTGCAGCTGTGTCAGTAACCAGAGGTTCCCAAGATGGCGGAAGGCACCAGGAGTAAGGCAAAGGGGGAGGCCAATGCTATGGTCTATGAGGAGGTCGATACCGATGAAGGCGAGGGGGAGCTCAGCCAGGGCTCCCCAAAGAGCCAGACCCCCGTGCTTAGTCCTGCAGTGGGCTGTCCACCCCCTGCCTGTACCAGCCTGTCCAGATCGGAGGCCATTTTCCAAGCGGCTATGGCACAGCTCGAGGCTGGTAATGACGCCGTCCATGACAGACTCCTGGTGGTGGCAGAGAAAGCAGCAGAGTGTGAGCAAGCGGCGGCAGAGAGAGCAGCAGAGCGTGAGCATAGAGAACGCCGTGAAGCTGCGGAGCGCCGGCACCGTCTGGAGATGGCTCAGCACAGGCTCCCGCTGGATGCTCCAGCCCCATCGGAGACCAAGGCTTCCAAGGTCCGGGCGGAGGACTTTCCGTTGCTTGAAAAGGATGGAGACAGGGGCGGAACTATCGTGGAAGCAGGGGAAGCAGCTGCCATAGGGCCCGGGCTAGCAGGGGGCCCGTCCCTGCTGCAGCTGTCTCCCCTGCGGCTGTGTTCCGCCGCCCATGGCCTGAGAGTCGGCGGTTCCCTGTGCTGGCTGTCATGCTGACAGCCGGCGCAGAGAAGCTGCTGCGTGCCGTCTCCCAGGAATCAATTGCACTGGTGTCTATACAGACGCCAGTACAATTGAAGCTCTGACCGCCGGGTCAGAGCGACGTCTGCAGCGTGATCATGTCATGTGATCACGCTGCTGACGTCACTCGTCGGCGGCGCCCAGAAGGGTGAAGACTGGTGGTGAGTGTGCTCCACTGTGGAGCTGAAGATACCACCGAAGATTAACGGGGGCACATACTGTGTGAGTGATAACTCTGCATTCTTGGCTGCATTACTACTTGAGGGGCACATTACTACTGATGGGAGAATAAGAGGGCTTATTACTAGTTATGGGGGCATAATGTGCCTGCATTAATAGTTATGCGGGACATGTTACTAGTAATGGTAGCATAAGGGGCTGCATTGCTACCAGTCATTATATTATATGTGTTTCCATAATGTCTGCTTTAAATACAGCTCTGATTGGGCAAAAGCTGGCCGTTATGAGACTGAAGAGTATTTTTGGGCCTAGAGAATTGCTGTGATTTGCTCCGCCCACTGCTATTGGCTCCGCCCACTATCAGAACCCCGCCCCGCCGCCGTTTGGGAGAGGGGGCCCCGTTCAAATTTTGCTGTGGGCCCCGCATTCTAGTTACGCACTGGATGGAGACCTGGGTTCCTATCTGTGGCCCTTTTAGAGACTGCCTCCAACACCATCTGGCCCTGGTCATGGGCAAGGTACCTGACCCCCGTTGAGGGTAAGTCCCTGAAGTTTTGAGGACTTACTGTCGGCAGAGCAGACTACACAGCATCAAGCAGGCCTGATCCAGCTCTACAACCTCACCCCGGAGTCGTACGCAGGAAGTTCAGAAGACTGCAGTGTGTTCAAAGGACACCTGGACTGACCATATGCGGGCCCTGCTGAGAGCTACGGAGCACTGGACCTCGGGTCTAGAGCTGACCACCCGCCAGGAGGTCCAGGAACTGTTCATCACGGAGCAGTTCTTGTGGAACTGCCCAGAGGACCTCCAGCAGTTTCTCCGTGACCGGAAAACAAAGGGGGCTTCTGCTACAGCTGCTCTGGCAGACAAGTATGCCAACAACAGGGCGCCTGAGCCGAAGAAGCCTGCCAGCAGCACCTGGAGAGTGGCTAAGCCCAATCCTGCCCCGGCCCCATATCCAGCCCCCAGAGTGCAAGGGGTGTACCCCCCTGCTGCCCTCTCCAGGCCAGGAACAGAACCCAAACGTTGTCATTATTGCAACCAGCCGGGACACTTTAAGGCTGCGTGTCCCCAGCGCCATAAGGCCCCATCCCTGTCCCAGAAACCGTCCACTGTTTTGTGTGTGGGAGGGGACTTGTGGGAGGTCCCTGTACAATTACCAACCCGTCACCATTGGCCACTCAGCGGTCATGGGACTGCGGGACACAGGCGCTGAACGAACCCTGGCCAGGGAAGTCTGCCTGACCCGGCCACTTGGTTAGGGGCCGAGGGGAAGTCAGCGCTACCCGTGGTCTCAGCGGTCGTGGCCGCTGTTACCAGGAGTGGGAGCGCCGAAGCCCAAGGAGCCTCGCGGAGGTCCGACAGTTTCCCCCTCTCCGACCAAGTGGCTGCCGAGTCAGACAGCTGCCAGGAGACAGATCCCGGGGAGCTGATAGAGGATGTGGCAGTGTCATCAATTCTTGCCACATCAAGTCAGGGATTTCAGGCAGCGTTGGAAGCTGACGCTAGCCTGAAAACTCTAAAAGAGCAGGCGGCACAGCCTGCCCTGGAGTCCATCTGCGAGCGTGTGGTCTGGGACCAGGGACGGCTGTACTGGGTAACGGTCCAGCAGGGTTCACCGGAGGCGTGGCCCAGAGACCGACAGTTAGTGGTACCCTATCCGTTCAGGGCGGAATTGTTGTGGATCGCACATGAGATTCCCATGGCCGGACACCTAGGGATTGCTAAAACCAGGGCCAGGCTAGCTCAGCAATTCTACTGGCCTGGAATGAGGACCGAGGTGACTGCCTACTGCCGTTCGTGTGACACCTATCAGAGGGTGGGGAAGGCGGGGCGGCGCACCAAAGCCCCACTGGTAACTCTGCCCATCATCGATTGCCTTTCTCGAGGGTGGCTGTGGATCTCATTGGACCTCTGTCCACTCCCAGCCACTCCGGGAAATGCTTCATACTAACGTAGTGGACTATGCCACCCGGTATCCGGAGGTGGAAGCTTTGTCGTCCATTCGGGCCGACAAAATGGCCACTGCCTCACAGGAGATTTTCTCCAGAGTGGGGTTTCCCCAGAAAATGCTCACCGACGGAGGGGCCCAGTTCATGTCGCAGCTGATGGAGTCTCTCTGTAAGCAGGTACAAGTGCAACATCTGGTAGCCAGCCCGTATCACCCACAGACCAATGGCCTGTGTGAGTGGTTCAATGGCACCTTAAAGCAGATACTGAAAATGTTGGTCGACTCCCACGCGAGAGACTGGGAGCGGTATCTCCCACACCTGCTGTTTGCCTACCGGGAGGTCCCACAGGCCTTAACGGGTTTCTTCCCCTTTGAGCTCCTGTATGGGCGACGTGTACAGGGGCCCCATGCTCTGGTGAAGGAAGCATGGGAAGGGGATTTGGCCACCCCTGGAGTGTCGGTCATTGAGTATGTCGTGCGCTTCCGTGACCGAATGATGGCCTTGACACGGCTGGTGCATGACAATATGGCCCAAGCCCAGGCTGACCAGAAGTGGTGGTATGACCAGAATGCTTGTGAGCGGACCTACCAGGTGGGTCAAAAGGTGTGGATGCTGGTCCCCGTACCTCAAAACAAGCTTCAGGCAGCCTGGGAGGGTCCATACCTCGTGCACGAGCAGCTCAACGCCGTCACCTATCTGGTCACCCTGGACCACGCCCGTGGTAGGAGGAATGCCTTGCATGTGAACATGAAGGCCATCATGAGCGGGAGGCTTGTGCCCACCCAGTGTTCAACCTTCCCAAGGAAGGAGAGGCAGAAACCCTCCTGGATCTGCTCAACCAAGCCAAGGCGGGTGGATCCATTGAGGATGTGGGGGTTGGACACCAGCTCTTGGAGGACCAACGTTCCCAGCTGGGGGTCACCCTACACCTCTTTTGGGAGCTGTTCAGCAGCCTGCCCGGAAGGACTGAGACAGCCGTCCATGACGTGGACACCGGCAATCACCCCCCCGATCCGGCGTTCAGCATATTGGGTCTCTCTTGAGGTGCAGCAGCAAATGCACCAAGACATAGACGAGATGCTGAAGCTAGGGGTGATCCAAGCGTCCAACAGCGCGTGGGCTTCGCCTGTAGTCCTCGTCCCTAAAAAGAACCGAACTACGCGGTTCTGCGTGGACTACTGGGGCTCAACGCTGTGACCGTCACCGATGCGTACCCAAAGCCGCGCATCGATGACCTGCTCGACCAGCTGGCTGGGGCCAGGTTCCTGACCATCATGGATCTGAGCAGGGGGTATTGGCAGATTCCCCTGACCCCTGGGGCACGGGAACGCTCTGCCTTTATCACCCCATTCGGACTGTACGAGTCCACGGTGATGCCCTTCGGCATGAAGAATGCCGCTGCCACGTTTCAGCGGATGGTCAACACGCTGCTCAAGGGACTGGAAGGGTATGCGACCGCATACCTGGATGACATTGCCATCTTCAGTCCCACCAGGGAGGATCACCTAGAGCACCTGGCGCAGGTGCTCAGGGGAGGATCCAGCAAGCAGGCTTGACTATTAAGCCAGAAAAATGCCAGCTGGGCATGAGTGAGGTCCACTACCTGGGACCATAAAATTAATTTTGGGCTTATGCTTTTACTCTGATCACGAATCTTAGAATACCCAGTGGGTAAGAGGACATCCTCCCCGGCGGCCATTTGCTCTAGGTGCAGTTCCCTTACTGACCTGAGAGACAAAGGGGGCGCCAGAGAGCTGTGCCTGTGTAGTTACGTCACATCGGTGACGTGGGAGGAACAGGGGTTTCCTCCACAACAGGCAATTCAAAATTTCCCTCTACCCAGGTCACATCAGCATCTACGCACTTTTCTAGGCTTGGTAGCCTACTGTTGGCCTTGGATAAGGTCTGCTTCACAAGTGATGCAACCACTTTATGACTGCTTGGCATCAGACCCCTATAATCTCACTCAAGAAGCAATTGATTCCTTCCATTCTCTCAAACTGCTCATTGTGTCAGCCCCGGCCTTAGGCATTCCAAACTATGGCCAGCCATTTTTCTTGGTTTGCACAGAGCAGGGAGGACATGCTACCGAAGTACTGCACAACAACACGGAGGGAAACAGAGACCAATAGCTTACTACTTAGCACAATTAGACCCAGTGATCAGAGGGTCGCCTACGTGTGTTCGTGCGGTAGGAGCAGCTGCACTACTACTGGGAAAGGCATGTGAGATCACGCTGACCTTTCCTATGACAATTTATTCCCCACATGACATCAACTCAATACTCGTACAAGTTCAACCAAAACATCTGTCTATGGCCAGACAGTTACGACTTGAATGTGCGCTACTAATTCCTGAGTATGTCACCCTCAAAAGATGTCACGTTCTGAATCCAGCCACACTCCTTCCTGTGGATTCAAAAAAGGGGGAATTGGTGACTGTATTAGCAAGTGAAGAAGAATACTTTGACATGACACATGAACATGACTGCATAGAACTAATGAGTCAGGAGACAGTGGGTTTTGCACACGTTCATGAAAAACCTGTTGCTAATACAGATTTAGAGATTTTTGTAGATGGCTCTAGATAGCACCAGGATGGACGATTCTACATGGGATATGCAGTAGTATCCTCCATGAGGTAATCCGAGCTGAACCACTCCCTCCTCACATGTCGGCACAGGAAGCAGAGTTGAAGGCACTCATTAAGGCGTGTAGAGCTGCTGCAGGTAAAGTCGCTAATATTTACACAGATTCGAATTATGCATGGGTAATAGCATATGATTATGGCCCTATCTGGAGAAGCAGAGCATTTCTTACATCAGCCGGTAAGCCCATTAAAAATGCAGAGCTGGTGAAACAGTTAATGGAGGCATTGATGTTACCTGTCCAGGTTGGCATTGTCAAGGTAAAAGCACACACGAAAGGTGACTTTGTGGAGGTAGAGGGCAAAATAAAGGGCGGACGAGGCTGCTAAAGTAGCAGCAAGGCGGCCTAGGGAGCAGAGGACGGTGGCAGGGAGTCAGCGCATTCCAGCCACACTGAGCCTAGATGTCCTGAAATCCCTCCAGCAACAAGCTGCCCAAACAGAGAAGGAACACTGGGGGAGAATGGGAGCTGAGCTGAACTCAAATGGAGTATGGGAGAATAAGGATAAATTTTGTTTGCCAAAATAATAATCTTTATAATAATAATCTTTATTTTTATATAGAGCTAACATATTCCGCAGCGCTTTACAGTTTTGCACACATTTTCGTCGCTGTCCCCGATGGGGCTCACAATCTAGATTCCCTATCAGTATGTTTTTTGGAGTTGGGAGGAAACCGGAGAACCCAGAGGAAACCCACGCAAACACAGGGAGAACATACAAACTCCTTGCAGATGTTGTCCTTGATGGGATTCGAACTCAGGACTCCAGCGCTGCAAGGCTGCAGTGCTATCCACTGAGCCACCGTGCTGCCCTGTTCCCAATTATGGCGCAAGCAACACATGGCCCCACTCACGCCTCAGAAAGTCACATGTGTGCCATGGTAGATGCCTTCTGGATCGCTCCTGGTTTCAGTTACGCAGCTGCAAAATTTGTACAATCATGCCTCATCTGTGCACAGCACAACCCAGGCAAAATAGCAAAAGTCCCTAAGAAAGCGACACCTAGGCCTCTCTACCCGTTTCAGAGACTGCAGATTGACTACATACAGCTACCCAGGGTAGGAGTGTATGAAAATATCCTAGTATGTGTAGATCTCTTCTCTGGTTGGCCGGAAGCCTACCCGGTAAAATGTGCAAATGCTAAAACAACTGCAGACAAACTGATGAAAGAACTGATCTGCAGGTATGGTGTCCCAGAGACAATAGAAAGCGATAGTGGTACACACATTCAGGGAGAAATAATGAGGGAAGTCATGCAGGCCCTGGGGTACAGCAAGCATTTCATGCACCATATAGGCCACAAAGTAGCGGGAAAGTGGAAAGACTAAATGGGACACTTAAACTGAAAATTCAAAAGGCCATGGCAGAGCCAGGAAAAAGCTGGGTAGAGTGCTTGCCTCTTGCACTCTTTTCAGTCAGACATACTCCAAATAGGAAAACAGGGTTGTCTCCTTTTGAAGTCCTGTTTGGTTGTGCACTAAAGACTGGTCTGTACTTCCCACAGGTGCTACAAATGCAACACGGTTCTATGACAGCCTATGTCCAGGCCTTACAGGAAAGACTTAATGTGGTGCATAAACATGTGTTTTCATCCATTCCAGATCCTAATGAAAGTGCAGATGTGCATCAGTTGAATCCAGGCGATTGGGTGGTAATATGCAGACACGTGAGAAGGAGCCTAGACCCACGATTTGACGGCCCCTTCCAAGTCCAGCTGACCACATCCACCTCAGTAAAACTTGAGGGAAAGCCCACCTGGATCAACGCCAGTCACTGCAAGAAGGTCCTTTCAACAGCAGAATGACTGTTCTTTTAATCATCTTGCTGGCAGTGACAGGAGTACTGCACTTTACAGAGATACAGGAGAAACTCTTAAATGTTGACTGGAATAACAAACTTATTCGACATCATGTCCTTCTTATAAAGGACATGGAAGGATAGAAACCGAAAGACTGTTGGATCTGTACACACAGTCCAGTATCTGCAAAGACTATGCCGTACTTAGCCTTGCCTCTGGAGCCATGGAAGGTATTAACACCGAGCTGCATACACAATGAGACATGGACTCTGGTTTTCCAGGTTCCTTGAGGTTCTTAATGAACCTAATGCAATACAGAGACTCCTTTTTAAATCCAGCCAACTGATTTAGTGGTCTAGCAGGGTGGATTTTCTGGTATTGTACAGACTTGTATGCAAATTTTGTTGCTTTGCTTATTGCTTTAGGTAGCCGTAAAAGCGCTAATATATGTATTGACTAAGCTATTGAATAATGTAAGAGTAAAAAAAATGTTAAGGCTGAACCTTCTGTAGTGTATCACAGACCCCAGATAGCCATTGCTGATGGGGAACTGAGTGTCCACACTGAGGGTGGATGGGCGAAGCCGGTAGGAATCCCCTTATGGGTACTAGACCCATGAGACAGTAGCTCCTTTGTGGACATCAGCTGACCCTGTAGCAAAGGTTATACCATTTAAAAAGAGGGAAATTGATATAGGAGGGTTAATGGTTGCCTTTAAACGCCTTTAATACTTCAAGTTGCCTTTTGCCTTTTATTGCTAGATTTTATTCCCATTAGACAGCAGTCTGTCAGTCTCATCTTTAAAGGTCAACTATGCTTCTTATCATATATGGTCTAAATAGTCTGCTACAACATGTTCTGGATATATGGTAAATAAAGTATGACCCTGAGGTGACGGTGGGGGCTGCATGAGCTGCATAGAATCATATTTTCTGTAAATGG
Source organism: Oophaga sylvatica (assembly GCA_033576555.1). Taxonomy (NCBI): domain Eukaryota; kingdom Metazoa; phylum Chordata; class Amphibia; order Anura; family Dendrobatidae; genus Oophaga; species Oophaga sylvatica. The sequence continues at coordinate 437,524,853 of JARQOD010000004.1, forward strand.
TATAAATTACTGCCTTGTGTTTCATTATATCAGATAAAGTGACATATTCACAGAATATGTGTGAAGTCTGCTTTGTTTCCAAGCGCTTGTCAGAAAAGGGCATAAACTCCTAATTCGGCCTCACTGGTGATCTGGCATATCTGACATTGGGTCAGAACGCAAACTGCTACGACAGAGGCCACACACACTCCTGAGCATCATTTTGACTTGTTTTAAGGACATTACATTCCACTTTAATTTGGTGGGTGACTCTAAATCCAGGCCTCCATTGCTTAATAAATTTGCTTTCCATTGATGATTTTGTGTTATTTTGTGGTCAGCACATTCAACAGAACAAAGTATTCAATGAGAATGTTTCATTCATTCAGATCTAGGATTTATTATTGGAGTGTTCCCTTTACTTTTTTGAGCAGTGTATATATATGTATATATATATATATATATATATATATATATATATATATATCTATATCTAATATATAAAGCTGAATGTATGTATGTGTGTATGTATGTGGGTATGTTTGTCCGGGATTGGAATCCGCACCGTCGCACTTACGGGCATGAAATTTTGCACGCCCGCACGTCTCGACCCCGAAAGCGCCTGTGTAGCCCAGCTACGCAGGCACACATAAAAGTCCAGGAGAGTGCACTAGAAGGTAACAGCAACGCTTGATATGCATTCACTGTCACTCACACTTTCAGACACGCCTATCTGAGATATAAGGGGAGTGACACGTGGCAGGAGTGAGTAGTCAGGAGGGAGAGTAGGAGAGAGGAGTGATTTCAGTCAGTTAGCTCCGGCAGGCTCAAGAGTGAGTCATCCCTTGGATAGTTTCCTGTCTGAGATAGTCAGATAGTTAGCTCCGGGAGGCTTAGGAGTGAGTCATTCCCTGGATAGTTATCTGTCTGAGATCAGATTAGTTTGAGTGGAGCTTAGTGTTCAGTGGAGTTCAGCCTGTTAGCTTCTGTCTCAAGGACAGAGCAGCCATTCAGTCTCGGTCCTGTGTGGACTTTGGAGGAAACTGAGAGCTGTGCAGCGAGCTCTGGATGAAGCTGACATTATTCCACAACTGCCACAAGTGCTTATGTTAAAAGCGGAAGCAGGGCGAAGGGCACAGTGGAGAAGATAGAGAAGTGCTACAGGTATTGGATTGCCTGCACTAAATTGCCGGACACCGGGGTCCGAAGCGTTGCTACTGTTTCAGGCATAGTAACAAGAAACCCGGAGGCATCTGGACTACAGGTCGCAGAGAGCAGCCCTCAGTGTCAATACGTAACCTGGAGTCAGGTGGAACAGGGACTTTGAGTTAAGTGCACGACAAAAGTAAGGACTTAGTTTCATCACTTAGAAGGCTCCACCACAACGTTGGCCGGGCAGTACAGCTATTGAGAAAGCTGGGGATTCAGAATTAACTTCGCTTCAGGCAAGTTGGATTCACATGTACATTGAAGTTAAGGAGGCCTCTAACCTGCTCAGCTGTTACCGGAATGTGCACTCTGCACCCCGACCAGCTCCCTGGGATCTGCTTGAACCACCATCAGTAAAAGGTATGAAAAGAAGCTGCATTGTGTTTGGCTGAATTCTTACTACACCCTGCATCATAACCACCATAGACTTCCAGGGACACGTCTCACCTGTGGGAGACTTACTATCAAGCTGCCCCATAACATCCCCTGTGAAGACCCTTACAGCAGCGCTGGTACAAATTACCAGAAACCACAGGTGGCGTCACAAACTTCCTAATAATCCCCTGTAAATATTCCCCCATTGCACGACCGCCAGGGCCACGGACCGAGCCACCGCTACCAGTGACAACTCCCATAGATGCCCATGGGCTCGGCTCCGAGTACCCCATAGCCCTGGTATCCACAATTGTGGTGCGTGGTCGAATCAACTTTGGCGTCACGAACAGGATACGAAACTTGCAAAGATTGTGAGTCCTGTGTGCCTATTGAACTGTTTTATGCGAAAAAGACTGTTTGCTGCATTTGGCACAAATACCGCCATTTTACCGCCAAGTTGGCGCCCTGAGGCGCTGGTGAAGAGGGTGGGCGTGCATTCGTGGGCGTGTACCCCCCTAAGGCGCGAAAATATGGCCGCCCTCTCCAAGGCCTACTACAATGTGAGATCCTGCCCCACTGCTAAAGAAATCCGCCTCCTCTTCATCCTCTATCCGAAGAGGAGGAGACGCAAATCCCTCCTCCACGGAAAGGACCAGAATGTTCCTGTTGGATATCACAGTGGTACCTGGAGCGAGATGGCGGAAGGACAGGAGGATCTGAGCCGAGGACCGGATGATTTCCTACCTGTGCCGGAGCTGTCCCCAGATAGGGACACCGACCCCGCCATGATGGAGCTGCGGAAGGAAAACGAGGAGCTGAGAAAGAAGCTCCAGAGTCGTGCTGAACTGCAGGAGACGGAGAGACGCTGGCGCACCCAAACACAGCGGCTGCTGTGGGACGCCATGTTCTCTCCTACAAGCCAAGCGCCGTCTCCTGAATTCCTGAAATCGCTGCTGGAGAAGGCTGAGGGACGACCGGAGGCGACCACCGAAAGAGCTGTACCTGATCCCACCGATGGAGCGGTGGAGGCGAAGGAGGCTGAGGAGGTCCTGCCCGTTCCGGAGTGCCAGCCCGGCCAGGAGGCCGCAGCGGATTACCGTTCCCCGGTAAGGACAACCGGAGGGTTCCTGTCCATCGTTGCCGGAAGTCGACTGGGACGAGATGGAGCGTATTGATGACGTCACCTATGCGGTTCAGTGGGAAAGAGAGATGCAGTGTCGTGAAGAGGAGCAGCGACGCCGGCAGGAGGAAGAGCGGGAGGTGCAGCGGAACCGACAACGGCAGCACGAGCAGTTGGTCGCTGACAAGGAGATGGTCCGCAACGACAAAGGTACCCGAAGGGAGCCGCGGCGGCAGGGGTGCGTGGTAGAATTCCAGCTCCGCAAGGGCTGGGGTTTCATCCGGGAACCGGGACTCTATCCTGGGGTATTTGTGAGCCGCCGGGACGTAGAGTCCCACCTGCCCATCGGTCATCCGGGAAGGGACCTAGTAAACGGGGACATAGTGAGCTATACATGGCACTGGGGTTTAAAGGGCTGGTATGCCCTCAATGTGTCCATCATCAGTGACCCCGTCCCCGACGCTGGTAACGTCAACACTACCGAAGCGTCCCCGTTTCGAGCGCCCACAGCACCAGGCCGTACTCCAGCATCGCCCCCTGCAGGCTCATCGCAATCTATGTCGCAATCGGCATCGCCTCCTGCTTACTCAACGCAAACCAAGTCGCAATCTGTACAGCAGCCCAGGTCTCAGCCAGCGCTGCCGCCTAAACCGCAAACTGCGACCAAATTAGTATCGCAAAATGTTGTGGCACCTGTAGCGACGCAATCGGCGTCTCACAAAGAGGAAGCACCCGGTGTGCCCCTAGCGGTTCGCACAAGGACTGTAGCGACCCAGACATTGATAGCAGGTCACGACCTGTTTGTAATGCGCTCTAAAGAGCATCGCGTCGTTCCAGCCCCAGGTGTGGAAGACGTAATTGAAGTCAGCCAGAAAAAGTGAAGACCGGTAGGACCCAGACTGGGTTTACCGCATTCTAGTAACTGTAAAAAGTTTGATAAAAGAAATAATTGCTGTTTTGCACTTTATTGCTATGTATAGTGTTTACATAGTTTTACATATTTGGAATAGAATACCCGGCTGGGTAAAGAGAGTTGAAGAATTTTGAAGAAAGTTAAATAATGTGTTGATTGCATAGTATACCCCGGTTGGGTAACTCCAGTTGAATTATAATGTGAGTACTTGAATATTGAAGTGTATATAAGTGTTTTACTATGCCATGGACTGAGAGGCTGAGGACTGTGCCAGCCCAGAACTGATCTTTGTAAATAGTTGCGCTACGGTGCATCATCTTGGTTTTACATGAAACCACTACTATTATCTACCTCAGAAGAAAAACCCGTATGGTGGGGCCCAGAGTGAGGTCTGCAATAAAGTCCTGCAGCCCACCCAGGACCCACGTGGGAGGTTTTTGGTGCGGGTCCTCCACAAGAATACTGCCTATATTGTGAATATTTAAAAAATGTTTTGATACTTTTGTATTCTTCATTGTACATATTGTAACGTTTAAGGAGTCTTACCTCCCGGATGGGAAGTGTTAATATGTTGAAATGTTATTGTTATTGCAAAACAAAATATTCTTTTTGTCTTTTACAGCCCGGGAGTGCTGTGTTTTACCAAGGGGGGATGTGTAGCCCAGCTACGCAGGCACACATAAAAGTCCAGGAGAGTGCACTAGAAGGTAACAGCAACGCTTGATATGCATTCACTGTCACTCACACTTTCAGACACGCCTATCTGAGATATAAGGGGGAGTGACACGTGGCAGGAGTGAGTAGTCAGGACTAGTGTTGAGCATTCCGATACCGCAAGTATCGGGTATCGGCCGATATTCGCGTTATCGGAATTCCGATACTTAATTCCGATACTTTTTCCATATCGTATACCGGAATCGGAAGTTCCCATAATTCTTTGAGAGGCAATGTGATTTTAGTCAGCCAATGAGGAATCCTACGAAGTGTGGGCACATCCTGTAATGATGCGGTCATCTTAACTAATGGCATGGCTGTGATTGGCTGCTGAAATGTTGTCAGAATGCACTATAAAAGGCGCCGCAGCCATTTTAGCGTCACTGTGCTGTGAACTCAGTTAGGGACAGAACGCTGCTGTGCTGACTCTGAGGGACAGTTAGATATTGCGATTTGTGTACTACTGTGCTTGAGGCAGGCTAGTTTACCAACCGCTGTGTAAAGCTTCATTTTGCCAGTGTTGTTTTAACAGCTCTGTGCAAGGTGTGTGTGTGACAGTGCAGGTGACGCTGCAGTTTGCTCTGCATCCACCGCTGTTTGTAGGCATCTGCACGTGTCACTTTTTTTTTTTTTTTTTTATTTTATTTAGTGGAATTGGTGCAGCTCCATTATATTAGAAAAAAATCAAATCTATTAGTGTGACGTGCTTCCATCCGTATACAATAAATTGGTTGCAAACACTATAGAAGTACAGAAAGGAGCTTTTCACAGATTGTGGACAGTTGTGTTTCAGTGTTCACTTCAGTCTGTGTTTTTTACTTTTTTGAGTGCAGATCACGCTCCAGTTACATGTTCAAGCACTGCTGCTTGTACTCTGCTGAGCGTGTCTCAGTGGCTCATCCTTTTCATTTATCTCCAATTGGTTCTGCTACATTCCATTTAAAATAAATCTAATCTATTAGTGTGACGCGCTTCCATCCGTATACAATACATTGGTTGCAAACACTATAGAAGTACAGAAAGGAGCTTTTCACAGATTGTGGACAGTTGTGTTTCAGTGTTCACTTCAGTCTGTGTTTTTTACTTTTTTGAGTGCAGATCACGCTCCAGTTACATGTTCAAGCACTGCTGCTTGTACTCTGCTGAGCGTGTCTCAGTGGCTCATCCTTTTCATTTATCTCCAATTGGTTCTGCTACATTCCATTTAAAATAAATCTAATCTATTAGTGTGACGCGCTTCCATCCGTATACAATACATTGGTTGCAAACAATATAGAAGTACACAAACGGGCCTTTCACAGCTACTGAACATGGGTTTTTAATTTTTAACTAAAATATGTATTTTTTCAAATGACACAAATATAAGTAATGTTGAAGAGGAATAGTCCTACATCCATTGTTTGCACAATATTACAGGTGTACATCATGTCCCTTAATCAACAATGTATTATTATATTTACTTGTATGCTTTTATTTAAAAGCCAAGAACACAGAAGGATAACCTTCGCACTGCAGCTGTTGTCAAAGTTCAACCCACATTATGCACTTCCAACATTGCAGCATTTGAGGCATGATGTGAGTTGGATTGGTCAAAGTTATGGAGTGAGAAGGTTCACCATCAGTACCCTATAGCATAAGTATGCTTTTGTGTTAGCATTTGTGTTAGACATGTGGATATCTGCCATAATATGTCACAATTATTTAGTTACAGATTTGTTACCAACACTAATCATTGAATGGTTTTAAATTTGACGTTTCACTTGTTTACAGCTTAGAAATAAGGGTGTAGCCTGATATCTATGTGTAGCACTAGCCACTTTAACATGTCATGTTTTTTTAAACATGTGTAGCTAGGTAGCAGTAATTTTTGCCGGACACACAGCAGGGGAACAGCAGGCATTACTGAACCCCACTATCACTATAGCTTGTGTATTGGTCTGTGGACACGACACTTCTGAGCAGCAACTGGCAGTGTTGTAGCCCAGGGAGTATAGCTCAGGTGGTAGAAAGATGAACATAACAGGAGACATGGAAAACGTTGCCAACCAGTTAGTTAATCTGAAACCGGACAGGCAAATTCAGGCGAGATCCATGCCTAGTTCATTTTCAGAAAAGTAAGCCGTTCTACATTATCGTAGGATAGTCGCATGCAACGGTCTGTTAGTACACCACCTGCAGCAGTAAAGACGCACTCCTATAATACACTGGCAGCAGATCAAGCCAGCACCTCCAATGCATACTGGCTAAGCTCTGGCCATGTATCCAGCTTAGAGACACAAAACTTGAATGGGGAAGAGCCATCTGGGAGTACACTGAGAGGGCAAGACATGTAGTCTGTCACCATCTTACGGAAATGTTGCCTCCTGCTGACTGGAGCCGTCTCGGATGGTGTAGACATTGGTGGCGCTGCCACAAAACTTCGACACATTTGGAACATACTGTTCTTGCCCTGTGCAGAGGCGCTGCTTGTGCTCCCTCTTGTTGCAGAGCTGTCTCCACTGCCTCGACGCACAGAGCTGCTTTGTAAATCAGTAGCAGCAGCAGTGCTCTCGGCTGGAATGGAGAACATTATGGATTGCACCAGTGTGTCTTGGTACTTCCGCATTTTACGCTCCCGGTTCAACGGTGTGATGAGGCTTTGTAAGTTGTCCCGGTAGCGAGGGTCTAGGAGGGTGTACACCCAATAATCAGACGTGGTGTGAATGTGTTCGATGCGGCGGTCGTTTCTCAGCCACTGCAGCATGAAATCAACCATGTGCTGCAGACTCCCAACTGGCCAAGAAACGTTGTCCCCTGCAAGAGGCGTCATCTCCGCCTGCTGTGCATCACCCCACCCTTGGTCTACATACTGACTAGAGCATTGTCTACCTCCCTCTGGAGCGATGTCTTCCTCCTCCATTGACTCCTCCTCATCCTCCTCACAAAGTCCTTCAAATACATATAAATTTACAAAATTTAAAACTCAAAATTTAAAAACTTTGTATCATAATTCTGTAACATCAGTTTATGGAAACACAATAGCATTACAAAAGGATAGACAAAAAATGTACATTATGTGCTTTGTAAATACATTAAAAGTTTGTAATGGTTATGAAAATATAGACAGCGACTCTGGAGGTTCAATTGTTGATACAGCATGGTACTTTGAAAGTCCTCCAGCCCTTTGTGAGGAACCACGTTGCGCTGACTGTCCAGAAGGTGATGGAATTTGTGACTCCTCATCCTCCACCTCTTCCAAAACCTCATGCCTTAGTGCTTGCAGTGTTTTTTGAAGCAGGCAGATAAGGGGGACAGTCAGGCTGACTAGTGCATCATCTGCACTCGCCATCCGCGTTGACTCATCAAACGCACGCAAAACGTGGCAGATATCCTTCATAGAGTTATTCGCCACTCATTACACTGGCAGTGGCTGCCCATTCATTATAGGATCCAATTCTAATTACTGGTTCTCACCAACAAAGCTCTCCACAGCGCAGCACCCCCTACATCTCCTCCCTTATTTATATTTATCGGCCTAACCGACTGCTGCACTCTGCAAACGACCTTCGACTAACCTCTGCACTAATCCGTACCTCCCACTCCCAACTCCAAGACTTCACCCGCGCTGCGCCAATCCTCTGGAATGCTCTACCCCAAGAAATTAGGACTATCCGCAATTTGGATGGTTTCAGGCGCTCCCTCAAAACACATTTGTTCACAGTGGCCTATCACATTCACTAATCAAAGTCATTCTATGTGTAATTCTGTGTGTGTAGCCCATTCACTATCTCCATGCATCCCTCACTTCCTTAAAATGGCTGGACCATCATTGTAAAAACACCATTGTATATAAACACCTGTACTTTGTATCTCCCACACCTCATTGTAGATTGTAAGCTTTCACCAGCAGGGGCGGCTGATTTTGCTTTAATTATTGTATTGTTAACGTTGTTACTTATGACTCGTGTTTTGAAACTGTTAAACTGTAAAGCACTGCGGAATATTATGGCGCTATATAAATAAATAATATTATTATTCTTATTATAGAGGCCCACTCAGTAGTGGTGAAGTGTGAACGCCGCAAATTGCGAGTTGACTGCGCCTGATGCAGCTGATACTCCATTACTGTTGGCTGCTGCTCACACAACCGCTCCAACATATGTAACGAGGAATTCCACCTGGTGGGTACGTCACATATGATGCGATGTTCATGAAGGTGAAATCTGCGTTGCCTAGCTGCAATCAGCGATCTGGCCATGCTGGAACGTCGCAAGTGAGCGCACTCTAGGCGGACCTTGTGCAGCAGTGCATCAAGATCCGGATAGTCCCTCAAAAAACTCTGCACGACCAAGTTGAGCACATATGACAGACATGGTATGTGAGTGAGGTTGCCAAGGCCCAGAGCTGACACCAGATTTCGGCCATTGTCACACACTACCAAGCCTGCCTGTAGATTCTCTTCCAAAAACCACACGTCGCTCTCCTGCTTTATGGCATTACAGAGCTCCTGCGCTGTGTGGCTAAGATTCCCCATGGAAATTAATTTCAGGATGGCCTGTCCACATTTGGACACGGCTGTGCTCATATCGGTCGCAACAGGTAAACGTTCACGGGTCCATGTGGAGGTAGACCGTGACGGCTCCTGCAGCGATGATTCTGAGGAACTGGAATAGGAGGAGGAATCAATGTGTACAGACTTGATTCCTGCAATCCTTGGAGTTGGCAGAACACGTACAGCGCCACTCGCAAGATCAGTACCCGGCTGCACAACATTGACCCAATGGGCAGTGAGGGAAAGGTATTGTCCCTGGCCATGGGTGTTAGAACCCTCTTGTTAGGTTTTGTTTCAGTTTGCTGGTCACATGACCTTTTTTCCCTATTTAGTCTGGCTCCGCCCTTCTGGCTTTGCTTGACTTCATTGTATTATCTACTGTTAAGCTAGCCGGGTGCTTAGGTGCCTTAATCTGTCAGTTTTGCTTGATGTTAGGATCACAAAGTATTTATTTTTCTGTTTAATTATCCATGCTACAATTTATGTTAGGAGGTGTCCACCTTTTCTCACAGTCCCTAGATCTTGTAGGGATTACTCCCTCGCAACTATAGGTCTTCGTTCACACTAGATGAGGACTTTAGCGTGTCTGGTCGCAGGATCAGGTTCCCCGTTACATCGTAGGGATTCAGCTTAGTTGTATTGTAGGGACAGAATTCCCTTCTTTCCTTACTGGTTGTAGCAGATCATAACAATGGGTACTGGTCCACGCATCGGTGGTCAGGTGGACCTTGCTACTGAGGGCTTTTAGTAGCGCATGTTTAATTTTTCCCTCAACATGCTTTTGCAGACCAGGGACGGCTTGCCTGCTGAAATGAAATCGGCTTGGCACATTGTATTGTGGGATTGACAATGATATTCAGTTACGGAAACTGTCTGTCTCCACCAGCCTGAATCACAGCATTTCAAGGGACAGGAGTTTTGCAATGCCAGCATTCAGAGCCTGTGCTCGTGCATGGTTTGCGGAGTATGGCCGTCTTTTATCCCATGCCTGTGCTACCGATGGCTGTTTTGTGGCCTGGGAGTGTGAGGATGACAGGGAACTTGCTGCTGTGTGTGGAATAACAGTTTGTCTCTGGACAACAGTGGCCGAGGTTCTTCCATGGCGATCCTGTGAGGAAGCATAACCAGCTGTGTGTGAGCTCGATGAAGAGGCTTCAACACAACCTGAAGATGTAGGTGCTGCTGTAGGTTGGCCTACATCTCTAGTGTGTCTTTGTAACTCAACTATGTGCTTTGTCCGCACATGTTTCCACATATTTGTGGTATTGAGGTGACTGACACTTTTAGCTATTTTTAATTTTTAATTACACAGCTTGCATTTCACATAGCAAATATCATGTGCAAGTGTGTGAAAAAAGGACCACGCAGTGCAAGTCCTGGGAGCGCACGTTTTGACTTTTGGAAGACAACTGCTCCGAACAGGTGCCAAACTGGAGGCTACAGGCAACCGAGTCTGCAGCCTAACTCTCCCTCCTGTTTGTACCGTTGGGGCAATGTCTTCCTCTATCTTCCTTCTATCACTAACCATTTCTCTAGGCCTCTCCCAGCTTTCAACCAAAGTACTGGTTCTCACCCACAAAGCTCTCCACAGTGCAGCACCCCTCCTACATCTCCTCCCTCATTTCTATCTATCGGCCTAACCGACTGCTGCGCTCTGCAAACGACTTTCGACTAACCTCTGCACTAATACGTACCTCCCACTCCCGACTCCAAGACTTCTCCTGCTCTACGCCAATCCTCTGGAATGCTGTACCCCAAGAAATTAGGACTAATCCACAATTTGCATGGTTTCAGGCGCTCCCTCAAAACACATTTGTTCAGAGCGGCCTATCACATTCACTAATCAAAGTCATTCTATGTATTCTGTGTAAGTGTGTGTGTGTCTCTAGCCCATTCACTATCTCCATCCCTCAGTCCCTTAAGATGGCTGGAACATCATTGTAAATGCACCATTGTATATAAACACCTATACTTTGTATCTCCCCCATCTCATTGTACATTGTAAGCTGTCACGAGCAGGGGCGACTTATTTAGCTTAAATTATTGTATTGTTAACGTTGTTACTTATGACTTGTGTTCTGAAACTGCTAAACTGTAAAGCGCTGCGGAATATGATGGCGCTATATAAATAAATATTATTATTATTCCTCTGAGCTGCTCCCACCACCTTCCTGTTCTTCATGCCATGTTGGGTCTTGGACCTCATCATCTCCACTACCCTCTTCCAACACCTGCTGTTGGGTGGTCTGGCCAGCACCATGCTCAACAGAAACTGGCACCTGGGTCTCATCATCATCATCAGATGCGTTCTGCGGTGTGCTGACCATCGGCACTGTCTCACCCGCCTCTTCAGATTCAGAGAGACACAGCTGTTGCGCATCACTGCATACTCCCTCTTCTTCACATTACAGAATGCTGCTTGGCTGGGCCCCTGTTTGCAAGCCAATAGATTCTGAGAACAGAAGCAGACACTCAGCTGGCTCCTGTACAGAACTCTCTGACTGCCTGGGCAATTTGCCAGGCGGTGAAGAGACAGATGGTTGCCCAACAGTGCTGTGGTCCTGAGAGGAGGTGGAAGCAATTGAAGTCGATGCATTGGCTGAGATCCAAACAACAACGGCTTCAATTTGTTCTTCCCGCAGCAGGGGGGTACTCCGAGCTCCTACAAAAGTGCGCATAAAGGAACGCTCACGGCCCGGGGAAAACTGGTGGATGCTGTGTCACTGGGGGCCGCAGCAGCCACAGAATCCCCACGTCCTCTCCCTGAAGAAACTCCACGACCACGTGCCTTACTCCCTGCCTTCTTCATCTTGGTAGATTGATAAAGAAAGTCTGAAAAGTTATAAGGTCTAAGTGTGGTTATTCCGCAGAGACTGCAGTGAACACTGCACACAACTGTTCACTACCCAATGCGTCTCAGCAGGAAGGCAGTCTGTGCGTCAAAACAAAGGCACAAGCATACATCCATGTACCCTGTTTATACAGCTATATAAAAAAAATATGTAGTAGTGACGCACACTTTATTGAGGTACAGTATTACATCGCCATTCACCATCTGTGGCTATGCAGTGTCATCTATATATACCTTATCTATCTGTTGTCATGCTTCCAAGTCGACAGTCAGCCATAAATAGCAATTTTCACTATGCACTATGCACTTTTTAAAGGTTATGTTTGTTAATAAAAATGATTATTGCCACATATTATGAGTATTACATGATGGAAATTGTATAATTTTGTATAAAATATTTAGGGACATTATTCAGCAAATGGAACATTTTAGTAATATCACAGATAACTTGTAATGCTGATGATGTTTTGAAGTCAGACATTCATTGTCTATACAATAAAAATGGTGTACATACTGTTACTTATCCATCATTAATGGATTCAGATATGTACTTGTATGCTTTTATGTACAACCGTATAGCAGATTCCTTAACTAATTTATTTTGTGGTTTGCATTGCTGTTCAACATGTTAATGTATGTGTTTATGTTTGTCAATTCTTTATTTATCTAGATATTAGTTTAAATGAAATCATCATCTTATGGTAGTAAAGGTTATCTTTCTCTTGTTTGAAGTATAGACATTTAAAATTGACAGGTAACAAGGAAATTACTTGATCTAGTATTTAAACATCCTCCTTGACCCTGGGCTCCAACACCGCCAGTTGTTGCTCGGAAGTGCTGTTAGCACAGTGAACACTTGCTCCTGTGTTACTGGGGTTCAGTAACGTCAGCTGGTCCTCGGTTGTGCCATTGGCTCTTTTCCTTCTGCTGCCCCTCCGGGTTCCAGCACAGTCAGCTGGTCCTCGTTACTTGCATTGGCTCTTGTACCTTCTGCTACCCGTCCGGGTTCCAGTACCGTCAACTGGTTCTCCGCAGTGCCTTTGGCCTAGGTGCCTCCATCTCGGTATCCGAGTTCCAGCAACGTCTGCTGGTCCTTGGTAGTGCTTTGGAGCACAGGTACCTCCTGCTTAGTAACCGTGTCCCAGTACCGTCAGCTGGTCCTCGGTTGTGCCATTGGCTCTTTTCCTTCTGCTGCCCCTCCGGGTTCCAGCACAGTCAGCTGGTCCTCGTTACTTGCATTGGCTCTTGTACCTTCTGCTACCCGTCCGGGTTCCAGTACCGTCAACTGGTTCTCCGCAGTGCCTTTGGCCTAGGTGCCTCCATCTCGGTATCCGAGTTCCAGCAACGTCTGCTGGTCCTTGGTAGTGCTTTGGAGCACAGGTACCTCCTGCTTAGTAACCGTGTCCCAGTAACATCAGCTGGTACAAGATTGTGCTACAAATACAAGATACGGAACAAGAGACACAAGAACAATAAGCAGAAGATCTAAAAGCAGAAGAATATGAAGTATAAGACCAAAATGAAGAGCAAAATATATGCTCTAAATTCTAAGCAGAAGAAGACTAAGCAGTGTATGGGGTGAGTCCGTTCCTCCTCGTGGTGCCCCTGGAAAATGCCTGCTGCTGCAGGCTAAACTGAACACGGACAAATACTGTTGTAATTTAAATCTTTTGTGACAGCAAGAACGGAAGGATGAAAAATTCATACTTTGACAGATTACAAGTACAGGATTCTCTGTCACAAATAAGAATATGATGAAGAAGATGAAGCAGAATATGAATAAGAATAATAGTTTAATAAGAAGAATATGAGTAATGTTAACAAAGATGAATAGCAAGAAGTTTAAGAAGAAGATAAAGAAGGTGAAGATGAAGAATAATTTGATGAAAAAGATGATGCTGCAGAAGATTATGAAGGAGAAAGTGTGTGAAAAGTTAAAAAGGTGAAGATGAAGAGCATGGAAGTTGTGTAATATACATATTTGCCAAAATATAAAAAACGTTAACATTGTCAATTTCTTCGTCAATCCGAACATCTTTAAAAAAAAAAATATTTATGCTATTCCATTTGATTGGGTTAAACATCTATGCCTTTAATGTCTCCTCAACCTTCCCCAATACATTCTACATTACTCTTTCTTGTTTTCCTTCATGTACAATTAACCAACAAGGCAAGAATGGGTTTTTTTTAATTTCGATATTTTGTTCCCATAGACTTACATGGGACTTCCGGTATCGGTATCGGGTATCGCCGATATTTTAGTGATATCGGCGATACCATTCCGATTCCGATACTTTAGGATATCGGAAAGTATCGCTCAACTCTAGTCAGGAGGGAGAGTAGGAGAGAGGAGTGATTTCAGTCAGTTAGCTCCGGGAGGCTCAAGAGTGAGTCATCCCTTGGATAGTTTCCTGTCTGAGATAGTCAGATAGTTAGCTCCGGGAGGCTTAGGAGTGAGTCATTCCCTGGATAGTTATCTGTCTGAGATCAGATCAGTTTGAGTGGAGCTTAGTGTTCAGTGGAGTTCAGCCTGTTAGCTTCTGTCTCAAGGACAGAGCAGCCATTCAGTCTCGGTCCTGTGTGGACTTTGGAGGAAACTGAGATCTGTGCAGCGAGCTCTGGATGAAGCTGACATTATTTCACAACTGCCACAAGTGCTTATGTTAAAAGCGGGAAGCAGGGCGAAGGGCACAGTGGAGAAGATAGAGAAGTGCTACAGGTATTGGATTGCCTGCACTAAATTGCCGGACACCGGGGTCCGAAGCGTTGCTACTGTTTCAGGCATAGTAACAAGAAACCCGGAGGCATCTGGACTACAGGTCGCAGAGAGCAGCCCTCAGTGTCAATACGTAACTGGAGTCAGGTGGAACAGGGACTTTGAGTTAAGTGCACGACAAAAGTAAGGACTTAGTTTCATCACTTAGAAGGCTCCACCACAACGTTGGCCGGGCAGTACAGCTATTGAGAAAGCTGGGGATTCAGAATTAACTTCGCTTCAGGCAAGTTGGATTCACATGTACATTGAAGTTAAGGAGGCCTCTAACCTGCTCAGCTGTTACCGGAATGTGCACTCTGCACCCCGACCAGCTCCCTGGGATCTGCTTGAACCACCATCAGTAAAAGGTATGAAAAGAAGCTGCATTGTGTTTGGCTGAATTCTTACTACACCCTGCATCATAACCACCATAGACTTCCAGGGACACGTCTCACCTGTGGGAGACTTACTATCAAGCTGCCCCATAACATCCCCTGTGAAGACCCTTACAGCAGCGCTGGTACAAATTACCAGAAACCACAGGTGGCGTCACGAACTATCCTAATAATCCCCTGTAAATATTCCCCCATTGCACGACCGCCAGGGCCACGGACCGAGCCACCGCTACCAGTGACAACTCCCATAGATGCCCATGGGCTCGGCTCCGAGTACCCCATAGCCCTGGTATCCACAATTGTGGTGCGTGGTCGAATCACGCCCTAGGCTATGTTTTGAATCGAAATTTTAACCCCGCGCGTTCCAAATCGCCAAACAATTTTGGCCCTATCTACATAATGGGGAGAAAGCTGAATGCTTGTGTGTATGTCCGGCATAGGAATCTGCATTTACGGGCATGAAATTTTGCACACCCTCACGTCTCGACCCCGGGAGCGTCATAGGCTAGGTTTTGAGTCGAAATTTTAACCCCGCGCATTCCAAATCGGCAAATAATTTTGGCCCGGGATAGGAATCTGCACCGTTGTACTTACGGACATGAAATTTTGCATGCCCGCACATCTCAACCCCAGGAGCATCATAGGCTATGTGTTGAATGGAAATTTTAACCCCCGCACGTTCCAAATCGCCAAACAATTTTGGCCCTATCTACATAATGGGGAGAAAGCTGAATGCTTGTGTGTATGTCCGGCATAGGAATCTGCATTTACGGGCATGAAATTTTGCACACCCGCACGTCTCGACCCCGGGAGCGTCATAGGCTATGTTTTGAGTCAAAATTTTAACCCCGCGCATTCCAAATCGGCAAATAATTTTGGCCCGGGATAGGAATCTGCACCGTTGTACTTACGGGCATGAAATTTTGCATGCCCGCACATCTCAACCCCAGGAGCATCATAGGCTATGTGTTGAATGGAAATTTTAATCCCCGCACGTTCCAAATCGCCAAACAATTTTGGCCCTATCTACATAATGTGGAGAAAGCTGAATGCTTGTGTGTATCTCCGGCATAGGAATCTGCATTTACGGGCATGAAATTTTGCACACCCGCATGTCTCGACCCCGGGAGCATCATAGGCTGTGTTTTGAGTCAACATTTTAACCCCACGTGTTCAAAATTGCGCGCATTAAAAACACACACACGTCTGGTATTTTTATCTTTTAAAAATAAATATCTGATTAATAACCAGCCAAACTACAAGACCAATTTGTTATAAATTTGCCATATAGGGAAATAAGACAGATGTCAGTCACATGAGCTGTATATTATTTGTATGTGTGAGGTAATATATACTGCCAGAGGGGAATGTTTTCTGTTGGCTGGAGAATTATCAGGCTGCCTATAGCAACCAATCACAGCTCAGCTTCTATTTTGCGACAGGACATTAATATGACCATATAGGGAAATAAGCCACATGTCAGTCACATGAGCTGTATATTATTTGTATGTGTGAGGTAATATATACTGCCAGAGGGGAATGCTTTCTGTTGGCTGGGGATTTATCAGGCTGCCTATAGCAACCAATCACAGCTCAGCTTCTATTTTGCCATAGGTCATTAATATGAGCTCTGTTTGGTTACTATAGGCAACAGAGGACATTGTCAGTATAAGAAAGCTTGTGTGAGGTAATAGGATTTCAGTTACTATGCTTGGCCAATGTTGGTGTAATGACTGATGTAAGTCACATCACCTGTATGTGGGAGGATATATATATAGTAGCAGCCACAGCTTTGTCCTTCTATGTTGCTATCCTGATGAGGCGGGCACAGTTAAGTACATTAACCCGGGCGAAGCCGGGTACTACAGCTAGTTCACTTTTATTTGTGTGTGTAAACATTATAAATTTGAACACGGCATTTTATGACATTATGGCCTTCAATTCCAAAATGGAGAATGAAAAAGAAGAGGTTGAACAAGGAAATTACATGACAATTCTTTTTTTTTAATAATATATCTTTATTTAGCTCTATGGATTTACAAAAACGCATGAAAAAACGCATGCAAAAACGCATAAAAAATGCATAAAAAAGCGTATTTTCCACTTTGTTTTTCCGCTGAGATGCAGAAACCATGCAGAAATTTCTGCAAGCAAACATGCAACATGCGCACATTGCCTTAAGCATACGAAATGTCACTAAGACATCTGAAACAAACTTTTAATTAGGGTTTATATTAATTTTCTCTTCACAAACCGCCAGAACCATAATATTCAAGGCAGTAATTAAGGTTCGGCACCAAATATTATTTAACATAACAAGTACAGCTGCTTTTGAGCAAGTTAAATATGGATAAAATATGACAGCTTTCACCAATGAGTATTAAAGAGGACCTATCACCAGGTCAAAAGTGCTCATTTTTTGCTTTTTTTTTTTTAATCCTGTTATTCCCCTAAGTATGGCATATTTTAGATCCACCAATGGTTCCAGAGATATAGACCTTTTAATTCAAAGTACTGGTTCTCACCCACAAAGCTCTCCACAGTGCAGCACCCCCCTACATCTCCTCCCTCATTTCTATCTATCGGCCTAACCGACTGCTGCGCTCTGCAAACGACTTTCGACTAACCTCTGCACTAATCCGTACCTCCCACTCCCGACTCCAAGACTTCTCCCGCGCTGCGCCAATCCTCTGGAATGCTCTACCCCAAGAAATTAGGACTATCCACAATTTGCATGGTTTCATGCGCTTCCTCAAAACACATCTGTTCAGAGCGGCCTATCACATTCACTAATCAAAGTCATTCTCTGTGTAAGTGTGTGTGTGTGTGTGTGTGTGTGTGTGTAGCCCATTCACTATCTCCATCCATCCCTCACTCCCTCAAGATGGCTGGACCATCATTGTAAATGCACCATTGTATATACACACCTGTACTTTGTATCTCCCCCACCTCACTGTAGATTGTAAGCTCTCACGAGCAGGGTCGTCTTATTTTGCTTTAATTATTGTATTGTTAACGTTGTTACTTATGACTTGTGTTTTGAAACTGTTAAACTGTAAAGCGCTGCGGAATATGATGGCGCTATATAAATAAAGATTATTATTATTATTATTATTATTATTGAGTGTTCATTTTTGTGGTCATTACCAACCTCTCATTGTTTACAGGGTTTTAATGCAGACTAACCTAAAGATATGTCCCCAGAGAATCCTGTGAGCATCGCTCCATTGTTAAAGAGAATAATAATTAGCATGAAATAAAAACGCCCATATATCTGGAACTGTACAGCAGATTTAAAAAATAAAATACTTAGGAGAGCAGCAGGAATAAAATAAAAGTAAAAACTAGCCACTTTTGATCTAGTGTCAGGTCTTCTTTGAAGGAATTAAGATTGATTATTGATAAACTATTAGCAAAGCAAAGCTCATTATTAGAGATAGAAAGAGAAAGCCATAAAACATTAGACACTGCAGACAGTAATGTGTTGTACAACTTCAGCAGTGAAGAAAATGAGGAGAGTAGTATGCTAAAAATATAAAGATTCAGTTAATAGGAGGAGAGAGATAGGAGAGATGCTAACAGCAGCGATGACAGACTCAAAGTGTGATTGATCAATGACATGATATACCTGTTTTCTTCATTCTTAATGCACTGGAAAGCAGCAGCAAGGCAGGACATTTTTTTACATTCAGTATTAGGCCAGGGTCATACTTGCGAGTGTGATGCGAGAAACTCGAGCGACTCTCTCGCATCAATACCTGGCACTGCCGCCGGCACTCGGACCGGAGTGTTCAGCTGCATCGAAATACATACAGCTGCATACAGACTCGGGCGAGTTTCTCGCATCACACTCGCAAGTGTGACCCCAGCCTTAGACTGAGATAATGTGTGTCTTTTTTTTGTTACAAGTGACTATATAATTACAATTGGTCTACTTTGTCTTCAGTAAGCATGTTAATAAGGAAGAAGCAGAGTATATCATGGATTATAAAATACATCCCTCATGTCAGGTTTATGTTGTTTCTGACAGCAACGCCATCAGTTTGAATCAGAAAGCAGAATAGTTCGCCTGATCATAAATGACTAAGACCATTTGTGAACCATCTTTAATTGAAAAGACTGTCACTGTATTATTTGTATATAAATGAGTTGTAAGTTACTACCAGGTTATATCATACATTGTTATGGTGATTTCACTCTAATAACCTTATTAATAGCATGTCAAGGCATATAAGTACGAGTATTTCTACATGCGGTGCTTAAGCTTGATACGGAATACTGACTTTCCATTTTTTTATCATTTGCATATCATTAACATGTCTGTCGATCCTGTGATTTCCATAAATCCATGACTTTTTCTTCTTGGTGTTGCAATTTTAATATTGAGCAGTTTATATGGCCATATTACCACTTGAAGATATTGTCTTATATGCTCACTGTTGGCAGCGGATTATTCAGGATACTCTCCGAGCATGTTACAACAGAGCTTCTTTATTCAGGAACAATCAGGATCAATATATGATCAGCTTAATAGATCAGGAATAAATCATTTCTGTGTCTCTATCTGTGCAGTATCTACAGCAGGCTGCTTCTCTCATACACAGACACAGGAAAACAGGAAATACAGTCACATACCCTTCCTGTGTGAGCCTCTTGGAGTTTTCCTTTTGTTCTAACTTTATGAACATCATACAAATCTAGCAATTAGACACTCATAGACAGGAATGAAGTTGTTGCACCAAACATATTCCAACACACCCACTCAACAACTACTTATCCTGTTAGTCCCATTGCGGTTCTGAAGTCCATAAACTTGGCTCTTGATAATGGCTTTGTCATACCATCAGCTATCATCTTGTCTGACTCGCAATAAACAAACTTGAGTACACCACGTTCCAGTCTCTTTGGCGTGGCTTGCTTACACGTCAGCAGAGAATTCCGACTGTGGCTGTGATATCCAGACGAGTGGTGGTTGCTATGTACAGAAGCGCCCCCACTGCTTGTCTGTAACTCTCATTGCTGGGTAGCAGATTTTCTTCTCCTTCCAACCTAAAGAAGGACGGGTCCATTGGTGTTGATGCACCTTTGGCTTCTGACATTGTTGCAAACTGGTTTAGTATTGTGGAAATTTTAGAACTTTGGTTGAGAAGAAAACTCCCATCTTCCTCTCTCTGGATTTGGATTCCCAAATAATTTGTCACATTTCCAAGGTCATTAGTCTCAAAGTGCTGGTTGAGAATTTCACCTAGCTTTGCACTTTCTTTTTCATCTTGATGAGACATGATTACATCGTCTACATATAGGAGAACATACATCCACTCCTTAGCTATACTTTTTGTATACAAGCAGGGATCAACTTGAGATATTTTAAATCCTTCATCCATCAAAACTTTGTTCATTTTTGATTTCCAAGCTCTTGCCGACTGCTTAAGTCCACAGAGAGATTTTTGCATTTTACAAACAAGGTGTTCTTCATCCTTTTTAATATATCCCTCGGGTTGGCTTATGTACAACTCTTCTTCAATGTCACCATGTAGGAAGGCTGTTTTGATGTCAAAATGTCTCACTGTCATCTGCTGAACTGTAGCTATGGATATTAAAGTTCTGAATGTGGTTTGCTTCGCAACTGGAGAAAATGTGGCATCATAATCTTCACCATACCTTTGCGAGTACCCTTTTGTGACCAATCTTGCCTTAAACCAGTGAACTTTACCTTCTGAGTCATATTTGTTTTTAAACGAGTGAAAAAATAAAGGTAAGACAACCTGATGGAGCGCCAGGCTGGGGGGTCAGAGGGTGTCAGTTGCAAAAAAACAGTCCAATGCTTCTTCAGCCAGGTGCCTCACAAGAGTATGTGTGTAGCCCTGGTGTGTGAAGGCACACGCAGTACCCTGGAGGATGTGTGGAGAGATAGCAGTTTAATGCTAAATGAACATTCATTCCAACATGCACTTAGACACGCCCACAGGTTTATAAGCTTGTGACATCAGCAGGGAGTGTTCAGTCAGAGAGTGTCCTGTCTTCAGTCAGTTCAGTTTGTCTGAGGAGACAGTCAGTCAGCGAGAAGTCTGTGCAGGAGAGAGGAGTGAGCTGCAGATAATTCAGACGCCTGTCTAGAGGACGGTAGAGGTTCAGAGACGTGCTCCTGCCTAAAAGTATTACTGGTATTCTGCTAGCAAGCTCTGGAAGGAACTAAGAAGGAACTGACTGATATATATATCTGTGAAGTGAGGGATGCTTATGCTACCAGCACGGGCAAGGCGAAAGGCACAGTGGTAGATATTGTGAATGCTTTAGGATTGGAAGTCCTGCACTGTTAACCGGTTACTGGGACCGAAGCATCACCATAGCTTCATGCATGGTGGTAGAAGAACCAGATTTATTGGAGGGAACTACGCTTCATGCTAGTTGGACTCGTCATATTGGAAGTAAAGGAGGCCCCTAACTTGCCCAGCTGCTATCTCGAAATACATCCTCCTTGGATCAGCCTCCCTGGGACCTGCTTGAACATCTTACAAGTAAAGGTATGGAAAGACGCTGACCGTGTGAGACTGTGTTCTTTATCTGCACCCGACTTCACAAATCCCATAGACTTTGAGGGACCAGTCCCACCTGTAGGGGACCCGACATCTAGCTGCCTCACCATCCCCTCAGAGATCTACAGCAGCGCTGGTACTAATTACCAGAATACTACAGGTGGCGTCACGAACTGTACATAAATCAATCCCCTGTAAATATTCCCCCAACATATGCCAGACCGCCAGGGCCACAGACCGAGCCACAGCTACCTGTGACAAACCCCATAGACTTCCATGGGCTCGGCTCTGAGTACCCCATTGCCCTGGTAACCCACAATTGTGGTGGCGGGTCGACACAACTTTGGCGTCACGAACAGGATGCGAAACTCGCGGAATTGCGAGCCCTGTGTGCCTAAGGAATTGTTTTTGTGAAAAAGGACTGTTTGCACTTTTGGCGCCAAAATCGCCATTTTGCCGCCATATTCGCGCCCTCAGGCGCTGGAGAAGAAGGTGGGCGTACCTGTAAAAGCGCGCTGTTGCCTGGCTCCGCCCCCGGCTCTGACTCATCGGCAGGTCCTGCGACAGGAAGTGAACGCTCTGACATCAGAGCGCCTGCGACGAAGGTCCTGTCTCCACCGAAAAGGAATGAAGGAGATAGAGAGACGCTGGCGTGCCCTGAAACAGCGGCTGCTGAGGGACGCAGTGTTCTCTCCTACAAGCATAATGCCGTCTCCTGAATTCCCAAGTTCCCTGCTGAGGAAGGCTGAAGAGAAACCGGAGGCTGCCCCCAAAAGTACCGATCCTGATCCCACCGATGGAGCGGTGGAGGCAAAGGAGGTTGAGGAGGTACTGCCAGTTCCGGAATGCCCGCCCGGCCAGGAGGCCGCAGCAGATGATCAATCCCTGGTAGGGACACCGGCGGGGACCCAGCCGTCAATGATGGAGAGCGACTGGGAAGAGATGGAGCAGCGACAGCAGCAGGTTAGTGCGTCCTCAATTGAGCCATTGCGCACACCTGCTTCCTGCTCTGCATCACACCAGCATTGTGCATCCTATTCCGCATCGCCCCCTGCGTACACCTCAGTATCGCAATCGGCGACCTACTCTGCATCGCAATCGGCGACCCAATCTACATCGCAAACTGCGGTTACAGCTGAATCGCCCCCTGCAACGCAAATTGAGACGCAGTCGGCGTCTCACGAGAAAGAGATACCCGTTGCGCCCCTGATGGTTCATACAAAGACTGTTGCGACCCAGACTCTGATCGCAGCACATGATCTGTTCGTCATGAGATCTAGGGATCATCGCATTGTTCCAGCCCCCGGGATGGAAAGTGTAACAGAAATTAATAAAGAGATGTGAAGAACGGTAGGACCCAGACAGGGTTTACCGCAGCTGAGAAGATGTATATAAGTTTTTATAAAAGTGAAAGTAGTTGTACCGTTAATATGAAAAATGTCTATTTGATACTTTGTGTATTTTTCTATGTTTAATGCAACGTTCAAGATATTCGTACCTCCCGGATGGGAAGAAGTTAATGTTTGTTGTTATGCATAAACAAAATTTTCTGTCTTCTTGTATTTCACAGCCCGGGAGTGCTGTCTTTTACCATGGGGGAATGTGTAGCCCTGGTGTGTGAAGGCACACGCAGTACCCTGGAGGATGTGTGGAGAGATAGCAGTTTAATGCTAAATGAACATTCATTCCAACATGCACTTAGACACGCCCACAGGTTTATAAGCTTGTGACATCAGCAGGGAGTGTTCAGTCAGAGAGTGTCCTGTCTTCAGTCAGTTCAGTTTGTCTGAGGAGACAGTCAGTCAGCGAGAAGTCTGTGCAGGAGAGAGGAGTGAGCTGCAGATAATTCAGACGCCTGTCTAGAGGACGGTAGAGGTTCAGAGACGTGCTCCTGCCTAAAAGTATTACTGGTATTCTGCTAGCAAGCTCTGGAAGGAACTAAGAAGGAACTGACTGATATATATATCTGTGAAGTGAGGGATGCTTATGCTACCAGCACGGGCAAGGCGAAAGGCACAGTGGTAGATATTGTGAATGCTTTAGGATTGGAAGTCCTGCACTGTTAACCGGTTACTGGGACCGAAGCATCACCATAGCTTCATGCATGGTGGTAGAAGAACCAGATTTATTGGAGGGAACTACGCTTCATGCTAGTTGGACTCGTCATATTGGAAGTAAAGGAGGCCCCTAACTTGCCCAGCTGCTATCTCGAAATACATCCTCCTTGGATCAGCCTCCCTGGGACCTGCTTGAACATCTTACAAGTAAAGGTATGGAAAGACGCTGACCGTGTGAGACTGTGTTCTTTATCTGCACCCGACTTCACAAATCCCATAGACTTTGAGGGACCAGTCCCACCTGTAGGGGACCCGACATCTAGCTGCCTCACCATCCCCTCAGAGATCTACAGCAGCGCTGGTACTAATTACCAGAATACTACAGGTGGCGTCACGAACTGTACATAAATCAATCCCCTGTAAATATTCCCCAACATATGCCAGACCGCCAGGGCCACAGACCGAGCCACAGCTACCTGTGACAAACCCCATAGACTTCCATGGGCTCGGCTCTGAGTACCCCACTGCCCTGGTAACCCACAATTGTGGTGGCGGGTCGACACATATGTAATGAATGATGCAGGATATCCCGGTCACAAGGGAGCGCAAAGGACATGAAGAGGGAGAAAGGATTAGAAGATTTCTTTAGTTTATTAGGTTAACCTAATTAACTAAAGAAATCTTCTAATCCTTTCTCCCTCTTCATGTCTTTTGCGCTCCCTTGTGACCGGGATATCCTGCATCATATTTGTTTTTGAAGACCCACTTATATCCGATAGCTCTTTTTCCTTGTGATAGCTCAGTAAGCTCCCATGTCTGGAGTTGGTGAAGGGACTCCATCTCTTCATTAGCAGCATTTATCCACTTCTGCTTCTCGTTGACAAGCAGTTTTTGCATCTCTTGCCATGACTATGGCTTTGGTTCAGGAAGTGTTCTGACCATATAAGAAAGGCATCTAGCTGGGATACCTTTGTTTGGCCTTTCTGATCTCCTGACGGGAGGTTGACTTGGTTCTTCTGTGTCTTCCTTGGTGGCTTCTGAGCTTATCCACACTTCAGTGTTTTCCTTTCCGGCATTTGGGTTTGGTGATTGAGATTCTTGTTCTTGCTTCTTAGGTAGAATAACTGGAGTAACTTCATGGAATTTGAGTGATACAGAGTTTTCATCAATCGCTACATCTCTGCTGATTGTTACTGTGTTGGTGTCTGGGTGCAGGATTCTGCATCCCTTTTGAGTTTTGCTATAGCCCAACAGGACTCCTTGCTTTGCATGTGATTCCCACTTGGAAAGTTTTTCTTTCGGAACATACATAAACGTTTTACTTCCAAATATCCTGAGGTACTTCAGGCAAGGGTTCTCGCAGTTCCATAGCTCATATGGAGTTTTATTTGTGTCTTTTCCTGGCAGTCTAGTTTGAAGATAGCAAGCTGTCATGATGGCTTCTCTCCTATACGTTGTAGGTAGATTTGCAGCAAACAACATACTTACACTTTCACAGAGAGTACTGTTCTTTCTCTCTGCAATGCCATTTTGTTCTGGGTTGTATTGAATGGTAGTCTGGAACACGATTCCATTCTTTTTCAAAATGGTTTGCACCTTACCACTTGTATATTCGGTTCCATTATCTGCACGCAGGGCTTTTGGCATTCTTCCAAATTTGTTAAACACTACAGCAAGATATTCTTCAAGTTTCTGTGGAACTTCATCCTTACTGTGAAGCAGGTAGGCGACTGTATATCTAAAGTAATCATCAATAAATGTGAGAAAATATCTCTTCTTGCTAGGAGTTTGAACACGCATTGGACCACATACATCTATATGTATCAGATCCAGAAGCTGTGCAGATCTAGTGATGCTTATTTTAGGAAAAGGATTTTCTGGACATTTTCCCTTTAAGACAGCTAGTGCACTACATCATTAGACTACACTAGTTGATTTCAATACCGTTTGCAAGTTGAGCTAGCTTCCTTACTGCTTCTGGGTCTCTGTGCCCAAGACGTCTGGGCCATACAGGGATACAGTTCTTATGCAGATATTGTCTAGCACTCTACACTCTTTCTTTGCATTTTAGCTGATAAAGTTCATCTTGGATTTTTCCTTCTGCAAGAGTGTGACCCTTCTTTGAGATGATGCAGCTGTTATCTCTAGAAGTAACTACATTCTTCTTTTGCATGAGCTTCTTTACTGACAGAAGATTGCTTTCAAGGCTGGGAACATAGAGAACCTTCTTTATTGGGATATTTCAGCTTTGTGCTGAGGAAACTGGACAGTGGAGGTAGCGATCTCCTACTCATTCTAAAGTCATATAGTGACCATTAGCTAATATGACCTTTTCTGACTTGCTTTCATTAAGGTCAGTGAAGAAATCCTTGTTTTTTGTCATATGACTGCTTGCACCAGAATTTATACACTTTATATGCTTTGCAGATGGGCTTGTACTGGCATTAAATGTAGCTTCAGCACATGCAGATCTTCCTTTATAGCTGTTTTAACCCTTTGATGAATGTTCTATTTAAGCTGATTCATTCTTGCTTTCCAGATTCTGCAGTCTGCTTTAAGGTGGCTGGGCTTTTTACAGACAAAACATTCATGAGTTTCTCTTAGATTGCTATTATATTTAGAGAAATCCTGTGTCTTTAATGCTGCTTCTGCTCTGGATTCATTACTGCTGCTTACATACTGTGTTATTTTCTTGAATTCATCCACAAGTTTGCCTTTAACATACTCTAGTGTCAGCTCATCATCTGGCCGTGCATCTAGTGCAGTCACGGGTGTGTCATAACTCTCTGGAAGACCACTTAATAGAAGTGCAGCAACATGACAATCTTTAATTTCTTCTCCAATACCACTGAGACGCTCCACAATCTCTAGGATGTTTCTTATATAGTCCTGCATATTCTGTCCATCACTTAGCTTAGACTGATACAGCTTTCTCATGAGATAAAGCTTATTGCTGAGATTTGATCTTTCATGCACTTTCTGTAACTCATCCCACATTACCTTTGCAGTTGCACACTGGCATATATGCACTGAATATCATCTACACTGAGGGTGATACTGCTTTGTGCTTTCTGATCCTTCTCTAGCTAATCATCTGGTAATGGATGAAGTACTTGTTCCTGTGTATATTTCCATGTACCTTCTCTTATGAGCAGCATCTTCACCTTGAATTTCCAGGACTGGTAGTTCTGGTTAGTGAGGCTTGGCACTGAGATTGCTGCTAGTGGACATCTTCTCTGTTGCTCTAAGCTGCTTTTGCTCTGGGCTTCTGTTGCTGTGTTACTCTGGGTTTCTGAGTCACTCTGGGCCCATAACCTGTTGGCAGTGGATTATTCAGCCTACACTCCAAGTGTGTGACAACAGAGTTTCTTTATTCAGGAACAATCAGGAACAATATATGATAAGCTTAATAGATCAGTAATAAATCATTTCTGTGTCTCTATCTGTGCATCATCTACAGCAGGCTGCTTCTCTTATACACAGACACAGGAAAACAGGAAATACAGTTACATGCCCTTCCTGTATGAGCCTCTGGGAGTTTTTTTTGTTCTAACTTTATGAACAGCATACAAATCTAGCAACTAAACACTCATAGACAGCAGTGGAGTTGTTGCACCAAACATATTCCAACACCCACAAATCATGAGAAGAGGTGTTTTGTGACAGAGATAACTAAGCACTCTACCTCGCTATCTCTTTTGGTCCCATAGACAAATAATTGAGTGGCTGTGCTTACACATGACCACCACTTTATTCAAACCAGGGAGACTAGAACATCAATGTCATGATAGTTGTGGCTCCTAAGGGTAGAGCTCTTAGCCATCAGATATTTGCCACCTATTTCGAGAATAGGCAATAAGTTATATCTCATGGAATTTTTGGTACACAGCTTTTTTCTTTGTATAGTTACAGTATATCTATTTATGTCATTGTATATTACAACCTACTTTATATATTAGTAGTAAAAGCCAAATTACTGTATTCATACTTTACTTCTTCTTTCATACTGATGCAACAAAGTACATAGGGTTATCAATGTATTAGCTGACATAAGGCCTTACATGACCCTCCCAGAACTGTAGCAGATCTGTACTTAATACACATAGCTGTGCAGTTGTTGTAAAAAGGTCAATCCAGGACAGATTGTGGAGAGAAAAGTTTGCAGGACAGATCATCGGTGTTCATCCAGTTACAGGAAGTCAAGGAACTATTTTGCTAGCTGCAATGATCCCTCTATAAGATATATTTATAACTCCTTTCTATGGAGGTCATTCATTTGGCTGCATTGAGCTTTTTATTGCCATAGATTTGTAGTACCTGCCTGCTCCAGACACTGCATTTCATACTATTGTTACTATCCTAGAAGTGACCATTATGTCCCTTCACGGTCACTACTTTATCTGACCTACCTCTAATTCTCTAGAACTATGAAAGAAATGTACACTGTGTGCAGAATTATTAGGCAAATGAGTATTTTGATCACATCATCCTTTTTATACATGTTGTCCTACTCCAAGCTGTTTAGGCTTGAAAGCCAACTGACAATTATGTAAATCAGGTGATTTTCATCTCTGTAATGAGGAGGGGTGTGTTCTAATGACATCAACACTCTATATAAGGTGGGCTTAATTATTAGGCAACTTCCTTTCCTTTGGCAAAATGGGTCAGAAGAGAGATTTGATGGACTCTGAAAAGTCAAAAATTGTGAGATGTCTTGCAGAGGAATGCAGCAGTCTTGAAATTGCCAAACTTTTGAAGCGTGATCACCGAACAATCAAGCGTTTCATGGAAAATAGCCAGCAGGGTCGCAAGAAGTATGTTGATAAAAAAATGCACAAAATAACTGCCCATGAATTGAGGAAAATCAAGCGTGAAGCTGCCAAGATGCCATTTACCACCACTGTTTTGCCATATTTTAGAGCTGCAACGTTACTGGACTATCAAAAAGCACAAGGTGTGCCATACTCAGGGACATGGCCAAGGTAAGGAAGGCTGAAAAACGACCACCTTTGAACAAGAAACATAAGATAAAACGTCAAGACTGGGCCAAGAAATATGTTAAGACTGATTTTTCTAAGGTTTTTGGACTGATGAAATGAGAGTGACTCTTGATGGGCCAGATGGATGGGCCCAAGGCTGGATCAGTAAAGGACAGAGAGCTCCACTCTGATTCAGACACCAGCAAGGTGGAGGTGAGGTACTGGTATGGACTGGTATCATCAAAGATGAACTTGTGGGACCTTTTTGGTTGAGGATGGAGTGAAGCTCAACTCCCAGACCTATTGCCAGTTTCTGGAAAACACATTCTTCAAGCAGTGGTACAGGAAGAAGTTGGTATCGTTCAAGAAAAACATGATTTTCATGCAGGACAATGCACCATCACATGCATCCAAATACTCCACAGCGTGGCTGGCCAGTAAAGGTCTAAAAGAAGAAAAAATAATGACATGGCCCCCTTGTTCACCTGATCTGAACCCCATAGAGAACCTGTGGTCCCTCATAAAATGTGAGATCTACAGGGAGGGAAAACAGTACACCACTCGGAACAGTGTCTGGGAGGTTATGGTGGCTGCTGCACGCAATGTTGAACGTAAACAGATCAAGCAACTGACAGGATCTATGTATGGAAGGCTTTTGAGTGTCATCGCAAAGAAAGGTGGCTATATTGGTCAATGATTTGTTTTTTGTTTTTGATTGTCAGAAATGTTTATTTCTAAATTTTGTGTTGTTATATTGGTTTACCTAGAGAAAATAAACAAGTGAGATGGGTATATATTTGTTTTTTAAAGTTGCCTAATAATTCTGCACAGTAATAGTTACCTGCACAAACAGATATCCTCCTAAGATAGCCAAATCTAAAAAAAAAAACACTCCAACTTCCAAAAATATTAAGCTTTGATATTTATGAGTCTTTTGGGTTGATTGAGAACATAGTTGTTTTTCAATAATAAAAAGAATCCTCTCAAATACAACTTGCCTAATAATTCTGCACACAGTTTATATACATACAGTACAGACCAAAAGTTTGGACACACCTTCTCATTCAAAGATTTTTCTGTATTTTCATGACTATGAAAATTGTAGAATCACACCGAAGGCATCAAAACTATGAATTAACACATGTGGAATTATACATTACACTTTACAAAAAAGTGTGAAACAACTGAAAATATGTCTTATATTCTAGGTTCTTCAAAGTAGCCACCTTTTACTTTGATTACTGCTTTGCACGCAGAAAAGGTGAACGGATGAACTCTACATGCCTGGTTCCCACCGTGAAGTATGGAGGAGGTGGTGTGATGGTGTGGGGGTGCTTTGCTGGTGACACTGTTGGGGATTTATTCAAAATTGAAGGCATACTGAACCAGAATGGCTACTACAGCATCTTGCAGCAGCATGCTATTCCATCCGGTTTGCGTTTAGTTGGACCATCATTTATTTTTCAACAGGACAATGACCCCAAACACACCTCCAGACTGTGTAAGGGCTATTTGACTAAGAAGGAGAGTGTTGGGGTGCTATGCCAGATGACCTGGCCTCCAAAGTCACCAGACCTGAACCCAATCGAGATGGTTTAGGGTGAGCTGGACCGCTCAGCGCTTCAATTTTGAATAAATCCCCAACAGTGTCAACAGCAAAGCACCCCCACACCATCACACCACCTCCTCCATGGTTCACGGTGGTAACCAGGCATGTAGAATCCATTTGTTCACCTTTTCTGCGTGCAAAGCAGTAATCAAAGCAAAAGGTGGCTACTTTGAAGAACCTAGAATATAAGACATATTTTCAGCTGTTTCACACTTTTTTGTAAAATGTAATGTATAATTCCACATGTGTTAATTCATAGTTTTGATGCCTTCAGTGTGATTCTACAATTTTCATAGCCATGAAAATACAGAAAAATCTTTGAATGAGAAGGTGTTTCCAAACTTTTGGTCTGTACTGTATATGTGCATTACATTACCACTTGAAATGATCCAACCAATCTACTGAAAATCAACTTCCAGTTGAATTTCCTGAAATTTGCAGGTCCTGGTGAATTTGAACAATTTGTAATTCGATTTGTGCAGATCACAAAAAAAAAACCCATGGCACCAATTCAAATATTGCTGAAAAGAGAGAGCGGGTTGATGTTATGTCGTATGCAGCCATGTCGGCTTCCCCATAGTGACTTGCAGCAATCACATCACATGGTCTACCAAAGTCAGTCAGATGGACCATCACAGGCACTATAAAAATTGTAGGCAGGGAAAGCAGTGGCCATTTAAGGGTTTTACAGCCTAGGGAGAGACGATCAAGGCTCACAGCTCAAAATTACATATAGGGATAGAAAGGTCTAAAGTAGAGTGACAGTCTCAGTCTGTGAATAATAATACCCAAATTGAAGTGATAAGGAGGTGCTGATTAATCCGTGCCATGCTGCAGTACAACGCCTTAATTGCACTTTTTTTTTAAATTCTTGATGCTCTATAAAAAAAGGGGGGCAGTTTAATTCAACTCTTTGCTAATTTTCGTACTGAAAAAAAAATTCATATCAGGCTTGTCTGTCATATAAAGTGTCCTTCTTGGTTTGTGGGAACGACCATAAGTGATAAGATTCTTTGTATTTCTTTTGTAAAGGCATTTTTTTTGCTTGTTTTAAGAATAATCCGTCCCTTCCTCAGCCCTCAATATACTAAAACTCTTGTGCATGCCCTCATCATCTCCCGCCTCGATTACCGCAACATCCTCCTCTGTGGCCTCCCCGTCAACTCTCTTGCACCACTCCAGTCTGTCCTCAACTCTGCTGCCCGACTAATCATCCTCTCCCCTCGCTACTCCCCTGCTTCTCCCCTCTGCAAATCCCTCCACTGGCTCCCAATTCCCCAACGAATCCAGTTCAAACTACTAACACTGACTTACAAAGCCGTCCACAACCTGTCTCCTCCCTATATCTCTGAACTAATCTCCCAATA
This sequence comes from Oophaga sylvatica, assembly GCA_033576555.1. NCBI lineage: Eukaryota > Metazoa > Chordata > Amphibia > Anura > Dendrobatidae > Oophaga > Oophaga sylvatica. Next base: position 437,556,243 of record JARQOD010000004.1, read on the forward strand.
TCTTCCTTCACGTAATCTTCGATCCTCCCAAGACCTCCTACTATCCTCCACACTTATTCGTTCCTCACACAACCGCCTCCAAGATTTCTCCCGAATATCCCCCATCCTCTGGAATTCCACACCTCAACATGTACGATTATCCACCACCCTTGGATCTTTCAAACGGAACCTGAAAACCCATCTCTTCAGAAAAGGCTACAGCCTGCAATAACCATTCCGCCTCGCTGCCACAACCCGAGCTTCCGCTTCACTGCCACCTCGCCGCCACCACCCGAGCTGCCGCCTCGCTGCCACCACCAGAGCTGCCGCCTCGCCGCCACCACTACCAGAGCTGCCGCCACCACCAGAGCTGCCGCACCCCGACCTTCTGTTTCTTCCCCATTATCCCGTAGAATGTAAGTCCGCAAGGACAGGGTCCTCTCCCCTCTGTACCAGTCTGTCATTATAAATTTGTTTACTGTAAATGATATCTATAACTTTGCATGTAGCCCCTCTCATGTACAGCACCATGGAATTAATGGCGCTATATAAATAAATAATAATAATAATAATCTTTTGCACTCTTGTAATTATACGATATTACACCGGTAAATATCACCCAAATACAATGTCCTGTTGCAGTTGCTTGCTTTTGGGATGGGACCTACCTAGCTAATCTTCTCATATCCTTTTCAGTAGAGGCCCTTTTGGGTGTTGCTTATTTATTTTTGTAATCTTTGAAAAATATTATCTATCACAGACGTGGCTGCATAAGGGTAGAAAAATTTGTTTACTGCACAGTACTATCAGACATACAGTAGGTGCATAAGAGTAGAAAAATTTGTTTTCACTCACAGTACTATCACAGACATGGGTGCATAAGAGTTAAAAAAATGTTTTTGATGCTCATGACTCCCACCGACTCAGTTGCAGATTAGATAAACTTTTGGGTACGCACAATGCTATCACAGACATGGGTGCACAGTACACATAAAGAGTGTTTTTGGAAAACTGCGTACACACAAACCCTAACATTGTCCTTCACTACAGCTGTGTCCTGTCCTGTAAGCAAAGCAGAAACTAAAGATAGTAATCTTCAACCAGGTGGAACAGGTCCAAGTGGAGGAGGACGTGGATGTGGCGATGTAGGTGGAAGATGCAAGGGTAAAGTAATCCAACACTGTTTTTTTTTGGGGGGGGTTATATTTTTTCTAAAGAACTGACATAAAACAACCTAGAATAAACAAAACTAAAACTATCAATCTAGAACCAGGATGCGTAGGTCCAAGTGGAGGAGTAACTCAACACTGTTTGATTGTATTTTTCTTCTGTTTTCAGTGTTTTTTTTATTTTTTTCATTATTTTATATTTTTATAAAACTGACTTAAAACAAACTAGAATTAACTAAACTAAAACTAGCAATTTAGAACCAGAATGCGTAGGTCGAAGTGGAGGAACAGGTGGATGTGGTGGTATAGGTGGAACAGGCAAGTGAGGAGTAATCCAACACTGTTCTTTTGTAAAAAAAAAATTTCACTCACGGCTGGCAGAACACACACTGTTCAGGTTTAGTCCAAGAAACACTTTTCTGGAGTGCTCCCTCTCCAGGCACACGATGAGCCCTGAAAGCTCTGGCCTTCAGCCATTTAAGCCCAGACCTTGTGACTTCTCCATCATGTGACTGATCACATGATCCTGACATCACACAGGTCCTGTTAGTACTCTGCATGTGGAGATACGATGGACCTCTCCACACTGCTCTATGGAGGACCACTAAAACCAGCCCATAACATAACTCTCATTTCATCCTCTTAACACGTAGTGTGCTGGAGGAAACTACTCTGGTTTTACATCACTGATGCCATCATGCACCTAATCAGAAAACTACTGTCAAAGTATCTATTTTACATAATTCTATTATGTATGACAAAAGAGTTCAGCTGAAGGAACTCCTTCCTCCTTCCTGGTGTGCAAAACTGAGTAGTGCTCTGGGAAGCAGTGACATCACTAATTGTATAGTTCAAGCATAAAAAAATAATTATTGGCCCATTCTTTGAGCTGTAGCAAGATATGGCCATCACTAGAATTTCTGGCGCATTCTGTGAAGAATGTAGAGTCCAGACGAGTTTGAGGATCTTTGGGTGTAGCTGGATCGAGCTGCTTGAAGGAATCTTTACAGTGATTGCACAGAAATTTATTTTGTTCAAATAGAGGAGATTTCCCATATGGTGTGCTGCAATGTGTGCTATATGTTTACAGATTGCCAGAAGAAAGACAAACTTTACATGCCAGAAATAAAAGCTTGTGACTCTGTTAGAGGAAAAGGTGCAAGGGTTTTCAGGAGAGAATGGCTACATTGAAGCTTATCAAAGAAGATGAACATTTCCTTTCAGGCAGAAGATTTTAGAGTTCCAAAAGAATAATTTTTCAGTCTTCCGCAGAAGTAATGCATAGTAAAAAGTCTTTTAAAG
>JARQOD010000004.1:437558792-437589452 GCA_033576555.1 Oophaga sylvatica
CCCTTTTCTGCGTGCAAAGCAGTAATCAAAGCAAAAGGTGGCTACTTTGAAGAACCTAGAATATAAGACATATTTTCAGCTGTTTCACACTTTTTTGTAAAATGTAATGTATAATTCCACATGTGTTAATTCATAGTTTTGATGCCTTCAGTGTGATTCTACAATTTTCATAGCCATGAAAATACAGAAAAATCTTTGAATGAGAAGGTGTTTCCAAACTTTTGGTCTGTACTGTATATGTGCATTACATTACCACTTGAAATGATCCAACCAATCTACTGAAAATCAACTTCCAGTTGAATTTCCTGAAATTTGCAGGTCCTGGTGAATTTGAACAATTTGTAATTCGATTTGTGCAGATCACAAAAAAAAAACCCATGGCACCAATTCAAATATTGCTGAAAAGAGAGAGCGGGTTGATGTTATGTCATATGCAGCCATGTCGGCTTCCCCATAGTGACTTGCAGCAATCACATCACATGGTCTACCAAAGTCAGTCAGATGGACCATCACAGGCACTATAAAAATTGTAGGCAGGGAAAGCAGTGGCCATTTAAGGGTTTTACAGCCTAGGGAGAGACGATCAAGGCTCACAGCTCAAAATTACATATAGGGATAGAAAGGTCTAAAGTAGAGTGACAATCTCAGTCTGTGAATAATAATACCCAAATTGAAGTGATAAGGAGGTGCTGATTAATCCGTGCCATGCTGCAGTACAACGCCTTAATTGCACTTTTTTTTTAAATTCTTGATGCTCTATAAAAAAAGGGGGCAGTTTAATTCAACTCTTTGCTAATTTTCGTACTGAAAAAAAAATTCATATTCAGGCTTGTCTGTCATATAAAGTGTCCTTCTTGGTTTGTGGGAACGACCATAAGTGATAAGATTCTTTGTATTTCTTTTGTAAAGGCATTTTTTTTTGCTTGTTTTAAGAATAATCCGTCCCTTCCTCAGCCCTCAATCTACTAAAACTCTTGTGCATGCCCTCATCATCTCCCGCCTCGATTACCGCAACATCCTCCTCTGTGGCCTCCCCGTCAACTCTCTTGCACCACTCCAGTCTGTCCTCAACTCTGCTGCCCGACTAATCATCCTCTCCCCTCGCTACTCCCCTGCTTCTCCCCTCTGCAAATCCCTCCACTGGCTCCCAATTCCCCAACGAATCCAGTTCAAACTACTAACACTGACTTACAAAGCCGTCCACAACCTGTCTCCTCCCTATATCTCTGAACTAATCTCCCAATATCTTCCTTCACGTAATCTTCGATCCTCCCAAGACCTCCTACTATCCTCCACACTTATTCGTTCCTCACACAACCGCCTCCAAGATTTCTCCCGAATATCCCCCATCCTCTGGAATTCCACGCCTCAACATGTACGATTATCCACCACCCTTGGATCTTTCAAACGGAACCTGAAAACCCATCTCTTCAGAAAAGGCTACAGCCTGCAATAACCATTCCGCCTCGCTGCCACAACCCGAGCTTCCGCCTCACTGCCACCTCGCCGCCACCACCCGAGCTGCCGCCTCGCTGCCACCACCAGAGCTGCCGCCTCGCCGCCACCACTACCAGAGCTGCCGCCACCACCAGAGCTGCCGCACCCCCGACCTTCTGTTTCTTCCCCATTATCCCGTAGAATGTAAGTCCGCAAGGACAGGGTCCTCTCCCCTCTGTACCAGTCTGTCATTGTAAATTTGTTTACTGTAAATGATATCTATAACTTTGCATGTAGCCCCTCTCATGTACAGCACCATGGAATTAATGGCGCTATATAAATAAATAATAATAATAATAATCTTTTGCACTCTTGTAATTATACGATATTACACCGGTAAATATCACCCAAATACAATGTCCTGTTGCAGTTGCTTGCTTTTGGGATGGGACCTACCTAGCTAATCTTCTCATATCCTTTTCAGTAGAGGCCCTTTTGGGTGTTGCTTATTTATTTTTGTGATCTTTGAAAAATATTATCTATCACAGACGTGGCTGCATAAGGGTAGAAAAATTTGTTTACTGCACAGTACTATCAGACATACAGTAGGTGCATAAGAGTAGAAAAATTTGTTTTCACTCACAGTACTATCACAGACATGGGTGCATAAGAGTTAAAAAAATGTTTTTGATGCTCATGACTCCCACCGACTCAGTTGCAGATTAGATAAACTTTTGGGTACGCACAATGCTATCACAGACATGGGTGCACAGTACACATAAAGAGTGTTTTTGGAAAACTGCGTACACACAAACCCTAACATTGTCCTTCACTACAGCTGTGTCCTGTCCTGTAAGCAAAGCAGAAACAAAGATAGTAATCTTCAACCAGGTGGAACAGGTCCAAGTGGAGGAGGACGTGGATGTGGCGATGTAGGTGGAAGATGCAAGGGTAAAGTAATCCAACACTGTTTTTTTTTGGGGGGGGTTATATTTTTTCTAAAGAACTGACATAAAACAACCTAGAATAAACAAAACTAAAACTATCAATCTAGAACCAGGATGCGTAGGTCCAAGTGGAGGAGTAACTCAACACTGTTTGATTGTATTTTTCTTCTGTTTTTCAGTGTTTTTTTTATTTTTTTCATTATTTATATATTTTTATAAAACTGACTTAAAACAAACTAGAATTAACTAAACTAAAACTAGCAATTTAGAACCAGAATGCGTAGGTCGAAGTGGAGGAACAGGTGGATGTGGTGGTATAGGTGGAACAGGCAAGTGAGGAGTAATCCAACACTGTTCTTTTGTAAAAAAAAAATTTCACTCACGGCTGGCAGAACACACACTGTTCAGGTTTAGTCCAAGAAACACTTTTCTGGAGTGCTCCCTCTCCAGGCACACGATGAGCCCTGAAAGCTCTGGCCTTCAGCCATTTAAGCCCAGACCTTGTGACTTCTCCATCATGTGACTGATCACATGATCCTGACATCACACAGGTCCTGTTAGTACTCTGCATGTGGAGATACGATGGACCTCCTCCAACCTGCTCTATGGAGGACCACTAAAACCAGCCCATAACATAACTCTCATTTCATCCTCTTAACACGTAGTGTGCTGGAGGAAACTACTCTGGTTTTACATCACTGATGCCATCATGCACCTAATCAGAAAACTACTGTCAAAGTATCTATTTTACATAATTCTATTATGTATGACAAAAAGAGTTCAGCTGAAGGAACTCCTTCCTCCTTCCTGGTGTGCAAACTGAGTAGTGCTCTGGGAAGCAGTGACATCACTAACTTGTATAGTTCAAAGCATAAAAAATAATTATTGGCCCATTCTTTGAGCTGTAGCAAGATATGGCCATCACTAGAATTTCTGGCGCATTCTGTGAAGAATGTAGAGTCCAGACGAGTTTGAGGATCTTTGGGTGTAGCTGGATCGAGCTGCTTGAAGGAAATCTTTACAGTGATTGCACAGAAATTTATTTTGTTCAAAATAGAGGAGATTTCCCATATGGTGTGCTGCAATGTGTGCTATATGTTTACAGACTTGCCAGAAGAAAAGACAAACTTTACATGCCAGAAATAAAAGCTTGTGACTCTGTTAGAGGAAAAGGTGCAAGGGTTTTCAGGAGAGAATGGCTACATTGAAGCTTATCAAAGAAGATGAACATTTCCTTGACAGAGCAGAAGACTCTCTTCAGATTGTTCCAAGAGAATAATTTTTCAGTCTTCCTGCAGAAGATAATGACATAGTAAAAAAGTCTGTTAAGAGGATTTGACGAGAAGCACCTTTCATTGTACCTGCAGAAGAATAAAACTGGAAGCATACGACACTAAGAAGCAGGAGGATAAGGAGGCAGTCAGCACCCATACCACTGAAGAACCGCTACCAGGCTCTAACGCAGGACAACTATGAAGATGTACATCAAAAAAGTGCTTTGCCCACAAAGAACACCCCATTAAGAAATCAAAAGGTCTCTGGTGAAGAAGAAAAAGAGAGTGGTGGTCGCGGGGGATTCCCTACTGAGAGGAACAGAAGCCACTATCTGCTGACTAGACATTACTTCTTGAGAAATGTGCTGTGTTCCAAGTGCCCATATCAAAGATGTGTCTGATAGGGTATGAAGACTCTTCAGTGCTAAAGACAACCATCCATGTCTATTAATAAACGTACGAACAAATGACACAGCAAGAAAGGTCCTGGAAACTATAAGCAGAGACTTTGATGACCTAGACTGGGAAGTGAAGGAACTGGGATCGCAGGTCATCTTCTCATTCATCCTCCCAGTGTATAGACATGGACCAAGAAGCTTGAAAATTCTGCAGGTAAATAACTGGCTACTTTGATGGTGCCTGAGCATTGTGTTGGATTTCTTGACCATGGAGTGAATTACCTGTGTGATGGACTCCTTGCTGGAGATGGGTTGCATCTTACGAAAACAGGAAAACACATATTTGGTAGATGCCTTGCTACACCAATCAGGAGAGCTCTAAACTAGAGCAATAAAGGAGGGTAAATATACAGCCAAGAAGAAATATGCAACTGATGAATTCTTTTGAGATTCCTGCTATTAGAAGTGGAAAGGAAGAATAAAAACAACAAACTTTAAAGGAAAATAGAAGAGCAAGAGAAGTGGACTACAAACTAAAATGTGTCTATACAAATGCACAGAGCAAGGGAAGCAAACAAGAAGATTTGGAGCTGCTAACACAGGAAGAGAGATTTGAAGTTATAGGCATCACTGAAAGGTGGTGGAATGCTTCAAATACAAACCTTGCAGGCAACAACTTATTTATTAGAACCAGGATTAACAAGAAGGGAGGAGGTGTTGCATTGTATGTTAGAAAAATGTATATCTCCACAGAGATCCAAGCTTCAGAGACTGGTAGCTCTGTAGAAACTATTTGGGTAAGAAGTCAAGGAGAGCACAACAGAATGTACACTATTGTAAGGTGTTTACTATGGGTCACCTGGACAGACTGAAGGTATGGATGAACTCTTTTTTCATCAGATGTCTCAAAAAAGTATGACATAGTGATCATGGGAGATTTTAACTATCCAAATATTTGTTGGGAATCTCTCTCAGGCAAAAGTACTGGGTCCAGAAATTTCTTGTCTTCTCTTACAACATTATCTTTCAAAAGGTAGAAGCGAGAACAAGAGGATCAGCAATCTTGGTCCTAATTCTTAACAACAGGGAGGAAATGGTTGAGGAAGTAAAAGTGGCTAGGAATCTAGGAGGCAAAGATCACGCTATCCTCGAATTTTGGATTAAAAGAAGATAGGAAGACCGGTGAGGACTCAGACTTTAAGGTTGGACTTTAGATTTTAATGGACTCAGAAATAGAGTAGGACATGTCCTGTAGCTGTATGTTCTGAAGGAGAAAAATGTCCAAAAAGAATGGGAGATTTGGCTAAGTGAAATTCTCATCGCACAATCGGTAACAATCTCGAAAAGAAGGAAGAATTGAAAGCATTTAAAAAGATCAGGGTGGATGAACACAGAACTTAATCACTTGTTAAAAAGAAATGTATATCAAATAGAAAGAGGGTGGCATATCTAAAGAATATAATGCTGTTTGCAGGGAAGGCACGGCAAGGGTTATAAGAGTTAAAGCCAGTAATGAAGTGAGACCAAAAGCAGCAAAAAAGGATTTTGAGGGTATGTCAAAAGCAAAAGAAAAGTCAAAGATGCTATAGGATTTTTACAGGATGAAAAGGGTGAAGTGGTCAAAAATGATTTTGAGAAGGTCAAACTTTTAAATTTCTATTTTGCATTTGTGTTCTCTAAAAAAGCAAATGTAACATCAACTGATTTTAACGGTGCCATCGAAGGAATAAAAAATCCACTCTATCCATAAACAGAGAGATGATGAGGGAACATTTAGATAATTTAAATTAATTTAAATCTCCTGGTCCAGATGAATTACATCCTAAAGTACTAAAAGAGTTAGGGGTGGTAGAAACCTCAAAAAACACGACCACAGATCCACTATATAGAAAATTACAAAACTTTATTAACAATTTTAGACACAGGTAAATGCAAATGACAACAAAGCAGGTAAAATGTAGAAAAAAGTGCAACCATGGAAAGAAGCACTACAACACTCAAAGCACCCGAGCATAAGATCAATTATGGTACTAAACATAAGAGATAAAATGGAGTGAGACAAAGAACCTATAGGTAAAGGTAGTAATAATTATATGCATAGTCACAAATATGAATATGAATATCAAAAAAGATTATATTGACATATGCAGAAAAGATCTCTATATATGTAACAAAGTAACAGGACAGGACAAATACCAATCCTGTGTCCCCGCAAGAAACCTAACAGGCACTATGTCTCACATATAAGTACCAGAATATGACCCAGATGTATTATTGAAGTGTCCAAATACCTGGTCCGGTTTACCCATAGTGGCCCTTAATAAGGCACCGGTACCAAACAGCTCAAATAGACCATAGAAGACCAAGTCACAACATTATACCTGATAAGGGTGTATTTGTGGCATGCTCAAGATGCCCAGTGCTGAGTGCGTCTGCCCCGACTCACGTTTTGGATAAACTCCTTCGTCCCCCTGACACACACTAGCTTGTGGTCCAGGATGGGGGCAGGTTTTAACTAATTGGGGAGACCTCTCCATCTGCAGGACTAAATATGTTGAAGATGACACTGGTTGTGGTTAGTATTCCTAACAATGTTACAACAGCGCTGGTGCCTCTGCAAGTGTCCCCTTCCTCCTCCGAGCAGGCACCCTAGCGTATTCACTTACCCGCCCATGCTCCCATGGCTCCCGCAGCATACAGTTCTCCTGAGAATCATCTGATATTTAAAGCACCCACCCAACTGGGAGATGCATTAGCAACTTTAGTTATCAGTGTGTTTCCTGCTACCTAGTTATAAGGTTACTGTACCTGTGATCCCTGAACCTGATCCTGTCTGTCCTGTCTGCATCTGATACTGTCAGTCCTATCTGAAGTTGATCCTTTCCATCCTGCAGTAACATGGTCCTGAGTCTGTGCTGCCGGTACCCAGTCCTGAGCCTCATACGCCTTGTCCACATCTATACCTCTATCCTCACCTGTCCAATCTGAACCTGCACCTCTGATCCTGCACCCGAGTCTACCCTGTGTTCTTGAACCTATCCTGTCTTTTCCTGATCCCGAACCTGTTCTGTCTACCTGCCATGCAGTCCTGATCCTGAATCAGTTCAGTCTAACAAGCCACACGTCCTCCTATTAACCAGTTCCTGGCCAGTCCTGCTTCCCTGCCCCTTTGGGGTTCAGGTGCTGAGGCTCAGGGGTTTGTCATGGAGTAGCACCTGACATCCATCCAGGTTCGAGTCTAACCACATCATCAGGGGTTCTAGTGAAGAACCAGGTGATTGTTTAGTTACGCGCCTCCAGGCTCTCCCCAGATTGGTTTTGGTTCCACAACCAAGTGCGTAACACTCTTTACTGACATGTTTATAATGTGATTTGTGTAGTAGTGATTGTGGGCAGTTATGCTGTGAATATCCAGTATTTGCATGCACTGTATTTGTTTCAAGTGTGTGACATGTACTCATGTGTGCTATGCTTGTGTGATGTGCACCATGTTTGTGTTACATGCACCCTGTACTGGTGGGATGTATGTGAGTGTGGGCCAGGGTGGTAGTCATGGCTGAGAGCAATTCCTGTAGTATGCCCTGGCCTCACAGTAAAACAATGTCCATCACTTTGGATACCTGTGTCTCTGCTTTCTGCGCCGTCAGGGTCCACTCTGGGTTGCTGAAAGCTCCCTATAGACGGTCCCACGTAAGTAGAGACACAGTCAAATTCAACTTTTAGATAAACAACTTTACTCATTTCTGTACGCAGCACATCCATATTCTTCACAGCATGAACATCAGGTTTCACAATGCACAATTCCTCTTCTTTCCCTTTTCTCCTGTTTCTGCCAGGCTTACTTTGTTCGGGAGTTCCATCAGCTGTTTCACCCCGGTTATGATGGCATCAGCCCATGCAATAAGCTGCCACATGATGAGCTACCTGCCCATACTGCTTAGTCTTCCCTAGCAACTGCAGTCCCACTTATACTGCACTGCTAGCACTTTTGTCACTGCTTCCACTGCTGATGTTCAGGCCCCAAATAATAGATGGCTGGGCCCTAATCTTGATAAAACAGTGTGACATAGTGTTGCCCGGGGCTAATGAGCCCACGCGAGCTCAACGGGCGCCCTGGCCTCAACTAACTCTATCAAGAAGACTTTCCTGCCTTATCCACCATGTCCTTCATATGTTAACTATTTACTACACAGAATTCCTATTTACCTTTAGGTCACTATAATGCCCCATGTAGTGGCCAGAAAGGAACACTGCACTTTCCCTATATTAATACAGTATATACAATTCAACAGTAGCAAAAAATACTTCACATTTGTACATAGAATAAGAGAAGCTGAAATACTATACATAAATACACAGTAATATACATTATCAATAAACCACAATTATATTAACCCAGGACATTCCTTAAAGGGGTTAAAGGGATATGCTATACTTTGCAACCCCTTACATGTATGTGCTGTACTTGTGTCAGTTATATGCTATACTTGAGTGATGTATGAGCTGTACTTGTGTGATGTGTGTCTTGTGGATGTGTGACAAGAGTTCTCTGCTTGGGTAACGTCTGCACCCTCACCTCTGTGACATGTACACTGCATTTTTATGACATGTGCGCTGAGTTTGTGTGATGTGTGCTATATGCTTTTGTGATATATGCCATCTGCTTGTGTGCTGTGTGTTTGTGTGATATCTGAATAGTGCTTGTGTGATGTTTACATAGTGCTATTGTGATGTGTGCATTGCGCTTGTGTGGTGTATGCATAACGCATGTGTGATGTACTGTATACCTTCTGCTTGCGTGTTGTGTGCTGTAGTAACGGTAATAAAACAAGAGGAAAAATTGGCTATTTTTGACCTAGTGACAGGACTTATTTAGGAGAGTAAATTCACTGCAGAAGGGCTAATGGAATATGTGTTTTTTTTTAGTTTATTTTTTCTGCATGGAGGTATATAATCTTGAGATGGTGATACATAACAACTGTAGCCATTGCACACTTTCTATTCCCAAAGATTATGCTATGCTTCTGTTACAACGCACCATAATGTGAATTTGATCGCATTGCAATTGCAAAGTCGCAGCAATCATTGCATGCAAGTGAAAAAAATTCTAAATAATTTGACTTTCTTTTAACCTGCTGGTCACAATGCAACCTCATTCACTTACATTGTGGTCTAGTAGCACATAGCGATCTTTGGGCATGCAATGTGTGTCACAGCTAAAATTATAATGTAGTCTCAGCCCAAGAATTTGTGGGCAACCACGTGAAAAAACACCATATATTATTGGTGGGTTTACAGAATTTTGCTTTGCAAAAAGTGCTGCAACATTTCTTTAATTGGGTTGTATATGTTTAAATGTTATTTGTACATAGGCTTACACTGTTCATAAATGATGCAATCCATTGCCAGTCTAGTGCTGGCTCTCTGCAAAAGATAGCACAGTAGTTTGACAATAAATGGCTTCACCTAACCACTTACCATGAGTGGAGAAAAAGTTTTGGCGTTATCATTCATATTTTCTGAAAAATGGCTAAGAAAGAAAAAATTCTGCCGGGGTATGTAAACTTTTGAGCACAACTGTACATGGCACATTGTTGATGGGGCCCTTCCTTAAATTTGCATATAGGCCTAGAACCTTCCAGATACACCTATGAGCATATTAATAATTGTTTCAAAAATATTGCACACCTTCCAAAGTGGTTACCAATTGGTTTTTGAATGTTTTTTTTTACCTTGAGAGACTTGCTTTTACTACCGTACACCAACCGGTCAGTGATAGTATTTTTTACTAGCATTAATCTCTTCACTTGTTACAATAAGAGAATGTTCAAATGGATTTTCATTTAAAATGTTGTATTTCTCTATGTTTTCCCAGCAGAAGGCATTAATTAATTCAATGCTCGAGAGAAGCAGAACTGCAGTATGCTTACTGGATTTTATTTCTTATTACATCGTAGCTTTCTATTTTCTTCCCTGACGTGAAATGTCTGAACACCTCCAGTGTCATTCATCTTTCTTAAAAAAAATACTTCTGTTAAATAGACAGCACTGGAGAGGGTCCCTGAAAAAGCAATTACAGCAGGGAAAATAAATGTAATGAAAATGTTTCAAAGCCCTTACAGTACAAAGGTGTTTTGATCTGCGTCTGTTTCATAATAAATGTATTATACGCTATACTCCTGGGTTCGTTATACTCCCTTCAGCTTTTGGAAATATTTATGAGGGAATGTCCCTGTCTCCTTGTGGGCATAATGGAAGGCTCAGGAGTATTAGGGAGTGGTCATCTTAAACTGAGGACATGGCCTGACATTACATAATACTGTATCAAAATGGAATGATTGGTTCTACAGAGTCAGCAAAATGGGACACAAAGCGCCAATTATATGAACAGAAGAAATTTTCTTTTCAAGACTGGAAGGATGCATGTCCGAGAGTCAAAAAGGCGTGTAAGTTTTATACCCCTAAAAGAAATACAGTAAAGCTACACTCTGCTGCAAAACTAAAATCATGGTCGCCTTCTGATTTATGTGGGTCCCTGTACGAAAATGTGCCAGTGAGCCCTTTTTTGCCTTGATTTTCCTTCCTCATCTACCTAGAGCTATAGCTTTTTTATTTTTCAGTCAATAAAGTTGTATAAAGGCTTGGTGGAAATTAAGGTTGAGGGCCAGGATGTGGGACATTATTAAAGAAAGAGGCCAGGACAAGGGACATTATTCAAGAATGGGGGTCAGGTTGGAGGACCTTATTAAAGAAAGGAGCTCGGGTGGGAGGACATTATTATAGGAAGGAAGCTTCTGGATCGCCCGCCAGGAATGTGTGGGATACTCGGTACCGGGCTGCTTCTTAAAGGGGAAGTGTCACAGTGGCAGTGACCCGGTCCGTGGCCCTGGGCGTCCAGTAAAAGGTGATATGATGAAAAGGGATATTAAAGAGTTTGTAATAAAGTGTTTGTGAAGCCACCTTTGGTACTCGGCAATAAAGATGCTAGCCGATGATGCAGATTCAGTCCACTGGGACGGTTGCTGATGCAGCAGAGTTGGTTCAGCTTTCCACAGGCAGAGCTATGTCCCAGGGCAGTTAGGATATTAAAGGTAATGTTGGAGGTGAGTGTGGTGCAGGGCAGGTGATGTAGGAAAGATTCAGAAGACATAGCAGAGTGGAGTTCCTTTTACCTTTTACTGAGCAATAGAGTTGAGTGAAACAGGTCGGTCAGATTCAAAATAGAAAACTTGGCACTCAACTTATAGTATTAAGTATATCCAATTTTATTGCAGTCAAGGTACACGTGGGTACAAGATGGAGACGTTTCGGTCCAGTATGGACCTTCATCAATCTGACGGCAATATAGAACAATGGAGCAAAAACAAAAAAATAAAGTAAAGTAAAATAAATAACATAACTTAACAAAAGGGTAAAGGAGTAAGAAAACAAAATAAATATACGGTAGAGACCATATACATTATAATCAATGTTACCCAATGATGAATATAGAAAATTAAAGTGAAAAATAGAGTAAAGAAAGCTCGGATACCTACCCGACTGCTTATAGGTGAGTATTTATTTCAATATGAATAATGCAGGCTATGTGCCTAAAATAGGAAGATGAAATGGGAAAAGTATAAAGGAAGACCAAGCCAAGTTGTTATGAATCATCCATACAAGGGCTTATGGGGTGTATTTACCTTAGAGGAGAGGGTCATATAGAAAAATTCGTTCATGCGGCAAAAAACAAGGAAAGGACCTAAGGTGAGAATACCACATGTAAAAATATATATATATATATATATGTATATACATAGAGAGCTAGGGTGGCAAAGTAGATATCACATATTTTTGTATGTAGGTTTGGTATACCTGTAGGTCCAAGGTGCACGGTTTTGTGTTCTAATAGAATTCTTATCACGTTTTGTGCAGTATCTGTGAATATGTAGAAGTATTCTTATGAGTCCGAGTCAGTTAGTTAATCCAAATCATGATATGCTGCACCTGTTTAAGGTACCCGCTGAGGACAATGGCGTTCACTTAAGGCAATAGGTATAAGTTAGGCTCCCTCACCAATGGTAAAAATTGAAGGTGACATTGCATGATGTTAGTGGTAAGTATCGGTTATGCCAGATGGGAATTAGGTGGGGTCGCCTTAAATACTTACATGAGGGTAGCGCCGCTCTCTCCCACACCGACGCGGTATCCGCCGCTTGTCAGCTGGGGAAGGAGCGCTCCTCCACGTTTAAGTAGGGAAGAGGCGGGACAAGGTGGCGTGTCCATTAGGATCGCGTCACCGGAAGTGGCGCATGGTGTGACACGTCACCGGAGGTGACGTGTGCGGTTCACCCTCGTCAGCGCTTGCGTTCCACATGGTTTGTAGTGTGCCTCGATGTTATAGTAATAATTTTAGGATGCGTTTTGATGGAATAAAGTATATGGCGCAAGGGTGTGAGCACCCAAATGTGATTACATGCCAGCATCCGTTAAAAAAAGGGGGGGAAAAAAAGGGGGTAAAAAACTTTTTGTGGAACAGATGGCATGTATATGCAATGATTAATAGAAGGAGGAGATGAAAAATAAGGAAAAGGAGATAAGTATTAGGTATCACCAAATGCGTTTATTAAAGTATATATTGAGTGTGGAGTGGTAGCCCATGGTAAGGAAAAAAATTTTTGGGGGCAAGATGCAGTCGGGTAGGGGAGTCCAAGGGTGGGGGTCAGGGTCAAGACATTCAGTATAACCGACTCTGTAATAAAGAAAAAACAGAGTTAGAATAATTCCTTATAAAATATACATTAGGCATTAAGGCATACAGTATAGGGTTAAAAAGGAGTCCGACCTAGTACACGAGAAAAAAATATTATAGGATATATGAGCATTTAGAGCAGCGTCAATACAACAATCAGCAAAAAATTCATTGTGGTATAGGAAATGTAAGAATCTTACACAAGCCATAAAAGACAGGATTTCTAAACATAAGTCCACGATCAGATGCAAGAATCTATTACTTCCCATTCCGTACCACTTCATTACAAAAGGCCATCAAATATCACAATTGAAGTTCCAGGTCATTGAGCACATCTCCAAACCCAGACGGGGTGGTGACCGAATACGCCTCCTCAAAAAACGGGAGGCGTACTGGATACACGAACTCCAGACTTTATCACCCAAGGGACTTAACAGGGACTATGATCTCTTGTCATTTATCTAGTGCGATGAAACAGGCCCCCTGTAAGACATTTAATCCATCTGATTGCCTTACAAACCTTGGAATTTGTTGCCCCCGAGTGGGATAAGATTCTTACATTTCCTATACCACAATGAATCTTTTGCTGATTGTTGTATTGACGCTGCTCTAAATGCTCATATATCCTATAATATTTTTTTCTCGTGTACTAGGTCGGACTCCTTTTTAACCCTATACTGTATGCCTTAATGCCTAATGTTTATTTTATAAGGAATTATTCTAACTCTGTTTTCTCTTTATTACAGAGTCGGTTATACTGAATGTCTTGACCCTGACCCCCACCCTTGGACTCCCCTTACCCGACTGCATCTTGCCCCCAAAAATTTTTTTCCTTACCATGGGCTACCACTCCACACTCAATATATACTTTAATAAACGCATTTGGTGATACCTAATACTTATCTCCTTTTCCTTATTTTTCATCTCCTCCTTCTATTAATCATTGCATATACATGCCATCTGTTCCACAAAAAGTTTTTTTCCCCCCCTTTTTTTCCCCCCCTTCCTTTTTTTAACGGATGCTGGCATGTAATCAC
Organism: Oophaga sylvatica; assembly: GCA_033576555.1. NCBI lineage: Eukaryota > Metazoa > Chordata > Amphibia > Anura > Dendrobatidae > Oophaga > Oophaga sylvatica. Next base: position 437,572,617 of record JARQOD010000004.1, read on the forward strand.
ATTTGGGTGCTCACACCCTTGCGCCATATACTTTATTCCATCAAAACGCATCCTAAAATTATTACTATAACATCGAGGCACACTACAAACCATGTGGAACGCAAGCGCCGACGAGGGTGAACCGCACACGTCACCTCTGGTGACGTGTCACACCATGCGCCACTTCCGGTGACGTGATCCTAATGGACACGCCACCTTGTCCCGCCTCTTCCCTACTTAAACGTGGAGGAGCGCTCCTTCCCCAGCTGACAAGCGGCGGATACCGCGTCGGTGTGGGAGAGAGCGGCGCTACCCTCATGTAAGTATTTAAGGCGACCCCACCTAATTCCCATCTGGCATAACCGATACTTACCACTAACATCATGCAATGTCACCTTCAATTTTTACCATTGGTGAGGGAGCCTAACTTATACCTATTGCCTTAAGTGAACGCCATTGTCCTCAGCGGGTACCTTAAACAGGTGCAGCATATCATGATTTGGATTAACTAACTGACTCGGACTCATAAGAATACTTCTACATATTCACAGATACTGCACAAAACGTGATAAGAATTCTATTAGAACACAAAACCGTGCACCTTGGACCTACAGGTATACCAAACCTACATACAAAAATATGTGATATCTACTTTGCCACCCTAGCTCTCTATGTATATACATACATATATATATATATATATATATATTTTTACATGTGGTATTCTCACCTTAGGTCCTTTCCTTGTTTTTTGCCGCATGAACGAATTTTTCTATATGACCCTCTCCTCTAAGGTAAATACACCCCATAAGCCCTTGTATGGATGATTCATAACAACTTGGCTTGGTCTTCCTTTATACTTTTCCCATTTCATCTTCCTATTTTAGGCACATAGCCTGCATTATTCATATTGAAATAAATACTCACCTATAAGCAGTCGGGTAGGTATCCGAGCTTTCTTTACTCTATTTTTCACTTTAATTTTCTATATTCATCATTGGGTAACATTGATTATAATGTATATGGTCTCTACCGTATATTTATTTTGTTTTCTTACTCCTTTACCCTTTTGTTAAGTTATGTTATTTATTTTACTTTACTTTATTTTTTTGTTTTTGCTCCATTGTTCTATATTGCCGTCAGATTGATGAAGGTCCATACTGGACCGAAACGTCTCCATCTTGTACCCACGTGTACCTTGACTGCAATAAAATTGGATATACTTAATACTATAAGTTGGGTGCCAAGTTTTCTATTCACTATATCTGGTTGGGAACCTACTTGTGCACCACCACAGTAGTGCTACGTTATATTCTTTCTGGTCAGATTCAAAAGTCGCCGACTTTCTCCAAAGTCAGGTTTCGTTGGCTGAAACACGACCATAGCGTGAGGTCGGCCATGCGGTCGTCGAAATGAGCGAAAAAGTTGAGTTTCCCAGAATGCTTTAAGGCGCCTTTTTTCAGCCAATGAGCAAGGACGTACACTGTGGGCAACGAGATGACATGTGCAGCGTTCACCACCATCTTAGAGAAGGGCATTGCAGTGATTGGCTTGCTTTGGGGGGCATTATAGTGTCTATAAAAGTTCTGAGCGCCGACCGCCATTTTACTTCTGCTGATCTTAACAGTAGGGAGAGGTTGCTGATGCTGTTTATCAGTAGGGAGAGAGTTAGGGCTGGAAAGAAAAGTTCTTCTGTGCTTGTGCTGATAGCAATTGTGCTGTACAGTTAGTGTGCAGTGACAGGGGAGGATTTTCTGGTGTGCAGCAACGCTGGTTATTAGGCTGCCTGCCAGTGACAGAGGAGGATTTTCTTGTGTGCAGCAGCAGCGCTGGTTATTAGGCTGCCTGCTAGCTGTATTGCTTTGTGTACACTGCTGTGCAGACTGCTTTTTACACAGCACTGATACTTTTATTCTTTTTTTTCTGCACAGTTACTGAGCGTTCATTTTTTCCCACACCGTATAGAGCTGTACGCTCCTCACACACTACCGTGTCTGGTCTCACGGAAAATACATGCTGACTATCTGTGTGTAACTCCGGAAATATGTACGGAGATTTACAATTTCCCCTACACTGTATACAGCTTTTTGCTTCTGATACAGTACCATTTTTCTGCTTTTTGCATTCTGGTCAAATCCATACTGAGTGAGCGTCTGTGTGTTACTCCGGAAATATATACAGAAATTTAAAATTACCCCAACACTGTATACAGCTGAACACTACTGATACAGTACCATATATCTGCTGGTATTTTGGGTACATTTTCCCAAACATGAGGAAGTATGTGAAAGAGGACGTGGGCGGGGTAGCTGTTATTCCCCATTGACTTGCATTGGGGTCGGGTTTCGTTTTTTGGCCGAACTCCGACTTTTGCCGAGAGCTAGTCGGCCGATCTCGTTTCGACTCGACTTTTGCGAAAGTCGGGTGGTCTGAAACCCGACTCGACCTGAAAAAAGGCAAAGTCGCTTATCTCTACTGAGCAATGCAATTACAGTCCGAGGCTCAGGTTACAGATAGTTCTGCAGTCGGTCAGCCTGAAAGCAATTTGGGAATCTCCTTAGTCAGGTGGGTGTGAGGCCTCCTTTCTAGCGGTATTCTCTGAGGTACTTGCTGCTGTAAACTCTATTCAAGTTCCTCTCTTTGTCTGATGCTTAGGTAGAACTCCACTCGCATGCCAGGCAGCTGTAGCCTACTTCAGGGATCGCTCCTGTCTGGCGTTTCCGGCTCACACGTGCTGCTGTGTCGTCAAGTTTAAGTTGGGGACAGAGGATCTGTGATCTTCTGTCCTCTTGATTCTACTGCTGGGGCTTTAGTAGCCACACAACCTCGGGCTCTGGGGCCAGGTCTCTGGCGCTAAAGCCTGGTGTGAGCTCAGCTACGTCTCCTAACCCCAGGACCTCTCCACATGTCCTCTCTCAACCGTGTTCAGGCTCTAACACCTCACTAACTTCCTGCTTCTAACCAGAGAGAGCAGCTCCCCTGAAGTTGGGTTAGAGCTCCCCTGCTGGCCTGGAGCAGGAACTGTGTTGTATGCTGAAACTACCTGTTAAGGGGATCCCTTCCTTGCATCCAGGCATGACATCACTCGCCCCTGGAGGGAGGCAAGGCCATTGTGGCAACCGGACTCCTGGGGTGCCACACTTCCAAGTTTTCCGTAAGTAGGCAAAATATCACTTTCAGTTTCTTTCAGGTCTGTCTCAACATGCTTAGGGTACTGTCTAATTGCGCTTCTGCGCAACACTGTCCCTTTGATGAAACACACGGGAGTGCAGGCAGGGTTGGTACACGCAATACTCATCCTTTGTTCTTACAGCAAAGCCTTTGTTCTGTCCCTCCTGGCAGTTGCAGAGCAGAGTCTGCTTCACTGGTGGACACAGTCAGATAAGGGCCCCTATGCAAGAATAATACATGGGCCATTTGCTGACCAAGATCTCCTAAAAATTTAAAATTGCACCTGCTTTGGAGGTATAAATGGACCCCCTCACCTCTTGGGACCCTGTGTGGCTGCACAGGTTGCACCAATGATATGTCCGCCCCTGGTCTGTTTACCAAAACAATGTTTTTTATGTCGCTCTCCTTGATTCATACATTCGCACAACAGCATTGCAAGTGAGAGTTTGTCAGCAGTTAACAGAAAGATATTCATTTGCTGGATGATTGGATTTTTATGTTGGAACAAAAATCATTGTTCTTGGCATCATTTTGCCTATTTAAACAAGACATGTGCTGCCTAGTTGAGATTGTTCTAAACCCAACATTCTTCATACAAGAACCAATGAACAAGAACCAAACAATTTTAACAAAGTCAATTGGCACTCAGTTAACAATCTGAAATCAGCTTGTAAAAATACACCAAAAAGTTTCTGTTTGATAGTACAATAGGTTAGCATTTCTGTCTTCTCTTTTAATTTTTGCCCAGGTCCACACTTAGTCTATAACCGAAACTCAATAAGAAAAAAACCCTATAAAAGCTAGCTTTTATTTGCATTTATTTAAAAACACAAAAATTATAGAAAAAATCAAGTCTGCACGGGTCATCAAAAAATATATACAGTGTAAGATTGGTATGATCATAACTATAGGTCAATTTATAGGAAAAATATTTAAGGGAATAAAAAGTGTCTATGCTAAATATCCCTTCCTGACAGCGAGGGTAAGCACCCAGGGTATATGATATGGCGCCCCTGCTCCACTTAGGTTATCCTTACCTGACCCTTACGGGATATCCCTAAACAAAGCCAACACCACCACCCAATAAAGTGCTTAAGTGCTATAAAAACATAGCAAAGTCTGGCTAGGCCCATAATATACGGGCCTAAAGAAGTGAATACGTCTATATAGCTATGGTTTAATCTAAGACTCTTAAGGATGAGAAGAGGTGCTGTAAGGAGATTTACTCAGATTTATTATTATTATTTTATTTTATCATGCATTGCTTATATAGTGTCATCATTATCATCACTGTCCCCAATGGGGCTCACAATCTAAATTCCCTATCAGTATTTCTTTAAGTGTGGGAGGAAACAAGAGAACTCGGAGGAAACCCACACAAAAACAGAGAGAACATAAAAACTCCTTGCAGGTGTTGTCTTTGGTAGGATAAATATTTCTTAATGAAAAATCTTCTGAGTCAACAGATCCAATAAAAGAGATGGTCCGTATGTATATTGACAGTGTAGGGATAGTCCCAATACCATCACTTGTAGATACCCGACATTCAATAAAATCCATGTGTAATGGACGGGGTGGTGGAATCACTGTGCTGTGATCTGAGGAGAGCCTGGAGAGGCATGACAAACTGCCTCACGAAGTTCGACCTTGGATGCGCGGCGTCTGGTGGTACTTTGATCCAAGGAGGGATGAGAGAGAGATGGAACGAGATGCTACACCATTACTGACCTCGGATACATGGCAGCTGACCCCCAAGGGACAGGAGGCAGGCATGGCCAAGAATGGTAGATTTAGCAAGTACTAGCTGGCACGGCTGGTATAGTGACTGGCACGATGGACACACAGGTAGGCGGGTACTGATGAGAACAACTGGTATCTTGGCAGGTGGGTAAAGGCGGGCACAGCTGATATACAGACAGGCAGGTTGGCATGGCTGATAGACTGGCAAGCAGGCACGGCTGATAGGCAAGAATACTGGGATATGAGCACTGGGACCTCAGAACTAGCAAGCATGTTAGAAATCAACTACAATGTTGCACAGGCACCTCCATGCAGGTGGAGGTGCCTTAAATAGTGCTCTTCTCTTATCCATTGGTTGGGGACACATTAGGACTGTAAGTGCGTTGCTTCTTTAAGAAGGAGGGAGCATGCACGCCCTAAGCACAGTGACCGGACATCAGCAACAGGAGAGGATGGAGGAAGTGCAAGACCGCTGCGGTGAGTCAGTGTCTCTGCCGGGGATTGGAGGCAGAGGGTAAAGATGCCAGTGCTACACCATGTATCAATAGTCAGGTTATTGAGAAGTAGGTATAAATAAGGTAAATTCTAATAACTACAAGTCACAAAGTCATCAACTGTATACCTATTGTCAGACTATTGACAATGTGAAAATGATCAATTGCACATACCCTAAGTCTATTAGTAATGGAAAAGACTAACCTCAAAATGTAACAGTGTCATGCTTTGCTCATATCAGACTCTAACCAGATAAACACAGCATCTTCATAATAGAATTAATGCAAAGTGAATTCAAGTAAAGTAGAAAAATAATCAGCTAATCTTAAGTAGAGTAGCCTGTGCCAACACGTTTCCTCCATTTAGGTTCACTATGTGGTTCATCAGGATAAATACATCCTGAAAAAAATGGAATGCAGCGTTACATTATGACATATGCAGTCCAGGTGACAGGAGCTTCATTTTAGCTCCATTTTTTTCACCCGGAATTCTGTTATGAATATGATGCGTTTATCACATTGTCAATAATCTGATGATAGATATATAATTCATGACTTTTAGGTGTTAGAAATTATCTTACTTATATCTACTTTTCAATAACCTGATTATTGATGCACAGATTATATTGAATGTCGGGTATGTAGAAGTGATGGTGTTGGGACTACCCCTACACGGTCAATAAGCATACAGATACTGTACATATGGATCATTTCTGTTATTGGATCTATCGACTCATTTAATGTAGAAGATTTTTCATTAAGAGATATTTATAAAACTGAGAAAATCTCCTTACAGCACCTTTTCCCATCCTATAAGAGTCCTAGATAAAACTACAGCTATAGGCCGAGGTCACACTTTCGAGTGTGATGCGAGAAACTCACGCGAGTCTCTCGCATCAATACCCGGCACTGCCGCCAGCACTCGGACCGGAGTGTGCGGCATCATAGAAATACATGCAGCCACACACTCCGGTCACGAGTGCCGGCGGCAGTGCCGAGTATTGATGTGAGAGATCCTGCGAGTTTCTCGCATCACACTCACAAGAGTGACCCCGGCAATAGACAGACATTCATATGTTTAGGCCTGTATCTTATAGGCCTAGCCAGACTTAGCCTATGTTTTTATAGCACTTAAGCACTTTATTGGGTGGTGGTGTTGGCTTTGTTTAGCGATATCCTGTGTCAGATAGGGAAAGCCTACGTGGGGCGGGGTCGCCATATCGTATCATCAGGGTGCCAACCTCAGCTGTCAGGAAGGGATATTTAGGGTAAAGACACCTTCTACTTCCTTAGATTTTTTTTCACTATAAATTGACATATAGGTATGATCATACCAACCTGACTCTGCGTTATTTTTTGGTGACCATTGCGGACTAGATTTTTTCTATATAGATTTTTGTGATTTTAAAGTAATGCAAATAAAATATTTTATAGGATTTTTCCCCCTTGGTTTTCTGCTTTGATAGACCCTTGTCCCTATATCTTGGCTTTTAGTCTATAACTGACCCTTACAAGGACATCACTCTGACTGAAACTACATTTATCAAAATATATGTTAGCAGTAATCAAATTTTGGAATGTCATTGCAAAAAGTAGAAAATAATAAAAACAGTGATAGCTTGATATGCATGGTGTAAATTCAGACTAATGGCGTTGAAAGTTATAATAACTATAATGATGAATGCTATATTGATCCAAAGGAAATTCATATGTATATAATTAAGTACTGGCACAAATGCTCATACATAGGTGATTCCATGGGCGTACCCACCGTGGGGCAGGGGGGGCAAGTGCCCCCCCCCTGGAAGCAGGGGCACACAATGAAAGAGAGCGGAGAGAGCAGCACAATGCCGGCTCCCTCTGCCTGTCTGTGTTCGCAGTGCACGGAGCTGCTGTCTCACCAGAGGAGCTTCTTCCTGGCTGCAGCAGCTGTAGTTTCACTTTCTGCCCTGCAGGCTCTGGTTGTCTCAGCCACACTGGGTCCTAGTGCCCTCTGTGTGCAGACACTGGACACTTCCTGCTCTGCCTCAGCCACTGCCTGCAAGCTTCATGGTAAGAGGGGATGGAATTTATTAAATTCATTCTGCTTAGGCATGTCATGGTCACTGTGAGGGAATGTGAGAGGATGGGGGTACTGTGGGGGAGGGGTACAGGGCACTGGGGTGAATGTAAGAGGATGGGGTATTGTGGGGGCTAGGGCACTGGGGGGGTTAATGTGAGAGGAAGGGGGTATTGTGGGGGAGGGGTACATGGCACTGGGGTGAATGTAAGAGTATGGGGTATTGTGGGGGCTAGGGCACTGGGGGGTTAATGTGAGAGGATGGGGGTATTGTGGGGGAGGGGTACAGGGCACTGGGGTGAATGTAAGAGTATGGGGTATTGTGGGGGCTAGGGCACTGGGGGGGTTAATGTGAGAGGATGGGGTATTGTGGGGGCTAGGGCACTGGGGGGGTTAATGTGAGAGGATGGGGGTATTGTGGGGGCTGAAGTGGGGGAGGGGCCACAGGGCACAGAGAGTGAATGTGAGAGGATGGGGTATTGTGGGGGAGGGGATACAGGGCACTGGTTGGTGAATGTGAGAGGATGGGGATATTGTGGGGGCTGGCGCACAGGGGTTGATGTGAGAGGATGGGGTATTGTGATCGAGGGTGGACAGGTCACTGGGGTTGAATGTAAGAGGATGGGGTATTGTGGGGCTAGGGCACTGGGGGTTTACTGTGAGAGGATGGGGGTATTGTGGGGGCTGAAGTGGGGAGGGGCAACAGAGCACTGAGGGGTGCATGTGAGAGGATGGGTGTATTGTGGGGTCAGTGGGACAGAACACTAAGGGGTGCATGTGAGACGATGGGCTGTTGGGGTGTGGGTGGGGGACAGGGGAGGTAGGGGGCTTTTTTTTTACTTGTGAGCTCCTTAATACTTTAATAATAGATTAATATTTCAGTATTATTATAACAAGGACATAGACAGACGGCCGTATAACTCATGCGAGGATCGCACCACAATACTCGGACTTGCTGGTACCGCTCCTGACATGAGCACGACTGCCATGTATAATATATGGTATATACAGCGTAGTGTCGCATACACTGCTGTATTATACAATATACAACAGTTACAATGCTCCATACCTAATATGCAGGATAATGTACAGTGTACAGTATATGATGTAGCCTGAATAAGATGCGACATTGGCTTGCCCCCCCCTAGTTTTGATCCTGGGTACGCCCATGGGTGATTCAAACACAGTCAGGTTTGTAAAGGATTTTTCACTGATCTAAGTCCTCTCGATATACCACATAAACATAGAGAAATTACATTCATATACTAATGATGATAACAAGGATCACTTCTATCTGCACACATAGATGCATGCACACAAATACATGGATCATAAATGGATCAAAACAAGAACATAATTGAGTTCTTTGTGGGCAGTAGAAATAATTAAACATTCCTTTAAAAGTAATTTACACCAAAAGAAAAAAAAAATTCATGAATGTCTAATGGCCATGTTTGGCCACTGCGGTCTTGTGGGTTCAATTACCAGAGTTTTTATGTTCTTGGATGAAAATGCTTTGATTCAGAAAATGTAAAAACTCTGTCTTATAAATTTCCCTGGAGAACTGGACAAATATTTTACTTGAATGTTCTCTGAATATGAAAGACTCCCTGCAAGGAACTCATCCTGATGCTCTATGCCTTGTGTATTGTGCTTTATTCCCGATTGATTCAAATTTGTGTTTTATGAAAAACACTTTTGTTCATAAATGCAAAGCTTTTTCTTTTCTAGTAGTATAATGCAATGGAAGCCGAGCAGCTGCAGATGTAAAGGAAGTGTGGTTTCCTCCGATACTATATTCTGGTAACCTACAATGGTAGCTATGGCTAATGAACAGGGGCGTGACAACTGCAGTCACAGCGGTCCCTGCTACAACCAGTTCAGACAGGTGAGGGGCACGCTGACGCCAGCCCCTACTTCAGCTAGATGTGCGTCCTTTGCTGAAGTGTATTGCAGCATACAGACCCATCAGGTCCTTGCGCTGCAATACACCTCACCGGTTAATCAGCGGCAGCAGCTGACGTCGACGTGCATGTGACCAGGGGAGCAGGGCAGTGATGTCATTCACTCCCAACGCTTGCTGAAGTCAGCTGCTGGCTTCAGAAGTGGATTCTGAGCAGTGTTGGAGCGTTGGAAAGGTGAGTAGGAGCATTTATGTATTTTTTTCTGTGCATTGAACAACAGCCAGGGCAATATACCAGGAACCAGGATGGGGCCATATGCAACGATGGGGGCCATATACCAAGATGGAGGACATGTACAGGATGAAGGCAATATACCATGATGGGTGCCATATACCAAGATGCAGGCCATAAACCAGTCTGCGGGCCTTATACCAGGATGGGGGCCATATACCAAGTTGGAGCCCACATACCAGGATGAGGGCCATTTACCAGGATGGGACCCAGGATGAGGGCCATATACTAGGATTTGGGGACATGTACCAGGATGGAGACATGTACAAGGATGAGTGCCATATACCATAATGGGGTCATATACCAGGATGGGACCGTAAGCCAGGATAAGGCTCAGGATGAGGACCATATATCAGGAGGAGGGCCATAACCAAGATGGGGCCATATATGAGATTAGGGGCCATATACCAGGATGGGGTAGATATACCAGGAGGAGGATCATATACCAGGATGGAGGACATGTACAAGGATGTGGGACATATACCAGGATGGGGCCATATATCAGGATGGAGGACATATACAAGGATGGGTGACATATTCCAAGAAAGGGGCCATAAACCAAGATGAGGGACATATACCAGGAAGAGTGCCACATACCAGGATGGGGGCCTTATACCAGGATGAGGCCATATACCAGGATGGGCACCATATTCCTGGATGAGACCCTGGATGAGGGCCATATACCAGGATGGGGGCTGTGGAGACACAGGGGGACAGTGGGTGCTCTCATCCTCTGGCCCGAGACTGCATTGACCAGGGCTCATCCAACTGAATGCCCGCACTTCTTTCCCCGTAGGCAGAATACCACTCATACAACACAGGGTGAGGGTACATGAGCATGGCAATAATTTACTGAACACCCAAACAGACAATATCATATAGAACAGTTGCAGCAAAATACCCAAGATGGTGCAACATTACAGAGTCTCACAATTCCACTGCCTCGCCAAGATTAGAGCAGATGCGACTTCGGGGCTTCCAGGGCTGATTACCCCCACCACTGACACCCCGCTTTTGGTGGGCACCCACAGAGAGGAGGTAACGACAAGCTTAGGAAGCTTAATGTCTCATAAACACTGCACTCATTGAAAAAATAGCTTCAAGTGAATTTTATTAAACATATATGAAAAAGCGACAAGTAATTTTTTGACGTTTCGGCCTTCACTTGGCCTTGATCACAAAGTCGCTGTAAAAAATAGAAAGTGAACATTATAACCAGTGACAAAAGGAAATATATACATATATACACAAATATATACAAATATGGGACTATAGGAAGTCCATGTCATAGTACATGAATAGTTGAATAATAGGCATTTGGTCCTTATTAAAGTTACTAAAATAGATCAGGATAGAGTAAATCATGGATATCCAGTATTATATGTTTTTTATATATATGGTCCATGTATATAGGACATTAATTAGAGTCACATTTAAGGACCAAATTCCTCTATCCCCGACTAGTCCTGTTTTAGGATGTCCAGAACTACCTCCCTTAGACCACCACAATAAGGGTATGTGTTCAAAAAATATGTACTTTTTCCTGGGTTCTGTTATCTCAGTGTATTATTCTGTTTTCATGATCTCCTTAACTAGATCTCTGTCTATGTCTTGTTGACCAAGATTGAACTCTATGCCTATTATTCAACTATTCATGTACTATGACATGGACTTCCTATAGTCCCATATTTGTATATATTTGTGTATATATGTATATATTTCCTTTTGTCACTGGTTATAATGTTCACTTTCTATTTTTTACAGCGACTTTGTGATCAAGGCCAAGTGAAGGCCGAAACGTCAAAAAATTACTTGTCGCTTTTTCATATATGTTTAATAAAATTCACTTGAAGCTATTTTTTCAACGAGTGCAGTGTTTATGAGACATTATGATTTAAGGGATCTTCGACCCCGTTCACTCGCACCATTTTTTTGATTCGTGTGCCAAACCCTCGTTCCCAAGCTTAGGAAGCTGACAGTCCATTGAGGCACGTAGACAGGTGACAAGATGATCCAAACCTGGCTTCTCCGAACACCTCAATGGAGCCTGGTTACTGGAGAATCCCAATCCTGGCTTCCCCAAACATATTCATGGATTCTGTGATGGTCAATGGAGCAGATCTTTATTCCTCTGGCTATGACTGTGGTCCTTAAGTTGGCATGGTGTTCTGGCAGCAGTTCTATTCCTGTGGTTTTGTAAAGTCCCTTTGATGGAGCCATGATGTCCTGGCAGCTATCCTGTAGAGTGTTCCTGGCTGTGATTTTGTAAAGAGTCTTTTTACTGATACAGAGGCAGACCTTTTTATAGTTCATAGCTCTTAAGGTACTGCCACACTAAACAATCCCGCTAGCGATCACAATAACGACGCATACTAATGCGATCGCTAGCGGGATTGTTTCTATATCGCTAAATGTGGCCACATTTAGCGATATAGTTAACGACGCTATCGCCGTTAGCGATCTTCTTAACGACTTTAGCGGTACAAAAGTACCGCTAAATCGCTAAGAAAAGGTGCCACACAGCGATTAGATACTTACCCAGCGGGAGCGCCGACGAGAAAATAGGTCCGGAACGATTCCAGCGACGAGCGAGATCATCAGCAGGAAGCTCGTCGCTGGAAGCTGCCGCACTGAACAACATCGCTAACAGGATCGCTAAATAGTGACGTTTTTTAGCGATCCCGTTAGCGATATTGTTTAGTGTGGCATACCCTTTAGTCAGGCATTTTTCCACAGGATTGGGGGAAGGTGGCAGAGGCTAATCTCTCATTGTTTGAGTATTTAATCAATCAGCTTAATTTGGCCTCCTCTGCTTTACAAGTCCTCAAGGTTCATGGACTCATATAATGGATAATCAACATATTAGTAAATATTGATTGTTTAATGACTCTGCATCCCTGTCTTGTAAAGGTAGACGACAATAACCTGTAGGAGCTGATATAAGAGGCATAAAGCAGCCATTCATCAATTTAGAAACATCAATTCAGGAGTCAAAAATTCAAACAATACTCTATGATTCTTGACCTACAGGAAAACACAAATTCAATAGTCAACATTCAGACAATAGCCTGTTTCTCTTGGCCTTCTGAAAATAGATGTCTGGATAATTAAGATTAAATGCTGTGTCATCATAGGGGCCATATACCAGGATGGGGCCATATGGTGTACTAGGATAGGTGCCATATGCCAGGATGGGGGATATATACCAGGATGAGGGCCATATATAAGGATGGGGCCATATACCAGAATGAGGCCATATACCAGGATGAGGCCATATACCAGAAAGGAGGGCCACATATCAGTATGAGCCCCATGATGAGGGCAATACACCAGGATAGAGGATTATATACCTGTCTCGATACATTTACTAAGATGGGGGCCATATACCAGGATGAGGGCCATATACCGGGATGGAGGGCCATATACTAGGAGGGAGGGCCGTATACCAGGATGGGAGCCATATACTAGGATAAGGCCGAGGATGAGAATAATATACCAGGATGGGGGCCAAATTCCAGGAGGAGGGCCATATACTAGGATGGTGGCCATATACCAAGATGAGGGACATATACCAGGATGGGGGGCCTTATACCAGGATGGGGGCAATATGCCAGGATTGGGGCCATATACTAGGATGGTGCCATATACCAGGATGGGGAAGTATACCTGGGTGAAGGTTAGACACTAGGATGGGGACTATATGAGGATGGGAGCCATATACCAGGATAGGGGCCATATACCAGGATGAGGCCATATAACAGGATGGAGGTCCATATATCAGAATGAGGCCCAGGATTAGGGCCATATAACCAGGATGGGGGCAATATACTAGGATGGAGGGCCATTTACCAGGATAGAGAGCCATATGCCAGGATGGAAGGCCATATATCTGGATGAAAGTAATATGCCAGGATGGGGGCCATATACCAGGACAAGGCCGAGAACGGAGGCCATATACCAGGATAAGGACCATATACCAAGATGAGGGCCATATACCAGAATGGGACTATAAACCAGGATGAGGGCCATATACCAGGATGGAGGCCATGTACCATGATGGACTGTGCATTATATTACATATAGGACTATGGGCTGTGCATTATAATACATTGATGACTATGGGCTGTGCATTATACTACATTGATGAGTATGGGCTGTGCATTATACTACATGGGTGACTATGATCTGTGCATTATACAGTATGGAGGATTATAGAAGGTGCATTATTTTAGTTGGAGGACTATGGGAAGTGCATTATACTATATGGAAGCCTATGAAGAGTGCATTATACTATAGAGAGGACTATGGGGAGTGAATTAAACTATATGGAGGACCATGGGGATACTTCTGCTATTGGACCCCATGACTTCTATGTTCACTTCTGATGAGTATAATGGTTTACTTTTATTCTATATATTAAAGAACAGCAGCAGAATAGGGAATATATACACCAGGATGTGGGATATACATACCAGAACGGGGCCCAAGATAAGGGACATGTACCGGGATGCAGGGCATAAATATATACCATAGTTAAGGACATACAGTTAGGTCCATAAATATTTGGACAGAGACAACATTTATCTAATTTTGGTTCTAGACATTACCACAATGAATTTGAAACTTAACAAATCAGATGCAGTTGAAGTTCAGACTTTCAGCTTTCATTTGAGGGTATCCACATTAAAATTGGATGAAGGGTTTAGGAGTTTCAGCTCCTTAACATGTGCCACCCTGTTTTTAAAGGGACCAAAAGTAATTGGACAATTGACTCCAAGGCTATTTCATGGACAGGTGTGGGCAATCCCTTCATTATATCATTCTCAATTAAGCAGATAAAAGGGCTGGTGTTGATTTGAGGTGTGGTGTTTGCATTTGGAAGGTTTAGCTGTGAAGGAAACATGCGGTCAAAGGAGCTCTCCATGCAGGTGAAACAAGCTATCCTTAAGCTGCAAAAAACAGAAAAAACCCATCCGAGAAATTGCTACAACTTTAGGAGTGGCAAAATCTACAGTTTGGTACATTCTGAGAAAGAAAGAAAGCACTGGTGAACTCATCAATGCAAAAAGACCTGGGCGCCCACGGAAGACAACAGTGGTGGATGATCGCAGAATACTCTCCATGGTGAAGAGAAACCCCTTCACAACAGCCAACCAAGTGAACAACACTCTCCAGGAGGTAGGCGCATCAATATCCAAATCTACCATAAAGAGAAGACTGCATGAAATTAAATACAGAGGGTTCACTGCACGGTGCAAGCCACTCATAAGAATCAAGAATAAAAAGGCTAGGCTGGACTTTGCTAAAAAACATCTAAAAAAGCCAGCACAGTTCTGGAAGAACATTCTTTGGACAGATGAAACCAAGATCAACCTCTACTAGAATGATGGAAAGAGAAAAGTATGGCAAAGGCGTGGTGCAGCTCATGATCCAAAGCATACCACATCATCTGTAAAACATGGCGGAAGCAGTGTGATGGCTTGGGCATGCATGGCTGCCAGTGGCACTGGGTCACTAGTGTTTATTGATGATGTGACACAGGACAGAAACAGCCGAATGAATTCTGAGGTATTCAGAGCCATACTGTGTGCTCAGATCCAGCCAAATGCAGCCAAACTGATTGGTCGTCGTTTCATACTACAGATGGACAATGACCCAAAACATAAAGCCAAAGCAACCCAGGTGTTTATTAAAGCAAAGAAGTGGAATATTCTTGAATGGCCAAGTCAGTCACCTGATCTCAACCCAATTGAACATGCATTTCACTTGTTAAAGACTAAACTTCAGACAGAAAGGCCCACAAACAAACAACAACTGAAAACCACCGCGGTGAAGGCCTGGCAGAGCATCAAAAAGAAGTAAACACAGTGTCTGGTGATGTCCATGAGTTCAAGACTTCAGGCAGTCATTGCTAACAAAGGGTTTTCAACCAAGTACTAGAAATGAACATTTTATTTACAATTATTTAATCTGTCCAATTACTTTTGGTCCCTTTAAAAACAGGGTGGCACATGTTAAGGAGCTGAAACTCCTAAACCCTTCATCCAATTTTAATGTGGATACCCTCAAATGAAAGCTGAGAGTCTGAACTTCAACTGCATCTGATTTGTTTTGTTTCAAATTCATTGTGGTAATGTCTAGAACCAAAATTAGATAAATGTTGTCTCTGTCCAAATATTTATGGACCTAACTGTATATACCAGGATGGAAGACATATATATATATATATATATATATATATATATATATATATATATATCGGGGGGCCCCGGGCAAATCTTGCAACAGGACTCATCAGACTCTAGTTATGCCACTAGAGCTGATAGAATTCCTCATAAATTTTGTAATGATTCCTTCATAGATAAATCAAATAAACCAATAGCGAAAAAAACAAAGGAACAATTGATCATGAATAGTTATAATACAACAAATTTTATTGAAGTCATATATAGAACAAAATAATAAAGTATCACATAAGACATAGAATTACAAGTGTATGATGGGCCCCATATATAATTCTCCAGTGTATAATGCTCCCCATATATTGTTCCAATCATTAAAAAAAAATGAAATACCTCTCCTCGCTGGGCACTGCTCTACTCTGGACTCCTCATCGCCATCTTCAAGCTCTCTGCACTGTGACTGCTCAGTCAGAGGGCGCACAGACGTGATGTCATCGCGCTCTCTGACCTGAATGTCACTGTCAGGAAACGCGGAAGACGTCACAGAGGTGGAGCAGGGAGAGGTACAGTTAGGTCCATAAATATTTGGACAGAGACAACATTTATCTAATTTTGGTTCTAGACATTACCACAATGAATTTGAAACAAAACAAATCAGATGCAGTTGAAGTTCAGACTTTCAGCTTTCATTTGAGGGTATCCACATTAAAATTGGATGAAGGGTTTAGGAGTTTCAGCTCCTTAACATGTGACACCCTGTTTTTAATGGGACCAAAAGTAATTGGACAAATGACTCCAAGGCTATTTCATGGACAGGTGTGGGCAATCCCTTTGTTATGTCATTCTCAATTAAGCAGATGAAAGGGCCGGAGTTGATTTGAGGTGTGGTGTTTGCATTTGGAAGGTTTTGCTGTGAAGGAAACATGCGGTCACAGGAGCTCTCCATGCAGGTGAAACAAGCCATCCTTAAGCTGCAAGAACAGAAAAAAAACCATCCAAGAAATTGCTACAACATT
>JARQOD010000004.1:437589552-437643088 GCA_033576555.1 Oophaga sylvatica
TTATTTCTAGAGATGGTTTTGAGCAGGGCTCCCTCTGGTGGTTCAGACAGTATAACCTTTCAGCGAGGAATGGCAACTGTGATCACTGACTGGTCTGAATAAGGGAGGTTCCCTCCATGAGGGTTTTGCCGGTGATCAATTGTTTTGTCTCAATTGTGGTTCCTGGTTCATTTGGAATTTGCTGAGTTTCCTGCATCTTCTGCTATCAGATAAGTATTTTCTGCTTTTATTTTGTGCTTGCTTTTTGCATTTGCCTCCTGCACTTCTGTGGCGGCCAGCCAGGTCCCCTCCGGGGGGTTGTGCTCCTCTAGTTTATCTGAAGCCACTGTTATTTGTTCATTTGCTTTTTCCTGTTTTTTCAATTGGCTGCGGCTTAGATTTGTTACACCAGATATCTGATTTAGGTGGTAGAGATCATGTGATCTCAGGTGTTTTTACAATCAGAAGAGTTGGTATTTTTTATTGGTTTTTTGTTTGCAGTGAGTATCCTTTCCTGTACTTTTCTGTCTAGACAGATTGGGCCCAGGCGTTTGCTCATTCTATTTTTGTCTGTGTCCGTGCTTCCTTCTTGTTAACCGCCATTACTTGTTTGGGGCTTCCTATTTTCTTTGGGGATCTGCTCCGGGGCAGATAGCTTTCATCTTTCTGCCTTTAGGTGTAGTTATCTCTAGGCTGTGACGAGGCGTCTAGGATCAACGTAGGAACCCCCACGGCTACCTCTAGTTGTGTGGTTAGTTCAGTTACTTCATCAATAGTTTCAGCCTCTCTGGTGTATTGCCATTTTGCTTATTGTCCTCAGCTACCAAAACACAACACTCATCTTCACTTCCGCCCCTGGTTCCTCCTGACTTTCTGGCAATTGTGTCTCATCATCGTCCACCTCTTGTGACACGTTCCCACCATCGCCTTCATGTGACTGTGGCTGCTCAAATATTTGGGCATCGCTTCATGCGATCTCATCTTGCCCTGCTTCAAATGGCCCGGGCGGAGAGGCCAATATCTATGAATGGACAGTTGAACAGCTTTTTGGAGTGTGGTTCAGTTGTCTCCAGGCACTGGCATGGTGGAGGAAGGAGGATCAGGGTGAGAAATATGCGGTCCAGACTCATGGTACTCAGACTTGACCGTGTGGAAGACAGAGTGGTGGTGTGGCAAACTAACTGGAAGATTATCCCTTTCCAAACCAACTACCTTTTGACACTGCTCTGGGTTCAATAGTGGTGTGCCGCTGCGATCCCCTAGTAATTGGGACAGGAAGGTCGAGCGAGAACATAGTAACATAGTATTTAAGGTTGAAGGAAGACCTTAAGTCCATCTAGTTCAACCCATAGCCTTACGTGTTGCTGCAGAGGAAGGCAAAAAAAAAACCATGTGGGAAAGCTAATGCCCCGGAGGTAAAGCCCCCAAAGGAATAGGTAGGCCCAAACAAATATTGGCGGAGAGACAAGATGAAATACAAACACAGGCAGAAAATAAGCAAGCAAATGTGGGACCCAAACTGTCTAGATAGAACAGGACAGGAAAGAATACGGTCTGCAATCCAGCAAAAACTCTAAGAAAACCTCCAACCGTCTGATATACAAAGATACTGAGACCCACACAATCTCTCCCCCCCGCTAGATCAGAACTCTGGTGTGAATGGTAGCAAATCATCAGATACTGAAATAACAGGGAATGAAAATGCATAAACAGTGGCAAATGAGAAACAGAGTCCAGTGCAGGCCCCGCAGGGGAACCTGGCTGTACTAACTCCAGAAGGAGAGAAAACTAAGATAGACAAAAACAATGCACAGAAATAAACAGCAAAACTTATCTGAAAGTTTCAGGACAGAGCAGGAAAGCAAGCTGACATTCCAAAAGGGACCAGAAGCAACAAATCAACAGCAAGGATCATGGGAAGGTTGCTCACTTATATTCCCAGTCAGCAACACCTGATTGCGAATCATCGCCCCAGTGATAGACCTCTGTTAGCCAAAGCAGTTCATTACTATCAGCAGCCACAGGGGAGCCCAAACTCAAAGTCAGATCCAGAGCGTTCAAACACTGGACTCCGTACCTTGAGGTCGTGGCACCAAGCGGGCACCTGTACTGCATGCAACGAACTGTGAGTAAAGCTTGGAAACTGCATCTGACTGTCTCCTCAAGTTCTTCATGTGGCACACAGTCCACTCTGCTACATCCCCAGCACCATCACTCTCTCTCCAAACACCTCTCTGCCCTTGGAAAACTAGCTTCACCTGTGGGAAGCTATTCCAACTCTGCTGCATCACACCTCCGTCCAGAGGATTTGCGTGCAGCGCTGATCACCTCTGACCAGAAAACACAGGTGGGGTCACGAACACTTCATACAAACCTCATCATTTCCCCTCTAAATATTCCCCTTTCGTTGGACGCCCTGTGCCACGGACTGGGTCACTGTTGCCGTGACACATCCCTTTAAGACACTGGCCCTGTACCGAGTACCCCACTGCCCTGGCGGGCGATCCATAATAAACTGTCTTGGTATTGCAGACCCCCAGTGCTCTAATAACCTTGGTCGCTCTTCTCTGCACTCGTTCTAGTTCAGTTATTCTTTCTTATACACCGGGACCAGAATGTACACGTATTCTAAGTGTGTTCGCCACAGCACTATATAGGGGTAAAATTATGTTCTCCTCATGAGCCATATGCCTGATGCTGTTTATCAGTAGGGAGAGAATTAGGCAGGAAAGAAAAGTTATTTCTGTGCTTGTGCTGATAGCAATTGTCCTGTACAGTTAGTGTGCAGTGACAGGGAGGATTTTCTTGTGTGCAGCAGCGCTGGTTATTAGGCTGCCTGCCAGTGACAGGGGAGGATTTTCTTGTGTGCAGCAGCGGTGGTTAATAGGCTGCCTGCTAGCTGTATTGCTGTGTGTACACTGCGGTGCAGACTGCTTTTTACACAGCACTAATACTTTTATTCTTTTTTTTGAACAGTTACTGAGCATTTCATTTTTTCCCACACCGTAAGAGCTGTACGCTCCTCACACACTACCGTGTACCGGCTGGTATCACGGACAAATTCATGCTGACTATCTGTGTGTGACTCGGAAATATTAGAGATTTACAATTACCCCTAGACTGTATACAGCTGTATGCCTGTGATACAGTACCTTTTTCTGCTTTTTATATTCTGGTGTAATCCATACTGAGCCTGTGAGCGTCTGTGTCTGACTCCGAAAATATATACGGAGATTTAAAAATTACCCCTAGAATATATAAAAAGCTGTACGCTTGTGATACAGTACCCTTTTAATGCTTTTTATATTCTGGTCTAATCCATTACGAGCCTGTGAGCGTCTGTGTGTTACTCCGGAAATATATACGGAGATTCAAAATTACCCCAACACTGTGTACAGCTGTACTATTTTTGATACAGTACCCTTTTTCTCGCTTTTTATATTCTGGTCTTATCCATACTGAGGCCTGTGAGCGTCTGTGTGTTACTCTGGAAATTTATACGGAGATTCAAAATTACTCCAACACTGTATACAGCTGTACGATTCTGATACATTACCCTTTTTCGTCTTTTTAAATTCTGGTCTAATCCATACTGAGCCTGTGAGCGTCTGTTGTTACTCCAGAAATATATACAGAGATTTAAAATTACCCCTATACTGTATGCAGCTGTACGTTTCTGATACAGTACCTTTTTTTGATTTTTACATTCGGGTCTTAACCCATACTGAGCCTGTGAGCGTCTGTGTGTTACTCGGAAATATATACGGAGATTTACAATTACCCCTAAACTGTATACAGCTGTACGCTTCTGATACATTACCCTTTTTCTACTTTTTATATTCAGGTCTAATCCTATTGAGCCTGTGAGCGTATGTGTGTTACTCCTGAAATATATACGGAGATTTACAAATTACCCCTACACTGTATACGCCAGGTTTCTTCTGATACATTACCCTTTTTCTGCTTTTTATATTCTGGTGTAACCATACTGAGCCTGTGAGAGTCTGTGTCAGACTCTGGAATATTACGGAGATTTACAATTATCCCTAGACTGTATACAGCTGTACGCTTGTGATACATTACCCTTTTTCTGTTTCTATATTCAGGTCTAATCCATACTGAGCCTGTGAGCGTCTGTGTGTTACTCCGGAAATATGTACGGAGATTTATAATTACTCCAACACTGTATAAGCTGGTATCTTCTGATACATTACCTTTTTTCGGCTTTTTATATTCCGGTGTAATCCATACTGAGTATGTGAGAGTCTGTGTCTGACTCTGGAAATAGATACGGAGATTTACAATTACCCTAGAATGTAAACAGCTGTACGCTTCTGATACATTACCCTTTTTCTGCTTTTTATATTCTGGTGTAATCCATACTAAGCCTGTGAGAGTCTGTGTCTGACTCTGGAAATATATACGGAGATATATAATTATCCCTAGACTGTATACTGCTGTACGCTTCTGATACATTACCCTTTTTCTGCTTTTTATATTCTGGTCTATCCATACAGAGCCTGTGAGCGTCTGTGTGTTACTCCGGAAATATATACGGAGATTTAAAATTACTCCAACACTGTATAGAGCTGTACACTTGTAATACAGTACCCTTTTTCTGCTTTTTATAATCTGGTGTAATCCATACTGAGCCTGTGAGCGTCTGTGTGATAATTTGGAAATATGTACGGAAATTTAAAATTACCCCTAGACTGTATACAGCTGTACGCTTCTGATACATTACCCTTTTTCTGCTTTTTATATTCTGGACTAATCCATGCTGAGCCTATGAGCATATGTGTGTTACTCCGGAAATATATACGGAGATTTAAAATTACCCCAACACTGTATACAGCTGTACGCTTGTGATACAGTATCCTTTTTATGCTTTTTATATTCTGGTGTAATCCATACTGAGCCTGTGAGAGTCTGTGTCTGACTCTAGAAATATATACAGAGATTAAAAATTATCCCTAGACTGTATACAGCTGTACGCTTGTGATACAGTACCCTTTTTCTGCTTCTTATATTCTGGTCTAATCCATACTGAGCCTGAGAGCGTCTGTGTGTGACTCCGGAAATATTTATCGGAGATTTAAAATTTTCCCCTTCACCGTATACAGCTGTACGCTTCTGATACAGTACCATATATCTGCTGGTATTTTGGGTACATTTTCACAAACATGAGGAAGTATGGTGGAAGACGCCGTGGACGTGGGCGTGGGGGCCAGCTGGTACTGATGGTGGTGGTGGTGCATCTGATAGTAGTGCCAAAAGCACAATAGCACCTAAGGCAGGAGGTGCTGAGCCTGCGTCATCGTCTGACTCCAGAAGGCCTGGAAGGCTCCCTTTTCTGGGAGTAGGTAAAAACGCTTTTAAAGCCGGAGCATCATGAACAGGTTTTGTCTTACATTGCCGAAACAGCCTCCAGCTCTATCGCCTTCTCTTCTGAAGTTTCAAAAATTGAAGCACTGAGTCGTCAGTGCAGGCTCCTGGTCAGGAACACCTTTTCTTGTGTCCTTCACCCCACCAAAAGTGAAGGATGCGGCAGGCCACACTTCAGATAACTCCATGGAGCTCTTTTCACATACCATGCCTGGGTTATCAAGTCAAATCCTGATATTCCCCAGTCCAAGATGAATCTGACATGAAGTGCACTGATGCACAGTAACTGCTAGATGATTCTGCTGGTACATTCACCCAGAGCACTACATTGCCCTCGCAGTCTACTGAGCCAGAATCTGACCCTGATGAAACTCAGGTGCCCTGTCCCGCATACTATACCACCTTACACGGTGACACAGAGGAAGGTGCAGATAAAATGAAGAGGAGGTGATGGATGACCCAGTTGTTGACCTGGATTGGCATCCATTGGAGGAAGAGGGTGCTGCTGGCAATACCTCAGAAGAGGAGAAGGATCTGCAGCAGGCATAGACATCGCAGCAGTGGTTATCTGGTAGGCCCGTAGCTGTCCAAAAACGTGTTAAAAAAACAAAAAGAGTTGCAAGACAGCTTGGCCAGACGGTCAAATTAGCACAGCGTGCAAGCCCTGAAAATTTATATCATAGTAGGAAGAGTGCAGTGTGGCACGTTTTTGACCAAAATCCTATTGATGACGCAAAGGTTATCTGTAAGAAGTGCGGAAGGACCTTTAGCCGAGGGAAAAATCTCCGAAATTTGAATACCAGTTGCATGCTTAGACATTTAATCACCATGCACTTGCAAGCGTGGACGGACTACAAAACCTCAGGTAGCACATGTGCACCTGCTACGACTGAAGGCAGCCAGCAACGCTACATCACTTCCCCCACTGTAAGTCCACTGGTTAGCACACCACCAGCAAGAAATGTTGAGGTGTCATCGCAAGGCCAAAGCAGTCAGAGAATCACAATGTTTTTGCAACGAAAGACTGAATCTAGGCCATTACCACCACCACCATTACCAACCCCCTCTCAGTCCTTCATGTCCACCGCTAGTTCCCCCATATGCAGCTTTTAAGTCCAGCGCGCCCTAGCAGACACTCTGAGTAGGAGAAGAAAGTACTCATCCTCTCATCCGTGTACACTGGCTTTGAACGCCTACATTGCCAAACTGATCTCATTAGAGATGATGCCCTTCTGTTTGGTTGAAAGCGCAGCGTTCCGAGAGCTCATGGCCTACGCTGTCCCAGGCTATGACCTACCTAGTCGGCACTTCTTTTCTAGAAAAGCCATCCCTGCCCTCCACCTGCATGTGAAAGACCGCATTGTCCATGCACTCAAACAATCAGTGAGTGGAAAGATGCACCTCACAACAGATGCATGGGCCAGTAGGCATGGCCAGAGCCATTACTTGTCCATCACTGCGCACTGGGTTAATGTGGTGGATGCAGGGTTCACAGGGGACAGCGGCGTTGGGACAGTGCTGCCTAGCCCATGGTATAGGCAACAGTTGGCTGTAGGCATTCGACCCTCCTCCTCCTCCAGAAGCGAAAGCTCATCGACAGAGCACAGTCGCACGAGCACTCCATCCGCAGCTGCCAGTGTTGCACACGAGGTGTCCCACTATCGAACAGCTAGTGTTAAGCATCAGCAGATTGTTTTAAAGATGATGTCTTTGGGCGACAACACACCGCGGAGGTACTGGCCAACTACTTGCAGCGAGTTATGACTGGGCAGTCTACATCTTGCGCAAGGCAAGGTAGTCAGTGATAATGGCCGTAATTTTGTGGCGGCCATAGCCCTGGCAAAACTCAGACACATTCCTTGTCTGGCTCACACCTTGAACCTGGTGGTGCAGTGCTTCCTAAATAATTATCCGGAGTTAACAGACCTGCTGCATAAGGTGCAAAGACTGTGCTCGCACATCCGTCACTCACCCGTAGACTCCAGTCGTATGCAGAGGCTGCAGCGATCGCTCCACCTCCCCAAGCACCCCCTAATCATAGACGTTGCAACAAGGTGGAACTCCACCATGCACATGGTTGAGAGGCTGTGCGAACAGAGGCAGGCTATAATGCATTTGTGGGAGGGCAGGCAGGCAGTTTGAGGGCAGACATGGAGTTGTCGGGTGTGCAGTGGTCAAAGCTGGAAGACCTCTGCAAAGTCCTTCAGTGTTTTGAGGAATGCACACAGCTGGTAAGCGCAGACGACGCCATCATAAGCATGAGCATCCCACTTATGCGTCTGCTCATGCAAACTTTGATGCACATTAAGGATCAGGCGTCTGTAGCGGAGGAGGAGGAGGGAAGCCTTGATGACAGTCAGCCATTGTCTGCTCAGGGAACTGTCCTGGACGAGGTGGAGGAAGAAGAGGAAGAGTAGGAGGAGGAGGATGAGGGGATGATTATTTTGGGGAGGAGGATGCTTTTCAGGGGGCAAGAGAAAATGTTGGCTTGCCAAGGTCAGGTACAGTGTTTGTGCGTGACTGGAGGGATGTGGATTTGGCAGAAAGTGCTCCTCCACCCACCACTGGCAGTGCATCATTGACACCTGGAACATTGGCCCACATGTGTGATTATGTCTTGCGGATCCTAAAAAGGGACTCACGCATTGCCAAAATTATGAAGGATGATGACTACTGGTTGGCCAGCATACTTTATCCATGCTATAAAGCAATGCCACAAGAGAACCTAGAGCTAATATTGGCGAACAAACAAGCAACTCTGGTAAACCGTTTGTTAGAGACATTCCCAGCACACAGCAGCAGTGCAGGTTCTACCACGAGTCGTACTGGGCCAAATGGAAGAGGTGTTCGTGGTGCACACAGCCGAAGTGGCGTTGGAGACAGGGGTTTCATGACCATGTTGTGGACTGATTTCTCGAGTAACGCTCACACGACTGGTAATACTGAATCGATTGCAACAGACAGGAAACAGCAGTTGTCAACTATGGTTCAAAATTACCTCTCCTCCCCTATCGATGTTCTCCCTCACAGTTCATTCCCCTTTGACTACTGGGCCTGTAAACTGGACACCTTGCCTGAGTTGGCACAATATGCCTTACAGGAGCTCGCTTGCCCTGCTGATAGTGTGCTATCAGAAAGGGTCTTCAGTGCGTGCAGCTGGATCAATCCTGACAGAAAGAAGGACCCGGCTGTCGACCCAAAATGTTGGTGATTTCACCTTCATTAAAATGAACCATGCCTGGGTTTCAAAGGATTTTGTGCCACCTTCCCCTGATGACACATAGGTTGCAAGCAAAATGGCTCGCTTTGTCCCCTCTTCCTCTGACTTCTCCAATTACTCCATTTGCAGCAGCTGAACGTCCAGCCTACACCTCAACATATGCCAGTTTTTCCACCTCCCTAACTGGGCTGTACCCCCCATCCCCAGGGCCGGCTTCAGCATCTGGTGTACCCGGGCAAGTGCCGGTGCCCTGAGCAGGTGGGGGGCCCACTCGTGGGCGACGGCACTTGCACAGGGCCTCTCATAGTACGCAAAAGTGTCTCTGATGGTGGGGGGGCCCACTTGCTGTTAGACACACCGGCGTACTATGAAGGGCCCTGTGCCAGTGCCATCACCCACCCCCCCTGCTTGCTCAGGGCCCCAGCACTTGCAATACTTACCTCTCCCTGCTCCACCATTGTGATGTCTTCCGCGTTTCCTGACAGTGACATTCAGGTCAGAGAGGGCGATGACGTCACATCTGTACACCCTCTGCCTCAAAAGTCCAAGTGCAGAGAGCTGGAAGATGGTGACGCTGAGGTGTCCAGAGTAGAGCACTGCCCAGCGAGGAGAGGTATTTCATTTTTTTTAAATTTTGGAGCAATATATGGGGAGCATTATACACTGGAGAATTATATATGGGGCCAAGCATACACTTGAGCATCATAGATAGGGCCCATCATACACTGGAGCACTATAAATGTGGCCCATCATACACTGGAGCATCATATACCGGGCCCATTATACACTGGAGCATTATAAATGGGGCCCATTATATATGAAGCATTATATAGGCCCATCATACACTGGAGCATCATCCATGCGGCCCATCATACACTAGAGCATTATAAATGGAGCCCATCATACACTGGAGCATCATCCATGGGCCCATCATATACTGGAGCATCATATGGGGCCCATTATGCATTGAGCATTATATAGGCCCATCATACACTGGAGCATCATATACGGGGCCCATTATACACTGGAGCATTATAAATGTGGCTCATCATACACTGGAGCATCATCCATGGGGCCTATCATATACTGCAGCATCATATGTGGCCCATTATATATGGAGCATTATATTGGCCCACCATACACAGGAGCATCATCCATGGGGCCCATCATATACTGGAGCATCATATGGGGTTCATTATTATGGGGCATTATATAGGGTATGGAGCATCATATGAAGCACATATGGGGCCTATTCTGTATGGAGCATTATATGGAGCCCATTCTGTATGGAGCAATATATGGGGCCCATCATATACTGTATGGAGCTTTATATGCGACTCATTATACTGTATACAGTATGGAGCAATATGTGGGGCTCATTATACTCTATGGGGACCGTCCAATACTGTATAGCACATTATATAGGGACCATCATATACTGTAGCATTATGTGGAGCTCATGGAACATTATATGGGACCAATTATTCTGTATGGAGCAATATATGGGGCTCATTATACTGTATGGCGCACTATGTGGCGGCCATAATACTGTATGGAGAAATTTACTGTCCGGTTTTTGAGCTATTGTAGAATTTAAAATAGATATCACTCATGTAATGTAAGAAGTGAAGTATTTGTCATTGTACTATACCTATATTTC
Source organism: Oophaga sylvatica (assembly GCA_033576555.1). NCBI lineage: Eukaryota > Metazoa > Chordata > Amphibia > Anura > Dendrobatidae > Oophaga > Oophaga sylvatica. The sequence goes on from JARQOD010000004.1 coordinate 437,599,797, forward strand.
TGTGCCGTATCGGAGCATCATGAATTGTGGTATGTGTTAAAGGGGCCCACTGACACCCTTTCACCCGGGGCACACGGAAACCTGAAGCCAGCCCTAACCCCCCCCCCACAATTTTAGCCAAATAACCCCCAGTTTTCAATGCGTAACTATTGCTATAAAGTAAATTAAGGTTGACAAGCTTAAGTAATAAGAATTGATGTTGTTGGCATTGAAATGGGCACTGTAGGTGTGTTTACTGTCCTCCACTCCCTGCCGACTTTGCTTCCCCATTGACTTGCATTGGGTTTCGTGTTTCAGTCGGATCTCCAACTTTTCCCGATAGTCGTCCGATTTCGTTCGACTCGACTTTTGAGAAAGTCGGGTTTCACGAAACCCGACTCACCCTCCAAAAGGCAAAGTCGCTCATCTCTACTCATCACTTCCTACTTGCTTCAATTCTTTAAATGCTTTCTTTTTGCCACTTATTCGCCCCTAACAGCTTTATTTAGCCATAGTGGTTTCCTCCTATTTCTAACATGTTTATTCCCATAGGGTATACACTGTGCACTGGTCCTATTCAGGATGCTAATAAACGTCTCCTATTTTCTTTGTGTATTTTTATGTCTCAGGATATCATCCCAGTTTATTGCACTAAGATCATTTCTCATCGGTTGGAAATTTGCCTTCCTGAAGTTTAGTGTCCTTGTAACCCCTCTTCTACACATCTTATTAAAGGATACATGAAAACTTATTATTTTGTGGTCACTATTACCCAAGTGACCCCCAACCCTTTTATTTGATATGCTGTCTGGCCTGTTGGTTAATATTAGGTCTAGCAGTGCCCCCCCCCCCTCTTGTTGGGTCCTGAACTAGTGGTAAAAGGTAACTGTCTCTCATAATTATCAAAAACCTATGACCTTTGCTGGAACTGCAGGTTTCGGTTCCCCATTGTATTTCAGGGTAGTTGAAGTCCCCCATAATAATGACATCTCTTTGACTCGCTGCTTCATATATTTGCTTTACAAGGATATTCTCCGTTGCTTCCATTATTTTTGGAGACTTATAACAAACCCCTATCAATAATTTATCATTTTTCCCCCTCCCTTTCTCACTAGCCATTCCCTCCCTTTCTCCACTCACAGCCACATTTTCATTAGATTCACATATATTATCAGACAGGATGGGTTTTAAGGATGATTTTACATATAAACACACCCCCCTCACTTATTTGTACAGTCATTTCTGAACAGACTATAGCCCTGTAAATTAACCGCCCAGTCATGTCTCTCGTCCTGCCATGTTTCAGAAATCCCCACCATGTCATAATAATGTTACAACAAAGTCAATTCTAATTCCTCCGTTTTGTGGGTGAGGCTTTTGGCATTAGTTTACATGCACTTTATGTATCTCTCATTACCTCTATTCTTCCCTTAAATCTTAACTGTTCTAACCCCACCCCCCATTCCACACCAATTTCTCTATTTCTGCCCAGGTCACTATCTTCCCCTCCTTTAAAAAGAATACCCTCCCCCCAATCCTAGTTTAAACACTCCTCTTACCTTCTAGCATTTTCTCCCCCAGCACAGCTGCACCCTCCCCATTGAGTTGCAGTCAGTCCCTAGCATAGAACCTGTAGCCAACTGAGAAGTCGGCCCAGTTCTCCAGGCACCCAAACCCCTCCTTCCTACACCAATTCCTGAGCCACTTATTTATCTCCCTAATCTCCCGGTGCCTCTCTGGTATTGCACGTGGTACAGGCAGTATTTCAGAGAATACCACCTTGCAGGTCCTTTAAGCTTGCAGCCTAATTCCCTGAAATCATCTTTAAGTACATTCCACCTACCTCTAACTTTGTCATTTGTGCCAATGTGCACCATGACCGCTGGGTCCTCACCAGTCCCTCCCAATAATCTGTCAACCCGATCAGCGATGTTTCGGACTCAGGCGCCAGGTAGGCAGCACAGTGTTCGACGATTCCTGTCTTTGTGAAAGATTGCCCTATGTGCTTCCTCTAATAATTGTGTGGGTGCTTGTTGTGGCCCAATTTCAGCTTGCCCACGGCCTCGGCCTCGTCCTTTGCATGCAAGATCACCATCACATCCAGTTCCCTGTCCCTAGCCATGCACCTTGCCCATTTTAAATGGACTACAATATTTTTCACATTCACTACAAATGGCTGAATTTGGAGAGAACTTATATGTGATCCAAGAGCGGGAATACCACAGTTTAAAATATCTGGCCTGTAGATAACAATTTTTTTTCAGCAAACTGGTGTCAATAACTAGGCTAAGACACAGTAAAAAGAGTTGAATGGAGGCCTCAAATTCCACACATAGATGAGGCGTGTGACGGAGATACCACACTGTAAAATATGTGGCCTGTATTTTTATTTTTTTACTGCAAAATAGTGTCAAGAACTTGGGTAACACACAACAAAAACAGTTGAATGGAGGCCTGAAATGCCACAATTTTAAGGCTACAGATAGATGAGGCGTGTGACGGAGATACCACACTGTAAAATATGTGGCCTGTATTTTTATTTTTTTACAACAAAATAGTGTCAAGAACTAGGGTAACATACAGCAAAAACAGTTGAATGGAGGCCTGAAATGTCACAATTTTTAGCCCACAGATAGATGAGGTGTGTGACGGAGATACCACACTGTAAAATATGTGGCCTGTATTTTTATTTTTTTACAGCAAAATACTGTCAAGTACTAGGGTAACACACAGCAAAAACAGTTGAATGGAGGCCTGAAATGCTACAATTTTTAGCCCAAAAATAGATGAGGTGTGTGATGGAGATACTACACTGCAAAAATATGTGGCCTGTATTATTTGTTACAGCAAAATAGTGTCAAGAACTAGGGTAACACACAGCAAAAACAGTTGAATGGAGGCCTGAAATGCCACAATTTTTTGGCAACAGATAGATGAGTCGTGTGACGGAAATATCATACAATATTTTCCATCTTCACTACAAATGGCTGAATTTGGAGCGTACTCATATGTGATCCGTTTGTTAGGGATCGAGTTCCTGCTGCTGCACAAGGGGAATCTCGAACCAGTCCCGCTGCGGTCCCCCATCCATCTCTGGCCGCAGTGGAGCATGCTCAGCAGAGATGTCGGTCCCAGTGTCTCGCCCAGTCTAATACTGTGCAGAGGATTACTGCTGCCTCTCCAGGTTCTGCTATTGTAGCCAGTACTGGTCAGCGGCGAGCAGACCTCTTTGGGACTAAGTCCTGCGTTTCCCCTTCTGAGCATGCCCAGGGTAAGATCTCTCATTGGAGATCAGGGGTCACATGGTCAGGTACTGCAGCAACTCCTATTGGTCCGCCAGGAAGGTCCTGAAACTGCTGAGGTTCTGAAACAGTTTCTCATTGGTCCTTTTCTGGAAGGTCTTGTAGTTGCTGCTATAAAAGGGTTGCATGGCCGCTCGGCCTTGCGCTAGTATCAATCCTGTTATGTGCTTTGCACCAGTGTGATCATGCACGCATGCGGTTAGGGCTCGGCTGAAATAAGCCCCTAGAATACCGGCACCTCTGTTGAGGAGTTTTGTATGCACGTGTTCAGGGCTTGGCTGAAATAGCCTCTAGAATACCGGCTACTCCGGTGAGGAGCTGCTAGTTTGCATTGCTGACAGCATGACCACGAACTGCTATCCGCACAGCAGTTATCTGTGTACTCCTGTGGTGTTAACAGGACACAGTCTCTATCTCAGCGTCTATGTCAGCGACTCTGTGGTGTAACAGAGTTCGCTCATACCGCCATATAGTGCCACAGCGTCTATGTTGCGACTCTGTGAAGTAACAGAGTTCGCTTATACCGCCATATAGTGCTACAGCGTCTATGTCTGCGACTCTGTGAAGTAACAGAGCTCGCTTATACCACCATATCCTGTCATCTTACTAGCAGCAGGCTTTGCCTGCACGGTGGACCCCGGGCTGCGAATGCACCCATTATTTATATTTATTTGGTGCGTTCCGCAGACCCTAACATAATACTAGCGCCAGGGTCTGGCTAGTAAGATGGCGGATGTCCAGCAGCTACAGCGGTACATTCAGCAGCTGGGGGGGTAAGTTGGCGGCCCTTGAGCTCACAATCTCAGCTGTGGATGTTACCGCAGTCTTTGTTCAGGCTGCTAGCGTGGCTGCAGCCAGTTTGTCCATTGCCACCTCTGCTCCTACATTATCCCACCTCCCGCTTCTAGACAAGTTTGCTGGTGACAGCAAGCAATGTCGGGGATTCGTGAGTCAGTGCTCTATACAGCTCGAGCTTCTGTCTGCACATTTCCCCACGGATCAGGCACAAGTGGGTTTTGTAGTATCCCTTCTGTCGGGCAGAGCGTTGGAGTGGGCAACGCCGCTGTGGGAGCGCGACGATCGTGTGGTGCGGAGTGCTCCTCGTTTCTTGGAGGTTCTTAAAAAGTTCTTTTTAGGACCTCAGGTCACCCACGATACGGCGCTCCAACTACTGGCAATGTCACAGGGTTCGTCCATGGTCAGCCAGTTCTCCGTCCAATTTCGGACTCTGGCCTCTGAGTTAGAGTGGCCGGATAAAGTCCTCATCCCGGTGTACTGGAGGGGACTGGCAGGCCATGTGAAGGACGCCTTGGCCACCAGGGGGATTCCCGCCACACTGGAGAAACTTATCGCAATATCTACCCGCATTGACCTCTGTTTTCACGAGCGGAAGTTGGAGTTGTTAGGATCTGTGGAACGCACCAGATAAATATAAATAGTGGGTGCGTTCGCAGACCCGGGTCCACCGTGCAGGCAGAGCCTGCTGCTAGCAAGATGGCGGCATAGGCGAACTCTGTTACTTCACAGAGTCGCAAATATAGATACTGTGGCACTATATGGCGGTATAAGCAAACTCTGTTACACTACAGAGTCGCTAAGGTAGAGACGCAGAGATATGGACTCGAACGGGCCAAGACTTAGGTCCCTCTCGAACAACCTCCATGACCTCTGGGGAGTCGGGCGCCTGAATGGGAGATTCTAGAGGTTTGGCAAAGGTAGGAGCTAGACGAAACCTCTGGGCCCGCTCCAACCTCCGCTCGTGAAAGCGAAGGTCGATGCAGGTAGATATGGAGATAAGCTTCTCCAGTGAGGCAGGAATCTCCATGATCAGCCTGACCTCTCCAGTATACCGGTATAAGGACCTTATCCGGCCACTCAAACTCGGAGGCCAGAATTCGAAATTGGACTGAAAACTGACTGACCAAGCTCGAACCCTGTAACATTGCCAGTAGTTGGAGCGCCGAATCGAGGGTGACCTGAGGGCCTAAAAAGACCTTTTTAAGAGCCTCCAGAAACCGAGGAGCACTTCGCACCACGCGATCGTCACGTTCCCACAGCGGCGTTGCCCATTCCAAAGCTCTGCCCAACAGTAGTGACACTATGAAACCCACTTGTGCCCGCTCTGTGGGAAAACATGCAGCCAGAAGCTCGAGCTGTATAGAGCACTGACTCACGAATCCCGACAATGTTTGCTGTCACCAGAAAACTTGTCTGGAAGCGGGAGATGGGACAAGGTCAGAGCAGAGGTGTTGGAGGACAAACTGGCTGCCGCTGTGCTAGCAGGGTGGCGGTATAGGCGAACTCTGTTACTTCACAGAGTCGCAAATATAGATACTGTGGCACTATATGGCGGTATAAGCGAACTCTGTTACACCACAGAGTCGCTAAGGTAGAGACGCAGAGATATGGACTGTGTCCTGTTAACTTCACAGGGATGCATAGAAAACTGCTGTGCGGACAGCAGTCCGTGGTACTGCAATCAGCAATGCAATCAGACAATCTCCTCACCGGAGAAGCTGGTATTCTATGGGCTTATTTCAGTCAAGCCCTAAACACATGCATACAATCTCCTCACCGGAGGTGCCGGTATTCTAGGGGCTTATTTCAGCCGAGCCCTAACCACATGCGTGCAAGATCACACTGGCGCAAAGCACATAATGCAATTGACACTAGCGCATGGCGGCATGGCCATGCCACCCTTTTATAGTAGCAATTACAGGACCTACCAGAAAAGGACCAATGAGAAACTGTACAAGAACACATGTAGTTTCAGGACCTTCCTGGTGGACCAATAGGAGCTGCTGCAGTAGCTGAGCATGTGACCCCTGATCTCCTATGAGAGATCTTACCCGGGCATGCTCAGAAAGGAAAACACAAGACTTTGTCCCAACTGATCTTCTTGCCGCTGACCTGCACTGGCTACTATGGCAGAACCTGGAGAGGCAGCAGTCATCCTCTGTACAGCACTAGACTGAGCGAGACGCTGGGACCGACGTCTCTGCTGAGCAGGTTTCACTGCGGCCGGAGACGGATGGGAGACGCAGAGGGATAGCTCGAGATTCCCCTTGTGCAGGAGCGGGAACTCGACTCCTAACAGGAGTGGGCCCAGGTAGGCAGAGGTTTCAGCTGGCTTCCACCTTCGCCAAACCTCTAGAATCCCCCTTTCAGGCGTCCGAACCCCAAAAGGCCATGGTGGTTTCTCGAGCGGGACCTAAGTCTCGGGCCGCTTGAGCATTCCTGGTCTGTAATGTGTGCCAGCAGCCGGGACATGTTGCCAACCAATGTCCACAGCGATCGTGTATAAGGTCGCATCCAGTAACCATGGGAGCAGGGTCACTAGACACAGTGGTGTTTGCTACCAAGTTACTCTTTAAAGGGACAATCACTGTAGGACCATCCATTCTCGCCATTGAGCTTTGTGTGGATTCAGGGGCTAAGGAGAATATTATGTCCTCTGCCTTTGTTCTTCGCCACGCTATACCTCAGGTATTGCTCGCCAAACCGATGACTGTGCGAGTAGTGAATGGTTCGACTCTGCCCTCACAAATCACCCACAGGACTTATCCCTCTCACCCTTCCCATCAGGAGAGTATATCCTTTCTCATCCTTCCCGAGGGAATAGATGAGATTCTTCTGGGAATACCCTGGATCCGTTGCCACTCTCCACATATTAAGTGGTCCTCTGGGAGGATACTGGGGTGGGGTATGTCTTGTACAGGCAGATGTGTGAAAGAATGCATTCAGGTTTCCACCTCTGAGATACCCACAGATCTCAGTTCCCTTCCCAAGTGCTACTGGTCGTATGCCGACGTATTCTCCAAAAAGGCTGCGGAGACTATTCCGCCTCATCGTCCCTATGACTGTCCCATTGACCTTATGCCTGGAACAGAGCCTCCTTGGGGAAGGGTTTATCCCCTCTCTCTCCCAGATACAGAAGCCATGTCCCATTACATCCAGGAGAACCTGGCAAGTGGGTTCATAAGAAAGTCAGTGTCACCTGCTGGGGGGGGTTCTACTTTGTGCAGAAGAAGAACGGATAATTACGTCCCTGCATAGATTACCAGGGTGTTAACACCATCACCGTTAAGAACAAATACCCGTTGCCCCTGATTGCTGAGCTCTTTGATAGGCTCCGGGGAGCAAGGGTATTTACAAATTAGACTTGTGGGGTGCGTATAACCTGATTCGCATCCGTGAGGGGGACGAATGGAAGACGGCTTTTAATACCAGGGATGGGCATTACGAATATCTGGTGATGCCCTTCGGGCTCTGTAATGCCCCAGTCGTTTTCCAAGACTTTGTCAATGACATCTTCCGGGATATGCTCTCCACCTCGGTCGTAGTCTATCTGGATGATATACTCATCTTCTCTCCAGATATTGACTCCCACCGGAGAGATGTCTGCAGAGTATTCGACCTCTTACGGGAAAATTCCCTTTATGCTAAGTTAGAGAAATGTGTGTTTGAGCAGGAGTCTTTACCTTTCCTGGGTTATATCATCTCCACCCAGGGATTGGCTATGGATCCTGCCAAACTACCGGCTGTGATAGACTGGCAAGAACCCCACTCTCTTAAAGCGGTGCAGCGCTTTATGGGGTTCATTAACTACTATCGCCAGTTCATTCCCCATTTCTCTACCTTGGTAGCTCCCTTGGTAGCCCTCACCAAGAAGGGAGCAAATCCCAAATTGTGGTCGGAAGAAATCTGTAAGGCTTTCACTTCCATTAAGTCTCATTTTGCTGGCACTCCCATCCTACATCGCCCCGATGTTGATAAGCTATTTTTATCGGAGGTGGATGCCTCATCCGTTGGTGCTGGAGCAGTCCTCTTCCAAAAGAATGCTCAAGGTCGGAAGCAGCCTTGCTTCTTCTTCTCTAAGACCTTCACATCAGCGGAGAGGAATTACTCCATCGGGGACAGGGAGTTGCTAGCAATGAAGTTGGCCTTTTCTGAGTGGAGACATCTGTTCGAGGGGGCTCGCTTTCCCTTCAAAGTCTTCACCGACCACAAGAATTTGGTTTATCTACAGACAGCACAGTGGCTTAATTCTCGCCAGGCCAGATGGTCCTTGTTCTTCTCCCAGTTTCATTTCACCCTCTATTTTCTCTCGGGAGAGAAGAACATTCGTGCCAACGCTCTATCTCGCTCTGTGGTGTCCTCTGAGGAGGAGGAGCCTCGGATTATTGTCCCCACAGAGAGCCTGAGAACAGCGGCCCCGGTTTAACTAGAGTCTGTGCCTTCGGGCAAGACTTTTGTGCCCACCAATTTGCGACCGGAGGTACACTCTTGGGCACATTCGTCCAGGGTGGGTGGACATTTTGGGGCAAAGAGGACACCTGAGTTGCTGGCGAGGACATACTGGTGGCCGCATATGGTCTGTGACGTTGGGGACTATGTTCGGGCGTGCGTCTCCTGTGCCAAGAATAAGTTCCCTCAACAACGGCCAGCTGGGTTACTTTACCCTTTGCCGGTGGCAGACAGGCCCTGGGAGATGGTCGGGATGGACTTTGTGGGGGCTTACCCAAGTTTCGGGGCTGCACCATCATTTGTGTAATCACCGACCATTTTTAAAAAATGGTGCACCTGGTGCCGCTACCTCGGTTACCTTCTGCACGGGCCCTGGCAGCATTGTTCGTTAGGCACATCTTCCGTCTACACGGCATGCCGGACAAAATTGTCTGTGACCAAGGCCCCCAGTTTGCGTCTCGGTTCTGGAAAGAGCTTTGTTGTCTACTCAGTATTGAGTTAAATCTCTCTTCAGCATATCATCCCGAGACGAATGGATTAGTAGAGAGGGCCAACCAGACCTTGGTCACCTATCTACGACATTTTGTCTCAGCCAGGCAGGATGACTGGGCATCCTTGCTACCGTGGGCTGAGTTCGCACTAAATAATGCTGTGTCTGACTCCACCGGACAGACCCCATTCTGTTATGTTTAGGTAGCTGAGGAGAAAAAGCATTAAAACGGCAATACACCAGAGAGGCTGGAACCTATTGGATTGCAGTAACCTCTCCACTTAACCAAATAATGGAGTTTCTGTCTAGAAAAACGAGAATCCAATATTTTCTCAACCACATACTCCAGAATGCCCTCAACCAAAACAGGGTCAGGAGGAGCAGCCATAGGAACCACTGGCTTGACAAACCTCTTCTATAAGGACTTGTGGAACACGTTATGGATCTTAATTGTCCCTGGAAGAAGCAAACGGAAGGAAACAGGATTAAGAATCTCCATGATCTTATAAGGTCCAATGAACCTAGGCTTAAACTTAGGAGATGCAACCCTCATAGGGATATTTCTTGAGGACAACCACACCAAGTCCCCCACTTTAAACCGAGGACCATCAGTCCTATGCCGGTTGGCAAACCGTTGGGCCTTCTCCTGAGAGAGAGACAACCTCTCCACTACCTGGTCCCAAATCTGCTGCATTCACTCCACAACAGAGTCAACACCCAGACAGACAGAAGCCTCCGCCTGTCCTGATGAAAATCGAGGGTGAAACCCAGAATTGCAGAAAAATGGAGACATCAAGCTGGCAGAGCTAGCCCTATTATTAAGAGCAAAGGCAAAAAAGAGACCCAGTCATCTAGATCAGCAGACACAAAACAAATAATAAATAAGTCTCCAAGGTCTGGTTTGTTCTCTCGGTTTGTCCATTGGTCTGAGGGTGAAATGCAGAGGAGAAAGATAACTGAACACCAAGTTTAGAACAAAATGTCCTCCAAAATCTGGAAACAAACTGGACTCCTCTGTCAGACACAATGTTCTCTGGAATGCCACGCAACCGAAAGAACAAAGGCACCAATTCGGAGGAGGAAGGCAACTTAGGAAATGGCACAAGATGTATCATCTTGGAAAACCTATCACAGATTACCCAGATAACGGTCATTCTCTGAGAGACAAGGAGGTTGGAAATAAAATCCATAGAAATATGGGTCCATTGCCTCTTGGGTGCAGGTAATGGCATTAACAAACCATTAGAGCGAAAGCAAGGCTTGGAACGAGAGCAAGTCCCACAGGACTGCACAAAGTCCCTGATGTCACCAGACAAAGTAGGCCACCAAAAGGACCGACTCACCAAGTCTCTGGTACCAAAAATCCCAGGATGACCAGCCAACGCGGAACAATGTATCTCAGACATCACAGTCTTCTTCCACTGGTCTGGGACAAACAATTTCCCAACAGGGCAACGTTCAGGTTTATCCTCCTGACACCCCTCCAGAGCCAGTCTCAAATTGGGCGAGATGGCGGAAAGAACTACACCCTCTTTCAAAATAACAGCAGGATCAGATAACTCAGGAGAATCTGCAAAGAAACTCCTCGAGAGGGCATCTGCCTTAACATTCTTAGTGCCCGGAAGAAAAGAAACCACAAAATTGAAACGTGTGAAAAACAAGGCCCATCTGAACTGTCTAGAATTAAGTCGCTTGGCTGATTTGAGATAAACCAGGTTCTTATGGTCCATGAGGACCACCACCTGATGTTTGGCTCCTTCCAGCCAATGTCTCCACTCTTCAAAGGCCCACTTCATGGCCATAACTCCCGATTACCCACGTCATAATTACGTTCAGTTGGAGAAAATTTTCAAGAGAAGAAGGCACAAGGGTTACTCTTAGAGGTCTCTGGATCCTTTGGGACAAAACGGCACCTGCCCCAATCTCAGAAGCATCAACCTCCACCTGAAACGGCAGAGAAACATCAGGCTGCCGTAGAACAGAAGCAGAAATGAATCTCTGCTTAAGTTCCTGAAATGCAGAAACTGCCTCAGGAGGCCAATTCACCACATCGGAACCCTTTTTGGTCAAATCAGTCAGTGGTTTAACAATACCGGAGAAATTACAATATACGATAAAAATTGGCAAAACCCAAAAATCTCTGAAGAGCCTTCAATGTAGTAGGTTGAAATCACAGATGGCCTGAACCTTGACCGGGTCCATTTCAATAACAGACGGAGACAAAATGAATCCCAGAAATGAGACCTTCTGTACGCCAAAAAGACACTTTGATCCCTTCACATACAGTGCATTCTCTCTCAAAATCTGGAACACAGTCCGAATATGTTTTACATGAGAGTCCCAGTCGTTGGAAAAAATCAAGATATCATCCAAATAAACGATCAGAAATTTATCCACAAAATCCCTGAAAATATCATTCATGAAGGATTGGAAGACGGAAGGGGCATTAGTAAGCCAAAAAGGCATCACTAGGTACTCAAAATGCCCCTCTGGGGTATTAAACGCCGTTTTCCATTCATCCCCGTGCTTAATGCGAATAAGGTTGTACGCCCCCCTGAGGTCAAACTTGGTAAACCAACTACCACTTTTCACTCTGGAAAATAGGTCAGAAATCAAGGGTAACGGATATTGATATTTAACAGTGATTTTATTCATGAGGCGATAGTCAATACACGGCCTCAATGAACCATCCTTCTTGGCCACAAAGAAAAAACGGCGCCCAAGGGTGAAGAGGATGGTTTGATATGACCCTTCTCCAAAGACTCCTTGATATAAGATCGCATAGCATCATGTTCAGGTACAGATAAATTAAAAAGGCGACCTTTAGGAAATTTACCACCAGGCTCTAACTCAATAGCGCAGTCATAGCTCCAGTGAGGAGGTAAGGATGCAGACTTACTCTCACTAAACACATCCAAAAAATCAGTCAAAAAGTCAGGGACATCCTGAGACTGGGGAGAGGCAGAAAAAACAGGAGCCTAAGTCCTCAGGTAACGCAGCACAGCAGGTTCAAATTGTCATCTCTCTCCTGCGCGGCGATCCTCAGGATTGGGCTTTTTCCCTGACACCTGGGGATCCTGTTTTGAATGATGTTGATGTATTTTTTAAGGCTCTGGGGTTATTGTACGATGAACCTAATGTCACTGATCAAGCTGAAAAGACCTTGTTGGCATTAAATCAGGGTCGTGAGGACACTGGGCTGTACTGTCAGAAATTTCGAAAGTGGGCAGTCCTGACCAAATGGAATGATGATGCTTTGGCAGCCCTTTTTCGGAAGGGTCTGTCAGAAAATGTAAAGGACGTTATGGTGGGATTCCCTGTTCTCTCTGGTCTCAATGATTCTATGTCTTTGGCTATTCAAATTGACAGACGTTTGCGTGAGCGCAGAGGTATGCGTGAGATAGTGTTGCCTTGTGAGCCAGCTCCTGAGCCCATGCAGTGTGATGGAGTGACTTCTGGGGCTTAGCGTCATGAGTTTCGAAAGCGCAATGGGTTATGTTTCTACTGTGGTGACGCCTCTCATGCTATTTCAGTCTGCCCTAAGCGGGGAAGACGTTTTGCACGCTCAGTTGTCTTAGGTAGTGTTCAGACTAAGTTTTTATTAACTGTTACTCTGATATGCTCTCTGTCCTCATTTTCTGCTCAGGCTTTCGTTGATTCGGGAGCAGCTATTAACCTGATGGATTTTGATTTTGCTAAACGTTGCGGGTTTCCCTTGGTACCCCTACAGAAGTCTATTCCCCTACTGGGGATCGATTTTACCCCTTTGGCTGAGAATAAACCGCAGTTCTCTACTCAGGTGATAATGAGGGTTGAACCTGATCATCAGGAGAGCTGCAAATTTTTGGTTCTGTATAATCTACATGACATTATCGTGCTGGGTTTCCCTTGGTTACAGTCTCATAATCCTGTTTTGGATTGGAAATCTGTGTCTGTAACCAGTTGGGGCTGCCAATGTGTTAATACCAACACTCCTGTTTTTTCTGCCTCCCCCAGGCTCAGGATGTTCCTGACTTTTTGATTGATTTTTCTGATGTGTTTAGCGAAAGTAAATCTGCATCTTTGCCTCCCCATAGGAGCTATGACTGCGCTATTGAATTAGTGCCTGGTAGTAAATTCCCTAAAGGTCGCCTTTTTAACTTGTCTGTACCTGAACATGACGCTATGCGGTCTTATATCAAGGAGTCATTGGAGAAGGGTCATATCAGACCATCCTCTTCACCCTTAGGTGCCGTTTTTTTCTTTGTGGCCAAAAAGGATGGTTCATTAAGGCCGTGTATTGATTATCGTCTTTTGAACAATATTACTGTGAAATATCAATATCCGTTACCCTTGATTTCTGACCTGTTTTCCAGGGTGAAAAACGCTACTTGGTTTACCAAGCTTGACCTCAGGGGGGCATATAACCTTATTCACATTAAGCACGGGGATGAATGGAAGATGGCATTTAACACCGCTGAAGGGCATTTTGAGTACCTTGTGATGCCCTTTGGGCTCACTAATGCTCCTTCTGTCTTCCAGTCCTTCATGAATGACATTTTCAGGGATTTTGTGGATAAATTTCTGATTGTTTATTTGGATGATATCTTGATTTTTTCTAATGACTGGGACTCTCATGTGAAACATGTTCGAACTGTATTCCAGATTTTGAGAGAGAATGCTCTGTATGTGAAGGGATCAAAGTGTCTTTTTGGCGTGCAGAGGATCTCATTTTTAGGATTCATTTTGTCCCCATCTGTTATTGAAATGGACCCGGTCAAGGTTCAGGCCATCTGTGATTGGGTCCAACCTACTTCATTAAAGGCTCTTCAAAGATTTTTGGGTTTTGCCAATTTTTATCGTAAATTTATTGGTAATTTCTCAGTTATTGTTAAACCATTAACTGATTTGACCAAAAAGGGTTCTGATGTGGTGAATTGGCCTCCTGAGGCAGTCTCTGCATTTCAGGAACTTAAACAGAGATTCACTTCTGCTCCTGTTCTACGGCAGCCTGATGTTTCTCTGCCATTTCAGGTGGAGGTTGATGCCTCTGAAATTGGGGCAGGTGCCGTTTTGTCCCAAAGAGATCCAGAGACCTCTAAAAGTAACCCTTGTGCCTTTTTCTCTCGAAAATTTTCTCCTACTGAACGTAATTATGACGTGGGTAATCGGGAGTTATTGGCCATGAAGTGGGCTTTTGAAGAGTGGAGACATTGGCTGGAGGGAGCCAAACATCAGGTGGTGGTCCTTACTGACCATAAGAATCTGGTTTATCTGGAATCTGCCAAGCGACTTAATCCTAGACAGGCCAGGTGGGCCTTGTTTTTCACACTTTTTAATTTTGCGGTTTCCTTTCTTCCTGGCACTAAGAATTTTAAGGCGGATGCCCTCTCGAGGAGATTCCTTGCGGACTCTCCTGAGGTATCTGATCCTTCTGTTATTTTGAAAGAAGGTGTAGTTCTTTCCGCCATCTCGCCCAATTTGAGACTGGCTCTGGAGGGGTGTCAGGAGGATAGGCCCGAGCGCTGCCCTGTTGGGAAATTGTTTGTCCCGGACCAGTGGAAAAAGAGTGTGATGTCTGAGATTCATTGTTCCGCGTTGGCCGGTCATCCCGGAATTTTTGTTACCAGAGACTTGGTTAGTCGGTCCTTTTGGTGGCCTACCTTGTCTCGTGATGTCAATGAATTTGTGCAGTCCTGCGGGACTTGCTCTCGCTCCAAGCCTTGCTCTCGCTCTAGTGGTTTGTTGATGCCATTGCCTGTGCCCAGGAGACCATGGACCCATATCTCTATGGATTTCATTTCCGACCTCCCTGTTTCTCAGAGAATGACCGTCATCTGGGTGATTTGTGATAGGTTTTCCAAGATGATACATCTTGTGCCATTACCTAAGTTGCCTTCCTCCTCTGAATTGGTGCCTTTGTTCCTTCAGCACGTGGTTCGTTTACACGGCATTCCTGAGAACATTGTGTCTGACAGAGGAGTCCAGTTTGTTTCCAGATTTTGGAGGACCTTTTGTTCTAAGCTTGGTGTTCAGTTGTCTTTCTCCTCGGCGTTTCATCCTCAGACCAATGGTCAAACTGAGAGAACAAACCAGACATTGGAGACTTATCTAAGATGCTTTGTGTCTGCTGATCAGGATGACTGGGTCTCTTTTTGCCTTTGGCTGAGTTTGCTCTTAATAATAGGGCTAGCTCTGCCACTTTGATGTCTCCATTTTTCTGTAATTCTGGGTTTCACCCTCGATTTTCTTCAGGACAGACAGAGACTTCTGCCTGTCCAGGTGTTGACTCTGTTGTTGAGCGTATGCAACAGATTTGGGACCAGGTAGTGGAGGGTTGTCTCTCTCTCAGGAGAGGGCCCAGCGGTTTGCTAACCGGCATAGGACTGATGGTCCTCGGTTTAAAGTGGGGGACTTGGTCTGGTTGTCCTCAAAAAATATTCCTATGAGAGTGGCATCTCCTAAATTTAAGCCTAGGTTCATTGGACCTTATAAGATCATGGAGATTCTTAATCCTGTTTCTTTTCGTTTGCTTCTTCCAGGGACATTTAAGATCCATAACGTGTTCCACAAGTCCTTGTTGAAGAGGTTTGTTGAGCCAGTGGTACCTACTGCTTTGCCTCCTGACCCTGTTCTGGTTGAGGGCAATATGGAGTTTGTGGTTGAGAAAATATTGAATTCTCGTTTTTCTAGACGGAAACTCCAGTATTTGGTTAAGTGGAGAGGTTATGGTCAGGAAGACAATTATTGGGTGTTTGCTTCGGACATCCATGCTAGGAGACTCATCCGTGCGTATCATAGAACTCATCCTGACCGACCTGGTTGCTCAAGTGAGGGTTCGGTGACCCTCCTAAAGGGGGGGGTACTGTTGTGAATGGACTTGAATTGAGCTCTGAGCAGAAGCTCCCTCTGGTGGTTACAAGCGGTACTGGACTGTCCAGTGAAGATTGTGAGGATTGGGAATCAGGTGTTACTGACTGGTCTTATTTAAGGGAGTCGCCTTCCCATCAGGGTTGCCGGTGATCAATTGTTCTGGTCTCAATCCTTGATTCCTGTTTCCTTTGTAGCCTGCTTTATCGTGTCTGCATCTCCTGCTTACAGATAAGACATTTTCTTCTTTTTGTTTTTGTGCTTGATTTTTGCATTTTGTCCTGCACTTCTGTGGGGGCCTTTAAGGTCCCCTCCGAGGGCTTTTGCCCTCTCAGTTTAGTTCAGCCACTGATGTTTTGTACATTTGCTTTTTCCAGTTTTTTCAGTGGCTGCTGTTTTGATTTTGTTACACCAGAGAACTAATTTAGGTGGTAGAGGTCGTGTGATCTCAGGTGTTTTTGAAATTAGTAGAGTTGGTGCTTTTCAGGGTTTTTTGGGATTGCAGTAAGTGCCCTTCCTATCCTTTTCTATTTAGATAGTTTGGGCCCCAACGTTTGCTCATACTATTTTCTGTCTGTGTCAGTATTTCTTCTTGTCTACCGCCATTACATGTTTGGGGGCTTTCTATGTTCTTTGGGGATCTGCTCCGGGGCAGATAGCTTTCCTCTTTCTATCTTTAGGTATAGTTAGTTTCTCAGGCTGTGATGAGGCGTCTAGGACCAACATAGGAACGCTCCACGGCTGCCTCTAGTTGTGGTGGTTAGTCAGGGTACTGCAATCTCATAGATTCCAACTGCTCTGGTGTATTGCCTTTTTTACCTGCACTCCTCAGCTACCAAATCATAACAGATTGGCTAATAGTTCAATCTGTATTGGATTCTCCACCTCTCCTCAGATGAAGTTGAACAAGAGAAGGATTCATCCTTTGGAATTTAACTGGCCCAACCTTTTGTTCGTCTGGGAGGGAAGCCGCTATGAGAGAGCAGATATGTTATAGAGAGCACAGGAGCACATGGGCGATCTGTGCATTCTTGAGTATAGGAGATTTGGAAAAGATAGCCATCGGCCGACATTTATCTAATGTGCTAATGTGGATAGGGGCCTAAAGTCTACATGATAGAGTATTTTATACTTATACATGGCAGTACTATTTGGCATGTGGCAATTGGGGGATGAAGCTTTTCCACTATTGTAATTATTGTAAGTATTACTATTTTCTTACTGTGAGATACTTGTACAAAATTAGTTAAAATTTGGATGCTCATATGGAGTCTGAACTTGGTACATGAAGTAGGTTAAGAATTTTATTACAGAATAGGCAAATTATTTGGGCACGTGCAGCTAGACCGATGCGAATATATCAAAGACTGCTAAATAACATGGAACCATCAAATGCAACAATTACTTTTTCATTTCAAATGGCATTTGTAAGATTGCCATATTTTAAAAGAAGTTTTTACATAAACCCTTCGCGCTACATTCATTTTTTCTATTTAAGGAAGCACTGAAAAAAATGAATCCCGGTTCGTTGAAATAGTCTCTTAATTTTACCTCTTATATGTTGAAAGCATTAAGAGGAATCAGATAAATGTTCGCAGATGAGTTCCTTCAATTCATGTTGATTGGATTGTTGGATAAACATATGCTCAATAAGTGATGGCGGGAAAACAAGATGATTTTTGTTTGGAAATAAAAGACCGAACATAATGAAAGTCCTGTATGCCGCAGATGTGCAGTATTATGTGCATCATTCAATCCAGATTTCGAGGCCACATCTTAAGGGAGAGATGCATTGTTTCTTGATGAGGGCCTTTTTCTTTATTATTTAAGAACTCTTCAGATACAGAATATTGATAATTTGCTACTTTTTATATGGAGCCTTATTTCTAAGTAGATTTGAATATAGGTTTGATAGAGTATGTGGTAACATGTAAGGCTGAAATAAGATGTGTAGTAAGTCCATCTAGTTTAACCTAATTTGTTGCAAATATAATATTTAATATATCTAAAAATGTGTTTTCCGAGCACAGAAGTCACTTTGGAAAGCAATGCAAAAATTTTAAAAATACAGTATATGTTAAAACAGAAATAAATGTCTGTCTAGTCTTAAAAACATATTTCCTTCATTCCTGTGTATGGGAAAGGAAGAGCATACAAAAACATTATCCATAACAGTCTATTTTCACAGATAGTTTTTTTGGCCTAAAAAGCATCTATTAAATGTCAGTGCTTTTATATGCATTTTTTTCCAGCATAGTTTTTAGTGCTTTTTAAATTAATGGTCTTTTATGCCTAATTTTTTGGTTGTATTTTTAACATTTTAATAATACATGGGATTCCACATGTCTTCTTATTTAAAAACTGTATATACACACATGCAATTTAAAATAAAAAGTCATAAATAAAAAGATGCAAGTGAAATTAAAAAAGTCACAAACCCAAAAGGTGCAAGTGAAAAGGAAAAAAAGTCATAAAAATATATATCTAGTAGTTAGGGAATGACTGATGTTTAATACTGTATTTCTCATAAAACAAACAGTTGCTGCAGCTTTGCCAGAAAAACACCATTAACCCCTTTCTGATGTTGGGCGTAATAGTACGCCTATGTGGGAGCACACACCTTTCTGGGCACATGACAGCTGATCTATACAGCTGACATGCGCCCCCAACAGCCGTGGGTGGAATTACATTCTACCTGCAGCTGTTGCCTAGTTAAATGCCGCTGTCAACTCGCCCTTACCGGAAGCGCATCGCTAATCCCGCCCATCGGTAACCCAGGATCACAGGTCACCAATGGGTCGGCATAGCAACCAGAGGTCTTCAGCAGACCTCTATGGTTGTCATTTCCAGATTGCTATGAGCGCTGCCTTGTGGTATGCGCTCATAGAAAGTGAGCATTTCTGCTACACACAGGCGATCTGATCACTCCCTGTGTGTAGCAGAGGCGATCGGACAACTGCAGCTCTTAGTCTCCCATGGAGACTATTGAAGCTTGCACAAAGTAAAAAAAATGCTTCTCAAAATATTAAAATATACAGTGCCTACAAGTAGTATTCAACCCCCTGCAGATTTAACTGGTTTGATAAGATGCAAATAAGTTAGAGCCTTCAAACTGCAAACGAGAGTAGGATTTATTAACAGATGCATAAATCTTACAAACCAAAAAGTTATGTTGCTCAGTTGAATTTTAATAAATTTTAAACATAAAAGTGTGGGTCAATTATTATACAACCCCTATGTTTAATATTTCGTGGAATAACCCTTGTTTACAATTACAGCTAATAATCGTCTTTTATAAGACCTGATCAGGCAGGCACAGGTCTGTGGAATTATCTTGGCCCACTCCTCCATGCAGATCTTCTCCAAGTTATCTAGGTTCTTTGGGTGTCTCATGTGGACTTTAATCTTGAGCTCCTTCCACAAGTTTTCAATTGGGTTAAGGTCAGGAGACTGACTAGGCCACTCCAACACCTTGACTTTTTCCCTCTTGAACCAGGCCTTGGTTTTCTTGGCTGTGTGCATTGGGTCGTTGTCTTGTTGGAAGATGAAATTACGACCCATCTTAAAATCCTTGATGGAGGAGCGGAGGTTCTTGGCCAAAATCTCCAGGTAGGCCGTGCTATCCATCCTCCCATGGATGCGGACCAGATGGCCAGGCCCCTTGGCTGAGAAACAGCCCCACAACATGATGCTGCCACCACCATGCTTGACTGTAGGGATGGTATTCTTGAGGTCGTATGCAGTGCCATCCAGTCTCCAAACGTCACGTGTGTGGTTGGCACCAAAGATCTCGATCTTGGTCTCATCAGACCATAGAACCTTGAACCAGTCTGTCTCAGAGTCCTCCAAGTGATCATGAGCAAACTGTAGACGAGCCTTGACATGACGCTTTGAAAGTAAAGGTACCTTACGGGCTCGTCTGGAACGGAGACCATTGCGGTGGAGTACGTTACTTATGGTATTGACTGAAACCAATGTCCCCACTGCCATGAGATCTTCCCGGAGCTCCTTCCTTGTTGTCCTTGGGTTAGCCTTGACTCTTCGGACAAGCCTGGCCTCGGCACGGGAGGAAACTTTCAAAGGCTGTCCAGGCCGTGGAAGGCTAACAGTAGTTCCATAAGCCTTCCACTTACGGATGATGCTCCCAACAGTGGAGACAGGTAGGCCCAACTCCTTGGAAAGGGTTTTGTACCCCTTGCCAGCCTTGTGACCCTCCACGATCTTGTCTCTGGTGGCCTTGGAATGCTCCTTTGTCTTTCCCATGTTGACCATGTATGAGTGCTGTTCACAAGTTTGGGGAGGGTCTTAAATAGTCAGAAAAGGCTGGCAAAAGAGATCATTAATCCACACATGTGAAGCTCATTATTCTTGGTGCCTGAACTACTTCTTAATACTTTATGGGGACCAAACAGAATTCTTGTGGTTTGAGGGGTTGAATAATAAATGACACTCTGAATTAACTTTTAACGTTTTTAAAAAAAAAAAAAATTATAAAATTTTTTTTTGCTGCAGTGCATTTCCCACTTCCAGGCTGATCTACAGTACAAATGTCACAATGCCAAGTTAATTCCGCATGTGTCAACCAGCTAAATCTGCAGGGGGTTGAATACTACTTGTAGGCACTGTAAATATAATATTAAAAATATTAAAAAAATATAAAAGAGCAAATCACCCCCTCTCACTCCATTCAAAATAAAACATTGAAAAAATAAAAATAGACATATTTGGTATTGCCGCGTTCACAATCGCCCGATCTATCAATATAAAAAAGAATTAACTTGATCGCTAAATGGCGCAACAAGAAAAAAATTCAAAACGCCAGAATTACGTTATTGATCACAACTACATTGCAATAAAATGCAATAATGGCCTATCAAAAGATCTTATCTACACCAAAATAGTTTCAATAAAAACATCAGCTCACTCAGCGCTCAAAAAATAAGCTCTCACAGATCATGAAAAATGGAGACACTACAGGTCACAGAAATCTTTTTTTACCACTTACATAATAAATAACCTATTCATGCTTGGTGTCTGTGAACTTGTAATGACCTGGAGAATCATAATGGCAGGTCATTATTAGCATTTAGTGAACATGGTAAAAAAAAAAAAAAAACTAAGGAATTGCACTTTTTTTTGCAATTTCACAACACTTGGATTTTTTTCCTGTTTTCCAGTACAAGATATGTTAAAATCAATGGTGTCTTTCAAAAGTACAACTTGTCCTGCAAAAATCAAGCCCTCACATGACCATATTGATCAAAAAATAAAAAAGTTGTGTCTCAGGGAAGAAAGGGAGCGAAACACAGAAATTCAAAAACTGAAATACCCCAGATCGTTAAGGGGTTAAAAAAGAAGCATTTTGACATGTTATAGGCTATATGCTTGTTTGGTTATAAATGATCTGTAAGAACAGTGTTCATTGATGGGTCTGGATCCATAGTACGGATGCTTAAATACAGCCACATAAAGGCTATCTGAATATGTTCAACACTGGCTTTTGGTGCTTTATCTCCACTCGTCCACCGGCTTTACCAGGCAGAGGTGAATTAATGTGAATTCTCTCAGTTCTTGTACTGCATTTTATGATAGGAACTAATTGGTGTGACTCCTTTTATATGAGAGGGAGATCTGTGTCTACTATTGATGACTATTGATGAGCGAAGCTCAGTAATTGCTTGTTACTCCCCCGAGCATCGCTGTACTCTTGGTACTCGGCGAGCGCCGAGCATTTCCGTCAGAGGCGTAGCTAGGGTTTGGGTTTAGGGGGGCGAACCTTCTGAGTGGGCCCCTAACCAGAGAACCTCAGCAAATGACTGCACTGTTGCCAAAAATAATCTATATATAAAAATACAATATTGATATCACGGCCATATGGTCAGTGGCAAATAATACCAGTCCTACAGAACATATAATAGATTACAGCACAGGTATAGATAATGACTTACCGCTGATGTTCTTTCTGATGGAATTGTTCACTTTCATGTCTTTTCCATCTGGCCCAGACCAACATGACGACTCCTCCAGCCAGTACTCGGCTACAGAGAATACAGTCATGGACAAAAGTTTTGAGAATGACACAAATATTAATTTTTACAAAGTCTACTGCTTCACTTTTTCTAATGGCAATTTGCATATACTCCAGAATGTTATAAAGAGTGATCAGCTTAACAGCAATTACTTGCAAAGTCAATATTTGGCTAGAAAATGAACTTCATCCCCCAAAACACATTTCAACATCATTGCAGCCCTGCCTTAAAAGGACCAGCTAACCTCTTTTCAGTGATTGCTCCATTAACCCAGGTGTGGGTGTTGATGAGGACATGGCTGGAGATCAATCTGTCATGATTAAGTAAGAATGACACCACTGGACACTTTAAAAGGAGGCTGGTGCTTGGCATCATTGAAATATTAAAACTTAACCTTTAATCTATTATAAAACAGAACACAAAGTGCAGTTAGTGCTGAAGTGCATGTGCAAAACAAAAACCAAACCAAAACACAGTGTCTATGACCTTAAGTATTATATATTATAATAATAGATTAAAGGTTAAGTTTTAATATTTCAATCAGCTACTCTCCATACCAATTCTTGGATTGAATACGATTGCCTTTGCTCATACATGCTTGGCATCATTGTTTCTCTTCTGTTAACCATGGTTATCTCTAAAGAAACACGTACAGTCATCATTGCAATGCACAAAAATGGCCTAACAGGGAAGAGTATCGCAGCTAGAAAGATTGCACCTCAGTCAACAATCTATCACATCATCAAGAACTTCAAGGAGAGAGGTTCCATTGTTGCCAAAAAGGCTTCAGGGCGCCCAAGATAGACCAGCAAGCGCCAGGACCGTCTCTTAAAAGTGTTTCAGCTGTGGGATCGGGCTACCAGCAGTGCAGAGCTTGCTCAGGAATGGCAGCAGGCAGGTGTAAGTGCATCTGCACGCACTGTGAGGCGGAGACTCTTGGAGCAAGGCCTGGTCTCAAGGAGGGCAGCAAAGAAGCCACTTCTCTCCAGAAAAAACATCATGGACAGACTGATATTCTGCAAAAGGTACAGGCAGTGGACTGCTGAGGACTGGGGTAAAGTTATTTTCTCTGATGAATCCTCTTTTCGATTGTTTGGGACATCAGGAAAACGCCTCATTCGGAGAAGACAAGGTGAGCGCTACCACCAGTTTTGTCTCATGCCAGCTGTCAAGCATCCTGAAACCATTCATGTGTGGGGTTGCTTCTCAGCCAAGGGAATCGGTTCTCTCACAGTCTTGCCTAAAAACACAGCCATGAATAAAGAATGGTACCAGAATGTCCTCCAAGAGCAACTTCTCCCAACCCTCCAAGAGCAGTTTGGCGATCAACAATGCCTTTTCCAGCATGATGGAGCACCTTGCCATAAAGCAAAGGTGATAACTAAATGGCTTAGGGAACAAAACATAGAGATTTTGGGTCCATGGCCTGGAAACTCCCCAGATCTTAATCCCATTGAGAACTTGTGGTCAATCATCAAGAGACGGGTGGACAAACAAAAACCTAAAAATTCTGACAAAATGAAAGCATTGATTGTGCAAGAATGGACTGCTATCAGTCAGGATTTGGTCTAGAAGTTGATTGAGAGCATGACAGGGAGATTTGCAGAGGTCCTGAAGAAGAAGGGTCAACACTGCAAATATTGACTTGCTGCATTAACTCATTCTAAAGGGTATGCCACACTAAACAATATCGCTAACGGGATCGCTAAAAAACGTCACTATTTAGCGATCCCGTTAGCGATATTGTTCAGTGCGGCAGCTTCCAGCGACGAGCTTCCTGCTGTGATCTCGCTCGTCGCTGGAATCGTTCCGGACCCTATTTTCTCGTCGGCGCTCCCGCTGGGTAAGTATCTTATCGCTGTGTGGCACCTTTTCTTAGCGATTTAGCTGTACTTTTGTACCGCTAAAGTCGTTAAGAAGATCGCTAACGGCGATAGCGTCGTTAACTATATCGCTAAATATGGCCGCATTTAGCGATATAGAAACAATCCCGCTAGCGATCGCATTAGTATGCGTCGTTATAGTGATCGCTAGTGGGATTGTTTAGTGTGGCAGTACCTTTACTGTCAATATAAGCTTTTGTTACTCATATGTTTGCAATTATATTTCTGTCTGTGATAAAAACATCTGTCAAACACACATAAAAACCAGAGGGCAGCAGATCATGTGAAAATATAATATTTGTGTCATTCTCAAAACTTTTGGCCATGACTGTACAACAAAGACACGTTTCACTTCTCATATTCTCAGCACTGTCACGGTCACCTATTGGACTATCCCCAACCTGCACAAACTCCTCATCCTGCTGATACCCCAATACTGAGCTGCTGCTGCCGTATGTGTCCCTATTACTGCTCCTGATACCCCAATACTGAGCCACTGCTGCCGTATGTGTCCCTATTACTGCACCTGATACTCCAATTCTGAGCCGCAGCTGCCGTATGTGTCCCTATTACTGCTCCTGATACCCCAATGCTGAGCCGCTGCTGCCGTATGTGTCCCTATTACTGCCCGATACCCCAATACTGAGCCGCTGCTGCCATATGTGCCCCTATTACTGCACCTATTGGGTGGTTCTGTGTGACCTCTAAATTCTAAAGCAACTCTCTATAATATAGTAATGCCGGGTGCATGGGCCCTAGAAAACAGTGCCCACATGTTGTCCCCAAGAATGTAATATTGCCGTGTGCCTCTTTGACAGTCACAGTAACCAGAGTTCCCCTATAACAATAAGTGCCCACTTTACATTTAATAATGTCCCAAGTCTCCCCCTGTACAGCTCCTCTATACACAGTATGATGCCCCTCACTGGATACTGACCCCTTAATATCCCCAAACTATTTAATGGCTACAACACTGTATGATGGCCCGCCACTATAATCCCCACACTGTATGATGGCCCCCTAGATAGCCTCCATATAGCATAATACACCAGATAGTCCTCAATATAGTATAATGCACCCCCATAAGTAGCCTCTATATTATAATGTACTCCCACAGACAGCCTCTACATTGTAATGCATTCCCCATAGGCAGTCTTATTTATAATACACTCCCCATAGGCAGCCTTATTTCTAATGCACTCCCCATAGGCAGCCTTATTAAAAATGCACCCCCATAGGCAGACTTATTAAAAATGCACCCCATAGGCAGCCTTATTTATAATGCACTCCCCATAGGCAGCCTTATTAAAAATGCACCCCCATAGGCAGACTTATTAAAAATGCACCCCCATAGGCAGACTTATTAAAAATGCACCCCCATAGGCAGCCTTATTTATAATGCATTCTCCATAGGCAGCCTTATTTATAATGCACTCCCCATGGGCAGCCTTATTAAAAATGCACCCCCATAGGCAGACTTATTAAAAATGCACCCCATAGGCAGCCTTATTTATAATGCATTCCCCATAGGCAGCCTTATTTATAATGCAGTCCCCATAGGCAGCCTTATTAAAAATGCACCCCCCATAGGCAGCCTTATTTATAATGCATTCTCCATAGGCAGCCTTATTTATAATGCACCCCCATAGGTAGACTTATTTATAATGCACCCCCATAGGCAGTGTTACACTCGGTCCCAGCGCTGGCTCTGCACTCCGTTCTGCTCACTCACCTGTTCCTCTAGCTGTCCCCTGCAGCAGTCTGCGCTCGGGCTGGGGTCTCCTGTCCCATCTGCTCCTAGGCGTCCTGTGTCCTCCTCCACTTCCAAGCACGCTGCTGGCAGGCCTCCAGATAGTCTGCTTAGGACGCGAGGCCACGCCCACCGTCTCTCTTAAAGGGGCAGCGTGCATTTTTTGAAATAGCTAATTAACCAATGGCTGCGCACTCAGTACTATATCTGGTCACTCCACCATTAGGGGAGTGCCGGAGCAACGTGTTCTATCATTGCTACATCCGGTTCTGTTCCTGATCTGTCTGCGCTGCGTTTGCAGTCTCTGTGCTTCGCTGATACTGTTTGTATCCTCAGATCCTTGCTAACCCGTATCTGGCTAACCTGGACAATCTCGACTATTACTGGCGCAAGTGTCATCCCATTCCGCCATCAGCCATCCGTATCCGTGGACCGTGACAAGGTCACTGGAGCCAGCCTACTACCATCCGTTCTGGACCAGGACCTTACCCTTCTCCGTCAAGAACCCTCCACGGACTCTGTAAATACCTGTTACCCTTTTGGTCCCTCTGGGACAGCTGCCACGTGTCCGGGGTCTAACTGGAGATAGCACCTGTGTCCTCCGGGTATTCCATTCTGGTCCTGTTCGAGGGGCCTTACTACGGGTACCCGGGGCTCACTAGTTACGCCCCCTTCGGAGCCCCCCGGACCGCGGTCTCGAGGTTCCACATTAAAAAAATAAAAACGAATGTGAACTTCACCACCTCTGCCTCCGCTTCCATTCGTTACAGATTGCTCCGGCCATGGAACCGCTGGATCCCAGAGATCTCCGACCACGGATCTGTGCCAGGAGGTGACCCGTTTGGGAGTTCAACAGGACAAGATCACGACTTATCTACGCAGCTTGTCTACCCGCATGGATTCCTTAGGGTCCTCGTCTGCACCTGACTCTTCTATCAATAATCAGGTACCAGTTCCCATGGCAAGTCAAGGTCCCCGTCTGGCGGCTCCTACCCGTTTCCAGGGTGACCCTACTCTGTGTCGGGGTTTCCTCAATCAGTGCACTCTACACTTCGAAATCTTGGGGCATATGTTTGCTTCTGACCGAGCCAAGGTGGGCTTCATCATGTCACACCTGGGAGGAGAGGCCCTCGCCTGGCTAAACCCGCTATGGGAGAGAGGGGATCCGCTGGTTAGCGATCTTCAATCTTTCGCAGGCTTTTCGCAGGACTTTCGATGAACCTGGTCGCACCACTTCGACTGCCTCAGCTCTGCTCCGCCTGCGCCAAGGTACTCTCACGGTAGCTCAGTATGCTGTTAACTTCCGCACCCTCTCGTCTGAATTATCGTGGAACAATGAGGCCCTGGTTGCTAACTTCTGGGAAGGCCTATCCGGAAGAATCAAGGATGAGCTGGCGGGACGGGACAGACCTACCCTCTTGGAAGAGCTAATATCCTTGGCAACCCGAATTGACCTGCGTTTTCAGGAGCGCTCCATGGAGATCAAGCGGGACAAAAGGTCCTATCACCTGGACTCTAGTTTGAACAAAACAGGTACTTCGCCCTCCGCCTCCGAGGCCATGGAGGTGGACCATGTAAGTTTGGCCACCCGCCGCCGGGAGGCATGTCGCAAGGAGGGAAGTTGTTACTACTGCGGTAGTTCTGAACATTTGATCCATTTCTGCCCTAAAAAGTCGGGAAACTCCAGTGCCTAGGTCTGGTAGGAGGGGCCAACCTAGGTAGAGAACAGTCCTCTCCCTCTTTACACATCTCAGTCTCCGTGTCCTATGGAGCAATAAAATTCTCAGAACATTGTCTACTGGATTCTGGAGCTGCAGGGAACTTCATCCAGCAGGCGGTTGTGGATCATTACCGCTTACCAGTCCAGCATCTTCCTGATCCGTTACAGGTGTCCGCCGTGGATGGCAAACCGCTGACCGAGCCCGTACAGTTTCAAACCGAGTTGGTGGAACTCCGGGTAGGTCTAATGCATACTGAACGAATGCGATTTTATGTATATCCCGGTTTATCCCATCCCATGCTTTTAGGTTTACCTTGGCTCCAGATGCATGAACCAGTCCTTAATTGGAAAACTGGAGAAGTTCTGCGTTGGGGAGATACCTGCATGAATCGTTGCTTAACCCGGATTCAACCTGTTTCGCCTATAGTCCAGCCTGATACCCTGCCAGGGTTGCCTTCCGTCTATTGGTCCTTCTCTGACGTCTTTGGGAAAAAGGAAGCTGAGAGACTACCTCCACACAGGTCGTATGACTGTCAGATAGAGCTTCTTCCTGGAGCATCTCCTCCTCGCGGGAGAGTTTATCCCCTTTCACAGGCAGAAACTCAGGCCATGTCGGACTACATCCAAGAGAATCTGGCTAGAGGATTTATCCGAAATTCATCGTCACCGGCAGGAGCTGGATTCTTCTTTGTGAAGAAAAAGGATGGATCCTTGCGGCCCTGCATTGACTATCGGGGTCTAAATCAAATCACGGTAAAAAACAGGTATCCATTACCTCTTATTTCAGAGCTGTTTGATCGTCTCCGAGGGGTCAAGATCTTCACCAAATTGGACCTCAGAGGGACCTACAACCTGATCCGAGTCAGAGAGGGGGACGAATGGAAAACAGCCTTCAACACCCGTGACGGCCACTATGAATACCTGGTAATGCCATTCGGCCTAAGCAATGCACCTGCGGTTTTTCAGGAATTTGTTAATGACATTTTCAGGGACTTGCTCTATACTTGTGTCGTGGTTTACCTGGACGATATTTTGATTTTTTCTGCTGACTTGACGTCACACCGGAGGCAAGTACGCCTGGTCTTACAAAGACTGAGAGAGAACAGGCTATATGCCAAATATGAGAAATGCCTCTTTGAGCAATCTTCTTTGCCTTTCCTTGGGTACATTGTATCTTCCACAGGATTGAAGATGGATCCGGAGAAGTTGTCTGCAGTTCTCAACTGGCCTCGTCCGTCTGGGCTAAAAGCCATACAAAGGTTCCTCGGGTTCGCCAATTACTATCGGCAATTTATTCCACACTTTTCCACCCGAGTGGCTCCAATCACAGCCTTAACCCGGAAAGGTGTAAACTCTAAGGATTGGTCCTCCGAGGCAGAAGAGGCCTTTGTTTCTCTCAAAAAAGCCTTCGCTTCCGCACCCGTTCTCCATCGTCCTAATTCAAGTGAGCAATTTTTTCTTGAAGTTGACGCTTCTTCCATAGGTGCAGGAGCAGTTCTGACCCAGAAGTCGTCTACCGGGCGGATGATCTCGTGTGTTTTTTTTTTCCAAGGTTTTTTCTCCTGCAGAAAGGAACTACTCTGTCAGTGATCGAGAATTGTTGGCCATCAAATTGGCTCTGCAAGAATGGAGACATCTTCTTGAAGGAGCTCATCACCAGGTAATCATATTCACCGACCATAAAAACCTTGCCTATCTCCAATCCGCTTTAAGACTGAATCCCCGTCAGGCCCGTTGGGCATTATTTTTTGCCCGTTTCAATTTTGTACTTCATTTCCATCCAGCTGACAAGAACATCAAGGCAGACGCACTCTCTAGAGCCTTCTTGCCTCCTGAACTGGAGGAGGAACCTCAGCACATTATTGAACCTACTAAGTTTGTCTCTGTTGCCTCCACTGGCCCGGCTTCCTCCTGGGAAGACTTTCGTGTCCGCTTCTGATCGTAGTCGTGTTCTGCGCTGGGGTCATTCTTCTAAGTTGGCTGGCCATGCTGGTCAGAGAAAGACGCAGCAACTCATCTCCCGTTATTACTGGTGGCCTACCATGGGCAAGGATATCCAGGAGTTCGTCGCAGCCTGTCCTTCATGTGCCCGTAACAAAACTGTTAAACATCTACCAGCCGGCAGGCTTCTGCCTCTTCCGATTCCGTCCGCTCCCTGGCAGCACATCGCGATGGATTTCATCACGGATCTTCCCATTTCTTCTGGCTGCTCAGTGGTATGGGTTGTGGTGGACCGCTTCTCTAAAATGGCACACTTCGTTCCGCTATCTGGCCTCCCGTCTGCTCCAGAACTGGCCACTCACTTCATTCAGCACATCTTCCGTCTACATGGATTTCCTCTCCACATCGTGTCCGACAGGGGCGTCCAGTTCACCTCTAAGTTCTGGAAAGGACTATGTAAAATGGTAAAAATTGAACTAGATTTTTCTTCTGCATATCATCCCCAGTCTAATGGGCAAGTGGAGAGGATCAATCAAATCCTGGCTGGATACCTGCGTCACTTCGTCAACGCTCATCATAACGACTGGGTAGAATTACTGCCCTGGGCGGAATTCTCCTACAACAACCAAGTAAGTGAATCTTCTGGAAAGTCTCCCTTTCAGATTGTGTTTGGACTGCAACCCGGAATTCCTCTTCCTGTCTCGGGATTGTCTGATGTTCCGGCAGTCGATACCTTGTCTAAGAATTTCTCGGACATTTGGAGAGAGACCAGGTCGGCTTTGGAGAAAGCTTCTCAACGTATGAAAACGCATGCGGACAAAAGACGTTTGGAGGCTCCCATCTTTCATCCAGGAGACAAGGTATGGCTCTCCTTCAAGTATATCCGTCTGAAGTTACCATCGTACAAATTGGGTCCCGTTTCATTGGTCCCTTTGAAGTCTTGAGACAAATCAACCCGGTCTCTTATAAACTGAAATTGCCTAATTCTCTACGAGTACCTAACTCCTTTCATGTTTCCCTCCTCAAACCAGTAGTGTTGAGCTCCTTCTTTAAGGACCCGGGTACCACTCCTGATCCGGTCTCTGAGGATGATGTTTTTGAGGTAAAACATAACTTGGCCTCTAAGAGAGTAAGAGATAGGATCTATTACCTGGTGGACTGGAAAGGTTTTGGTCCTGAGGAGAGGTCTTGGGAGCCTAAAGAGAACATCCAGGCTCCTCTTCTTCTTAAAAGATTTCACGCAGGCTTGAAAAAGAGGGGGAGTAAAGAGGGGGATACTGTTACACTCGGTCCCAGCGCTGGCTCTGCACTCCGTTCTGCTCACTCACCTGTTCCTCTAGCTGTCCCCCTGCAGCAGTCTGCGCGCGGGCTGGGGTCTCCTGTCCCATCTGCTCCTAGGTGTCCTGTGTCCTCCTCCACTTCCTGGCACGCTGCTGGCAGGCCTCCAGATAGTCTGCTTAGGACGCGAGGCCGCGCCCACCGTCTCTCTTAAAGGGGCAGCGTGCATTTTTTGAAATAGCTAATTAACCAATGGCTGCGCACTCAGTACTATATCTGGTCACTCCACCATTAGGGGAGTGCCGGAGCAACGTGTTCTATCATTGCTACATCCGGTTCTGTTCCTGATCTGTCTGCGCTGCGTTTGCAGTCTCTGTGCTTCGCTGATACTGTTTGTCTCCTCAGATCCTTGCTAACCCGTATCTGGCTAACCTGGACAATCTCGGCTATTACTGGCGCAAGTGTCATCCGTTCCGCCATCAGCCATCCGTACCCGTGGACCGTGACAAGGTCACTGGAGCCAGCCTACTACCATCCGTTCTGGACCAGGACCTTACCCTTCTCCGTCAATAACCCCACGGACTCTGTAAATACCTGTTACCCTTTTGGTCCCTCTGGGACAGCTGCCACGTGTCCGGGGTCTAACTGGAGGTAGCACCTGTGTCCTCCGGGTATTCCATTCTGGTCCTGTTCGAGGGGCCTTACTACGGGTACCCGGGGCTCACTAGTTACGCCCCCTTCGGAGCCCCCCGGACCGCGGTCTCGAGGTTCCACATTAAAAAAATAAAAACGAATGTGAACTTCACCACCTCTGCCTCCGCTTCCATTCGTTACAGGCAGCCTTATTTATAATGCACTCCCCATAGGCAGCCTTATTAAAAATGCACCCCCCATAGGCAGCCTTATTTATAATGCATTCCCCATAGGCAGCCTTATTTATAATGCACCCCATAGGTACTTATTTATAATGCACTCCCCATAGGCAGCCTTTTAAAAATGCACCCCCATAGGCAGACTTATTAAAAATGCACCCCCATAGGCAGACTTATTAAAAATGCACCCCCATAGGCAGCCTTATTTATAATGCATTCTCCATAGGCAGCCTTATTTATAATGCACTCCCCATAGGCAGCCTTATTAAAAATGCACCCCCATAGGCAGACTTATTAAAAATGCACCCCCATAGGCAGCCTTATTTATAATGCATTCCCCATAGGCAGCCTTATTTATAATGCACTCCCCATAGGCAGCCTTATTAAAAATGCACCCCCCATAGGCAGCCTTATTTATAATGCATTCTCCATAGGCAGCCTTATTTATAATGCACCCCCATAGGTAGACTTATTTATAATGCACCCCCATAGGCAGTGTTACACTCGGTCCCAGCGCTGGCTCTGCACTCCGTTCTGCTCACTCACCTGTTCCTCTAGCTGTCCCCCTGCAGCAGTCTGCGCTCGGGCTGGGGTCTCCTGTCCCATCTGCTCCTAGGCATCCTGTGTCCTCCTCCACTTCCTAGCACGCTGCTGGCAGGCCTCCAGATAGTCTGCTTAGGACGCGAGGCCGCGCCCACCGTCTCTCTTAAAGGGGCAGCGTGCATTTTTTGAAATAGCTAATTAACCAATGGCTGCGCACTCAGTACTATATCTGGTCACTCCACCATTAGGGGAGTGCCGGAGCAACGTGTTCTATCATTGCTACATCCAGTTCTGTTCCTGATCTGTCTGCGCTGCGTTTGCAGTCTCTGTGCTTCGCTGATACTGTTTGTCTCCTCAGATCCTTGCTAACCCGTATCTGGCTAACCTGGACAATCTCGGCTATTACTGGCGCAAGTGTCATCCCGTTCCGCCATCAGCCATCCGTACCCGTGGACCGTGACAAGGTCACTGGAGCCAGCCTACTACCATCCGTTCTGGACCAGGACCTTACCCTTCTCCGTCAATAACCCTCCACGGACTCTGTAAATACCTGTTACCCTTTTGGTCCCTCTGGGACAGCTGCCACGTGTCCGGGGTCTAACTGGAGGTAGCACCTGTGTCCTCCGGGTATTCCATTCTGGTCCTGTTCGAGGGGCCTTACTACGGGTACCCGGGCTCACTAGTTACGCCCCCTTCGGAGCCCCCCGGACCGCGGTCTCGAGGTTCCACATTAAAAAATAAAAACGAATGTGAACTTCACCACCTCTGCCTCCGCTTCCATTCGTTACAGGCAGCCTTATTTATAATGCACTCCCCATAGGCAGCCTTATTAAAAATGCACCCCCCATAGGCAGCCTTATTTATAATGCATTCCCCATAGGCAGCCTTATTTATAATGCACCCCCATAGGTAGACTTATTTATAATGTACCCCATAGGCAGCCTTATTTATAATGCACCCCCATAGGCAGCCTTATTTATAATGCACCCCTATAGGCAGCCTTATCTATAATGCACCCCCATAAGCAGCCTTATTTATAATGCACCCCATAGGCAGCCCTATTTATAATGCACTCCCCCATAGGCAGCCTTATTTATAATGCACCCCCATAAGCTGTCTTATTTATAATGTACCCCATAGGGAGCCATATTTATAATGCAGCCCCCTATAGGCAGCCTCTGTGTTATAATGCAGCCCCTTTACAAAAATAATAAATCCAGTACTCACCGCTCTTGCTCCCGGTTCCTGCGCTGCTCACTGCTCTCCCTCTCTTCTCCTGACAGCGGGCGCCGGACAGTGACGTCATCGCGCCCGCTGTCAGACGCTGAGAGGGGGATTATGGGAGGAGCGCTCGCTCCTTTTCCCTCAATGCGGTCAGCTGTATCGGCTGAATGTTGATACAGCTGACCCTCCGATGATGGGTGGGGGGCCCACTACTGGCACCGGGCCCCCCACCGCCTGCTCAGGGTCCCCATAGCGGCCGGGCGGCAGAGCAGGGAGAGCGATTCTCCCTGCTTTGCCGCAGAATGTAACTGTGTCGGCGCGCTGTGCACGCCGACACAGTTACAGTAGCGTAGCTCCGGGTGGGCCCCCTCAGAGCGCAGGCCCGGGGCCACCGTCCCCTCTGCCCCCATGGTAGTTACGCTACTGATTTCCGTGATTGCTCCGCAGGAGTTCTGGTGCATGCCCTGCATTTTTGGCTTTCCTTAAAGTGCCAATCAACATGCAGGGATTGTCTGCCACGCACTGTAATGCCGCAGCCATCTTGGTTGTGGTATTACAGTGATTGCCTAGACGCACAGCGTCATCAGGTGTATAAGTGATATCAAGCAGCTTGGATTTTCTGTCTCTCCACTCTTCCTCCAGAATCTGGGACCTTGATTTTCAAGGTCTAGTGTGAAGTATCCACAATCAATGATGGTTTCGGAAATCACGTCCTCTGCTGGTGTAGGTCCACTCTGTTTTATCAAGACCAAAGTCAGCGCTGCAGTCTACCAGGTAATTTTAAAGCACTTCATGCTTCCCTCTGCCAACAAGCTTTTTGGAGATGGACATTTAATTCTCCAGCAGGATTTGGCACCTGTCCACACTGCCAAAAGTACCAATACCTGTTTTATAAACAACGTTATCACTGTGCTTGATTGGCAGCAAACTCGTCTGACCTTATCCCCATAGAGAATCTATGGAGTATTGTCAAGAGGAAGATGAGAGACACCAGACTCAACAATGCAGACAAGCTAAAGGCTGCTATCAAAGCAACCTGGGCTTCAATAACACCTCAGCAGTGCCACAGGTTGATCGCCTCCATGCCATACCGCATTGATGCAGTAATTGATGCCAAAGGAGTCCCGACCAAGTAGTGAGTGCATTTACTAAACATACATTTCAGTAGACTAACATTTAAGATTTTAAAATCAATTTTCAAGCTGGTGTTACAAGTATTCTAATTTACTGAGATAATTTTTGTTTTTTTGGGGGTTTTCATTGGTTGTAAGTCTTTATCATCAATATCAACATTAACCCCTTTCTGCCATATGACATACTATCCCGTCCATGTGACCTGGGCCTTAAGTCCCAGTGACGGGATAGTACATAGAGTATCAGAAGCGATCGTGAGCACGGCAGATCGCGGCAGTGTGTCAGCTGATTCTCACAGCTGACACCCGGCACTAAGTTGAATATAACTTGGCACTCAATGGAGAATGACAGGACAAAAAAATGGTTGCTGTGGTTTCTTTATTTGCATCCGACCCAGAACAAAAGGTGTACACTTATGAACGTGTTCGGCCATACAATACTGGCCTTCATCAGAATATATGTACAGAACTGAAATATAATAATTGAACAAACACATTTGTGTCAATGGTAACAGAATGCAAAAATAAAATGAACCAAACAAAGTATATCACACAATCAATTGAAAATGCTCAGTCAATAATAGAACAACAAAGCATAAACGATTATACACAGCATGAAAAAGTATCCAGGAGTGCTTGGTGCATATATGTGACCATAACATTAAGGAAAAAATAGTCTAAAATATAGACAAAGAAAGTGATAAATAATTGCCTAGTACAGAAAGGATATAGTGATCCCATGTTGATCGTGAAGAGATTTGCCCAGAATAAAGATAATGCCTTAAGAAAAAGAAAAATACCTGAAAAGGAAATAAACATGTTTAGCATGTGACAAAAACCACTTATAAAGTGTGTACCCAGTATGGGGAGAAAGAAAAGGGTTAAAAGATACAATAAGTAACTCATAGCAACACGGATGGCATCTAAATATAAAAGGAACCACACTAAATAGAAGGTAGCTGTTGATAAAGGTAAAATACAGAGATACAATGAGGAATAGCACTGTGGGTAGCAATGTGGAAGTATATATATGAGAATGTAGGTATTGTACCTGAATGCTGGCACCGGTAAACCAGAGATAAGCGCTTATGGCTAAGTCTATAGCAGCAGGAGAGCGCTAGAAGAAAAATGAATAGACTATATAGTAATTACAGTGGGGCAGGAGTCCGGCACTATGCCCTATCTCCTAAAATTACCTGGAGCCGGGTGCTGCAGCGTGTGGTAACCGTCTGTTAGTAGGACGCTGTCTGCGCCCTACTTCCGGGTATAAAAGGTCACATGGTGCCGCGTCATGATGACGCGATCATGGTCAGATGGGACGGGCGCATGTGCAGAGTGCAGAGGATCTAAGGCTAAAATGACATACTAGAAAGGAGTCAGCTGATATCGCGTCATACTGACGCGGTCATAAATATCCAATGTCTGCAAAGAGACGGGCGCATGCACATAGTGTAGAGCGGCCATCGCTACAGTGCATAATGAAGTGGTCTATATGCTGAGGGAATGGAGTTACTGACAGTATATTACAAATAAAAGTTGTAAAGAGGGTAGGAAAAAGAAAAAGAAAAGGAAAAAGAAAAGAGGTCAATAAGTATGAGATAATACTGCCAAGAAGGCAGTGAATAGATAGAACAGGGTGCTGCTATACTGTACCATGGTGGCAGATAGTGGCATACATGAACACAGGAGGAGATCATCGATTCTGAGGAATAAGAGATAAACGTTAGGAGACAAACATCGTGTTATATGGAAATGTAACATACACATCAAACCTCTATGGTATAAAATATCTACTATAGCTATATGGAAGCTGTTTATAGAAAAGCAGACACATCGTAATCCCTATTCAAGCCTTTAGGTTCTAATGTTTGGAACTTGAAGATCCAGAAAGCTTCCCTTTTTTAAGGGTCTTAACCCTATTAAAACCTCGCCTGTTAGTATCTATTTGTTCCAAAACTTGGAATCTGAGTTGGGAAATGTTGTGATTATGTTCCTGAAAATGATTAGGAAGGGGAAGATGTGTTTTCTTACACCGAATGTTAGACTTATTTTGGGATATCCTATCCCTAACCGCCTGCGTTGTTTCACCTATGTAGGCGAGACCACACGGACACTTGATTAGATATACAACATAAGAGGACTCACAGGAGAAAAACACATTGAAAGGAAAACCTTGTCCCGTATGGGGATGATATGCCTTGGGGCCCTTCTGCACATTGTTACACTGCAGGCAGCCTAGGCACGGGAAAGTCCCCTGTCGCTGGGTACGTAAAAATGTCTGCTTAGAGCCAGTGTGTCGTGAGCCTAAATTCGCTCTAACCAATTTGTCTCTGAGATTACGCGGACGGTGAAAACAACTAAGAAAAGGGACTTGAAATTCTGATATCTGGGGATAGCTCTTAGTCAAAATGTTCCAATTCTTCCTGATGGATGATGATACCAAATTGGAGAAGGGGTGGTATGTAGTTACGAATGGAACACGTTTAGTGTCACGACGAGCCTCACTCGTAGTTCTACTACACTTGGCTTTTGATAGTACAGATTGTGGATAGCCTCTGTAGAGGAATTTGGTTTCCATTTCCTGTATCCTACACTCCCTCACCGCATCGTTGGAGACTATTCTGTTCACCCTCCCAAATTGTGATATGGGAATTGAATTCTTCATAGCGGGAGGATGAAAACTACTGAAATGCAGAAGACTGATTCTATCAGTAGGTCTGTTGTAAAGATCACTAGTCAAGTTACCCCCATGGTCCTTACAGATCAATGTGTCAAGAAAATTGATGGTGTCACTATTGTATTGTAGGGAAAATTTTAATTCCGGCCATATGCTGATAAGATGTTCATTGAACTGTATGAGAGATTCAATGGGACCATCCCAGATACAAAAGATGTCGTCTATATATCTACGCCAAATGATGGCGTGTTTTTGGAAGAGAGGATGGTTATAGACAAAATCATCTTCAAAAATAGACATATATGCATTAGCGTAAGGGGGCGCCATATTCGAGCCCATCGCGGTCCCCTGTTGTTGTACATAGTAGGTGTCCTCGAACAGGAAGTAGTTCTCCTTGAGAACTAGTTCCAGAAGATCAGCACAAAATTGTCTGATATTAATGTCAGTACCATGTTGATGCAGGAGTCTGTCTGTAGCACTCATACCTTTGATGTGGGTAATGGATGTGTAGAGACTACTGACATCCCATGTGGCGAGAACCGCGGAACCAGGGAGTGGACCCAATGATCTGATAAGTAGTAGGAAGTCATTAGTATCAAGCAAAAAAGATCTGGTAAGTTTGACTAGAGGTGTCAGAATTTTCTCCAATACGATGGCCAATGGTGAGAGAACGTGCTCATTTTTCCAAACAGGTACCTGACATACCCGCATCCACTGTAGGTTCCTCCTTACTTTTTTCTCCAGGGCCTAGGCTTAAGATTGACCAGCACCTTTATTCCCCCCAAAAACAATCCACCAGTGGAAACACCTACTATGTACAACAACAGGGGACCGCGATGGGCTCGAATATGGCGCCCCCTTACGCTAATGCATATATGTCTATTTTTGAAGATGATTTTGTCTATAACCATCCTCTCTTCCAAAAACACTCCATTATTTGGCGTAGATATATAGACGACATCTTTTGTATCTGGGATGGTCCCATTGAATCTCTCATACAGTTCAATGAACATCTTAACAGCATATGGCCGGAATTAAAATTTTCCCTACAATACAACAGTGACACCATCAATTTTCTTGACACATTGATCTGTAAGGACCATGGGGTAACTTGACTAGTGATCTTTACAACAAACCTACTGATAGAAACAATCTTCTGCATTTCAGCAGTTGTCATCCTCCCGCTATGAAGAATTCAATTCCCATATCACAATTTGGGAGGGTGAACAGAATAGTCTCCAACGATGCAGTGAGGGAGTGTAGGATACAGGAAATGGAAACCAAATTCCTCTACAGAGGCTATCCACAATCTGTACTATCAAAAGCCAAGTGTAGTAGAACTACGAGTGAGGCTCGTCGTGACACTAAACGTGTTCCATTCGTAACTACATACCACCCCTTCTCCAATTTGGTATCATCATCCATCAGGAAGAATTGGAACATTTTGACTAAGAGCTATCCCCAGATATCAGAATTTCAAGTCCCTTTTCTTAGTTGTTTTCGCCGTCCGCGTAATCTCAGAGACAAATTGGTTAGAGCGGATTTAGGCTCACGACACACTGGCTCTAAGCAGACATTTTTACGTACCCAGCGACAGGGGACTTTCCCGTGCCTAGGCTGCCTGCAGTGCAACAATGTGCAGAAGGGCCCCAAGGCATATCATCCCCATACGGGACAAGGTTTTCTTTTCAATGTGTTTTTCTCCTGTGAGTCCTCTTATGTTGTATATCTAATCAAGTGTCCGTGTGGTCTCGCCTACATAGGTGAAACAACGCATGCGGTTAGGGATAGGATATCCCAACATAAGTCTAACATTCGGTGTAAGAAAACACATCTTCCCCTTCCTAATCATTTTCAGGAACATAATCACAACATTTCCCAACTCAGATTCCAAGTTTTGGAACTAATAGATACTAACAGGCGAGGTTTTAATAGGGTTAAGACCCTTAAAAAAAGGGAAGCTTTCTAGATCTTCAAGTTCCAAACATTAGAACCTAAAGGCTTGAATAGGGATTACGATGTGTCTGCTTTTCTATAAACAGCTTCCATATAGCTATAGTAGATATTTTATACCATAGAGGTTTGATGTGTATGTTACATTTCCATATAACACGATGTTTGTCTCCTAACGTTTTTCTCTTATTCCTCAGAATCGAAGATCTCCTCCTGTGTTCATGTATGCTACTATCTGCCACCATGGTACAGTATAGCAGCACCCTGTTCTATCTATTCACTGCCTTCTTGGCAGTATTATCTCATACTTATTGACCTCTTTTCTTTTTCCTTTTCTTTTTCCTACCCTCTTTACAACTTTTATTTGTAATATACTGTCAGTAACTCCATTCCCTCAGCATATAGACCACTTCATTATGCACTGTAGCGATGGCCGCTCTACACTATGCGCATGCGCCCGTCTCTTTGCAGACATTGGATATTTATGACCGCGTCAGTATGACGCGATATCAGCTGACTCCTTTCTAGTATGTCATTTTAGCCTTAGCTCCTCTGCACTCTGCGCATGCGCCCGTCCCATCTGACCATGATCGCGTCATCATGACGCGGCACCATGTGACCTTTTATACCCGGAAGTAGGGCGCAGACAGCGTCCTACTAACAGACGGTTCCCACACGCTGCAGCACCCGGCTCCAGTTAATTTTAGGAGATAGGGCATAGTGCCGGACTCCTGCCCCACTGTAATTACTATATAGTCTATTCATTTTTCTTCTAGCGCTCTCCTGCTGCTATAGACTTAGCCATAAGCGCTTATCTCTGGTTTACCGGTGCCAGCATTCAGGTACAATACCTACATTCTCATATATACTTCCACATTGCTACCCACAGTGCTATTCCTCATTGTATCTCTGTATTTTACCTTTATCAACAGCTACCTTCTATTTAGTGTGGTTCCTTTTATATTTAGATGCCATCCGTGTTGCTATGAGTTACTTATTGTATCTTTTAACCCTTTTCTTTCTCCCCATACTGGGTACACACTTTATAAGTGGTTTTTGTCACATGCTAAACATGTTATTTCCTTTTCAGGTATTTTTCTTTTTCTTAAGGCATTATCTTTATTCTGGGCAAATCTCTTCACGATCAATATGGGATCACTATATCCTTTCTGTACTAGGCAATTATTTATCACTTTCTTTGTCTATATTTTAGACTATTTTTTCCTTAATGTTATGGTCACATATATCCACCAAGCACTCCTGGATACTTTTCAAGCTGTGTATAATCGTTTATGCTTTGTTGTTCTATTATTGACTGGGCATTTTCAATTGATTGTGTGATATACTTTGGTTCATTTTATTTTTGCATTCTGTTACCATTGACACAAATGTATATTTTCAGTTCTGTACATATATTCTGATGAAGGCCAGTATTATATGGCCGAAAACATTCATAAGTGTACACCTTTTGTTCTGGGTCGGATGCAAATAAAAAAACCACAGCAACCATTTTTTTGTCCTGTCATTCTCCATTGAGTGCCAAGTTATATTCAATATTGTTATTTGGGCTGGAGACCCTACTTGTGCACCAGATACTTTTTATTTTCTTTGAGTGTCGTGTTATTTACTTATACCCGGCACTAAGTGCCAGGAGTGTTCACGGACCGCTACTGACACTTTAACCCCCGTCACACTGTGATCAAAGATGATCGCAGCATTCCGGCGGCTGCAGAGGGGCTGACAGCCATTTTGCTTTTGGATCGGAGACCCCATGGCATGACTCGGGGTCCCGATCGTTCCCATGGAGACCCGGATGTCGTCACGGCCATGGGTACGGCCATGGACTGTGTCAGGGATAGAGCAGGAAGCCAGTGTTGAATTTTCTCTATCTCATCACCGTTTTATTAAAAGTTATTCCCTGTTGGACCGTGGCTGCGTTCTTGAACTTTAATTGCCTGGACTACAGTGGCCAGAGGAAAAGAAGGTATCCCATTGGGGAGAAGCTGTGTCAGTCATGTGTTCCATGTGCAAGGGGCCAGAGTGTCTGCAGACTGTGTTTTAGGGTGAACTCGGTCAGGACTACCACCCTGGTTGCCCTTGTTAGAGACATATCTAGACATGCAGCAGACACAGTAGAAGTTCAGTCTGATGAAAGCACTGCAAGTGACAGGATGGCAAGTGCAGTACAGTGCTCTACAAAGAAAGTGAGGGTCTTGGAGCTTTGCTGCATGAATACATTTCTTACTAAGGAAGAAAAGACGCCTAAGAAATCCATGAAAGAATGATTGCTGTGTATGATGATGATGCATCATCCTATTACCAAGTAAAATTTTTGGTACGAGAAGTTTAAATAGGTTAGTGAATCAATTGAAGATGTCCCCCGTTCAGGGCGATCTGTAGAAGCATCCTCAGATCAAATGTGTCATAAAGTAGAGGCCATAATTTTGGAAGAACGTTGTCTCAAAGTTAGTGTTATAGCTCAAGAATTAGGCATTTCAGATGGTACAGTTTAGAGTATCACTCATGATGTTTTGATGATGCCAAAGATCATTCCCGATGGGTGCCATGAATGTTGACACCTGAGCAAAAAACATGTCGCCAGCAATTTAGTCAAGGTAAATTAAACATGCATAGAGAAAATCCAGGAGACTTCTATTCTCAAATTATTAAAGGTAATCTGTCACCCCAAAATTGCCATATCAGATAAAGATATGGCTGAATAGTGCGTCCCATAACAAAGCTAACGGTGGGTATCATATATCATGTCAAGGCATGTCAAGTCGTCCAAGGCAAGCAGACATTTCCGGGGCAAGGAAAGAGCAGTGCATGCGCTGTACTGATTTTATGCTTTGCCCACTGTCAGGCAAAGCACACTGCGCATGCGGCGCCCCGAATTTGAATTGCGCAATTGCGGGAAGCTGAATGCCGTCAGTGGTATTCACAGATGGCGATACGCAATGGATGCCGAGGAGAGGGGGTGGGGAGGACATGGAAACCGCCGACCTCCTGACCTGACTGCCATGATTGACAGGGAAAAAAACGAAGTTTACAAAGGTATTTTGATCTGAAAACGGGGGTATCATGATATATGATACCCACCGTTAGCTTTGTTATGGGACGCACTATTCAGCCATATCTTTATCTGATATGGCAATTTTGGGGTGACAGATTCCCTTTAAGGGAGATGAAACATGGGTCCCCCACCATAATTCAGAGATCAAACAAGAATCCATGCATTTGAAGGGGTCACCAATTCCAAAGAAATTTCATGTCCAGCAATCAGCTGGAAAGATCACGGCAACAATTTCTGAGATCAAACAAGAATCCATGCATTTGAAGGGGTCACCAATTCCAAAGAAATTTCATGTCCAGC
Organism: Oophaga sylvatica; assembly: GCA_033576555.1. NCBI lineage: Eukaryota > Metazoa > Chordata > Amphibia > Anura > Dendrobatidae > Oophaga > Oophaga sylvatica. Next base: position 437,642,040 of record JARQOD010000004.1, read on the forward strand.
AATTAGCTGGAAAGATCACGGCAACAATTTTTTTGGGACACTGAAGGCATTTTGTTACTAGAATTCATGCCACACCAAACAACAATTACTGGAGACAGCTATACTTCAACAGTGAAGGCATTATGTGAGGCAAAGAAAAATGGGAAGTGGGAAGTTTTTGTAAGTTGTGTTGCTGATTCACAACAATGTGCCATCTCAAAAGCCTTGCAAAACACAAGCTGCAATCAGGGATTCGGCTTCATGGAGCAGAACCATCCACCCTACAGTCCAGACCTGGCTTACAGTGATTACTTTCTATTTCAGAACATGAAGCTATTTCTGTGTGGACAACAATCTCCTGATGAAAATTCATTCAAGGAGGTAGTAACAGCATTCTTGCAGCAGTAAGAAATCTATCTATATCCAATCACTAGAGGCAAAGTGGAATAAGTGTGTTGAAGTCAAAGGGGATTACATTCAAAAGTAGTAACTTAAATTTTCTCAGAAAAAAATATTTTCATATTCAGGTAGATAAATGATTGAACAGTGAACATCCCTCATATTTATAGGTTGCAAGCAATTATAGAGTCAAAAAGACGCTAATCAGCTGTATAAAAACTGGGTATTTTATCTTATATCCATATTTGGAGAATATGTAGAACTGTAGTTTTAATTCTCCCTAACCAGATTTCTTTAACTATTTTAATCTTAAAAAAGTAATATATTCATCAATTATAGTCATAACTTATCAAAGTTATCCATTGAGTTTTTGGACTTTTTCAAATTTCAGTCAATTATCATAATATTATAACTCTCGAAAAATTAGTTATTACATGCTAATTTTAGACAATTGTTTATTTTATTGGATGATCTAAATAACACAGAAACAATAGAGGGCAAATACATATTTTATTCTATTTTAAAAAGACAAAAAAGACCCTATCTAGGACTTTCACTTAGACAAAAATTCTTTGTCACTAGAGACATAGGCAATTTTTTTTCTTTATCTTTGATTCATGAGCAAGCTTCACAAGCCATCATCCAGGAATGACATACATGTCACTCAGCCA
>JARQOD010000004.1:437643188-437791411 GCA_033576555.1 Oophaga sylvatica
TTTGCCCTTTATGGAGGGACAAAGTGTAAATAAATTTAAAATAAAGCATATGTATGATAAATAAGATAAATAAGAAAAAATTGCTACAGAGAGGGGAAGATGATATTAAATATATTTTTTATTGCCATTTGTTGTATTAGAAAAAAAACAAAAAATGTGAAAGACAAGTATTTTTTTTTTTTTTTCCCGCATATAAAAATAAACACAAATATATACACTGTTTCAAAAAATAAAGTGAACACTTAAACAACTCCAAGTAAATCAAACTTCTGTGAAATTCAATCTGTCCAATTTAGGAAGCAACACTGATTGATAATCAATTCACATGATGTTGTGCAAATGGAATAGACAACAGATGGAAATTTTTGTCAATTTCAAGACACGCTCAATAAAGGAGGGTTCTGCAGGTGGGGACCACAGCCCACATATAAGTACCAATGCTTTCTGGCTGATGTTTGGTCACTTTTGAATGTTGGTTGTGCTTTCACACGCGTGGTAGCATGAGCGGACTCCACAACCACACAAGTGGCTCAGGTAGTGCAGCCATCCAGGAAGGGCACTCAATGCGAGGTGTGAAAAGAAGGTTTGCTGTGTCTGTCAATGTAGTGTCCAGAGGCTGGGGGCGCTACCAGGAGACAGGCCTGTACCCCAGGAGATGTGGAGGGGCCGTAGGAGGGCAAAAACCCCAGCAGCAGGACCTTCCCTTTGCCTTTGTGCAAAGGAGGAACAAGAGGAGCACTGCCAGAGCCCTGCAAAATGACCTCCAGCAGGCCAAAAATGTGCATGTGTCTGCAAAAATGGTTAGAAACTGACTACAATGAGGATGGTTCTGAGTGCCCGATGTCCATGATGGGGGTTGTGCTCACGGGTCCAACACCGTGCGGGACGTTGGCATTTGCCACAGAACACCAGGATTGGCAAATTAGCCACTGGTGCCCTGTGCTCTCCACAGATGAAATCAGGTTCACAATGAGCACATGACAGACATGATAGAGTCTGGAGGCGCCGTGGAGAGCGATCTCCTGCCTGCAACATCCTTCAGCTTGACCGGTTTGGCAGTGGGTCAGTAATGGTGTGGGGTGGCATTTCTTTGGAGAGCCGCACAGCCCTCCATGTGCTCGCCAGAGATAGCCTGACTGCCATTAGGTACCGAGATGAGATCCTCAGACCTCTTGTGAGACCATATGCTGGTGTGGTTGGCCCTGGGTTCATCATAATCCAGGACAATGCCAGACCTCATGTGGCTGGAGTGTGTCAGCAGTTCCTGCAAGATGAAGGCATTGAAGCTGTGGACTGGCCCGCACGTTCCCCAGCCCTGAATCTGATTGAGCACATCTGGGATATCATGTCACGCTCCATCCACTAACGTCACGTTGCACCACAGACTGTCTAGGAGTTGGCGGATGCTTTAGTTCAGGTCTGGGAGGAGATCCCTCAGGAGACCATCCACCGCAGCATCAGCAGCATGCCCAGGCGTTGTAGGGAGGTCATACAGGCACATGGAGGCCACGCACACTACTGAGCATCATTTTGACTTGTTTTAAGGACATTACCTTCCACTTTAATTTTGTGGGTGACTCCAAATCCAGGCCTCCATTGGTTAATAAATTTAATTTCCATCGATAATTTGTGTGTGATTTTGTTGTCAGCACATTCTACTTTGTACAGAACAAAGTATTTAATGAGAATATTTCATTCATTCAGATCTAGGATGTGTTATTTGAGTGTTCCCTTTATTTTTTTGAGCATTGTATATATCTATTTATATAATTGCCTTGTAATGTTTTCATTTCCTGTTCTGTCCAGATGCCGCCGTGTTCCAAAATTCCAAGTGGAGGATGTTCACCGACCGCCATACTGATGTGATGGGTGTCCCAATGTGATGGGTGTCCCAATGTAGAAACTGCTGCTGGTACCAACCTATTGCACGGTACTAGGAGAGGAACACCCTCGCACCACACACACTCTATACACCGTATGCAACACACACACACACTCACACTCAAGCACTCACATTCACACACTCACACACTCACATACTCACACTCTCAAACTCTTACACTCACTCTCACTCTCACACTCAATATCACACTCTCACACTCTCAATCTCACACTCACACTCAATCACACACTCAAACATTCACATTCACACTCTCACACTCTCAGTCACACTCACTCTCACATATACACACTCACACTCTCGGACTCACACACTCGCACTCACTCTTATACTCACACTCACACACTCACACTCAATCTCACACTCACAATCTCACACTCTCACTCACACTTTCACTCACACTCACCTTCACACACACTCTCACACTCAATCTCACCACATACCTCACACTCTCACACTCACACTGTAACACACTCACACTTACACTCACTCTCATACTCACACTGTCACTCTTACACTCACACTCATTCACATACTCACACTCATACACACACTCATACTCTCACACTCAATCTCACACTCTAACTCTCACACTCTCACTCTCACACTCACTCACTCTCACACTCACACTCCTACTCAATCTCACACTCTCACTCAAACACTCAGACTCACATTCATTCACATACTCACACTTACACTCATACACTCACACACTCAAACTGTCACACTCACATTCAATCTCACACTCACTCTCACTCACACTCTCACACTCAATCTCACACTCCCACTCTCAGACTTACTCACACTCACACACTCACTCTCAGTCATACTCACACTCTCACACTCACACTCTCATACTCACTCTCACTCTTACACTCTCACACTCACACACTCACACTCTCTCACATACTCACACTCACACACTCAAACTCTCACACTCACACTCAATCTCACACTGTCACTCTTACACTCACACTCACTCTCACTCTCACACTCCCATACTCAATCTCACACTTTCACTCTCACCCTCACACTCATTTCACACTCACACTCTCACACTCTCACTCAATCTCACACTCACATGCTCACACTCACAATTAGTCTTACAGATTCAATCTCAAACTCTCAAACTCACACACTCATGCTCACTCTCACACTAACACTCACTAACACTCACTAACACTCACTAACACTCATCACACACTCACACTCACACACTCACACTACACACTCACACTCACTCTCACTCTCACACTTACTCTCACACACTCACACTCTCATTCACACTCACTCTCACACTCACTCTCACACACACTCACACTCTCACACTATTAAACTCACTCTCACACTCACACTCTCACTCTCACCCTCACACACTCACACTCACAATCACACACTCAGTCTCACACTCACAGTCACACTCACGCAGTCTCTTGCACGATACCACCAGCGGAACAGCATCGCACTGCGCCTGTGTGAATTTCGTGCAGTCGCAGCAAATCATTTGGCTGATCCCGGTGGCAGATGCACAACGTGTCTACAGGCAGAGGAAGCCGGTCACATTAAAGGGGTTTTCCCACGAACGAAAGTTCATTTTAAAAATTAACTGTGTCTGACCGTGTATGGAGCATACCACATGTCCTGGGCAGGGAGGAAGCAAAAGACAATACTGACATTACAGCAGGGATCACAGTGGATACAATTTGTGAGGTAAAATATGTCACTGAGTGTTTTTAAAAAATATTTTACCTCACAAAATGTATCCTCTGCGATCTCCTGCTGTAATGTCAATATTGTCTTTTGCTTCCTCTCCTGACCAGGAGCTGTGGTATAGCACATGGGGTACACAGGTCAAAGAAGAGATCACATGAGAGGAGAAGACAGCAGATGGGAGAGAGAGAAAGCGCACAGGGGTGAGAGAGAGAGAGCACAGGGGGAGACAGCTCAAACGGGACAGCACATGAGGGGAGGACACAGCACAGGAAGGAGAGAGACAGCAGACAAGGGGGATAGCACATGGGGTAGACAGGTCAAAGAAGAGAGCACAGACGGGAGAAGTCAGCACATGGGGAAAGAGAGAGTGGGTAGGTGGGTGAGCACATGGGGGCCAGAGATTCTCAACACTGCAAAGCCTGCCCCCATCGTGACATTATCGCCCTGCGATAGCATCGGGCCTCCATCTAGCATATATATATATAGTATGTGATGTAATATATACCATATTTTTCAGACGCACTTTTTCTTCCAAATATGGGAGGAAAGGGAGGAAAGTGTGGGGTGGGTCTTATGGTCCGAATGTAACATGTGGGAGGGGGCAGCGGTGGAGTGGGATTGCAATCGCAGGAGGCAGGAAAATGTCGCCACTGCAGGAACCCGGTGCTGGGGAAACCACATGGTCCCAATGCTTAAAGTGAAGGAATAATCATTAGCCACTTCCCCGCCCACATATCAGCGCTGAGCAGTGGGCGGGAGCATCAAATGAATATTCCTACAATTAAACAGCGGACCCACATGGTTTACCCAGTGCCAGATTCCTGCAGCAGCTGGGGAGATTGTGTGTCAGTGGAGAAGGAGGCAGCAAGAGCAGGGTGCCACAGGAGAGATCGCCATAGTCACATACCTGATAGCACAGCAAGGGCTGTGCTGGTGCTGAGTGCTCCCGTCATTATAGGATCTGTGGTAAGTTAGTGAAGTGGGCGGGCTGGAGCATCACATGACAGAACAGAGTCATCCCTCTTCATTATGTCACCACAGGTCCTGCAGACACGGCACTAGAAACAGTGCAGCTTCTTCTTAGAGGACCTGTGGTGAGGTAATAAGAGGGAGGGCTCTGTGCAGTCATGTGATACACCAGCCCTTCATTACTTCACCACAGGTCCTGTAAGCTGTGGAGAGAGATACTTTTGGTTTTCTAGCGTGACTGGCTGCAGGACCTGCAGTGATGTGGGCACAGCCTCTACAAGTAAGAATTAATTAAAAGTTAAGTAATTAGTAATTACAACACATAAAAAAGCACTTTGCTGCTCCTGTGGTGAACTGTAGCTCCCAGCATACCATAGAATCTGCAGGAAATGCTGGGAGTTATAGTTCTCCCATGGGATCTTAAAGCAGCACTCCAGTGTTATTTTTCAGTGCTGGAGTGGTGCTTTAAATATAAGCCCTGTGCCCCCATTCTTATACTCACCCTCCAGTGTCTTCACATAGTACTTTACAAACACCACACTGGTCCCGCAGCACCATCCCGTAGCTTCCAACATAATAACATACTATTATATTTAACCCCTTAGTGACAGAGCCATTTTGCAGCTTAATGACAGGGCCAATTTTTTACAATTCTGACCACTGTCACTTTATGAGGTTATAACTCTGGAACGCTTTAACGAATCCAGCTGATTCTGAGATTGTTTTTTCATGACATATTGTACTTCACGTTAGTGGTAAAAGTTCTTTGATATGACTTGTGTTTATTTATGAAAAAATTGGAAATATGTCGAAAATTTTGAAAATGTAACAATTTTCAAAATTTAAATTTTTATGCCCTAAAATCAGAGAGATATGTCACACAAATTTCTTAATAAATAACATTTCCCACATGTCTACTTTACATCAGCACAATTTTGGGAACAAAATTTTTTTTTTGTTATGAAGTTATAAGGGTTAAAAGTTGACCAGCGATTTCTCATTTTTACAACACCATTTTTTTTTTAGGGACCGCATCACATTTGAAGTCACTTTGAGGGGTGTATATGATAGAAAATACCCAAAAGTGACACCATTCTAAAAACTGAACCCCTCAAGGTGCTCAAAACCACATTCAAGAAGTTTATTAACCCTTTACGTGCTTCACAGGAACTGAAGCAATGTGGAAGGAAAAAATTAACATTTAACTTTTTTTGCAAAAACTTTACTTCGGAACCATTTTTTTTTATTTTCACAACTGTTAAAAGAAAAAATGAACCACAAAATTTGTTGAGAAATTTCTCCTGAATAAGCCGATAATCCATATGTGGGGGTAAACCACTTTTTGGGCGCACGGTAGAGGTCGCATGGGAAGGAGCGACATTTGACTTTTTCAACGCAGAATTGGCTGGACGCCATGTCGCGTTTGTAAAGGCCCTGATGTGTCTAAACAGTGGAAACCAATCACAAGTGACCCCATTTTGGAAACTAGACCCCTAAGGAACTTATCTAGATGTGTGGTGAGCATTTTGAACCTCCAAGTGCTTCACAGAAGTTTATAACATAGAACCGTGAAAATAAAAAATCATATTTTTTCCACAAAAACGATCTGTTCACCCCAATTTTTATTTTCCCAAGGGTAACAAGACCCCAAAAGTTTTTGTGCAATTTGTCCTGAGCATGCTGATACCCCATATGTGGGGTAAACCACTGTTTGGGTGCATGGCAGAGCTTGGAAGGGAAGGAGCGCCGTTTGACTTTTTCAACGCAGAAATGACTGGATGTCATGTCGTGTTTGTAGAGGCCCTGATGTGTCTAAACAGTGGAAACCCCCACAAGTGACCCCATTTTGGAAACTAGACCCCTAAGGAACTTATCTAGATGTGTGGTGAGCATTTTGAACCTCCAAGTGCTTCACAGAAGTTTATAACATAGAACCGTGAAAATAAAAAATCATATTTTTTCCACAAAAACGATCTGTTCACCCCAATTTTTATTTTCCCAAGGGTAACAAGACCCCAAAAGTTTTTGTGCAATTTGTCCTGAGCATGCTGATACCCCATATGTGGGGGTAAACCACTGTTTGGGTGCATGGCAGAGCTTGGAAGGGAAGGAGCGCCGTTTGACTTTTTCAACGCAGAATTGGCTGGATGCCATGTCGCGTTTGTAGAGGCCCTAATGTGTCTAAACAGTGGAAACCCCCCACAAGTGACACCATTTTGGAAACTAGACACCCTAAGGAACTTATATAGATGTGTGGTGAGCACTTTGAACCCCCAAGTGCTTCACAGAAGTTTATAACTCCCAGGCATGAAAATAAAAAGTCATATTTTTACCACAAACCTGATGGTTTAGTCCCCAATTTTTTTTATAACAAAAGTTGTTGTCCAATTTGTCCTGAGTACGCTGATACCCCATATGTGGGGGGGACCACTGTTTGGGCGCACGGCAGGGCTTGATAGGGAAGGAGTGCCGTTTGACTTTTTCAAACCAAAATTGGCTGGAATTGAAATTGGACGCCATGTCGTGTTTGGAGAGCCCCTGATACGCCTAAACAGTGGAAACCCCCACAAATGACACCATTTTGGAAACTAGACCCCTTAAGGAACTTATCTAGATGTGTGGTGAGCACTTTGAACCCCAAGTGCTTCACAGAAATTTATAAACGTAGAGCCGTGAAAATAAAAAATAATTTTTTTCCTCAAAAATGATTCTTTAGCCCGCTATTTTTTTTATTTTCCCAAGGGTAACAGGAGAAATTGGACCCCAAAAGTTGTTGTGCAATTTTTCCTGAGTACGCTGATACCACATATGTGGGGTGAAACCACTGTTTGGGCGCATGGGAGTGCTTGGAAGGGAAGGAGCACCATTTTGTAATGCAGACTTTGATGGAATGTTCTGCGGGCGTCATGTTGTGTTTGCAGAGCCCTTGATGTGCCTAAACAGTAGAAACCCCTGCAAATGACACCATTTTGGAAACTAGACCCCCCAAGGAGCTTATCTAGATGTGTGGTGAGCACTTTTAACCCCCAAGTGCTTCACAGAAATTTATAAACGCAGAGCCGTGAAAATAAAAAATAATCTTTTTCCTCAAAAATGATTGTTTTAGCCAGCTATTTTTTATTTTCCCAAGGGTAACAGGAGAAATTAGAACCCTAAAATTGGTGTGCAATTTGTCCTGAGTGCGCTGATACCCCATATGTTGGGGTAAACCACTGTTTGGGAGCACGGCAGGGCACGGAAGGGAGGGAGCGCCATTTGACTTTTTGAACGCCACGTCGTGTTTGGAGACCCCCTGATGTGTCCAAACAGTGGAAACCCCCACAAGTGACCCCATTTTGGAAACTAGATCCCTTAAGGAACTTATCTAAATGTGTGATGAGCACTTTGAACCCCCAAGTGTTTCACAGAAATTTATAAACGCAGAGCTGTGAAAATAAAAAATCATTTTTTTTCTCAAAAATGATTTTTTTAGCCAGATATTTTTTATTTTCCCAAAGGTAACAGGAGAAATTAGAACCCCAAAATTGGTGTGCAATTTGTCCTGAGTACGCTGATACCCCATATGTTGTGGTAAACCACTGTTTGGGCGCACGGCAGGGCTCGGAAGGGAGGGAGCGCCATTTGACTTTTTGAATGCCACGTCGTGTTTGGAGACCCCCTGATGTGCCTAAATAGTGGAAACCCCTCAATTCTAGCTCCAACCCTAACCCCAACACACCCCTAACCCTAATCCCAACCCTAATCCTAACCTAAATCCCAACCCTAATTCCAACCCTAATTGTAACCCTAACCTTAATTGTAACCATAACTCTAATTGTAACCCTAACCCAAATTTTAACCCTAACCCTAATTGTAACCCTAACCCTAATTCTAACCCTAATTATAACCCTAACCCTAAGGCTAGGTTCATTTTGCGTTTTACCAGCCTGTTCAACACATAGCGTTGACGGGCTGGTAACGGTATAGCATAACACGATCGCGTTATGCTATACCCGCTAGCGCAGATGAATCAGCAGATGATTCATCTGTGCTAGCGGTGACGGAGCCCAGACGCTGCAGCCCGCGTCGAGGCTCCGTCACTGAATGATGGCACGTCGCGAACGCATGCTGCTTTACGGCATGCGTCGCGATGCGCCCTCAAATGGGGGTGAATGGCAGCGTTAACGGACTGCGTTACACCGCGTTATACCGCGGTGTAACGCAGTCCGTCTAACGTACTGCCATAACGCAGTATGAACCCAGCCAAACCCTAACCCTAATTATAACCCTAACCCTAATGCTAACCCTAACCCTAATTATAACCCTAACCCTAATTATAACTGTGATGATATTGCAAGCTTCATGTCTTGTGCTGTTGCTAGAACTACCACCCCCACTGTTTGCAAGCACAGGGCAAAGTGCCCCTCCCTCCTTCTCTCTGCAGCGAACTCGATCTCTCATCCTCCCACCTCAGGAATTTTCCTTTGTTTAGCAAACCCTGCAAAAGTCCTATAGCAGCCATTTTGGAGAATCCATTCTTTTTGGTTAATAACACGGTGGGAGCATTCGCTAGAAACACGAAAGTACTGTGTTGAACCATGCGCCGACGGGCATCATTCCCGTGGTACCGGCGAACCCGTAACTCCAACAGAGCCCGAGAAATGGAATTCTCGGGTGCCCCATGAGCTATTTCACCCAAGTTTGGGGTCATTTGAACCATTATTTCAAAGCAAGATCATTGATAGGTCTGCCATTATTCTGCTAGAGTTCCCCGCTGAGTTATGAACCTTATGATATCGCAGAGCTCAAACCATAGCTTGCAGCCAGGGGAGGTGGCCAGAGGACCAGCCCTTTTTGTGAGGTCAGAAGCTGACATGCATAAGTCTTACAGTGAAGTTCCTTAGTGATTCTTTCTGCTGGGATGTCCTGAGTAAGAGATCTGCCAATGAACTATGACGTGTGGCTCCTTCCCCCAGCCTGGCTTGCCTGTAATGATCTAACAACCATGTGAGTTATCTTTCACACAGTCCGCCACACGGTAGCCCGGGGGTCACGGCTTGTGATCCCTCCGTGCCGCAAATGTGATGGAACGTGCACCCACACGACGGCTGCTGCCGTCCGACCCAGTAAACTGCAGGGATTTATAACTATCCCACTTCCACTTAGGAACTTGCAGCTCTCTGGCGCCCCCTTACCCTCAGGTCAGTCAGGGAACTGCACCTAGGATAATTAGTCGCCAGACGGGTCACTTGGATATGTGCTGGCTATTGGGCACGCTGCAGTGAGGGAATTATAATTACTCCTGGCTGCAGCCAGGCAGTACCCTTATAAACCCCGCTGCGTCACTGCCAGCGTCACCCAATAGATTAACACTTTACACCCCTTTCTTTTTTAGCTGCCACCAGCTACGGCTTTTGATGAACAATTTATCAAGAGGGTCCGTAGCAACCCCAAAACAGTAGCGTAGTGCTTCAGGCACGTGCAAATTCATTTATAGAGCAGGAGAAACAAACTAATAAATTTATAGGTTTATTCCTTAAAAAACAGGCAATGCTTATATAATATAAAAAGATGTAACAAACTGAGACAATATCGTTATGTACAGATGCAGTTATAAAATAAAATGGGATTAAGAATGAAAGATAACTCACATGGTTGTTAGATCATTACAGGCAAGCCAGGCTGGGGGGAAGGAGCCACACGTCATAGTTCATTGGGAGATCTCTTACTCAGGACATCCCAGCAGAAAGAATCACTAAGGAACTTCACTGTAAGACTTATGCATGTCAGCTTCTGACCTCACAAAAAGGGCTGGTCCTCTGGCCACCTCCCCTGGCTGCAAGCTATGGTTTGAGCTCTGCGATATCATAAGGTTCATAACTCAGCGGGGAACTCTAGCAGAATAATGGCAGACCTATCAATGATCTTGCTTTGAAATAATGGTTCAAATGACCCCAAACTTGGGTGAAATAGCTCATGGGGCACCCGAGAATTCCATTTCTCGGGCTCTGTTGGAGTTACGGGTTCGCCGGTACCACGGGAACGATGCCCGTCGGCGCATGGTTCAACACAGTACTTTCGTGTTTCTAGCGAATGCTCCCACCGTGTTATTAACCAAAAAGAATGGATTCTCCAAAATGGCTGCTATAGGACTTTTGCAGGGTTTGCTAATACAAAGGAAAATTCCTGAGGTGGGAGGGATGAGAGATCGAGTTCGCTGCAGAGAGAAGGAGGGAGGGGCACTTTGCCCTGTGCTTGCAAACAGTGGGGGTGGTAGTTCTAGCAACAGCACAAGACATGAAGCTTGCAATATCATCACACCTCCCCCCTTTAGAGGGCGCTACGGAGGCATGACCTGTCGGTAATCCGACATGCGCACCTCAGCGGGTTCGCCACGTCGTGATAACCCATCAGCATTCCCATGATCACTGCCTTTCTTGTGATGTACGGCAAAATCTTACTGCTGCAGGGCCAGGCTCCAGTGTAGCAACCTACCATTGGTTCCGGACACTGTGTGCAGCCAGCTCAGAGGGTTGTGGTCGGTGACCACCTTGAAGGTGCGCCTGTACAGGTATGGCTGCAAACGTTGCAGTGCCCAGACCATGGCCAGGCACTCCTTCTCGATGGTGGAGTATGCCACTTCCCTTGGCAGAAGTTTCCGGCTCAGGTACAACACGGGGTGCTCCTGGTTCCCCGAATCAACCTGGCTGAGTACAGCACCGAGGCCAAATTCGCTGGCGTCAGTCTGTACCAGGAATGGCCGACTGCTGTCGACGGCTTTCAACACTGGAGAGATGCACAGGGCTGTTTTCAAAGCTCGGAATGCCGCCTCACAGCCATCTGTCCAGTTGACTGTTTGGGGTTAGACCGCCCTTGGTGAGGTCCGTCAAGGGTTTTGCAATGGCGCTATAGTTCGGTACGAAACGCCTATAGTACCCTGCAGTGCCCAGGAAGGACTTCACCTGCTTTTTGGTCCTGGGGGTGGGCCAGGACACGATCGCGTCCACTTTCTCGGGCTCTGGACTCATGGAACCCCCGCCTACCCGGTGCCCCAGGTAGTGGACCTCCCTCATGCCCATCTGGCATTTTCCCGGCTTGATGGTCAGACCTGCCTGGTGAATACGCTTGAGCACCTCCTGGAGATGCTGAAGGTGTTCCTCCCAGGTGGAACTGAAGACGGCAATGTCGTCCAGGTACGCCACAGCGTACTCCTCCAGTCCCTGAAGCAGGTGGTTGACCATCCGCTGAAAAGTGGCAGGGGCATTCTTCATGCCGAAAGGCATGACCGTGGACTCGTACAGTCCAAAAGGGGTGATAAAGGCAGATTTCTCCTGCGCCGCAGGGCTCAGGGGAATCTGCCAGTATCCCCGGCTCAGATCCATGATGGATATGTTCTTGGCATTCGCCAACCGCTCCAGCAGATCTTCGATGCGTGGCATTGGGTGCGCATCAGAGGTAGTGATGGCGTTGAGCCCCTGTAGTCCACGCAGAACCGGGTGGTCCGATCCTTTTTTGGCACGAGAACTACAGGTGAGGCCCACGCGCTTTTGGATGGCCGGATCACCCCCAGCTGCAACATCTCATGGATCTCCTGGCGCATAATCTGCTGCACTTCCTCAGAGATCCGATAAGGTGTCCGCCGTAACGGGGCGTGATTCCCGGTGTCCACCTCGTGGACTGCCAGCTCGGTCCTTCCGGGTCGGTTCGTGAACTCGGCCCGGAAGGGTTCCAGAGTGGTCAGCAACTGCAACCGCTGGGAGACGGTTAGCGAGGCATTTACCTCCATGTCCTCAATGGACCCATTGGCATTAGCTTGGGCCAGCATGTCTAGGAGGGGATCCTCTTCCCCTCCTCGGGCAGATTGCAGACCGGTAGGATGCAGGCTTCACGTTCGTGATGGGCCTTCATCATGTTGACGTGAAAGGCCTTGCGCCTACCCCGAGTGTGGTCAAGCGTGACCACGTAGGTGGCTGGGTTGAGCTGTTGGTGCACAACGTACGGGCCTTCCCAGGCTGCCTGAAGCTTATCCTTTGGTACGGGGACCAGCACCCACACCTTTTGACCCACCTGGTAGGTCCGCTCCCGGGCGTTCTGGTCGTACCAGTGCTTCTGGTCAGCCTGAGCCTGCGTCATGTTGTCATACACCAACTGCGTCAAGGTCTGCATCTTGTCGCGGAAGCGCATGACATAATCCACGATGGACACTTCCGTGGGGTTTGGCTCATCTTCCCAGGATTCTCTTATCAACCCAAGGGGTCCCCGGACTCGCCTACCATACAGGAGCTCGAAGGGGAGAACCCCGTCGAGGCCTGCGGGACTTCTCTGTAGGCAAATAGCAGGTGTGGGAGGTACCGCTCCCAATCGCGTCCCTGGGTCTCAACCAGCATGCGGAGCATCTGTTTGAGGGTACCGTTAAAGCGCTCACACAAACCATTGGTCTGTGGGTGATACGCACTCGATACCATACGCGTCACCTGCATTTTGCTGCAGAGAGCCTTCATTAGGCGAGACATAAATTGAGTCCCTTGATCGGTAAGCATCTCCCTGGGAAATCCTACCCGTGAAAAGATGGTCACCAGTGCATCCGCCACCTTATCTGCCCTAGTTGAGGACAGAGCTACTGCCTCCGGGTACCGGGTAGCGTAGTCTACCACAGTAAGGATATATTGCTTTCCAGAGCTGCTGGGGACGGCCAGCGGGCCCACAATGTCCACCGCGATCCTCTGGAAAGGCTCCTCTATCACTGGCAACGGGATCAGGGGAGCCTTAAGAGCAGGCCCCGCCTTCCCCACTCTTTGACAGGTGATACAGGAGCGGCAGTAGTTAGTCACATCTGTCCCCATCTTGGGCCAATAGAAGTGTTGAGACAGACGTGCCTTAGTTTTGCTGATCCCCAAGTGTCCAGCGAGTGGAATCTCATGGGCAATCCTCAACAACTCACCTCGGAACTGGTGCGGGACGACCAGCTGTTTCCCCCTCAACCACTCCTTTTGGGAATCTCCGGGTACTGTCTCCCGGTACAACCTTCCTCGTTCCCAGAACACCCTCTCCTTATCAGTCACGGAGGTGGGCGTCTCGGCGAGGTGCCTCAAGTTCTCCAGGCTCGCATCTGAGTGCAGAGCGGCCTGGAACTCCTGGCTGGAGGCAGCCAGAAGTGACGTCAGGGTTCCTCCCTCACTGGGACCCTCTGGGACCGGCTCTGGGTCCACCTCTGTTTCAGTCTCTCCGGTAGCGGAGGAGGGTCCAGATGGCAGGGCGCTACCTGCGATCCGGGCACTCTGACTGCGGGTGACAGCAGCTACATATGCAGTCTCCCCGGGGATTTCTATAGACCCATCAGCCTGCGCTGCTATGGGCTCTACCTCCCCATCCATCCCCAACACTTCAGGAGCAGTGCTACTTATGGGCCAGTTACCTTCCTCGGTGGCACTGGTCAGTGTCATGGCTTCACCTTCCTCACGGTTCCCATGCACCTCCCCATTTCCTTGAGCACTGTCGCTTGCTCCTGCTAGGGGTTCCTCAGCCGTCTCACTCCGCAGAGCGACGTGGCTGAACGCTCCTGTACCTGTGGACACATCTACCACTTCAGAGAAAGGGTTAACAGATTCAGATGGCACAGATACATCACTATCAACATCATTCCTAGGGAAAGAAAGGTTATCGGTTGCATAATCACTTCGCAAAGCATTGGCAGGTAACACATTCAGTTTCCCATCATCATCAACATCATCATCATGGTTAACGTTAACCTTATCATCAGATTGGGAAGGGGTGTCAGGGACATAGTACGCCACCATCCTTCCCAGATCAGTCCCCAATAAAACATCAGTGGGAAGGTTTTCGGACACCCCCACTTCCTTCACCCCGCTCCCGGCACCCCAGTCAATGAAAACTCGGGCTATCGGCAAGGGGTAGTGGACGCCCCCAATCCCTGTGACAGTTAAGGTTTTCCCCGGAATCAACTCTTCAGGGGCTGCCAGTTCGGGTCGGATGAGGGTTCGTTCAGCCCCGGTGTCCTTGAGGCCTGTAGCAAGACGGGCCCCCACGCGGACGGGCTGCACGTTGTCATCAACCCTCCCCACCACACCACCCACCAAAAGAACAGAGGCGTTGGGCCCGGAGGCCTTGGCTGGGGGGTTCTTCTGCCTCTCCGGACAGGTGGCGCTGATGTGTCCAGTCCTTTTACAGGAGAAACACTGGCGGGGGTCTGATGTAGGCCTGGCGCTGGCAAAGGGGATAGTGCCTCCAGAGGGACGGCTGGCGGGTGCACTGGGGTTGGTTGCAGGCTTACCCCCTCCCCAGCGGGCGGTGACGGGCCTCCGCCCCTCTGGTTTCCGGTTGGCCTCATAGCTGTCGGCGACCCGTGCTGTTGTGACCGCATCCTCCGGTTCTCGGTCCAGGATGAACTGTCGGACCTCAGCTGGGCACAGATGCAGGAACTGGTCTTTGATCATCAGGTCCCTCAGCTTCTCAAAGGTGTCAACTGACAGTCCATGGATCCACTGGTCAAAGTGGTTCCTGAGTCCTTGCACCACATCGCTATAACTGTCGTGTGGGCCACGTTGGAGGTTCCGGAACTTCTTTCGGTATACCTCAGGGGTTAGCTGGTACTTGGCGATCAGGGCCTGCTTGATGGCCTGATAGTTGTCATCTTGATCCGGCGTGAGTGAAGCAAACGCCTCCAGAGCTTTGCCCTTTAGCCCGGGAGTCAAGTACCTGGCCCATTGGTTGTCAGGCAGCCGGTACTGTCTGCAGACTTTCTCAAAGGCCCGCAGAAAAGTGTCCAAGTCTCCTCCTTTTCCATCACGGGAAAGTGCTCCGGCCGGGGCTTGGGACTCTGAGCGCTGCTGGGCACACTGCTCTGGGCTGTGGAGGGCATTGCCCCTTGTCTGAGCAGCTCCAGTTCATGGGCTCTCTGAGCTTCCCGCTCGGCTCTCTCAGCCTCCCGCTCGGCTCTCTCAGCCCCGCTGGGCTTTGGCCTCCTGCTGGTATCGCTGGATCAGCTCCAGGCGCCCATCACGGTCGTCGGTTGGGAGTGCCTCCAGGGCCGCCTGCAGGTAAGGGTCCAACCCGCCCTGGGTGTAATCGTGCAGGGTTTGGGCCTCTGCTGCAGCACCACCTTGGCTGGGGCCGGCTCCTGCGCCCGCCTCGCTCTCAGCTTGGTCCCGTGCCATCAGGGCCTGGATCACTTCGGCCTTGGTTTGGGCCATGGGGACAATCTCCCTCCACTCGCACATGGCAAGAAGAGTTCCTTGCTATTCCGATTATACCAGTCGTATCCCCTCGTAGCCATGGTTGCCAAATAAAAGATAGGATAGGAAAACAAAGAGAAGGGAGGGGTAACCGCAAGTACACACAATTGTCTCAGGACTAATAAACACTGAGTCTGTTCTCCAAAACTTTAGATGCAGGGTCGCTGAAGAACCGTGCAAGTTTTTTAGTGAATGGAATGATTGCTCAAACCAGATCACTAATGCTCTATAATCCCACCGCTTGCCACCAATATGTGATGAACGGGCACACGGTCCGCCACACGATAGCCCGGGGTATCACGGCCTGTGATCCCTCCGTGCCGCAAATGTGATGGAATGTGCACCCACACGACGGCTGCTGCCGTCCGACCCAGTAAACTGCAGGGATTTATAACTATCCCACTTCCACTTAGGAACTTGCAGCTCTCTGGCGCCCCCCTTACCCTCAGGTCAGTCAGGGAACTGCACCTAGGATAATTAGTCGCCAGACGGGTCACTTGGATGTGTGCTGGCTATTGGGCACGCTGCAGTGAGGGAATTATAATTACTCCTGGCTGCAGCCAGGCAGTACCCTTATAAACCCCGCTGCGTCACTGCCAGCGTCACCCAATAGATTAACACTTTACACCCCTTTCTTTTTTAGCTGCCACCAGCTACGGCTTTTGATGAACAATTTATCAAGAGGGTCCGTAGCAACCCCAAAACAGTAGCGTAGTGCTTCAGGCACGTGCAAATTCGTTTATAGAGCAGGAGAAACAAACTAATAAATTTATAGGTTTATTCCTTAAAAAACAGGCAATGCTTATATAATATAAAAAGATGTAACAAACTGAGACAATATCGTTATGTACAGATGCAGTTATAAAATAAAATGAGATTAAGAATGAAAGATAACTCACATGGTTGTTAGATCATTACAGGCAAGCCAGGCTGGGGGGAAGGAGCCACACGTCATAGTTCATTGGGAGATCTCTTACTCAGGACATCCCAGCAGAAAGAATCACTAAGGAACTTCACTGTAAGACTTATGCATGTCAGCTTCTGACCTCACAAAAAGGGCTGGTCCTCTGGCCACCTCCCCTGGCTGCAAGCTATGGTTTGAGCTCTGCGATATCATAAGGTTCATAACTCAGCGGGGAACTCTAGCAGAATAATGGCAGACCTATCAATGATCTTGCTTTGAAATAATGGTTCAAATGACCCCAAACTTGGGTGAAATAGCTCATGGGGCACCCGAGAATTCCATTTCTCGGGCTCTGTTGGAGTTACGGGTTCGCCGGTACCACGGGAACGATGCCCGTCGGCGCATGGTTCAACACAGTACTTTCGTGTTTCTAGCGAATGCTCTCACCGTGTTATTAACCAAAAAGAATGGATTCTCCAAAATGGCTGCTATAGGACTTTTGCAGGGTTTGCTAATACAAAGGAAAATTCCTGAGGTGGGAGGGATGAGAGATCGAGTTCGCTGCAGAGAGAAGGAGGGAGGGGCACTTTGCCCTGTGCTTGCAAACAGTGGGGGTGGTAGTTCTAGCAACAGCACAAGACATGAAGCTTGCAATATCATCACAATAACCCTAACCCTAACGGAAAAATGAAAATAAATATAATTTCTATTTTTTATTATATGTCCCTAACTAAGGGGGTGATAAATGGGGGGGTTATGTACTGTTTTTTTTTATTTTGATCACTGTGATAGTTTATCACAGTGATCAAAATGCACTTTTATGAGAATGAATGAAAAAATTTTTAATCTGCCGCCAAGCAGATCGGCGGGCGCACTGCGCATGCGCCCGCCATTTTTTTTTCCAGGAAGAAGACGCCGGGATCCTGGGGCCTGCGGGAGGACCGAGGACACCGGCAGGTATAGGGGGGGCGATCGGGGGACCTGGGGACCCTCATTTTCTCCCCTCTGATGTGCGATCACATCAGAGGGAGAGAAATCATTTTTTTTTTTTTTTTTTTGTGGTCGCTGTTATACTTAGTATAACAGCGATCGCGACACCGGGGTCGGTAACTACCGACCTGGATCATGTTCTCTGGGGTCTCGGCTACCCCCGGTAGCTGAGACCCCAGAGAAAATTGCCCATCCCCCCCCCCAGCACAGCAGCGGGTGCACTGAGCATGCGCCCGCCATTTTCTCAATGGCGGCGGCACCGGGGGAGGCAGAAGGGCACGGGGGCCACATGGAGGAGATTGGGGGCCACATGGGGGTCCCGAGGACCCTTTTTCTCTGTCCTCTGATGTACGATGACATCAAGAGGACAGAGAAATTAAATGGAACAACATTTTTTTTTTTTGGTGCGGTCGCCATTATAGGGTTAATAACGGCGATCGCAACATCGGTGTCGGTAAAAACCGACCCGATTCATGTTCTCTGGGGTCTCGGCTACCCCGGTAGCCGAGACCCCGGAGAAAATGCGCCTCTGGGGGGCGCTATTCACTTTTTCCACAGCGCCGTTAATTAAGTACCCTTAATGACCGCCGTTAAAAGGCGTATCGGCGGTCGTTAAGGGGATAATAACACCACATATAATAGTATGTTATTTATGTTATTAAATATTTTACCACATTTTTTGTTTCAAATATTTTTCTCCCTATTTTCCACCTTTAAAACTTAGGTGCGTCTTATAATCCAAAAAATACAGCATATAAATGATTGTTTATTTTGGGCTTGAAAGCCTTCTATTTCATTGCCAAGATTCATATGTACCGTAAGTATATGCATATGATTTATGATTTAAAAAGTCTACACATCCTTGTTAAAATGCTAGGTTTTTGTCATGTAAATAAAATCATGTCAAGAAGAATCATTTCAGAACTTTTGCCACCTTTAATGTCACTTATAAACTGTACAATTCAAATGAAAATTAAACTTAAATCTTTTGAGTGTAAAATGAAAAATAAAGAAGTTAAATAATTTGGTTACACTATACTACACACCCTTCAACTAATACTGCGTTGGAGTACCCTTTGCATTTATGGCAGCATTCAGTCTTTTTGTGTAGGAATCTATCAGTATTGCACATTTAGTCGTAATCGTTGCTCACTCTTCCTTGCCATGGCGCTCCAAATTTGTTAGATTGCAAGGACGTCTTCTGTGCACAGCCCTCTTCAGGCACAGACTTTCAGTTGGATTCTGGCCTGGGTCCTGAGTCATTGTCATGCTTAAAGGTAAAATTACTTTACTTCTTCAGCCTTTGAGCAGAAGTCTGGAGGTTTTATTGCAAAATTTACTAATATTTGGAAGTGTCTATAATTCCCATGACTTAAAGCCACAGTTCCAACTGATAGCTTTCAAGAATGAGATCCCTTTGTTTTGTTGTAAGCTGTTTACAGACCATGCAAAAAAGAAAATGTCAGACAAATCCTACTAGAACAACTAAATCACGATGACAGCTGTGTACTGACCAGTGACCACCATTTAGCATGAGTTTAAATCTGATTTCCTATATCAGAACACAACCACATCCCCAATTACATGGGGTGATCACACTTATGTCATCACATTATTTTCGTTTTAGTTTTATTTCCTTCCTCCTCAAAATTATTTCAATTTGTTTCTCAATGGATTTGTACAAATTATGGTTGATATTAATTGGGAGAAAAGTTCTGGAATTATTATTTTTGGTGTGTTTTTTAACAGAGGTGTGGACACTTTTTATATCCACTGTATGGGCAAAATTAGTTCTTTCGTATCACAAAAAAAGAGGCCAAAACATTTGAATAAACAAATTAGAACATTTTTTAGACCTGTACATAAAAAAGTGTGTGATCATGAGCTAGGGAAATGGCCAATTCTCAAATGGTTATAGAGAGGGATATTTTGAGCAAATATGACACTGTTATGTTCTCCTTAAATCATAGAATTGTAGAGTTAGAAGGGATCTCTTGGGCCATCTGGTCCAACTCCCTGCTCAAAGCAGGATTCACTAAATCATCCCAAACAGATGTATGTCCAGCCTCTTTTTGAAGACTTCTATTGAAGGAGAACTCACCACCTGTCGTGGCAGCCTGTTCCACTCATTGATCACCCTCACAGTCAAAAAGTTTTTTCTAATATCTAATCTGTGTCTCCTCCCATTCAGTTTCATCCCATTGCTACTAGTCTTTCCTTGTGCAAATTAGAATAAAGATGATCCATCTACAATGTTACAGCCCTTGAGATATTTGTAGACAGCTATTAAGTCTCCTCTCAGTCTTCTCTTTTGCAAACTAAACATTCCTTAATCCAGCAACCGTTCCTCATAGGACATGGTTTGCAGACCAGTCACCATTCTGGTCGCTCTTCTCTGAACTTGCTCCAGTTTGTTGATGTCTTTTTTAAAATGTGGTGCCCAAAACTGGACACAGTATTCCAGATGAGGTCTGACCAAAGAGGAGTAAAGGGCAATAATTGCTTCACGTGATCTAGACTGTTTGCTTCTGTTAATACATCATAGAATTGTATTTGCCTTTTTTGCTGCTGCATCACACTGTTGACTCATGTTCAGTATGTGATCTATTAGTTTACCCAAGTCTTTTTCACATGTGCTGTTGCTTAACTCTATTCCTCCCATTCTGTATATGCTTTTTTAATTTTTATTGCCCAGATGTAGTACTTTGCATTTTTCTCTGTTAAAAACCATTTTGTTAGTTGCTGCCCACTGCTCCAGTTTATTTATATCTCTTTGAATCCTCTCTCTTTCTTCTCTAGTATTAGCTATCCCTCCTAGCTTTGTGTCATCAGCAAATTTAATCAGTTTACCCTCAATTCCTTCATCTAAATCCTTGATAAAGATGTTGAACAATAGAGGGTCCAGGACAGAGCCCTGTGGTACCCCAATTAAGACATTCTTCCAACTGGATGTGCAGCTTCAGTATTTACGACCACTCTTTGGGTCCGATCACCAGGCCAGTTATGAATCCACCTAACAGTTGCCTTGTCCATTCCATACTTGGTCATTATTTCAATAAGGATTGTGTGAGATACTTTGTCAAATGCGTTGCTGAAGTCAAGATATATTATATCTACGGCATTTCCCTGATCCACCCAGTCAGTGATTCTGTCATAGAAGGAAGTTAAGTTAGTCTGACATGACTTATTAGTTACAAACCCATGCTGACTATGTTTATTCACTTCATTCTTATCCAGGTACTTACATACATGTTACATAAATCAAAGCAGAGAATGATGTATATTTGTGAACCATCTAATAATGATATTTGTGCAGTTTATGGTATTTATCAGGCACTATATTTGATATTATATGAGCCATTATTAGCTTGATTTATAGTTCAGAACCATTTCCCATCCCCTCTTTCAAAGAGAGGAGAATGAGAGGGCAGAAGAATGATAATGATAAACCAAACAATAAGACCTTTATGAATGAGGATGGAGACTGGAACTTGGTAATGAAGTTAGTATAGTATTACCTGTGAAAAATAGCCAATAGATAAGTAGCTTTTTATTAAAGGGGTTTTCTCATCTCAAATTTTTATGAGACATCTTAAAAAGGATATATTCATATTGGGGCATAATAATTAATGGTGGCCATATCGGATCTTACTTAATAAATATTCATATAATTTATAGCATTTGATATATTGATTTAATGTCTTCTATTTCTTTTACTAATGAGGGAGTTGTTTGACCCATGGGACTCCACTATTCCTGAAAGTGACACTCGCTATCCACTTGGAGATACGGAAACAGTGTGCTCTGCTGTCATAGAATATGTAGAGTAACTATGCAAGTCCTTCAACATTTTAGACATTAGTAAATTTGCTTAGGGTAATTGAATAATTATTTGACTTGCAGAAATTAGGATTTGACAAATTAAATGAAGCCTGCCAGTATGTTTTATAAATGGTAGTAGTGGTATGGCTGTATAGGAGCTTGTTCCCTAATAAAAAGATTGATGGGGCTAATGCTTATGAAGATGCTCAGCTTACGACGATGATACAGTGAGGTAGATTTTTTAAGCCCTCTTATTAGATATTATTTTCATTTTTTTCAGCTATAATTTTCTCAAAGCTGGGCAAGCCACAAGACTAGTGAGCAACTAGTGTCCACGGCTGTCTTGTTAAAATCTTGACAGTGGCCTGCAGGTGAGGCTCCTATATGTGTTAACGGGATAGTCTCATGGTCCTAAATTATTTCAGTTAATATAAAAATAAGCAAGTTTGCAAATGACTTACTTTTTCTATCTGCTCTCATTCTCCTGCAATGAGAGCTGTTATATTTCATAGTACACAGCTGGTTTCCATGGAGTTTGGCCACTAGTGCCTACCAGACCATGGTTGAGTACGCACAGTAGATGCATTTCATGAGAGGTGTTAACTCTCAGCCACTTCTCTCCACCTTATTCATTTCTATAGAGCAGTTAGCTGCTCACCTACCTCTAAACTCCTGACAAGCTATTATTATAAAACTTGCAAAATCACCAGCCCCACCATTGTCTGCCTTCAGAACAGGTCTTATAATCACGGCTCACATTGTCCTGAGCTGTGTGCTTGTTCAAATGCACTGTTTTCTCTATGTTCAAATACAGTGATGGGAGTGTTCACTCCAGAACAAATCACTGATAGCTGGATGTGTTACAGCAGAACTTGTGCTGGGCTTTATAGCCCTACTAATACTATAGTTCTGCTAATCATCAGAACTAGGACTGTCACTCTACGAGGAGTACCCACCCTGGCAGAAACCAAGAAGTGAAATAAACTTTTGCTTGGATCTGAATTAATTTTGGGATTAGGGAAATGAATTTATTTAGATGGCCTGGGTTTATCTTATTTAGAGGTTTGGTCTAAGTTCTGAATTAATTTTGCTTGTCTGATCTGGAGTCTCACTTCACTTTAAAGTGTTGTCTGGGGTTTGTAATGTTGTGGGGTGTCTGTTCTGAGCACTGAATTCATTTGCAGGTCTGCTTTTCGGTTTATATTTACTTAGAAGGACTTAATTCATTTTGTGATCTATTCTGGGATTTTATACCTCTTCAGCTCCCAGCATGTGTGTATCTGTGTTACCATTGTTCTTTTTCCAAGCCCTTAAATTCTATTTCTGGGAGCAACATAGTAAGTCACCAAAATCTCAACAGTAGAGAACTGCAGTACAGCGAGAGAAAGGGTCTAATAACTGTACAGTTGTTTTCAGCACTTTGCATGTACAGTTGTGTGAAAAGTGTTTTCATCTTCCTGATTTCTTATTCTTTTGCATGTTTGTCACACTTAACTTTTTCAGATCACCAAACAAACTTAAATATTAGACAAATTAACCCAAAATGCAGTTTTTAAAATGAAGGTCTTTATTATTAAGGGAAAAAGAAATCCAAACCTACAGGACCCTGTGGAAAAAGTGATTGCACCACCCCTCCAAAAGTAACTGTGGTTTATCACATCTCTGTGAAGCTGTGTTCAAATTCATTAGCCACACTCAAGCCTGATTACTGCCACACCTGTTCTCAATCAAGAAATATCTTAAATAGAGCATGCCTGACAAAGTGAAATAAACCAAATGACTCCAAAAACCTCAAAAGCTAGACATCATGTCGCGATCCAATGAAATTTTGGAACAAATGAGAAGCAAAGTAGTTGAGATCTATCTGTCATGTATAGTGTACAGTTCCTATAGCGTCTTGTGCTTGGGTGCGAGGAAAACACAGGAGACATAGGTTGAAATGAAATGACTTGTATTACTTCATACAAGCATGCTGAAAAGTTCACACAGTTTGCAGGAACAGCGACAGGAGACACAGCAGGCCAGAGTAACTTCAAGCACTACAATAACTCTCCAAAGCAGGTTCAGGATCTCTTCTCTGTACCGTAATTCCTCTGCAAACATGGATTCACCAAACAGCAGGTTTCCAGAGTCCAAAAGTGTTCCAAGGTTCCTCAGTAGGGAATAGCTGGAGTACAAGTCCAAGGCTTCCAGGAGTCAGGTCACAGACTGACTGAGGCTTGATTCAGGAGCACTGATTGTTCAGCTGAGGCTGCTTAAGAAGCAAGAGGGAAGAATCAGGGCGGGAACATGAAAACTGGAAACTCCATATTAACTGAGGGCAAGAGCTGCAGAAAGACAGAAAGCAAAATGGCCGAGGAAAACTGAGTTTCAAGGAACATGTCAACAGAGACAAAGAACCTTACACTATCAGTCTGGAAAAGGTTATTAAGCCATTTATAAAGCTTTGGGACTCCAGTGAACCACAGTGATAGCCATTATCCACAAATGGTGAAAATTTGAAACAGTGGTGAACTTTCCCTGGAGTGGCCGGCCGGCTGACCAAAATTACCCCAACAACGCAGGTCACAAAAGGCTCCACAACAACATCCAAAGTACTGCACGCCTCATTTGCCTCTGTTAAAGTGAGTGTTCATGTCTCCAACATAAGAAACAGACTGGGCAAAAATGGCCTGCATGACAGAGTTCCAAGATGA
This sequence comes from Oophaga sylvatica, assembly GCA_033576555.1. Lineage (NCBI taxonomy): Eukaryota > Metazoa > Chordata > Amphibia > Anura > Dendrobatidae > Oophaga > Oophaga sylvatica. The sequence goes on from JARQOD010000004.1 coordinate 437,667,414, forward strand.
AAACCACTGCTGAACAATATGAACATAAAAGGCTCATCTTAGTCTTGCCCGAAAATATCTTGATTATCCCCAAGATTTTTGGGAAAATACTCGATGGACTGACAATACAAAAGTTGAACTTTTGGAAGGTGTATGTCCTATTTCATCTGGCGTAGAAGTAACACAGCATTTCAGAAAAGGAACATCATACTGTCATGATCCAGACTGGGTTTTGAGTCCTGTTTTCCCTTTTCCCCGGTCTGGTCATGTCAGGGGTTAACCTTGCTCAGCCTCAGTCTGGGTTCAGGTTGGCTAATTATCACCGCTGATTCCTGCAGGCAGGGTCGGTTATAATGTCAGGCAGCTGCAATACAGATAGGTACAGGCTCCACTAGATGGCAGTAGTGAATGCAGAACTGCACCTAAACAAAGCAGACTGGCAATGCAGCAGCAAGGCTACCACAGGTGGCAGCAGTGTAGTCAAACAGGCCGAGTCAAGCAATACACTGTAGCACAGTACAAACTGGAATAAACAAGCTCAGGGTCAGAAGCAAGCCGAGAAGGTCAGTAGCGGTCAGTAGTGGATAAGCAAAAAGACAAAAGACAGAAGCAGGTCAGGATACAAGCCAAGTCAGAACTGGGAGATCACGGGTTCAGACAGCAAACACAGGAGTACAAATAAGAGCAATCAGAGTCAGCTACAGAAGCCCAGGGAAAAGGGAAAGCATGACTCAAAACCTGGTCTGGATCATACCAACAGTAAAATATGGGACTGTTTTGCTGGTAAATGGTAAATCCAAACATAAATTCTGCTTTCTACCAAAAAATCCTGAAGGAGAATATCTGGCCATCTGTTTGTAACCTCAAGTCTAGTCAAACTGCTTACCTTAATCTGATTGAGATGCTGTGGCATGACCTTAAAAACATGGTTCATGCTCAGAAACCATCCAATGTGGCTGAATTATAACAATTCTTCAAAGATGAGTGGGCCAAAATTCCTCCAGAGCATTGTATAAGACTCACTTCCAGTTATTGCAAACATTTTATTGCAGTTGTTACTGCTAAGGGTGGTCCAACCAGTTATTAGGTTTATGGGGCAATCACTTTTTCACCCAGGGCCCTGTAGGTTTGGATTTATTTTTCCTTTAATAATAAAGACCTTCATTTAAAAAATGCATTTTGTGTTTACTTGTGTTATCTTTGTCTAATATTTAAATATGTTTGATGATCTGAAACATTTAAGTGTGATAAACATGCAAAATAATAGGAAATCAGGAAGGGGGAAAACACTTTTTCACGCAAATGTATGCCTCTTTATTGAAGCAGAGCACGATGGACCATGGCTAACAGTAAAGGTGATGTGTTGGACAGAGGCGGACTAGGAATCTACATGATGTTGGAGAAGAGTGCCAGCAGCAGACAGCTCAAGGACTGCCCCTACCTGAAAGTAAAATTTATGGGTGCACCCCTGCTTTAGCGAGTTCTCCCTTCGTGCATTACAGATATTAGTGGCGCAGACAATTAAGCATGGTAGAGGATTGCACATTGGCTAAAACTCATCAGATTGAACAAATGGAACTGCTAGCCTGAACTAGAAGCACCAGCATGCCGAATCTACAACATTAGGTAGTTCTCTTGTTTGAACTCTTCTGCACGTTCTAATAGCATCATTTTTGGCAGCATAGATTGGTACAAGGAGTCCTAGAGAATTTTAAGAAACACATTTTTGTAAGTTCTTTCTGGCACCACTAGACTATAAGATAGAATTCTGTTTTTAGTAAGCTGTCAAATACTTAAATAAGACACAGGCTCCAAAGTGAATTGCAGTACCCAGGAGAGCACGCAGATTTGCAAAGGGACACGTTAAACGGTTTGTTCAACCTAATTGCTTATTGTTTAAGAAAAATAAACATTTTTCTGTGCCGCTGCTAGCAAACATGAGCTCTTATTGGCATCCGCAAAGAAGCTGCCTACACGGTGCTGACGTGCATCCAGTGCCCTTAAGAAAAAAAAATAAAAAACAAGAAGCGCCTAGTGGATGTATTGAGAAATAAAGCATCTTGGTTTACGCAGAGCTTCATGTATAATGGTCACATCTGTGTCTGTGTATTCTGCTTGGAAGGTTTCTCCAGCCCAAGAGTGCTGCTGGCGTCAGCGGGTTACAGAGATCTCCTTGATGAGATCGTGCCCCTGCTCCCCACAGGAGCTCAGTCACAGACCATACTTCAGAGCTGCATTTGAATCTCAGCCCAGAGCTGCATCTAAACAGTAGTCGTCAATCCTCGCTTTCATTAAGGCTGCCCGTGTTTCACTATGGCCTCCATATATTTCAAACAGACAAGCGTCCCCAGATGGGGAAGAGACGTGAGGGTGGGAGGGGAGAGGCTTGGGCCCACAAACAACTGTTCTTCTGTGTAATGTATGAAAAGGGTTTTTTATAAGCACCGTGCTGTGAATATTTGGTCATTGGGCTTCCAGCACCAGCCCAAATATGCACAATGTGTACAGTGACGGCTTAATACACTGCTCTTACCTGTCTTTTGTATCAGAAAGTGGGATCACACTGTCCAGATACATCACCATGAAAGTGGCCTCTGTTCTGTGTTAGGACATATATATCTGGATGCAGACATTCAGATGTTCTCCTGATGTGTCTGCAAATGAGCGTAGTTCTGTATACAACACTTGCATATGTTATCAATGAATTCATTTTCTTATTAAATTTGTTCCTTATATCTAGAATTAAGATTTATCAAATCAAATTGATGTGTCAACTTTAATTCATTCCTTACAGGTCCATTCTGTACTTCAGGGATCCTAAATAGAAGAATGAATTTTACTGAGAAGAATCATAGTCCTAAAAGACTTTAGAATATGTTGACTATTTCAATGTAATCATATCAATCAGTATGGAATCATTTTATGCACACAGCGGAATGATATTCACATATAGTATGAACTTTACTGTAACTCAAGGTCACTTTACAGAGATAGATGAATAATCGCTGAATAAAGAGGCAATTGGTTAGGGTCCGGTGGCCGATATTTGCTGCTGTTGCCAATTATTATCACTGTCGAGTGACTGCTCTCGCTATGGCCTTGTGTCATACAAGTATGGTTATACGGAATGTGAATGTTGCTGCATTTACATTTACTGATAATTTCTTTCTGCATCATGATCAATGATAATATAAAATAAGTTTAATGATTAATATTTATACTTTTAAGAAATAGTTTTGTAGCTGTAGGAACAATTGGTGAATGCTGAAAATGAGCACAAGTGGGTGAAGGCGATTCTATCTTGGTCCCAAGGACTTTTAAACATGGTATTCAAAAGACGGACTTGACTGTTCCCAAACACTGCAGATATATAGTGATCTGGGTGAATGGCTTTACAATTCTGTCTGGCCACTCTACTGAAAGCCTGGGAGCTGCGAGAAAATGAACTTTATTCCTCCCAAGAATTCACTCTGCACAAATTTTCTGCAGAGCTGATTGTCAATCAAAATTTTGGGACGTGATCATAGACACCGAGTACAGTATAGTGAGTGGTGCTGTAAGTGGTGACTGTAGCTGCTCCTTGCATGCCTCTAAGGCCGTGATCACACATGCGAGGAATACGGCCGAGTTTCGTATGTTAATACTCGGCACTGTCGCCGGCCTCGGGAGTGGAGCGTGCGGCCGCATAGCAATACATGGAGCCGCACGCTACGCTCCAGAGGCCGGCAGCAACCAGGTATTAACACGTGAGATTCGGCGTATTCCTCGCCTGTGTGATCCCGGCCTAAGACTGTTGACAGTGGTTTCCGGGAGGAATAATATTAATTGCATTTATTTTATTAATTTTATTCTAGCTGCTTACCTTTTTTTAACACCCCAAGCAGCTTCAGAGGTATGGGCTTTTGTATTTACTGCTTATTTTATATATTTATCTGTGGTGGAGTGATTCAGAGAAATGATGCAGAACAGCTTATAGACACATCTGCAGAGAATTTGTTAGCGAGCCACTTATTAAGGACCATAAAAACTAGAGCTAAAAAAAGGCCCATATCTCTGGAACTGTTTGGCAGAATTAAAGAAAAAAAAACTATTTACTCAGAGGAGCAGCAGGAGGTAAAACTGGTAGTTTATGACAGGTCCTCTTTAAACCAGGTTTCACTTTAAAGGGGTTGGTCTCATGAAGACAACATGTCCATATGACCAATTATGGCATATGGGCATTACCATTAAGGTGGGTCACCAGCTTAGGACCACCTTACATGAGCCAGAACAAAGAAACACTCTGTAGGAGCAGCTTTCATTCTGGTGGACTTCCACTCATTATTAGTGATAGACGAACCCGAACTCCATTACTAACCTGTGAGCTTGATGTCAGTGGACATAAAACAGCTGACATCAACCCCACAATATTACCCCACTTGCCACCGCACCAGGACAAGTGGGAAGAGTCAGGCAAAGTGACAGAATTTGCACATCTAATAGATGTGCCTTTTCTGGGGCGGCTGCAAGCTGCTAATTTTAGGCTGGGGGGCAACATCGATGGCCCCTTACCAGTCTGAGAATACCAGACCCCAGTCATCTGCTTTAGCTTGGCTGGTTGTCAAAAATTGGGGGATCCCAAGCTGTTTTTTTATTATTTATTTAAATAATTTAAAAAAATTGGGTGTGGGGACTTCTCTATTCTTGATAACCAGCCATGATAAAGCTGAAAGCTGAGTGTTATAGTGTTACAGCCCACAGCTGTAAGTTTTGCCTGTGCTTTATTAAAAATAGAACAGACCCCACATCTTTTTCTTAATCAATTTATTTATTTATAGATCAGGTGCCAGCTGTTGAATACTCCCATCAGTGGTGCCTGCTCTCACTATAATCAGCTGTTATTCCTTTTGAGGTAGTCTATTGTGGAGTTTGACATGTGTTTAGAATCATTATCCATTTGCAGAAGCCATAGAAGTCAACTGTCATAATTAGCCTAAGAGAGGATTCACATTAGGCAGGTTCCCAGCAACGAGAATCACCTTATCGTTGCTGCAGGGTACACATAAATTTGCCAATTTGTGTGCAAAGTATTCTCAATTTTTCTAATTTTCTAGTGCGGTAGTGCAATGCAAATTTCAGATATTTTATGTTTGCATGCTATAGCGCTACAGAGTGCTACTTTATTTGTTGACTCATCCACGAAGGCCATATTTGTGCAGGTGTCTCTGAACAGTAGAACAATGTACCACAACTCCAGAGTCTGCTAAATCTTTCTGAATGCGTTTTGCAGAAATTTGCCTGCCCAGCAATCTTACGAGCAGATCTCACTTAAATTTTGCTTGGTTTTCCAGACCTTATCTTGACCTCAACTTTTCCTGTTAACTGTCATCTCTTAATTACATTTCAAACTGGGGAAAGGGAAACTTGAAAATGCTTTGCTATCTTATTATAGTCTTCCCCTATTTTGTGGGCTTCCGACGTTTTTATTTTCAGAGAGCTAGGCTGCTGCTTAGAAGAACCCATGTTTTCTGGCACAAGGTTAGAGGGGCTGGGTCCTTATAAAGCTAGGAAATTTGCATTACATGATCTTTCCTAATAAAAATAGTGATTCTATGGGTGCCAAAGTTTTACATGCCACTGTAAAAACATATCACGTAACCAACTTTTTTTAATACTTTATTCCACAACAGGACATACTGTGGTATGAAAAATAGTTTGCCCTCTTCATGATTTCCTATTCTATTGCATCTTTGTCACACTTAAATGTTTCAGATCACCAAACAAATTTAAATATTAGACAAAGATAACTCAAGTAAACACAAAATGCATTTTTTAAATGGGGGTCTTTATTATTAAGGGAAAAAGAAATCCATACCTACAGGGCTCTGTGTGAAAAAGAGATTGCCTCCTAAATAGTGATGAGCGAGCATACTCAGTAATGCTCGGTATTCACCCAAGCATCGCTGTACTTGTGGTGCTCGGCGAGCGCCAACCATTTCTGGGATTGTTCAGTGAGCGCCAATTAACCTGCAGGAATTGTGTACCACGCACTGTAATGCTAGAGCCATGTTGGTTGTGGCATTACAGTGATTGGCTGGCCGCACAGCGTCATCAGGTCTATATCAGCATTATCGTCACATTAAGCTCTGGAATCAGCTAGTGTAGGGAGAGTTGCTGCCGAGATAGGGTCAGATTTGGGGGTTTCAAAGATAGTGTGGGTATACCATAATTAAATACTCAAATCTAGCTAAATCAACAGTCCTTTTAAGGACTAATTACTGGGTTTATAGATTGCAGCGATAGGTAGGCAGGGAGTGTATGTGGGTATATACATATCAGTGCAAGGCATGCAGGCACTGTATATGGATATATCGAGATCACTGCTAGTCAGGCTGGCATTGTATGTGGCATACTTAATTGCAAACATCAAGATGGTCCATTCCAGTACTGTCTGCTGCTGCTGCCTATTGCATATTTTGACCGTATATACATAGCCCCAGGTATCAGTGGCCAGGAATAATTTTTGGTGCATAGTACAGCATGAAAATCCAGCTATTTTAAACAGGTTTGCCCGTCCCAGCAATCACATCTAAGTACACAGAAAATTCAGCCATTTTTGTGGTACTGTAAAAATTTTTTGACTGTTTTATACAATTTCTTGACATAATTTTGCTGCCAAAAAAATATTTAGCTGCCAAAAAATATTTAGCTACAGAGAAGATATTTTACACTGGGTTTGTCCGCCACACGGATAGCATATCATTGCGCTCAAACTTGTGCCATTTCAGACCTCCATAGAATTGCTTTTGTTGTGTCTTAGCCTACTTATTGACACAATTTTACTGGCAAAAAAAAATACAGGCCAGATCTTTGAAAGTGTTGCAATTCTGTCACACGCCTCATCTATCAGTTCGCTACAAATTGTGGCATTTCAGGCCTCCATTCAACTGTTTTTGCTGTGGGCTACCCTAGATAGTGACACTATTTTCCTGTAAAAAAAATAAAAATATAGGCCACATATTTTACAATGTAGTATCTCCGTCACACGCCTCAGCTAACTGTAGCTACAAATTTTGGCATTTGAGGCCTCCATTTAACTGTTTTTGTAGTGTGTTACCCTAGTTAATGACACTATTTTCCTGTAAAAAAATAAATATACAGGCCACATATATTATAGTGTGGTATCTCTGTCACATGACTTAGCTATCCGTGAGCTAAAAATTGTGGCATTTCAGGACTCCAGTCAACTGTTTTTGCTGTGTGTTACCCTCATTCAAGACCCTATTTCCTTTTAAAAAAATAAAAATACAGGCCACATATTTTACAGTGTGATATCTCCGTCTCACGCCTCATTTAGCTGTGGTCTACAAATTGTGGCATTTGAGGGCACCATTCAACTGTTTTTGCTTCGTGCTACCCTAGTTAGTGGCACTATTTTCCTGTAAAAAAATAAACATACAGACCACATATTTTACAGTGTGGTATCTCCATCACACAACTTATCTATCTGTGGGCTACAAATTGTAGCATTTCAGGCCTCCATTCAACCGTTTTTGCTGTGTGTTACCCTAGTTCAAGACACTATTTTGCTGTAAAAAAAAAAAATACAGGCCACATATTTTACAGTGTGGTATCTCCATCATATGTTTCATCTATCAGTGGGCTACAAATTGTGGCATTTCAAGCCTCCATTCAACTGTTTCTACTGTGTGTTACCGTAGTTCTTGACACTTTTCCTGTTAAAAAAATTAAAATACAGGCCACATATTTTACAGTGTAATATCTCCGTCACACACCTCTTTTATCTGTGGGAAACAAATTGTGGCATTTGAGGGCTCCACAAAGATGGTGAGTGGCGATGACTCCATAATACCACCATACCACTTCTCTGTATTCTGAAAAGCACTCTGCTCACAATGAAAGAGGATGCATTTCAGGCAGAGCACGATGAGATGGAGCAAGGAACCATACAGGGTGATTACACACAGCCCAGCCTCATGTCATCCCAACATGCATTGGTTGACAATGAGGAAGAGGAGTAGGAGGAAGAACAAGAGCTAGTTTCATGCTCTATAGACGATACTAGAGGCACAACTGTCATACCATCTGTTCAGCATGGATTGCCTGAGGACAGGGAGGAGGATGAGGAGGACAGCATGGTCATTCGTCCTCTTGGTGAGGAGACGCAAGTCTTGCCTGTTAGTAGTCTGGCACGCATGGCTGACTTTACATTGCGCTGCCTTTCCCGTGACCCTCGCATTCTCAAAATTTTGGGTGACACTGATTACTGGCTAGTGACACTTCTAGACCCACGCTACAACTTTCAATCTCTTCTTCCAGACAGGTCTACTAAAATGGTGAAGTACCAAGGGGCTCTTGTTGAGGAATTATTAAAAAAATTCCCATCTGAAAACGCTGGCGGCAGAGATCACAGTTTGTTGGACAACCAAGGAGTACAGGCGAGAGAGACACATCTCCAAACCAGCAGAGGTAGGGGAACACTGGCAGAGTTCTGGTAGAGTTTTCTCAGACCCTCCCATCACACTGGCCCTGAGGCATGGGGTACACTAAGAAGGAGTGCAACGTTTTGGAAGATGCTGTGACCGTACCAACATCCTCTGTGATTCCTCTGTTCCTTTTAATTACTGGGTATCCAAGCTGGACACGTGGCATGAACTGGCTCTCTACACTTGAGAGTCCAGGACAGCCCTGCTGCTAGCGTTTTGTCAGAGCAGGTATTTTGTGCCGCTGCTGTAATTCTGATAAGTGCATTCGCCTGTGAACTGAAAATGCTGACAGGCTGACTCTTATAAAAATGAACAAGAGCTGGATTGGACAAAACTTCTGTACACAACCGAATGATAGCAGTGAAGCAAACTGTAATCCAGTATCTTTTTTTGGAACTCTATTACCAAGCACCTCTTCACACCCACACATGTGTATACACTTCCTGATTTTGCCTATTTGCTGTTGTCGTCCTCCTCCTTCTCCTCATCCACATCATCCAGCACCACTAGATACCCAGGGTGACCATGGTCCGTGATGCAACAGCCATGTTATTGTGTTAAAGGGTGTTTTTGATGGCAGTAAAAAAAATGTTTACACAGTATGTTGATGTGTACCTCCCAGGGGGAAATGTTTGTCATTACAAGTATAGGAGACCCACTCCTTTAAATTTGGCAAAGATTTTTAGAAGGCCATCGTCCACTTCTCTTCAGACACCACCACTGGATCACGAGTGTGAACATGTTCCGTGATGCAACAGCCAAGTCATTGTTTGCAAAGGGGTGTTTTTTTGTCTTAGCAGAGTTCACCTATCATTTCTTGTGTCTGCCCCTCCCAATAAGGACTCCAAATAAATATAAATTTAAAAAAATATATAGGGTTGTACCAGAAGAGCAAATAGATAGTCGTGGTATGGCACTGCACCCTGCCAACACTTGAGTATTTTTTTTAATTACCAGCATTAAATAAAAATTTACAAATGCAGATGAAGTTGATAGAAAATCACAATCTGTGCCCTACTAGCTTTCCTCTGTATACATCTCAGTATTTAGATCAGTATTAGCATGATTTATTTCCCTGCAGCATTTTTCTGTATTCAGATCACAGATTTCACAGCATGCTTCAGACGCAGGGCAATAAGTATTGCCTGCGATTGAACATATCTGGCTGACATTTTTGCAATGTGAAACATTAATTAGGCATAAAAAATGTATTTGTGTGGACACTTAGTAATTTCCACCCCCCCCATTTACAGGAATATGAAGGAATATGAATAATCTTTATATAGCGCCATCATATTCCGCAGCGCTTTACAGTTTAACAGTTTCAAGACACAAGTCATAAGTAACAACGTTAACAATACAATAATTAAAGCAAAATAAGACGACCCTGCTCGTGAGAGCTTACAATCTACAATGAGGTGGGGGAGATACAAAGTACAGGTGTGTATATAAAATGGTGCATTTACAATGATGGTCCAGCCATCTTGAGGGAGTGAGGGATGGATGGAGATAGTGAATGGGCTACACATACACACTTACACATAGAATGACTTTGATTAGTGAATGTGATAGGCTGTGTTTTGAGGGAGCGCCTGAAACCATGCAAATTGTGGATAGTCCTAATTTCTTGGGGTAGAGTATTCCAGAGGATTGGCGCAGCGCGGGAGAAGTCTTGGAGTCGGGAGTGGGAGGTACGGATTAGTGCAGAGGTTAGTCGAAAGTCGTTTGCAGAGTGCAGCAGTCGGTTAGGCCGATAGATAGAAATGAGGGAGGAGATGTAGGGGGGTGCTGCACTGTGGAGAGCTTTGTGGGTGAGAACCAGTACTTTGAATTGGATCCTATAATGAATGGGCAGCCAGTGTAAGGACTGGCAAAGAGCAGATGCATCCGAGTACCGATTAGCCAGATGGATGACCCTGGCTGCTGCATTTAGGATGGACTGGAGAGGGAATAGTTGAGTAATGGGGAGGCCAAGTAATAGAGCATTGCAGTAGTCCAGGCGGGAGTGGATCAATGCTACAGTGAGGGTTTTTGTTGTTTCCATGGTGAGAAAAGGGCGGATTCTAGAGATGTTCTTTAGGTGTAGGCAGCAAGAGAGGCAAGAGATTGTATATGGGAGTTGAAGGATAGATTGGTGTCAAACATAACACCCAGACAGCGAGCCTGCTGCCTGGGTGTTATTATGGTGCCGCTCACGGAGAGGGAAACGTCAGATTTAGGGAGGTTAGTAGACGGCGGGAGCAGAAGAAGTTCAGTTTTGGAGAGGTTAAGTTTCAGATAGAGAGCGGACATGATGTTGGAGACTGCGGACAGATATTCGGTGGCGTTCTGTAGTACAGCGGGGGTAAGGTCGGGGGATGACGTGTATAGTTGTGTGCCATCAGCATAAAGATGGTACTGAAAGCCAAATCTGCTGATGGTCTGTCCAATTGGGGCCGTGTAGAGAGAGAAGAGATTGGGGCCAAGGACTGAGCCCTGGGGTACACCGACAGTGAGAGGAAGAGGAGATGATGTGGAGCCAGAGAACGAAATACTGAAGGAGCAGTCAGAAAGATAGGAAGAGAACCAGGAGAGAGCAGTGTCTTTTATACCTAGTGACTGGAGCCTAGACAGTAGGAGACGGTGGTCATGTCACGCGGTCTTATGATATGTGTACGATGTCAGTAAACTATTCTTACAGAAACAACACTCTATACAACATATAGATTAGCAACATCAGCATGTAAGTATAGAATAGAATTACCTGACACGATATCCGTTGAACTCAGGATTAATCTTGAGGACTTGATACACTGTCACAGGAAAGAGGAGGCCCGGGGTCTAACCTGACCCTAAACTGGGGTCCTAACTAATCCCTCACCTTGGAGGTACTGATAATGGTTCAGAGGTCCAAGTCTCCAGCCTAACCCTGTCTCCTATCAGTCCCTGAACCCTGTAATCAGTCCTAAGAAGGATTCTGATTACCACCAAAGGAATATGGGCTGATCTCTGCTAAATACACAGATTAGCAATATAAGACAGACTGGAGAAAACACAGACTTGCATACACACTCAAACACAGAAGGAACATAAATGATCTGGGATATTAAACTCTAAGCAAGGTGAGCTTAAAACAACTAAGGAGCTCTTTAACTTAAGTCTATACAGATACAATCCTATCTGTGGTCTGCATGAAGAATTTCACTGGCAACTCCCAAAACAGACCACCAGAGATTTAAAGGAAACCAATCAACAAATAATTAATTGCAGCCGGGAGAAACTGCACCCAGTCCCAGAACTGAGCACAGACAGAATTAACTCCCTAACTGCCAAACACAAAGAAACAGCAACTCAGCTGTGAGAAGTCAGAATGTGCAACCGCGACGATCTTCGTGGCGATGCACACATGACAGTACCCCCCCTTCTACGAGGGGCCTCCGGACCCTCAGGGCCAGGTTTGCCCGGGTGAGCTCTGTGGAAGGTCCGCACCAAACGATCTGCGTTAATGTCAGACGCAGGAACCCACGTCCTCTCCTCTGGACCATACCCCTTCCAATGCACCAAGTACTGAAGGGACCGGCGATTCAGACGTGAGTCAATGATCTTTGACACTTGAAACTCCAAATTACCATTGACCACCACTGGAGGAGGAGGTAGAGGTGATGGTATGACTGGTGCCACGTACCTCTTAAGTAATGACTTGTGGAACACATTATGAATTTTAAACGTAGGAGGGAGGTCCAGACGAAATGCCACAGGATTAATTATGGAACTGATCCTGTACGGCCCGATGAATCTGGGGCCCAGCTTCCAGGAGGGAACTTTAAGTTTTATATTCCTGGTAGACAACCATACCAGATCGTTCACATTAAGATCTGGACCAGAAACTCTCCTCCTATCAGCCATACGTTTATAACGGTTCCCCATAGCACTCAGATTATTCAATACACCTCTCCACACTGAAGCAAGTGACGACGAGAAACGCTCCTCCTCAGGAACCCCAGAAGGGCCCCCCCCATTGAAAGTACAAAACTGGGGATGAAAACCATATGCCCCAAAAAACGGGGATTTACCAGTGGACTCGCTCCGCCTGTTGTTAAGAGCGAACTCTGCCAGAGGCAAGAAAGAAGACCAGTCCTCCTGGTTCTCTGAGACAAAACACCGAAGATAAGTCTCTAGGCTTTGATTCAGACGCTCTGTCTGACCATTGGTCTGCGGATGAAAAGCCGAGGAAAATGACAATTGCATCCCCCGACGTAAACAAAATGCCCTCCAAAACTTGGACACAAACTGAGACCCCCTATCTGACACCACATCAGAAGGCAACCCATGAAGTCTCACAATCTCCCCAATGAACACCTGCGCCAGAGTTTTAGCATTAGGGAGGGCAGGAAGAGCAATGAAATGTGCCATCTTACTGAACCTGTCAACAACCACCAGTATGACCGTCTTCCCTGACGACTGAGGAAGGTCCGTGATGAAGTCCATAGACAAATGAGTCCATGGACGCTCCGGAAGTTTCAAGGGTAAGAGGGTCCCAGATGGACGGGTATGAGGGGTCTTAGAGCGAGCACAAACCCCACAGGACGCGACAAAAGTTAAAACATCTTTATTAACGTTAGGCCACCAAAACCGGCGAGAAAGGAGATCTAAAGTAGCCTTACTCCCTGGATGTCCTGCTAAAGCAGAATTATGATGTGCCTCAATAACCTTTTGTCTCAACTGATTTGGGACAAACAGTCTCCCTGGAGGTCCTGCAGGGGCGTCCCCCTGAGCCTCTAATACCTCCTCCTCAAGCTCAGAACATACAGCCGACACTACCACCCCCTCCTGAAGGATAGGAATCGGGTCATCCGTTTTCCCAGCCCCTGGGAAACTGCGAAACAAGGCATCAGCCTTAACATTCTTAGATCCAGGGCGATAAGTGACAACAAAATTAAACCTGGTAAAAAACAACGACCATCGAGCTTGTCTGGAATTCAGACGCTTAGCAGATTCCAAATACAGCAGGTTCTTGTGATCAGTAATGACGGTGACCGGGTGGACTGCCCCCTCCAAAAAGTGACGCCATTCTTCAAAAGCCAACTTAATGGCCAAAAGTTCCCTATTGCCGATATCATAATTCCTTTCGGCGGACGACAATTTCTTAGAAAAGAAAGCGCACGGATGCCATTTACCAGGGGACGGACCCTGGGACAATATTGCACCCACCCCTACGTCAGACGCGTCCACCTCCACAACGAACGGCTGTGATGCATCTGGTTGGATGAGAACGGGTGCCGAAGCAAAACATTTTTTCAAAGAGGAAAAAGCTTGGCAAGCTTTGTCCGACCATTTAGAAAAATCCGTCCCTTTTCTTGTCATGTCAGTGAGAGGTTTGACAACAGATGAGAAATTACAAATAAATTTCCGGTAGTAGTTAGCAAACCCCAGAAAACGCTGCAGAGCCTTAAGATCCTCTGGCTGATCCCATTCAAGCACTGCTCTCACCTTTTCAGGGTCCATACGGAAACCGGAGGCTGACACCAAGAAACCCAAAAACTGAAGTTCCTGTACGGCGAATACACACTTTTCCAGTTTGGCGTATAGTTTATTGTCTCGCAAGATCTGCAACACCTGTCTCACATGCTCCTGGTGAGACACAAGATCTGGCGAGTAAATTAAAATGTCATCCAAATATACGACCACAAACAGCCCCACCAGATGACGAAAAATGTCATTAACAAAATGTTGGAATACTGCTGGTGCAGTAGTCAGACCAAAAGGCATGACAAGGTTCTCATAATGTCCCTCCGGCGTGTTAAACGCCGTTTTCCACTCATCCCCCTCTTTTATCCTAATCAGATTATACGCCCCCCTGAGATCCAATTTAGAGAACCATTTGGCGCCAACAATTTGATTGAAGAGATCAGGAATCAGAGGGAGTGGATACGGATCTCGAACAGTAATCCGATTAAGTTCGCGGAAATCCAAGCAAGGGCGTAGGCCTCCATCTTTCTTCTTCACAAAGAAGAACCCCGCGGCTACTGGGGAAGATGAAGGTCTAATATGCCCTTTGGCCAGACTTTCCGAAATATAATCTTTCATAGCCTGCCTCTCAGGACCAGAAAGGTTATATAACCTAGCTTTAGGTAACTTAGCATCAGGAAGTAAATTAATAGAACAGTCATATACGCGATGAGGAGGCAACTCCTGACACCCCTCCTCAGAGAACACATCCCCAAAGTCCTCCAAAAAAGGAGGCAAAGTACTAGGCACGACCGCACTGATGACTGTGTTCATGCAGTTACTTTTGCAAAACTCACCCCATTGGCTTATCTCTCTGGACTGCCAATTAATCACAGGGTTATGTTTAACCAACCAAGGAAGTCCCAACACAATAGGAGTAGGTAGACCCTCCAACACATAACAAGATAATAGTTCCCTATGTATTGCCCCTACCCGAAGGTCAATGTTATGAACCTCATGAACAAAGCTACCTTGGCCGAGAGGCCTGGCGTCAATGGAGAATATAGGGATCGGTTTGACCAATACACTCAGATGCATACCTTGAGCCTGAGCAAACTGAGCGTCAACCAGATTAGCCCCGGACCCACTATCAAGAAGAACAGAAAATCTCTCCACTCTCGTACCAACCACCACCTCCACTGGTACAAGGAACTGAGAAGAACTAGCGGACGAAATACATACTCCCAGGTTGTCGTCCACCACACAACCTGGGATTAACAGTTTTCCGGCGACTTCTTGCTCAACAAGGCACGGGACGGACATCCCCCAACAAAATGTCCCTCTTTCCCGCAGAAGAAACACCTTCTAGTCCTGCGGCGTACCGCCAATCCCCTCCTACGAAATGATGTCCCTCCCAACTGCATAGGCTCCTCCGAACAAACAAGGGGAACCTCAACATAAGGGACTTTAGTAGTAGGTGGAGTAACAACAGGGGGCGGAGTTACCTCGCACCTCTCCCGGAGCCGTCTATCAGTACGGATAGCCAGGGCCATAGCAGCCTCCAGTGATGGAGGAGAATCATACTGAGCCAAAACGTCCTTTAATTTGTCAGAAAGCCCATGACAAAACTGGCTCCTAAGAGCTGGGTCATTCCACTGAGTATCTGTGGCCCATCTACGGAACTCAGAAGCAAATTCCTCCGCCGGACGATCCCCCTGCTGTATCTTACGTAATTTTGTCTCAGCAAGAGAGACCCGATCTGGATCATCATATACCAAACCCAGGGCAGTAAAAAATCGATCTACTGACTGTAGAGCCGGGGATCCCGGAGGAAGGGAAAATGCCCAGGATTGAGGGTCCCCTTGTAGGAGCGAGATAACAATTCCCACTCTCTGCTCTTCACTCCCTGATGATCGAGGCCGAAGCCGAAAATACAATTTACATGCTTCCCTGAAGGTAAAAAATTTGTCTCGCCCACCAGTGAACCTGTCCGGGAGAGCTACTTTAGGTTCAAATTTGGTTTGCTCCGAGGGAGACAAAACTTTGGACTTAATGTCCGTCAGCTCCATGGATAATCCCTGCAACTGCAGAGCCAGCTGGGCTACTGGATCCATGGCAACTGGGAATAATTTTATGGGCCAGTGAAAATGTCACGCGGTCTTATGATATGTGTACGATGTCAGTAAACTATTCTTACAGAAACAACACTCTATACAACATATAGATTAGCAACATCAGCATGTAAGTATAGAATAGAATTACCTGACACGATATCCGTTGAACTCAGGATTAATCTTGAGGACTTGATACACTGTCACAGGAAAGAGGAGGCCCGGGGTCTAACCTGACCCTAAACTGGGGTCCTAACTAATCCCTCACCTTGGAGGTACTGATAATGGTTCAGAGGTCCAAGTCTCCAGCCTAACCCTGTCTCCTATCAGTCCCTGAACCCTGTAATCAGTCCTAAGAAGGATTCTGATTACCACCAAAGGAATATGGGCTGATCTCTGCTAAATACACAGATTAGCAATATAAGACAGACTGGAGAAAACACAGACTTGCATACACACTCAAACACAGAAGGAACATAAATGATCTGGGATATTAAACTCTAAGCAAGGTGAGCTTAAAACAACTAAGGAGCTCTTTAACTTAAGTCTATACAGATACAATCCTATCTGTGGTCTGCATGAAGAATTTCACTGGCAACTCCCAAAACAGACCACCAGAGATTTAAAGGAAACCAATCAACAAATAATTAATTGCAGCCGGGAGAAACTGCACCCAGTCCCAGAACTGAGCACAGACAGAATTAACTCCCTAACTGCCAAACACAAAGAAACAGCAACTCAGCTGTGAGAAGTCAGAATGTGCAACCGCGACGATCTTCGTGGCGATGCACACATGACAGGTCAACCGTGTCGAAAGCTGCAGAAAGGTCGAGAAGAATGAGCAGAGAGTGGTCACCGTTACGTTTTGCTGTCAGAAGGTCATTGGTCACTTTGATGAGTGCAGTTTCAGTCGAATGTAGGTGTCGGAAGCCGGACTGTGAAGGGTCTAGGAGGGAGTGAGTGGAGAGGTAACGGGTAAGGCGGGAGTAGACTAGGCACTCCAAAAGTTTAGAGATGAAGGGGAGATTGGAGACCGGTCTGTAGTTGTTTGTGCAGGAAGGGTCGAGAGCGGGTTTCTTTAGTAGTGGAGTAATGATGGAGTGTTTGAAGGAGGATGGGAAAATGCCAGAGGAGAGTGAGAGATTAAAGATTGTAGTTAGGTGAGTTGTGACAACTGGAGAGAGAGACTGGAGGAGGTGTGAGGGAATGGGGTCGGTAGTGCATGTAGTCGGACGAGAGGAAGAGAGGAGTCTGGAGACTTCTTCTTCTGTGATGGGATCAAATGTGGAAATTGAGCCAGGGGAAATGCAGGGAGGGATGGGAGTCACAGCACTTGGTGGTTGAGAGCAAATTTCCTGACGGATAGTATCTATTTTTCTATAAAGTGGGAGGCCAGGTCGTCAGCACAAATGTCTGTGATAGCGGCTTGTGCTTTTGGCCTGAGGAGGGAGTGAAAAGTGTCAAAAAGTTTCTTGGGGTTGTTGGCTAGTGAGGGGATCAGGGTGGTGAAGTAGGTCTGTTTGGTGAGGTGAAGGGCAGCATTATAAGTTCTTAACATGAATTTAAAGTGGATGAAGTCTTCTGGTGTGCAGGTTTTTCTCCAAAGGTGTTCAGCACTCCTAGAGCATCGCTGAAGAAGTTGAGTTTGCAGTGTGAGCCAGGGCTGTTTTACTGTGTGTTTGGAAGTTCTGAGGGTGAGCGGTGCTACTTGGTCAAGGGTGCTTCTAAAAGTGTCATTGTAGTGATGAACAGCCAGATTAGGACAAGAAAAAGAGGAGATTGGGGACAGCGATGAGTGTAGGGAGTCTGAAAGTGTCTGAGGGTTAATGGCTTGTAGATTTCTGAATGTGTGGTAGGTAGGAGTGCGCTGGGTGGTCAAGGATTTGTGAGGGTGAAGGAGAGAATGTTGTGGTCAGAGAGTCGAAGCGGTGAATTATTTAGGTGGGAGATTGAACAAAGGCGGACAAAGACCAGGTCAAGGGTGTTACCATCCTTGTGTGTCTCAGAGGTTGAAAGCTGTGAGAGGCCTAGAGAAGTGGTTAGTGGTAGAATCTGAGATGCAGATGTGGAAGTAGGACTGTTAATGGGGATGTTGAAGTCTCCAGGGATAAGGGTTGGTAGTTCTGAGGACATGAAGTGCGGCAGCCAGGCTGAGAAGTGGTCAAGGAAATGGGTGGGCGAGCCTGGGGGCCGATATATGACCGCTACTCTGAGGGAGAGGGGACGGAAGAGCCTGATGGTGTGGACCTCAAAAGAAGGGAATGAGAGTGATGGAATTGGGGGGATGACCTGGAAAGTGCATTGTGGGGACAGGAGTATGCCAACTCCACCACCATGTCTGTTTGTGGGTCTCAGGGAATGGGAGAACTGTAAGCCACCATAGGAAATGGCAGCAGGGGAGACCGTGTCAGAATCCTGAATCCAGGTTTCAGTGAGGGCCAACAGATGAAGAGAGTTGTTCAGAAAGTAGTTGTGCAGGAAGGATAGCTTGTTGCATACAGACCGTGGATTCCAGAAAACTACAAAACAACAAAGATTATCTTTTAAGTAGAAACAGATTATTGAACAAATTGAAACAAGTTATTCAACATTTATTTAGCCTCCATTGACAGAACAGTAGAATCATTATCGTGCTGTATCAGAATACTAGAGCAAGGGGAAAACGGAAATTCTTGATGCAATAACGCAACTGCCCCACAACAAAGGTGAACTGTACTACAATGATGGGAACAGGATTAATTAACAGGATTAATTGTCCAATGTCTGATGCCAGACTTCTTCAAACATCAAATGCCTGCTGGAGATCATTAGCGCTCAAGAAAAACCAAGAACAAAAATTAAGTTTTTTTTTTTAAAGGAGTCGCTGGGCCCATATGTGAATTGTGAATCTTTCTTACTACAGTCTCCAATTTGTGTTGGTGTCATCAGAACTTATTCTTAAATGCAGGTGGTTGGATGACTGCTGATTACCCTGAGGATTTAAAGAGTACTTTTAAGATTGTATCAGGATCAACTTCAGCTGGAAGATTTTAAGCAACACTGGAGGAGGAGAAGGTTGTGTTTTCTTCTCATTCACCTTCCTTCTTTGATGAGGTGTCACTTAATCTTAGAAGTATGGGCTGGTCTGATGTTATCACACTACCATTCAAAGGAAGATTGCATTTCATTGGTTGTCCATCTAGGTATTTGTTATATTTTTTGTGGGCCCAACTGCATCTTCCTTTCTTAAAAACACAACCTCTGCAACTCCGGAACTCAACAAGCAGTTGCGATTCAAGGCACCGCATACACAGAAAAGCTCCACGATATCTTCCTCTGTGACTCTTGGATGCAAATTATTAATGGTCATTTTTGTGCCTTATAAAGGGCTAAAGACAGACTCTTTTGTAGTGGTCCCTACTGATGAACTGGCCTCCTTTGGGACAGGTGTCCGTGACACGTTGGATAGAGCCTTTGTGTGCAATAAAGGTGGCAAAGTCTTGTGCTGAGTAGACATGGGAGCTGTGTATGCATCATTCTGTACCACTTTAGTAAGAGGTAAAGTTTGCCCAAGAGAAAATGAATTTCCAGACAATCACGGCCTTTTTCGCACAGTGTTGGCAGCTGTGATTTTCATCTTCTTGGTGGAGACGTGGGAAAGTTCCAAGTCATCATCAATGCCATCATCATCCATATCTTATAAAGAGGAAATCTGTGGTTTCCCAGGTTTGTGGTTAACTACATTTATTGGCATTCCATTAACAGTGTTTGTTACACCTGAAAAAATAGTTTTCGGCTGTGAAATTTGGATGGTCTTGGTAATATGTATGGTGAAGATGAAGAACCTTGTGCCATGGGTGAGTTGATAGTTATGGCTGGTGCACTTCTCTTTAAGCATCTCATGAGCATCTTGAACTTTACCCTTTATACGGACATGCATCTTTGGCAACCAATTTCTCATGGGCATCTTTTATGCTGAGCTCGAGATGCGCATCTATTACACCTATCTTCTGAGGGGCATCAAACACATTTTGTTAATTGGTGGTGAGTAAACGACTAATCATTGTAGGCTGGATCCTGGATCTCATACCAGCCCCCCTGTTATTAATCCTGTACATTCCCATTCCTGCTGTCACCATGCTCCTTTTCCTGATCACTTCATCCAACGATGAACAATTTCTGCTAAAAGCCTGCACCTTCCCAGCAGCAACTATGTAAGAAACCTCGTTATTGTTTTCAAGGGTGTTTATGATGCCCGTAAAAATCAAAGTTTACACAGTATGTTGATGTGTACCCCACAGGGGAAATGTTTGTCAGCCCATACACTTAGTGTATATGCATTACAAGTATAGAAGACCCGCTCCTTTAAACTGGGAAGACATTTTTCGGAGGCTATCCTCCAGGTCTCTTCCGACACCACCACTAGATCAAAAGGGTGAACGTGTTCGGTGATGCCACAGCCATGTTGTTTTGAAGGGTGTTTATGATGCCCATAACAAAAATGTTTACACAGTATGTTAATGTGTACCCCCTCAGGGGGAAATGTTTGTCAGCCCATACACTTAGTGTATGGGCATTACAAGTATAGGAGACCAGCTTCTTTAAACTGGGAAGACATTTTTCGGAGGCCATCCTCCAGGTCTCTTCCAACACCACCACTAGATCACCAGGGTGAACGTGTTCCGTGATGCAACAGCCACGCTATTGTTTTGAAGGGTGTTTATGATGGCCCTAACAAAAATATTGACACAGTTTGTTAATGTGTACTTACCAGGGGGAAATGTTTTTCAGCTCATACATTTTGTTATGGGTTTTACAAGTATAGGAGACCCGCTCCTTTCTAATGGTAAAAAAATTTTAAGAGGCTCCTCCTTTTTGTTTCTTCAAAGGGGATAGGGGTGCTTGCAAATTTGGGGCAGGCCTTGCATTCCCTTCATAACCAAACAGTATTGGAGACCTAGTTCCTAATAATGCGAATAGTAGGGGTTGGTCAGCTGCATCAACAATGCAATTCTCCACTTTTGGGTCTTTGTCTTCAACACTGCAATTCTACACTTTAGTTTCTTCAGCCACAACACTGAAATGCTCCACTGCCAGGTGTTCTTTAGCCTCAATACTGCAATGCTCCACTGTTATGTCTTCAGCCTCATCACTGCAATTCTCCACTGCAGTTTCTTCAGCCTCAACACTGATATTCTCCACTGCAGGTTTTCCAGACTCAACACTGACATTCTCCACTGCCGGGTCTACATCCTCAAAACGGACATTCTCCAATGCAGATTCTTCAGGCTCAACAGTTCACTGCATAGTCAAACAGTATTGAGTACCAAATTAATAGGAACAATGCTTTCACGTGTCCATCCAGTATGTAGGTTCAAAGAGTTATTGGGGTGCGTGTAATTTTGGGGCATGGCAGTCCTTGAATTCAATGCATAGGCAAACAGTATGGCAGAACCAAATAAAGAATAATGGGAACTTTGCTTTCATCTGGCCATTCTTGCGTTGGTTCAAATAGTTATTGGAGTGTGTGTAACGTTGTGGCAGGGCAGGCCTTGCATTCAATGCATAGTGAAACAGTGTGACAGCACCAAATAAAGAATAATGGGAAATTTGCTTTCATATGGCAATCCAGTACATTGGTTCAATGGGGTATTAGGGTGAGTGTAACTTTGGGCATGGCAGGCCTTACATTAAATCATGGGAAACATGTGGCAGACAAATAAAGAATAATGGAAATTTGCTTTATATGGCATCCAAAGTGTTCAAAGGGGTATTAGGGTGGTGTAACTTTGGGCAGGCAGGCCTTCATTAATCATGGCAAAATATGGCAGTACAAATAAAATAATGGAACTTTGCTTTCATGGCCATCCATACGTTCTTAAAGGGGTATTAGGGTGCGTGTAACTTTGGGGCAGGGCAAGCCTTGCATTCAATGCATAGGCAAACAGTATGGCAATACCAAATAAAGAATAATGGGAATTTTGGTTTCATGTGGCCATCCAGTACGTTGCTTTAAAGTGGTATTGAGGTGTGTGTAACTTTGGGGCAGGTCAGGCCTTGCATTCAATGCATAGGCAAACAGTATGCAGTACCCAATAAAGAATAATGGGAACTATGCTTTCATGTGGCCATCCATTACGTTGGTTCAAAGGGGTATTGGAGTGTGTGTAATGTTGGGTAGGGCAGACCTTGCATTCATTGCATAGGCAAACAGTGTGACAGTACCAAATAAAGAATAATGGGAACTTTGCTTTTATGTGGCCATCCAGTGCATTGGTTCAAAGGGTAATGGGATGAGTGTAACGTTGGGGCAGGGCAGGCCTTGCATTCAATGCATATGTAAACAGTATGGCAGTACCAAATAAAGAATAATGGGAACTTTGCTTTCATGTGGCCATCCAGTACGTTGCTTCAAAGGGATATTGGGGTGAGTGTAACTTTGGGGCCCTCCTGTATGTGTCGTCAAAGGGGTATTGGGGTGAGTCCTAATTTTTGGCACCCTAGCCACTCACTACATAGGCAATAACAGTTTAGAAGACCCACTGTTTAATAATGGGAACAACAAAGCATACCCGGCTGTTGGCCCTTTAAGGATATTAACCCCTTCAAGACCCAGCCTATTTTGACCTTAAAGACCTTGCCATTTTTTGCAATTCTGACCAGTGTCCCTTTATGAGGTAATAACTCAGGAACGCTTCAACGGATCCTAGCGATTCTGAGATGTTTTTTCGTGACATATTGGGCTTCATGGTAGTGGTAAATTTAGGTCGATAATTTTTGCGTTTATTTGTGAAAAAAATGGAAATTTGGCGAAAATTCTGAAATTTTGTAATTTTCAAATTTTTAATTTTTATTCTGTTAAACCAGAGAGTTATGTGGCACAAAATAGTTAATAAATAACATTTCCCACATGTCTACTTTACATCAGCACAATTTTGAGAACAACATTTTTTTTTGTTAGGAAGTTATAAGGGTTAAAAGTTGACCAGCGATTTCTCATTTTTACAGCAAAATTTACAAAACCATTTTTTTTAGGGACCACCTCACATTTGAAGTCACTTTGAGGGGTCTATATGGCAGAAAATACCCAAAAGTGACACCTTTATAAAAACTGCACCCCTCAAGCTACTCAAAACTACATTCAAGAAGATTATTAACCCTTCAGGTGCTTCACAGGAACTAAAGCAACGTGGAAGGAAAAAATGGACATTTTAATTTTTCCAACAAAAATTTTTTTTAGCATCAATTTTTTCATTTTTACATGGGCATCAGGATAAAATGGATCCTAAAATTTGTTGGGCAATTTCTCCTGAGTACACAGATACCTCATATGTGGTCATAAACCACTGTATGGGCGCACGGCAGGGCTCAGAAGGGAAGGAGCGCCATTTGACTTTTTGAATGGAAAATATGCTGGAATATTTAGCGGTTGCCATGTCGAATTTGGAGAGTTCCTGTGTGCCTAAACATTGGAGCTCCCCCACAAGTGACCCCATTTTGGAAACTAGACCCCCTAAGGAACTTATCTAGATGCATAGTGATCACTTTGAACCCCCAGGTGCTTCACAAATTGATCTGTAAAAAAATGAAAGTACTTTTTTTTCACAAAAATTTTCTTTTAGCCTCAGTTATTTTCATTTTCACATGGGCAACAGTATAAATTGGATCCTAAAATTTGTTGGGCAATTTCTCCTGAGTACACAGATACCTCATATGTGGTCATAAACCACTGTTTGGGCGCACTGCAGGGCTCAGAAGGGAAGGAGCGCCATTTGACTTTTTGAATGGAAAATATGCTGGAATATTTAGCGGTTGCCATGTCGCATTTGGAGAGTTCCTGTGTGCCTAAACATTGGAGCTCCCCCACAAGTGACCCCATTTTGGAAACTAGACGCCCTAAGGAACTTATCTAGATGCATAGTGAGCACTTTGAACCCCCAGGTGCTTCACAGAAGTTTATAACGCAGAGCCGCGAAAATAAAAAATCATTTATTTTCTCAAAAAATGATTTTTTAGCCCACTGTTTTTTATTTTCACAATGGTTACAGGAGAAATTGGACCCCAAAAGTTGTTGTCCAGTTTCTCCTGAGTACGATAGTACCCCATATGTGAGGGGGAACCACTGTTTGGGCACACGTCAGGGCTCGGAAGGGATGTAGTGACGCTTTGAAATGCCGACTTGATGGAATGGTCTGCGGGCATCTTGTTACGTTTGCAAGCCCCTGATGTGCCTAAACAGTAGAAACTCCCCACAAGTGACCCCATTTTGGAAACTAGACCCGGCAAAGAACTTATCTAGATGTGTGGTGAGCACTTTGAACCCCAAGGGCTACACAGAAGTTTATAACGCCCGGGCATGAAAATAAAAAAATCATATTTTTTCCACAATCAGGATCTTTTAGTCCCCAATTTTTTTTATTTTCCCAAGGGTAACATGAGAAATTAGACCCAAAAGTTGTTGTCCAATTTGTCCTGAGTATGCTGATATCCCATATGTGGGAGAAAAGTACTGTATGGGCACACGTCGGGGCTCGGATGGGAAGTAGTGACGTTTTGGCATAAAGGGAGCACTGTTTGACTTTTTGAACGCGAAATCCGCCGCGGATCAGCAGCGAAATCAGCCGCGGATCAGCAGCGAAATCAGCCGCGGATCAGCAGCGAAATCCGCCGCGGATCAGCAGCGAAATCCACCGCGGATCAGCAGCGAAATCCGCCGCGGATCAGCAGCGAAATCAGCCGCGGATCAGCAGCGAAATCAGCCGCGGATCAGCAGCGAAATCCGCTGCGGATCCGCAGCGAATCAGCAGCAAAATCAGTCGCGGATCAGCAGCGAAATCCGCCGCGGATCAGCAGCAAAATCAGCTGCGGATCCGCAGCGAATCAGCAGCGAAATCCGCCGCGGATCAGCAGCGAAATCAGCCGCGGATCAGCAGCGAAATCAGCCGCGGATCAGCAGCGAAATCTCCCGCGGATCAGCAGCGAAATCCGCCACAGCGGAAATCTAGCAGCGAAATCCGCCGCGAATCCGCAGCGAAATCCGCCGCGGATCAGCAGCGAAATCCGCCGTGGATCAGCAGCGAAATCAGCCGCGGATCAGCAGCGAAATCAGCCGCGGATCAGCAGCGAAATCAGCCGAGGATCAGTAGCGAAAATCAGCCGCGGATCAGCAGCGAAATCAGCCGCGGATCCGCAGCGAAATCCGCTGCGGATCCGCAGCGAATCAGCAGCAAAATCAGTCGCGGATCAGCAGCGAAATCCGCCCGAATCAGCAGCAAAATCAGTCGTGGATCAGCAGCGAAATCCGCCGCGGATCCGCAGCGAAATCCGCAGCGGATCAGCAGCGAAATCCCCGCGAATCAGCAGCGAAATCCGCCACGAATCAGTAGCGAAATCATCCGCGGATCCGCCGCGGATCAGCAGCGAATCCGCCGCGGATCAGCAGCGAAATCCGCTGCGGATTCGCAGCGAAATCAGTCGCGGATCTGCAGCGAAATCAGTTGCGGATCCGCAGCGAAATCAGTTGCGGATCAGCAGCGAAATCCGCGGCGGATCAGCAGCGAAATCAGCGGGATCAGCAGCGAAATCAGCCGCGGATCAGCAGCGAAATCAGCCGCGGATCAGCAGCGAAATCCGCCGCGGATCTGCAGCGAAATCCGTCGCGGATCCGCAGCGAAATCCGCCACACATTGCGTATTTTGCTGCGGATCCGCGGCGTATTTTGCTGCGGATCCGCGGCGGATTTCGCTGCTGATCTGTGGCGGATATCGCTGCGCATCCGCGGCTGATTTCGCTGCTGATCCGCCGCGGATTAGCAGCGAAATCCGCCGCGGATCCGCAGCAAAATACGCCGCGGATCCGCAGCAAAATCCGCAACGTGTGCACAGGGCCTAATAGGAAAAAAAAAAAAAAATCTTTATTTTTTTTATTTGTCCCTACCTATGAAAAAGGGGGGGGTTCATTTACTTTTTTTTATTTTGATCACTGTGACAGTTTATCACAGTGATCAAAATAAATTTTTGGACACTGGGGGGCGCAATGCGCATGCGCCGGCCGGCGGGCGCACTGCGCATGCGCCCGCCATTTTCCAAGATGGCGGCGCCCATGAAGAGGCCCGGGCGGACGCCGGGACCGATCCAGGGACATCGGTGGATCGGGAGAGGTGAGTAGGGTGGTTGGAAGGTTAGGGGGGGGGATTGGAAGGTGGGGGCACCGGAGCAAAGGAGGAGGGGAGCTGTTAGTGACGGCGGTGACCGATCGCTGCCATCTTTCGGTGGCGGCGGCCGATCGCCGCCGTGACTACGTGTGGGGGGGTCAGGTCTCGGTGTCCAGCCATGGCCGATGCTATTGCAGCATCGGCCATGGCTGGATTGTAATATTTCACCAATTAAATTGGTGAAATATTACAGATTGCTCTGATTGGCTGTTTCACTTTTAACAGCCAATCAGAGCGATCGTGGCCACGGGGGGGTTAAGCCAACCCCCCTGTGGTGAAGCACAAAGGGTCCTGTAACTGCGGGTCTGGTGACCTTTGAGTGACCCCGGTCTCCCGGCCCGCAGGAACGCGATCCTTTCATGACGCAAGGTATGCGTCATAGGTCGGATTGGCACCGACTTTCATGACGCATACGCTGTGTCAAAGGTCGGGAAGGGTTAATGCTGCCTGATGCCTCTATAAAAATAGGCTTCATGACTTTCAGAGTCCCTCCTTCATAAATGAAACAGGATATGTCTGATGATGTGTCACACACCACATGGCCAGCTAAGGTTGTTAAATGTTTAAAATGATATTTCCCTGTGAATGCATTTGTATTGGTTGAAAGCAATGTTAAAATTGACAAACGCATCAAAAATGCTACATGTGAATATAGCCCAAGTTCTGGAGGTAAATTTATTTTTTGGGTTATTTATTTTGCCTTACCCTGGAATCATTACGCTGGAAAAGATATTCCTTAACATATTTCCCTGGAAAATCCATTTTGGTTTAGTTTTTGTATGTTTTAGTGTGCGCCTGTAAAAGTGGCGTAACATTCTGACAACATTGCTCACAGCATTGACCTAGGAGTCAGAAATGCTTCCAGGGGTCTTCCCCATGATGATCACATGTCATTTCTGCACTGTTCCCAAATATTTCCAACATTTTGATACCCTAAAAAGAGCTCCAGTCATGGCAAAAAAGCTTGGGTTTCCCCTAGACTTACATTGGGCTCGTTGCTCGGGTCAAGCACCTTAGCATTCCAATTTGCTCGACCTGAGCATTTTAGTGCTCGCTCACCACTACTCCTATACCTTATAACTGGTTGGGACATCATTAGCAGCAACAACTGCAATCAAGCATTTGCGATAACTGGCAGTGAGTCTTTTACAATGCTCTGGAGAAATTTTGGCCCACTCATCTGTGCAGAACTGTTGTAATTCAGCAACAATGGAGAGTTTCCGAGCTTGAATCATCTTTTTAAGATCATGACACAGCATCTCAATCGGATTACATTTTAAGTTGAATGCAGCAGGTCGGATAGGACCTTTGTCAGATGTGACATCATTTTAAGTGTGACATCTTTAAATTGTTACATCAGAAATATACCTGAATGGTAACCCATGGTATATTCCCCTTCATGCTGTCATGTCCTGATCTATCTTCTTTCATCCACAGGTACGTCTGAACTATCTCTCAATCCGGAATACCCACTGCACCCAGAATTCTATGTACTCCTCTCTCTCTGTTTTAACTGGTACGTCTAAACTATCTCTCAATACAGAATACCCACTGCACCCCAGAATCCCATGTACTCCTCTCTCTCTGTTTTAACCGGTACATCTAAACTATCTCTCAATATAGAATACCCACTGCACCACAGAATCCCATGTACTCCTCTCTCTCTGTTTTAACCGGTACATCTGAACTATCTTGCAATCCAGAAAACCCACTGCACCCCAGAAACCCATGTGTTATGATTTGGTAGCTGAGGAGGACAGGAGCAAAATATTGCCAAAGCAGCAAGACCTAATGGGTTGCAAATCCCTAAACTAACCGCACAACTAGAAGTAGCGGTGGAGCGTACCTACAGTGATCCTAGACGCCTTCGCACAGCCGGAGAATTAGCCACGCCTGAAGATAGAAAGAGAAAGCTAACTGCCACGGAGTAAAGCCCCCAAAGAAATAGGAAGCCCCCAAACATGTAATGGGGGTTAGAGGAGAGGAAAACACAAACACAGACAGAAAATAGAATGAGCAAATGTAGGGGCCCAAATCTGTCTAGAAAGTAAGTATAGGAGAAAATTCTGTCTGCAACCCAGAAAAACCCTAATAAAAATACCAGCACTTCTGATTACAAAAAACCTGAGACCACACGATCTCGACCACCCATAGCAGATCTCTGGTGTGACACACAGCTACCCAGCAATAAAAATATCAATGGAACAGAGAACAAGTGCAAATACAAAATGAGAACAGAGGGCAGCGCAAGCCCCAAAGGCGACCTGGCTGAAGTCCAAGGCAAGACTGCAAAAAGCAAGACAAATCCAACAACAGAAAAAAAAAACAGAAAGTCACTTATCTGAATGATAGCAGGAAAGCAAGCTGAAATTCCAACAAAGACCTGGAAGCAGCAATTGATTACCGGCGAGGATCATGGGAGATCAGCTCACTTATATCAGGCCAGTCAGCCCCACCTGACACCCATTCCTTAATTGGTTCAATACCCTCAGCAACCACCGGAGGGAGCCTCAGCTCCGAAGTCGTCTCCAACACATTCACAACAGTACCCCCCCCTTGAGGAGGGGTCACCGAACCCTCATGTGCGCAACCAGGCCAATCAGGATGAGCTCGGTGATAGGCACGAATAAGTCTCCTAGCATGGATGTCCGAAGCAAACACCCAAGAATTGTCCTCCTGACCATAAACTCTCCACTTAACCAAATACTGGAGTTTCCGCCTAGCAAAACGAGAATCCAATATTTTCTCAACCACATATTTCTCAACAAATATTGAACTCTTAGCAGTTAGCCTCAGGCCCTACTATTTACCTAGAGAATTTTCCGTTTGCATTACAGTAGTCCTATATATCCCTCCATCCGCAAACCAAGAGGCGGCTGGGAAAGTATTGTCAGGGGTGTTAGACTGCATTCAGACAAAGCACCTAAACTCGTTAACTGTAATCTCTGGGGACTTTAACAGAGCCATGATCTCAAAGGCTCTTGCAAAAGTTCTATCAATATGTAAAATGTGCCACAAGGGAAAGCAGTATATTGGATCTCCTCTTTGTGAATGTTAAAGACGCCTATTCATCGTCTGCATTACCCCCTCTGTGGAAATCAGACCACAACCTCATATTATTGTCTCCATCATACCAACCTGTTGTCAGTAAACAGCCAGTGACAATTAAATTAATTAGGAAGTGGACTCCAGCGGCAGAGAAGACTCTACGAGACTGCTTTGACCTCATAGACTGGGAGGTGATATGCGACAGGGGAGAGCATGATGATGTAAATGATATTGTCGGGCGAGTAACGGATTATATAAATTTTTGTACTGACACTGTTGTACCAGCTAAAAAGATTCGATGTTATGCAAATAACAAGCCTTGGATTACAAAATAATTGAAACACTTACTAACAAGAAAAAACTGTCATTTAAAATGAAGGATACTAAGAAACTGAAATTGATACAAAGGGACTTAAAGGGGAAAACTAAGAATGCACGTGAGGCGTTCCGAATTAAATTAGAAAATAAATTGTCACAGAACAATTCCATGGAGGTGTGGTCGGGCATGAAACAGCTAACTGGGTTTAAGGCAAAGTTGGAGCATGGGGAAGTGGATCTGCCCTGGGCTAATGAAATGAATGAGTTTTTCAACAGATTCACCAACACAAGCACAGCATCATCAGAAATGGGGGATGGATCCGGGAAAAGATCTGCGGCATTGACATTAGGGGATAAGCTGCCTGCTTTCACTGTCTCCCAAAGCGACGTGAGAAGACAGTTTAGCAGGCTTGTTATTGGCAAAGCAGCTGGGCCTGATGGCCTCAGCCCACGTGTCCTCAGAGCATGTGCAAACCAACTGTGTACTGTCTTCCAGCACCTGTTTAACTGGAGCCTTCAATCACAGGGGGTACCAGAACTGTGGAAGACCACCTGCCTGGTGCGGGTTCCTAAGACCACTTTTCCAACTTCCCTACACGACTATTGTCCAGTGACCTTAACATCACATGCTATGAAGTCATTGGAGAGAATAATACTCGCCTACTTGTGCCCGAGGGTGAGGGCCTACACTGACCCCCTGCAGTTTGCGTACCAGCAGAGATTGGGGGTGGATGATGCTGTAGCGTCTCCTCTACATACAATGCATTCGTTCTTGGACAATGATGGCACTGCAGTGCGTGCCATGTTTTTTGACTTCTCAAGTGCTTTCAATACCTTACAGCCACCCTTACTACGTAATAAGTTGACTGATATGGCGATAGATGAGGGGATGCTGAACTGGATAAGTGACTACCTGACAGACAGGCCACAGTTTGTAAGGATGGGGGAGGTGGTATCTGGCAGTGTACAGAGCATTGTTGGAGCCCCTCAGGGTACAGTGCTGTCACCCTTCCACTTCACATTGTATACAGCTGACTTTCAGTATAAATCTGATTTTTGTCACCTCCAAAAATTCTCAGATGACTCCGTGATTGTAGGGGGCATTGTGCGGGGCCGGGGGAAGGAGGAATATAGAAGGGTGGTTTCTGACTTTGTGGATTGGTGTCAGACTAACTGTCTAGAACTAAATGTAAAGAAATCCAAGGAGATGGTGGTGAATTATAGAAGGAAAAAGGAGGATTACTTACCGATCACTATTGCTGGCCAGGAGGTTGAGATTGTTGAGAGCTACAAATATTTGGGGGTTCACCTTGACAGTAAACTTGATTGGAGGTGTCATACAGAAAAGGTTTACAAGAAGGGAATGAGCAGACTGTACTTTCTGCGGAATCTCAGGTCGTTCAATGTGTGCAGTAAAATGCTGGAGATGTTCTACCTGTCCGTCGTAGCAAGCGCCATCTTTTTTGCTATCATTTGCTGGGGCAGTAGTGTGCGAGTAGCTGACGCTAATAAGCTCAACAAACTTATCAAGAAGGCAAGTGCAGCTGTTGGCCTCCATCTTGACTCTTTTGAGGAGGTATTGGAGGATAGAATTCAGAAGAAGTGTAGGGCTATAATGAACAATAATACACACCCACTATACGAGCTGTTCTTGAAGCAGAAGAGCACATTCAGCAGCCATCTAATCCTATTAAGGTGCAAGAAGGAGAAATTCAGGAAATTGTTTGTACCTACTGCTATGGGGATGTATAATAATTTCCTAAGGGTGGTAGAAAATAATGACTGATGGCTGGTGTACTAATGTCAATTAACATTGACTTATATACACTTGAACTATCCACTTTTATTTATTATGTAATGTTGGTATACCTGTGCAAGATTTGTGTCCTAATATTTTATGTACTGCTGTTTGTATTGCTGCTGTAATACTGTAATTTCCCCCCGGGATCAATAAAGTGTATCGTATCGTATCGTATCGTACACTCCAAATTGCCCTCAACCAAAACAGGGTCGGGAGGCACAGCCATAGGAACCACTGGCTCGACAAACCTCTTCAATAAGGATTTGTGGAATACGTTATGGATCTTAAATGTCCCTGGAAGAAGCAAATGGAAGGAAACCGGATTAAGAATTTCCATGATCTTATAAGGTCCAATGAACCTTGGCTTAAATTTTGGAGACGCAACCATCATAGGGATATTTCTTGAGGACAACCAAACTAAGTCCCCCACTTTAAAACGAGGACCATCAGTCCTATGCCGGTTGGCAAACTGCTGGGCCTTCTCCTGAGAGAGAGACAACCTCTCCACAACTTGGTCCCAAATCTGCTGCATTCGCTCCACAATAGTCAACACCCGGACAGACAGAAGCCTCCACCTGTCCTGAAGAAAATTGAGGATGAAACCTAGAATTGCAGAAAAAAGGAGACATCAAGGTGGCAGAACTAGCCCTATTATTAAGAGCAAACTCAGCCAAAGGCAAAAAAGAGACCCAGTCATCCTGATCAGCAGACACAAAACATCTCAAATAAGTCTCCAAGGTCTGGTTTGTTCTCTCAGTTTGTCCATTGGTCTGAGGGTGAAATTCAGAGGAGAAAGATAACTGAACTCCAAGTTTAGAACAAAATGTCCTCCAAAATCTGGAAACAAATTGGACTCCTCTGTCAGACACAATGTTCTCTGGAATGCCGTGCAACCGAACTACCTGCTGAAAGAATAAAGTCACCAATTCGGAGGAGGAAGGCATCTTAGGTAGTGGCACAAGATGTATCATCTTGGAAAATCTATCACAGATAACCCAGAGAACGGTCATTCTCTGAGAGACAGGGAGGTCGGAAATAAAATCCATAGAGATATGGGACCATGGCCTCTTGGGCACAGGTAATGGCATTAACAAACCACTAGAGCGAGAGCAAGGTTTGGAACGAGATCAAGTCCCACAGTACTGCACAAAGTCCCTGACGTCACGAGACAAAGTAGGCCACCAAAAGGACCGACTCACCAAATCTCTGGTACCAAAAATACCGGGATGACCAGCCAATGCGGATAAATTAATCTCAGACGTAACATTCTTCCTCTACTGGTCTGGGACAAACAATTTCCCAACACGGCAGCGTTCAGGTTTATACTCCTGACATCCCTCCAGAGCCAGTCTCAAATTGGGCGAGATAGCGGAAAGAACTACACCCTCTTTTAGAATAACAGCAGGCTCAGTTACCTCAGGAGAATCCGCAAAGAAACTCCTCGAGAGGGCATCTGCCTAAAACAAGGCCCACCTGGCCTGTCTAGGTTTAAGTCGCTTGGCTGATTCAAGATAAACCAGGTTCTTATGGTCCGTGAGGACCACCACCTGATGTTTGGCTCCTTCCAGCCAATGTCTCCACTCTTCAAAGGCCCACTTCATAGCCAATAACTCCCGATTTCCCACGTCATAATTACGTTCAGCTGGGGAAAATTTTTGAGAGAAGAAGGCACAAGGGTTACTCTTAGAGGTCTCCGGATCCATTTGGGACAAAACGGCACCTGCCCCAATCTCAGAAACATCAACCTCCACCTGAAATGGTAGAGAAACATCAGGCTGTCGCAGAACAGGAGCAGAAGTGAATCTCTGCTTAAGTTCCTGGAACGCAGAAACTGCCTCAGGAGGCCAATTCACCACATCAGAACCCTTTTTGGTCAAATCAGTCAGTGGTTTCACAATAACGGAGAAATTACCAATAAATTTACGATAAAAATTAGCAAAACCCAAAAATCTCTGAAAAGCCTTCCATGTAGTAGGTTGAAGCCAATCACAAATGGCCTGAACTTTGACCGGGTCCATTTCAATAACAGACGTAGACAAAATGAATCCCAGAAAGGAAACCTTCTGTACGCCAAAAAGACATTTTGATCCCTTCACATACAATGCATTTTCTCTCAAAATCCGGAACACCGTCCGAACATGTTCCACATGAGAGTCCCAGTCGTTGGAAAAAATCAAGATATCGTCCAAATAAACGATCAGAAATTTATCCACGAAATCCCTGAAAATATCATTCATAAAGGACTGGAAGACAGACGGGGCATTAGTGAGCCCAAAAGGCATCACTAGGTACTCAAAATGCCCCTCTGGGGTATTAAACGCCGTCTTCCATTCATCACCGTGCTTGATGCGAATAAGATTATACCCCCCCTGAGGTCAAGCTTGTTAAACAACTTGCACTTTTCACTTTGGAAAATAGGTCAGAAATCAAGGGTAATGGATATTGATATTTAACAGTGATTTTATTCAGGCCTCAATCAACCATCCTTTTTGGCCACAAAGAAAAAGCCGGCGCACAAGGGTGAAGAGGAAATTCTGATATGACCCTTCTCCAAAGACTCCTTGATATAAGAACGCATAGCATCATGTTCAGGTACAGATAAATTATAAAGCCGACCCTTACGAAATTTACCACCTGGCACTAACTCAATAGCGCAATCATAACTCCTGTGAGGAGGCAAGGATGCAGACTTACTCTCACTAAACACATCAGAAAATTTGGTCAAATAGTCAGGGACATCTTGAGACTGGGGGGGAGGCAGAAAAAACATCTTGAGACTGGGGGGGGCAGAAAAAACAGGAGTGTCAGTATTAACACATTGGCAACCCCAACTGGTCACAGACACAGATTTCCAATCCAAAACAGGATTATGAGTCTGTAACCAAAGGGAAACCCAGTACAATAATGTCATGCAAATTATTCAACACCAAAAATTTGCAACTCTCCTGATGGTCTGGGTCAACCCGCATTATCACCTGGGTAGAAAAGTGGGGTTTATTCTCTGCCAAAGGGGTAGAATCAATGCCCAGCAAAGGAATAGACTTCCGAAGGGGTATCATGGGAAACCCACAATGTTTGGCAAAGTCAAAATCCATCAGGTTAATAGCTGCTCCTGAATCAACAAAAGTCTGAGCCGAAAATGTGGACATGGAGAACCTGCTGTGCAGCACTTCCTGAGGACTTAGGCTTCAGGGCAAAAAACAACTTACAGTTTTTTTTTTAAATTCAGTAATTTAGACCGATCCCCCAAAAATAAATCTGGCATGGGGATCCTAGGTTCCACAACCAGTAACCTAGTGATATAGGCAGCAATATTTTGAACCTCAGCGGCGAGCTGCTCAACACGACCTGTCAACTGCACAATCTCCATTGAGGACAAAGAAAAGTTCCTCCTCAGCACCCAGGGAGAAAGAGGGAAAAAATGTAACAAGCAGAAAAAAAAAAAAAAAATGTTCTGACAACTCCCTTTTTTTCCCTTTATACTCACTCTCCTTCCCTTCTTTTGAGTACCATAGAATTTTCAGTCTGGCCATTGATACTGTTATGATTTGGTAGCTGAGGAGGACAGGAGCAAAATACCGCCAAAGCAGCAAGACACCAGATAGGCTGGAACCTAATGGGTTGCAGATCCCTAAACTAACCGCACAACTACAAGTAGCCGTGGAGCGTAGCTACGGTGATCCTAGACGCCTCGGCACAGCTGGAGAATTAGCTACACCTGAAGATAGAAAGAGTAAAGCTAACTGCCACGGAGTAAAGCACCCAAAGAAATAGGAAGCCCCAAACATGTAATGGCGGTTAGACAAGAGGAAAACACAAACACAGACAGAAAATAGAATAAGCAAATGTTGGGGCCCAAATCTGTCTAGAAAGTAAGTACAGGAGAGAAATTCTGTCTGCAACCCAGAAAATCCCTAATAAAAATACCAGCACTTCTGATTACAAAAAACCTGAGACCAAACGATCTCGACCACCTATAGCAGATCTCTGGTGTGACACACAGCTACCCAGCAATAAAAAATTATCAATGGAACAGAGAACAAGTGCAAATACAAAATGAGAACAGAGGGCAGCGCAAGCCCCCAAAGGGGACCCGGCTGAAGTCCAAGGCAAGACTGCAAAAAGCAAGGTAAATCCAACCACAGAAAAAAAAACAGAAAGTCACTTATCTGAATGATAGCATGAAAGCAAGCTGAAATTCCAACAAAGACCTGGAAGCAGCAATTGATTACCGGCGAGGATCATGGGAGATCAGCTCACTTATATCAGGCCAGTCAGCCCCACCTGACACCCATTCCTTAATTGGTTCAATATCCTCAGCAACCACCGGAGGGAGCCTCAGCTCCGAAGTCGTCTCCAACACATTCACAACACCCATGTACTCCTCTTTCTCTGTTTTAATTGGTACATCTGAACTATCTCTCAATCCAGAATACCCATTGCACCCCAGAATCCCATGTACGCCTCTCCTCTGTTTTAACTGGTATGCTGCTGCTTTTTCCCTGACTTTAATTCCATGTAGCATACTTCAAAATTACTGAATGTATGTTGATGTCTGTGCTCCTCACACCTAAGGTACTGTCACACTAAGCGATCGCACCAGCGATCACGACAATGAGATGACCTGGCAGAGATCGTTTGTACATCGCTATATGGTTGCTAGTTACAGTAGCTTCCAAACAGGAAGATCTCATAAATGACACAACAGCGATCAGCGATCTATATAACGACCTCGGCGGTTGTTGGGACCTGTCACACAGCATGTATTGTTAAAGATAACGACCTCGATAGGCGTGATTGAGCGCAACCTATTCCATGCCCTCAGCACAGATTGGTGGTCACTGTATGTCATGACAAGGTATAAATGGCAAAGATGAAGCGCTGTAGCGACTCTGACAGGATCGCAAAACCCCCACACACAATAGTATCCTCGCAACAACGCACAAAGGACTAGAACGTTGGAGTAATTCACAAAGCGCTCTGGAACAATGGATGGGGGCGCAGTTTTCCATTTTCATTTATTGCTGAGGTGATGTTGTGGCCACCAATTGGAGCTGAGGGGCGTTACTAAAGAAAACCTAGTCCCGCCTGCGCCGCTGACATATGAGTCGCCAACAAGGTTGCTCGTCGTTCATAAAGCGTGTCAAACTCAGCGATTCAGGCTCACCAGCGGGACGGCAACGATCAAAATATGGCCCAGAAAGTTTGTGCACGATCAGCGACATTGCAGCAGGGGCCACATCGCTGCTACATGTCACACACAGCGACATCGCTGACGATGTCGCTGCTGTGTCATAAAATCGGTGTCGCTTAAGTGATATCGCTAGCGATCTCGCCTAGTGTGACAGTACCTTTAGGCCTATTCCTCCATCTAATTCTGTCTTTCTTCAGCTTTGATACTAGGCAAATGTTCTATCAACTGCAATCTGTTAATTGCTCCCTGCTGTGAACTGACCTCCTGCTCCATTTTCCTTCTTTATCTCTCTCTCTCACCTGGCTTAATTTCTTGGACATTTGAATGGTACAAGTTGAATGCAGCAAGTAAGATAGGACCTTAGTCAGATGCGACATCATTTTAAGTGTGACATCTTTAAAGTGTTACATCAGAAATATACCAGAAATCATCCAGAAATTGGTCAGAAGGTAAGAATAATCAATGCCTTATAATTTTAGAATACCGACCACCGGGCTCAGCCACTGCCTTCATTGACCAATACTCCACCTGGCTTCTTCACTTTCTCTCTGCTGACATCCCCACCATCATCATGGGTGACTTTAATATCTCTACTGACACCCGA
Organism: Oophaga sylvatica; assembly: GCA_033576555.1. Lineage (NCBI taxonomy): Eukaryota > Metazoa > Chordata > Amphibia > Anura > Dendrobatidae > Oophaga > Oophaga sylvatica. The sequence goes on from JARQOD010000004.1 coordinate 437,704,574, forward strand.
CAGCCATCAGCCTCCAAACTCCTGTCACTTATTTCATCCTTTGGACTTACTCAGTGGTCCTCCACAGCCACCCACACAGACGGACATACATTAGACCTCATCTTCACCCGCATCTATTCCCTATCTAATCTCACAACCTCTCCCTCCCCTTATCCGACCACCACCTGCTCACCTTCTCATCCCTGTCCTCCTCACCTGTCCCATGTCCAGCCACTAGCACATCCTCGCAGAAACCTCGCACACCTAGACATTCACAGACTCTCAGACTCTCTTCTACCTCTGTCCTCCATATCTCAGTCCACAACACGGACAGCGCCACTGCTTTCTATAACGCCACCCTCACATCAGCCATAGACTCTGTCGCTCCTCTCATGCATGACAAAGTGCAACAAATCAATAGGCAACCCTGGCACAACAATCTCACCAAAGAGCTTCGACAATCATCCAGGGTCGCGGAGCAGCGTTGGAAGAAAACACGCCTGCCAGAAGACTTCACTGCTTTCAAACAAGCTACACTTGCCTTTAAAATAACCCTCACCTCTGCTAAACATACCTGTTAGGGTCTGCGGTACGCACCTAATAGATATAGTAGAGAGGTGCGTTCGCAGCCCGGGGTCCACCATGCAGGCGAAGCCCGCTGCTAGTAAGATGGCGCAAGAAGCGAACTCTGTTATCCCGCAGAGTCGCCAAAATAAACGCCGTAACGCGCTGTGGCAATATGTGCGAACTCTGTTAATCCCCAGAGCCGCTAACGGGAATGCCACAGCGCTATATGGCGATAAGTGCGAACTCACTTAGCTTCAGTGAGCCGAAAAGTAAAACGCTAGGGCGCTGAACCAGCGTTATAAAACGAACTCTGTTGCATCACAGAGCCACTGAGAAAAAGACTGTGTCCTGTTAACACCACAGGGATACACAGATAACTGCTGTGCGGATAGCAGTCCGTGATCATGCAGACAGAAACGCAATCAAGCAATCTCCTCACCGGAGAAGCCGGTATTCTAGGGGCTTATATCAGCCAAGCCCTAACCACTTGCACTCAAATCTCCTCACCAGAGGTGCCGGTATTCTAGGGGCTTATTTCAGCCGAGCCCTAACCACATGCTTGCATGATCACACTGGCGCAAAGCACATAATGCAATTGATACTAGCGCATGGCGGCCCAGCCATGCCACCCTTTTATAGTAACAGCTACAGGACCTGCCAGAAACAAGGACCAATGAGAAACTGTTCCAAAACACATGTAGTTTCAGGACCTTCCTGGCGGACCAATAGGAGCTGCTGCAGTACCTGAACATGTGACCCCTGATCTCCAATGAGAGATCTTACCCTGGGCATGCTCAGAAGGGGAAACACAGGACTTCGTCCCAAAGACGTCTGCTCCAGCACTGGCTATAATAGAAGATTCAGGAAGGGCAGCAGCAAGTCTCTGCACAGTATTGGAATGTGCAAGACGCTGGGACCGACGTCTCTGCTGAGCAGGCTCCACTGCGGACGGAGATGGATGGGGGACCGCAGCGGGACTGGTTCGAGACTCCCCTTGTGCAGCAGCAGGAACTCGAACCCTAACACAGACCTATTTTACAAACCTTGTTCAGCACATACAACTCTCTCCTCCGTCCACCACTGCCACCTCCAACTCCCCTCATCTCTCCCGAGAACTTTGCCACCTACTTCAAAAATAAGATCGACCTAAAAAGGCAAATATTTACTGTTCCACCACCCTAACCACTCCATATACCAGACCTCTGCCCTTCCCTAATAGCCTCCCTCTCCAACATCACTGAAGGAGAGCTTACTCATCTCCTTTCCAAATCACACCTCACCAACTGTGCACTTGACCCCATCCCTTCTCACCTGCTCACTAACATACTCATTCCAGCCCTAACCCATCTCTTCAACCTATTGCTATCTTCTGGTACATTCACCTCTGCCTTCAAACATGCCACCATCACACCCATCCTCAAAAAAGCAAACCTTGAACCAACTGCTATGCCCAGCTATTGCCCCATATCATTGCTCCCATTTGCTTCCAAACTCCTTGAGCAGCATGTCCACGCTCAACTTTCCTCCCACCTCTCATCTAACTCTCTCCTTGACAACCATCACCACTCGACCAAAACTCCCCTGACCAAAATTACTAATGACTTACTCACAGCCAAAGCTAACAGACAGTTCTCCATCCTCCTCCTCCTCGACCTGAGGTCTGCCTTCAACACAGTCGACCACTGCCTACTGCTACAGATTCTTTCTTCCCTTGACATCAAAGACCTTGCCCTGTCCTGGATCGCCTCTTACCTTTCCTTTAACATCTCCCACTCCCACACTACCTCCTCATCCCACCCTCTCTCTGTTGGAGTCCATCAAGGCTCTGTCCTGGGGCCCCTACTTTTTTCATATATACCCTTGGCTTAAGACAATTTATAAAGTCCCATGGCTTCCAGTAACACCTGTATGCGGATGACACTCAGATCTAACTCTCTGGCCCAGATGTCACCTTTCTGCTGTCCAGAATCCCGGAGTGTCTATCAGCCATATCATCCTTCTTCACCTCTCGCTTCCTAAAACTCAATGTAAACAAAACCGAACTCATCATCTTTCCTCCATCTCGCGGATCTTCCCTACCCGATCTATCTATTATGGTAAATGGCATTACTCTCTCTCCTGCACCTGAAATCCGCTGGCTAAGAGTAACTCTCGACTCTGCCCTTTCCTTCAAACCACACGTCCAAACTCTTGCCACCTCCTGTCGCCTCCAACTCAAAAATATTTCCAGAATCCATCCCTTCCTCAGCCTTCAATCTACTACAACTCTTGTGCATGCCCTCATCCTCTCCTGCCTTGATTACTGCAGCACCCTCCTCTGTGACTTACCCGTCAACTCTCTTGCACCACTCCAGTATGTCCTCAACTCTGCTGCCCGACTAATCCACCTCTCTCCTCGCTACCACCCTGTTTCTACCCTCTGCAAATCCCTCCACTGGCTCCCAATTCCGCAACGAATCCAGTTCAAACTACTAACATTGACCTACAAAGCCATCCACAACCTGTCCCCTCTCTATATCTTTGAACTAATCTGCCAATATCTTCCCTCACGTAATCTTCGATCCTCCCAAGACCTCCTACTCTCTTCCACACTTATTCGCTCCTCATTTAACCACCTCCTAGATTTCTCCGAATATCCCTATCCTCTGGAATTCCACGCCTCAACATGTCTGATTATCCACCACCCTCGGATCCTTCAGACGGAACCTGAAAACCCATCTCTTCAGGAAAGCCTACAGCCTGCAATAACCATTCTGCCGTCTTGCCAACACCTGAGCTGCCGCCTCGCCATCACCCGAGCTGCCGCCTCACCACCACCTGAGCTGCCTCCTCACCACCACCCGAGATGCCGCCCCACCACCTCTAGAGCTGCCGCCTCACCACAACCAGAGTTGCTGCACCCCCGACCTTCTGTCTCTTCCCCATTATCCTGTAGCATGTAAGTCCGCAAGGTCAGGGTCCTCTACCCCTCTGTACCAGTCTGTCATTGTAAATTTGTTTACTGTAAACAATATCTAGAACTTTGTATGTAACCCTTATCATGTACAGCACCATGGAATTAATGGAGCTATACAAATAAATAATAATAATAATTAAGGTCAGGACTTATACTAGGCCACTCCAAAGTCTTAATTTTTATTGTGTTAAGCCATTCAAAGGTGAAGTCGCTATTGTGTTTTGGATCATTGCCCTGCTGCATAACCCAAGTGTCTACAATTTAAATTTGGTGATTTGAAACTTTTAAGTATGACAAAAATGCAAAAAAATAAGAAATCAGGAAGCGGGCAAACACTTTTGCACCCAACTGTATGTATATCAATAGAAAATGTATTTATTTATTTAGGTCTCAATGTAGACCAAATAAAATCTGCATTATACTGAGGCCGATGGTGTTGGCATCAAACGTTTTTTGCATTGCTTGAAAATGAGTGTTGTAGGCTCATCACTTACTGCAGATACTATGTGGTACATCCTCAACACTTACTGCAGACCCTACATGCAGGGGCAAAACTAGTAGAGTGCGGCGGAGCCTTTGACCCAGGCGCCGCCAGCAGTGGGGATGTGTGGCAGGGATAGCTAGTAAAGCCAAACAATGACAATTATAGTTCATAAGGGGAATGGTTTGGAGGCAATATTTTATAAGAGAGAATAGTATGGAAGCCATCTACCATAAGAGAGACAGCGTGGGTGTCATATTTTGTACTGATAGCAAAGTAAGGGGCAATCATTTATTCAGGGGCACAGCTCAGGGCAAATAATTTTATTTAAGAAACGTTTAATGACACTTTGATTTGTAAGGGCACGATGTCTGCTAAATCATAGAAGATGTCACCTGCAAGGTACTTGGCTATAAATGTATATTCGTGCTACCTACTGCCTGAGTCTCATCAATTCTGTTGTTCTTGTATGGACCATAGTCTGATGATGATTGTTAACAACTCACAGTTTCTCCATACATTTGTTAAAGAGGTTTTCCAACATATACTAAAAAGTACATTTTTTTGTTTTTTTTTTTTTTTTCAGTTTGTCTGATTTTTCTCTTTATAGGTATAGTTTTCTTTTAAATATTTTATTAATTAGTATTAAGACCGGGAAGGGTAACAGAATGGAAAAGGGGTAAGTAGGGTATAACTTACATAGGTAAAGGGAACAATAAAATTAGAGAACCCTCAAACATTACTAAACATTGTTTGAAGAGGATATATAAAAAATAAAATAACAAAACAATACAATAGCATTCGTCAGACCATCTTATGAGGAACTCCTCAGAAAGAGATACCTCTTTTAAATATGCATCAATTAAAACAGCAATTAGCATAGGGACAAGTTTCAACATGTTTGTTTAGCGTAAAACTTGCTGTTCCAGATCTCCCATTTTTTTGAGTACTTATGAATACTATTATTAACAACCGAAATCTCCATTCCAGGTCACTGTGTAGACAAATCCTATCTAAGATATCTGCAAATTTAGGTACCTCCGTTTTTTTCCACCATTGCGCCAAGGTAATCTTGACCACCAAGAAAATATGTATAATAACATATCTAATTGAGGGGTCAAATTGTTCCATGTCTAATGACAGAAGCACTCTCCAGGAGTAATTTGAACATTTTTGGTGAGGAGGTCAATGTGCTGGGAGACTTGAAACCAAAGGTCTTTAATTTTTGGACAGCCCCAAAAAATATGATAAAGGTTTCCCTGTTGGCCGCAGTCTCTCCAACACAAAGGGGAATGTTCCGAATTAATGTGCGACAACCTAATCGGGGTATAATACCATCTAGACATCACTTTGAAGTGGCATTCATGGAGGGCCATTGAAATATTAGATCTATAGGTATTTTTAATAGCACCGTCCCATTGCTCAGTCCGAAAGTCTTCTCCTAAATCAGACTCCCACCTTTTCATGTAAACGTTTTTTGTGCCACTAGGATCCCCAGCTATAAGCCTATACAAGTTGCTTAGACTCCAGATATGCTTGTTTTTAACATTGCACAAAAGTGATGAAAGAGTTTCATAATTCCAAGATTTTCCAGATACAGTCAGGGCCAGAAATATTTGGACAGTGACACAATTTTCGCGAGTTGGGCTCTGCATGCCACCACATTGGATTTGAAATGAAACCTCTACAACAGAATTCAAGTGCAGATTGTAACGTTTAATTTGAAGGGTTGAACAAAAATATGTGTTAGAAAATGTAGGAATTGTACACATTTCTTTACAAACACTCCAATTTTAGGAGGTCAAAAGTAATTGGACAAATAAACATAACCCAAACAAAATATTTTTATTTTCAAAATTTTGTGGCAAATCCTTTGGAGGCAATCACTGCCTTAAGTCTGGAACCCATGGACATCACCAAACGCTGGGTTTCCTCCTTCTTAATGCTTTGCCAGGCCTTTACAGCCGCAGCCTTCAGGTCTTGCTTGTTTGTGGGTCTTTCCCTCTTAAGTCTGGATTTGAGCAAGTGAAATGCATGCTCAATTGGGTTAAGATCTGGTGATTGACTTGGCCATTGAAGAATGTTCCACTTTTTTGCACTCATGAACTCCTGTGTAGCTTTGGCTGTATGCTTGGGGTCATTATCCATCTGTACTATGAAGCGCCGTCCAATCAAGTTTGCAGCATTTGGCTGAATCTGGGCTGAAAGTATATCCCGGTACACTTCAGAATTCATCCGGCTACTCTTGTCTGCTGTTATGTCATCAATAAACACAAGTGACCCAGTGCCATTGAAAGCGATGCATGGCCATGCCATCACGTTGCCTCCACCATGTTTTACAGAGGATGTGGTGTGCCTTGGATCATGTGCCGTTCCCTTTCTTCTCCAAACTTTTGGCTTCCCATCATTCTGGTACAGGTTGATCTTTGTCTCATCTGTCCATAGAATACTTTTCCAGAACTGAGCTGGCTTCTGGAGGTGTTTTTCAGCAAATTTAACTCTGGCCTGTCTATTTTTGGTATTGGTGAATGGTTTGCATCTAGATGTGAACCCTTTGTATTTACTTTCATGGAGTCTTCTCTTTACTGTTGACTTATAGACAGATACACCTACTTCACTGAGAGTGTTCTGGACTTCAGTTGATGTTGTGAACGGGTTCTTCTTCACCAAAGAAAGTATGCGGCGATCATCCACCACTGTTGTCTTCCGTGGGCTCCCAGGTCTTTTTGGATTGATGAGTTCACCAGTGCTTTCTTTCTTTCTCAGGATGTACCAAATTGTAGATTTTGCCACTTCTAATGTTGTAGCAATTTCTTGGATGGTTTTTTTTTCTGTTCTTGCAGCTTAAGGATGGCTTGTTTCACCTGCATGGAGAGCTCCTGTGACCACATGTTTCCTTCACAGCAAAACCTTCCAAATGCAAACACCACACCTCAAATCAACTCCGGCCCTTTCATCTGCTTAATTGAGAATGACATAACAAAGGGATTGCCCACACCTGTCCATGAAATAGCCTTGGAGTCATTTGTCCAATTACTTTTGGTCCCTTTAAAAACAGGGTGGCACATGTTAAGGAGCTGAAACTCCTAAACCCTTCATCCAATTTTAATGTGGATACCCTCAAATGAAAGCTGAAAGTCTAAACTTCAACTGCATCTGATTTGTTTTGTTTCAAATTCATTGTGGTAATGTCTAGAACCAAAATTAGATAAATGTTGTCTCTGTTCAAATATTTATGGACCTAACTGTATTAGTTCCATGATGCAATCCTTCAACATGATATAGAGAATTATCTCGGAGGAAGGCAGCCCATATTTGGTTTTAATCTCACTGAAAGTTAGGAATTTACCCCCGATATAAATGTCTCCCACCCTTTTAATTCCTGACTTTGTCCATGTTTCAGGGATAGGGAAATCAAGTATTATGGCCAAAAGGGAAAGGGGTAGGTTTGGAATGTACTCCAATTTTTTAACATTTTTATGTGGCTTAACAAGGGTCCTCCAGGCAGAGATTAATGACTGAAAAATGGGATGTGGTGAGTTTTTTCGTGATTTGTGAAAAAGAGAACAAAAAAAATTTTTTCGGACCGAGTTTAACCCGCTAGTGTCCCTCTCTAGGTGAAGCCAAGCTGGATGTGGGTCGTTATCAGCAAACCAATACCAGCTCTGTTTAATCAACAAGGCCAAATAGTATGCATGAATATTTGGAAGACCGGCACCTCCATGATTTTTATGTTTGTATAGCAAGTCAGCTGAGATTCTAGCTTTCTTGCCATTCCACACAAAAGAGAGTATCATTCCCTGAATTTTGCGAAGAGTCCTAAATGGGAGGATTACTGGTAAAGTCCTAAAAACATATAATATTTTAGGTAAAACAAAAGATTTAACCGATAGTGTCCTCCCGAAAATAGAGAGGCCGAATTGTGCAAAGAAAGATAGATCAGTTGCAATCGTTTTGATAATATTCTCTAAGTTAGCTCTAATTGTAGCTTGAATCGATCCTGCTATTTTGATACCCAAATAGATTATTTCCTTTTCTTCCCAAGCAAACTCAGTTTGTCCTCTCAACTCGTCAATTTCAGCTTTATTCATGTTAAAAGTAATAAATTTAGATTTATGCGTATTTATCTTAAAGTAAGAGGCTTTGGAAAATTCTTCCAAATCTCTTGAGAGAGCCTTAATAGAGTTTATAGGATCGGACAGTGTAAGAAACAAATCGTCAGCAAAAAGGCCTAGCTTATAATGACGAGAAGAGAGTTTAAAACCTCTGATCCCTTCGTTAAGTCTGATTTTTTCGGCCAGAGGCTCAATGGCGAGAACAAACAACAGAGGAGATAAGGGACACCCCTGTCTTGTTCCATTGGTAATACAAAATGGATTAGACAAAAAGTTGTTAGCGTAAATTCTGGCACTGGGACCCGAGTAAAGCGCGAAAACCGTTGATAGGAATTTTTCATCAAAGCCAAATCTGGAAAGAGTTGTTTTCAAAAATGACCAGTTTAGCCTGTCAAAGGCTTTCTCGGCGTCCAGTGCCAGAAATGCCGATTGATGTCCTGAAGTCTTAACTAGGTTCATCAGGTTAATTACCCTTCTGGTCCCGTCTGACGCTTGCCTGCCTGTAGTGAAACCAATCTGGTCATCATTCAACAAATTTGGTAAAATATTTTTCAAACGCTCAGCCAGTATCTTAGAGTAAATTTTAATATCGCTATTGATAAGCGAAATTGGTCTGTAGTTCTGTATCCTCTCGGGGTCCCCCCCCGCCTTTGGAATCATAACAATTGTAGCTTCCAGCATCTCATTTGGGAAAGTACATTTTAACCCTAGCATGCGTGACGTCACAAATCTACACTTTTACGTAACGTAGGCCTTTTAGGCAAAATTTTTTGCAGAAATCACCAAAAAACTTTTTTTTTCAAATTTCAAACAAAGATATGAAAAACACACAAAGGTATATAAATCTAGAGTAAACTAGCTGCAGCTACATTTCTTTTCTAACTTTTCCTTTTCAATTTTATTGATCTTCCAAACAATTTTCACATATTATCTTTTCTGAAGAATGTTCTTCACAGACAATGAACACAATCAGGGTTGTCCACTATTTGATTGTGTGTGACACGCTGTAAGGGTAAAATGCCCCCTTCGTCCTCTCATCCTCAGCTCCTCTTACCTTTTATACTTTCTTTTAGGTGGTGTACAATTCTATGGATTTTTGTGGCTTACAAGCTCTACCCTTTGCAAGCTTCTTATAGAAACAAAGAGACTGAAAATGAGTCAGATTTCCTCCAAGCATCATATCATCATAGGTCCTTCAGCAATTAGCTCACAGTGTATACTGTCCTCAGTACTCTCTACACAGCTCATTACTGTGTTCAGAAGAACCTGAGATGATGTCATGGCCTAATCACTCCCTCCCAAAATCATGACATCCTCACATGGCATGATGCACCCCCCCCCGGTCCCTCCACCAGCAACCCTGACTACAAATAAAGTAACTTGAGACACAAACACTGCTGAGTACATGATGAGAATAGCAGGGGCCTAAAAGGCCCCCATTCCATACAGATGTGGTTTTCCCCAAAAAAGCATTGTTACACCAAAATGCCTATCAAAAATTTTTTATGAACAACTGGATATTACCAACAACGACATACTTGAGGAATACCTAGAGTTTCAAAATTCTAACTAAAGTAATTTTGCAGATAATAGCAAAAAAGTAAGCACCGGGACCTAAAAGGCCCCCGACACACTTTGTAGGGTTTATCAATAGATCTTGGAATAAAATTGTTTCACATTTCAATGTGTTACAAAAAATGTTTTTCTGCTGAAATTTTCTTATAAATGTGCCGCTACTGTGTACTGTGTAATGGCTGTGTCTGTCCGTGCAGTAACATGGCTGGATCATACCACAGCACTTGGCCAGGGGAGGAAGCAAAAGTGATTATACAGACATTGCCATTGCAGAATAGGATTGTAGCTGTTGCTCTCTGTGAGGTAAAATATTACCTTGTCTGTTTCTAAACATGTTTTATCTCACAGAGAGCAGCATGCTGTCCTGTCAGGAGACTCTCTTTTGCTTACTCCCTTGGCCAGGAGCTGTGATATGTTTAGACCATGTCCTGCATGGTAAGACACAGCCATTAAACAGTATAGAACAGGGGCATACTTAACACATCCAATTGTGAAATTGATTTTTATTCCAAGATCTATTATTTAAAATGTACTTTGTTCGTGGTCCTTCCCCTTTAAGGACATACTGGGAGCTGTAAGTTCATGCAATACAATTGCATATGGGGGTGACCTGAATCTAATATTGCAATTGATCACTGTACCAAGCCTGGCTATGTATTAATGGACTTTTGGTGCGGTATTTCTGAACTGATGCTTCTGGTACTGTATATCTGTACTAATGGTGCATCTAGTGATGTATCCATATACTAATGTGCTTCTGGTGATGTATTTCTGTACTGATGTTTTTTTCTGGTAATATATTCTGGTACTGATGGTTGTTCTAGTGCTGCATTCTTGTACTGATGATGCTTCTAGTGTTCTATTCTGGTAATGTTATTGTGTCTGGCAATGTATTCATATAATGATGGTGCTTCTTGTGATGTATTGAAATACTGATGGTGATGTATTGCTGCAGTGATGGTGCTTCTGGTGGTGTATTCATGTACTAATTGTGGTTCTGGTGCTGTATTCCTTCAGTCTTAGCCAGGAAGTAGTTAAAAGAAATTGCATGCTCATTTTTTGGGTACCTTTTGCTTGTTGTTTTATTCCTCTCTTAATGGTTCTTCTGGTGATGTATTCCAGTACTGATTGTTGTTCTGGTGATATATTCATGTACTGGTGATTGTTCAGATTATGTTTCATGTATAGATGGTGAATCCGGTGATGTACTCCTGTAATGATGGAGCATCTGGCAATATATTCTTGCACTGATGGTGCTTCTGGTTATGAGTTAATGTGCTGAAAGTGATATATTTCTGCAATTATGGTGCTTTTGGTGATGTGTTCATGTACTGATTGTGGATCTGGTTCTGTATTACTTCAGGCTTAGCAAGATAGTAGGTAAAAGAAGTAGCATATTCATTCTTTTGTCAGCTTCTGCTTGGAAGCCACTCACTATTTAATGTGTATATTACAAAAAATTATGTCAGCGACTCTCCGCTGCAAAACAAAATAAAGCATGCCAATGAAGATGCTTTGGAAAAATTACCACCAGAGCTTCCCTGAGGCGTCAACAATTTGAAAAACTCGAGGGGTGTGTCGTCTAAAAGACATTATGTGTGCATACCATTAAGGTGACATGCCAAATAGATCCTCTTCCTGCTTCTCTGAATGAAGTAGCAGATGTCTGAACATTGTGAGAATCAGCAAGAGCAGCTAGTTGGCACGTGACTGTAAGTATGTAAATTGCACATTATCCATTACTTGACAACTAATCCACTACCTTCTTCACACGCTTTATGTCTGTATGCAACCACAAAATACAGACATATGCACACCCATTGTATTAAAGAGGGGTGCACACATGTCAGGTTTTTCACACAGACCGAGTGTCATTGTAAAAAATCTGCAGATATGTCCTTTCTTTTCATGCAGTACGGACAAAATGCGTGCTGCACATGCGCACACTGATGAAACATCCATGTGTCAGTGTGACATGCACCAGCACCTGGGAAAAGCAGTACAATTAGCGCTTTTTCCAGGTACGAGTGCTGAATGCTGCGCTCATCATTGTCGCCTGGACTCTGCAATCAGCGAGACTAGGTGACGCTGATGGGAGTTGGAGTCAGCATCAGCTGTCTGTGTAGTGTTTATTAAAATAAATAATTAAATTTAAAAAAAAGGCGTGGGGTCCCACTTAAAATAAAAATAAAACGCAAAGCTATACTCATCTTCCATCTGATAATCCATTGATGCTCATGTCCCACAACGATTTGGATGGTTTGGTGAGTGGTAACAACATTGATGCGACCTCTCAACACCCCAGCTGGAACACACTGAGCTGAGCATGAGAATCTCTGCCTGTGACTGACAATAATAAAATAGCCTTAGTGGTCATATGCAGAGTTACATAAAGGAGAGTAAATCGTATTCACGATTAAGACCCTTAGACTACTTTCACACATCAGGCTTTTTGAATCAGGCACGATCTGGCGTGTTTCTAAAAAAACGGATCCAGTACCGGATGGGTTTTTTTAGCATTGACTTACATTAGCGCCGGATCGCGCCTGATGTCCCTGCGTTGCATCCGTTTTTGGCCGGATCCGTCGGAATTGTACATTCCGGCGGCCGGACAAGACGGTTTCTGTAACGTTTTTCTTTTTTTCTGGAGACGCCTGACAGTGCCTGAATCGGCACTTCAGGCGGCCGGAAACAATGAAAGTCTATGGGGCCGGACCAGTTTCTTGACAAATCCGTCAGAAAACTGATCCGGAGTCCAAGGTCTCTCTCTCTCTCTCTCTCTCTCTCTCTCTCTCTCTCTCTCCCTCTCCCTCTCCCTCTCCCTCTCCCTCTCCTCGGTCCGGACATTATATTTTCAACATGGAAAATGTTATATTTCCGGGTTGAAAAAGTCAGGACGGATCAGGCAAAAAACCTGATCACTTGCATCAGTTTTTTTAAATCAGCGCCGGATCCGTCCTTTCAGGCATAGGACGGATGGCGCCTGATTCAAAAAGCCTGATGTGTGAAAGTAGCCTAAGGTGATAGAGTGTCTAAGGAGTGTATCCAATAGGCCTCTCTCCTTTTCAATTGTCGTATACGGTCACCCCCTCGTCGTGAATGTGGTATTTGTTCCAAAACTTGGTATTTTAGTTGGGCTATGGTATGTCCCATCGTGATGAAGTGGTGTGGGATGGGGAGTAGGGTAATTTTGCATCTTATGTTTGATTTGTGTTTTGAGATGCGTTGTTTTACAGGTTGACTGGTTTCCCCAACATATAATATGGTCCTCTTCGTCTTGTTTGACGTCTTCGTGGGCCTAAAAAAGGAATAGGAGCAGAAAAAAGGCCAACTCTCTCCTGTTCTGAGCCAGAGGTGGAGGCATCGGTTGAAGATCTTTGACCTGGTCGATAGGAGGGTCGCCATGAAGAGGGTCTCTCTTGCCACTTATAGACATGGTCTAGGTTGTAGTCCTCTAGATCTCGGGCAAATTTCCGATGTTTGCGATCCTCTATGTCCTTTCACAACAATTCCTGAAAAAACCAAGAACGGGCACTTTCCCATGTTCGGGATGCACTCATGTAATAACGTACTCAGAGGAGAAACCATTCATCACCCATACACGGGAAAAACATTTAGAGTCCTTGGTTTCTTTACCTGCGACACAGCCTTCGTGATTTACGTGATTAAATGTCCTTGTGGGTTATTATATGTTGGGGAAACCAGTCAACCTGTAAAACAACGCATCTCAAAACACAAATCAACCATAAGATGCAAAAATACCCTACTCCCCATCCCACACCACTTCATCACGATGGGACATACCATAGCCCAACTAAAATACCAAGTTTTGGAACAAATACCACATTCACGACGAGGGGGTGACCGTATACGACAATTGAAAAGGAGAGAGGCCTATTGGATACACACCTTAGACACTCTATCACATAAGGGTCTTAATCGTGAATACGATTTACTCTCCTTTATGTAACTTTGCATATGACCACTAAGGCTATCCCCTCCTGATATTTATACATCACCTGCCATATACCATATGTTGCCTTGATCTCTACTAGGTGTTTATTAAATAATTCTTGTCGCCTGTATTTTTGTCTTCCATACTGCTTATGATAATGTATCAAACTAGAATGTACATTGCTGTGATACCCTTTCACTTTATAAGTGACGCATACCGATGTTTATACATAACCTGCCATATACCTTATGTTGCCTTGATCTCTGCTAGGTGATTATTAATTAGCCTTTGTTGCCTATAATTTTGTCTTCCATACTGTCTTATGATTATGCACTAAACCAGAACGTTTATTGTTGTGATACCTTTTCACTTTATAAGTGACGCATACCGATATTGCAAGCCTGATTTGAACCATTTCCAATCCCATATTACTTGAAGCTTATGTATAAGATCACAATGTTTATTGCTTTAAACTTTATTGTCCTCCTATTAACATGTTTCTTTTTCCTTCACTTTTGAGCCACCTGTATTAACACTATAATGCTGCCACGCCATCCTGTTGGTCACACCTCCATCAGCACGCTGCTCCTTTACTCCTCCCATCTGTAGGACGGCTTCTGGCTACCTAGCATTCACTTGGAATGCAAATCTATAGCTGTGGAACGCACGTCCATTAACTTCCTGCCACCTCACTTCCTGTCTGATGCTCTGTCTGACTGACACTGTAGTCCCGCCTCTTCCTTTCTTATACACGCTGGTTTCTAGCTCCCTCTGCACTCAGACTAGCGGTGGACACTGCGTCCCATGCAGAGACCTATCCTCACTGCCGGACTCTTTTTCAACAGGTCAGTCACGGACAAATATAGCGCTCCACCGCTTCACCACTATACTGGTATTTATGTTCAGCGCTGTTTTTACAGGTTACCGGTGCAATAGAGGCATTGTCCTCTGTTTTCATCTCACTCTACCAACACAGGGTATGTTTCATCTCCAGGCACAAAATCTGCCTATACATAAGAGTATTTTGGCACTTATAATCATCTTATTTTCACCTAGAGCTGTGTCCAGCCTCTCTTTCTTCCCTTTGTGGATTAACCCCTTCCAAGTAGTATCTGGTATGTCCTCACTATATTTCGGCCTCTCTGTTACCTCTGATTCAATTCTGACCTATGATGGCTCCCTAAATCTCCTAAAGCATCCTATACAATTACTCCCTACCTTTTCTCTGTATTGACCAATTTTTCCTGTATATACCTTATTTTGTTAATATGATTTTTTCTTTGTTTTCTTTATTATAAATGTAGTGACTGATGAAGGTCCATGGTAAAGGACCGAAACGTTTCGTGTTACTACTGTGAATAAATATCTTTATACTCAATACACTAAAGTTGAGTGCCGAGTTCATTTTCTATTAGATACGGTGTGGGAACCTACTCTGGCACCTTCTTGGCTGTGCACACGGTTATTTACTCAAATAATCTTAATGATGTCACTGCCGGTCAGACACAGCCGCGTTTTCATGCTCAGTGTGTTCCGGCTGGCGCAGTTGATAGGTCGCATCACTGATGGATTGCTCATCAAACTCTTTGGCAGCGGCCATAAAACAGCTGACATCAACCTCGCAACTATTACCCCACTTGCCACTGCACCAGGGAAAGTGTAACAGTGGGGGCTAAGTGCTAGATTTGGGTCATCTAATGGATGCGCTATTTCTGAGGCTGCTGACAGCTGATGTTCTTAGTGTGGGAGGGCCAATATCCATGGCCTTTTCTCAGGCTATCAATATCAGCCAGCAGCTGTCTGTTTAGCCTTTACTGGTTAGTAAATATAGGGGAGACCCCAGGTAATTTTTTTGGGAGAACTCCCCTATAATTACCTGTAAATGCTACACAGACAGCTGTGAGTTGAAATTAATAGCCTGGGAACCTCTATGGCTAATAGTCCCTTCCCAGAATATTAACATCAGGCCTCATGTTATGTTACGGTAGCTGAGGAGTGCAAGCAAAAAAGGAAATACACCAGAGCAGTTGGAATCTATGAGATTGCAGTACCCTGACTAACCACCGCAACTAGAGGCAGCCGTGGAGCGTTCCTACGTTGGTCCTAGACGCCTCGTCACAGCCTGAGAAACTAACTACACCTAAAGATAGAAATAGGAAAGCTATCTGCCCCGTAGCAGAACCCCAAAGATAATAGAAAGCCCCCAAACATGTAATGGCGGTTAGACAAGAGGAAATACTGACACAGAAAGAAAATAGTATGAGCAAACGCTGGGGCCCAAACTATCTAAATAGAAAAGGACAGGAAGGGTACTTACTGCAATCCCAGAAAACCCTGAAAAACACCAACACTACTAATTTCAAAATCACCTGAGATCGCACGACCTCTACCACCTAAATTAGCTCTCTGGTGTAACAAAAACAGCAGCCACTGAAAAAACTGGAAAAAGCAAAAGTACAAAACACAGTGGCTGAACTAAACTGAGAGGGCAAAAGCCCCCGGAGGGGACCCAGAAGGCCCCCACAGAAGTGCAGGACCAAATGAAAAAATATAGCAAAAACACAAAATAAGAAATTGTCTTATCTGATAGCAGGAGATGCAGACACGACACAGCAGGCTACAAGGGAAACTGGAAAGAAGGATTCAGACCAGAACAATTGATCACCGGCAACCCTGATGGGAAAATGATTCCCTTAAATAAGACCAATCAGTAACACCTGATTCCCAGTCCTCACAATCCTCACTAGTACCGCTTGTAACCACCAGAGGGAGCCTCTGCTCAGAACTCATCCCAAACCCATTCACAACAGTACCCCCCCCTTGAGGAGGGGTCACCGAACCCTCATTTGAGCAACCAGGTCGGTCAGGATGAGTTCTATGATACGCACGGATAAGTCTCCTAGCATGGATGTCCGAAGCAAACACCCAAGAATTATCTTCCTGACCATAACCTCTCCATTTAACCAAATACTGGAGTCTTCGTCTAGAAAAACGAGAATCCAATATTTTCTCAACCACATACTCCAGATTGCCCTCAACCAAAACAGGGTCAGGAGGCACAGCAGCAGGAACCACTGGCTCAACAAACCTCTTCAACAAGGACTTGTGGAACACGTTATGGATCTTAAATGTCCCTGGAAGAAGCAAACGAAAAGAAACAGGATTAATAATCTCCATGATCTTATAAGGTCCAATGAACCTAGGCTTAAATTTAGGAGATGCTACTCTCATAGGAATATTCTTTGAGGACAACCAGACCAAGTCCCCCACTTTAAACCGAGGACCATCAGTCCTATGCCGGTTAGCAAACCGCTGGCCTTCTCCTGAGAGAGGGACAACCTCTCCACTACCTGGTCCCAAATCTGCTGCATACGCTCAACAACAGAGTCAACACCTGGACAGACAGAAGCCTGTCCTGAAGAAAATCGAGGTGAAACCCAGAATTACAGAAAAACGGAGACATCAAAGTGGCAGAGCTAGCCCTATTATTAAGAGCAAACTCAGCCAAAGGCAAAAAAGAGACCCAGTCATCCTGATCAGCAGACACAAAGCATCTTAGATAAGTCTCCAATGTCTGGTTTGTTCTCTCAGTTTGACCATTGGTCTGAGGATGAAATGCCGAGGAGAAAGACAATTGAACACCCAGTTTAGAACAAAAAGTCCTCCAAAATCTGGAAACAAACTGGACTCCTCTGTCAGACACAATGTTCTCAGGAATGCCGTGTAAACGAACCACGTGCTGAAGGAACAACGGCACCAATTCAGAGGAGGAAGGCAACTTAGGTAATGGCACAAGATGTATCATTTTGGAAAACCTATCACAAATTACCCAGATGGTGGTCATTCTCTGAGAAACAGGAAGATCGGAAATGAAATCCATAGAGATATGGGTCCATGGTCTCTTGGGCACAGGCAATGGCATCAACAAACCACTAGAGCGAGAGCAAGGCTTGGAGCGAGAGCAAGTCCCGCAGGACTGCACAAATTCCCTGACATCGCGAGACAAGGTAGGCCACCAAAAGGACCGACTAACCAAGTCTCTGGTACCAAAAATTCCGGGATGCCCAGCCAATGCGGAACAATGAATCTCAGACATCACACTCTTTTTCCATTGGTCCGGGACAAACAATTTTCCAACAGGGCAGCGCTCGGGCCTATCCTCCTGACACCCCTCCAGAGCAAGTCTCAAATTGGGCGAGATGGCGGAAAGAACTACACCCTCCTTCAAAATAACAGAGGGATCAGATAGCTCAGGAGAGTCCGCAAGGAAACTCCTCGAGAGGGCATCCGCCTTAACATTCTTAGTGCCAGGAAGAAAGGAAACCACAAAATTAAAACGTGTGAAAAACAAGGCCCACCTGGCCTGTCTAGGATTGAGTCGCTTGGCAGATTCCAGATAGACCAGATTCTTATGGTCCGTAAGGACCACCACCTGATGTTTGGCTCCCTCCAGCCAATGTCTCCACTCTTCAAAAGCCCACTTCATGGCCAATAACTCCCGATTACCCACGTCATAATTACGTTCAGTAGGAGAAAATTTTCGAGAGAAAAAGGCACAAGGGTTACTTTTAGAGGTCTCTGGATCTTTTTGGGACAAAACGGCACCTGCCCCAATTTCAGAGGCATCAACCTCCACCTGAAATGGCAGAGAAACATCAGGCTGCCGTAGAACAGGAGCAGAAGTGAATCTCTGCTTAAGTTCCTGAAACGCAGAGACTGCCTCAGGAGGCCAATTCACCACATCAGAACCCTTTCTGGTCAAATCAGTTAATGGTTTAACAATAACAGAGAAATTACCAATAAATTTACGATAAAAATTGGCAAAACCCAAAAATCTCGAAGAGCCTTTAATGAAGTAGGTTGGACCCAATCACAGATGGCCTGAACCTTGACCGGTCCATTTCAATAACAGATGGGACAAATGAATCCCAGAAATGAATCTTCTGTACGCCAAAAAGACACTTTGATCCCTTCACATACAGAGCATTCTCTCTCAAAATCTGGAATACAGTTCGAACATGTTTCACATGAGAGTCCCAGTCATTAGAAAAAATCAAGATATCATCCAAATAAACAATCAGAAACTTGTCCACAAAATCCCTGAAAATGTCATTCAGAAGGACTGGAAGACGGAAGGAGCATTAGTGAGCCCAAAGGGCATCACAAGGTACTCAAAATGCCCTTCAGGGGTGTTAAATGCCGTCTTCCATTCATCCCCGTGCTTAATGCGAATAAGGTTATACGCCCCCCTGAGGTCAAGCTTGGTAAACCAAGTAGCGTTTTTCACCCTGGAAAACAGGTCAGAAATCAAGGGTAACGGTATTGATATTTCACAGTAATATTGTTCAAGAGACGATAATCAATACACGGCCTTAATGAACCATCTTTTTGGCCACAAAGAAAAAACCGGCACCTAAGGGTGAAGAGGATGGTCTGATATGACCCTTCTCCAATGATTCCTTGATATAAGACCGCATAGCGTCATGTTCAGGTACAGACAAGTTAAAAAGGCGACCCTTAGGAATTTACTACCTGGCACTAATTCAATAGCGCAGTCATAGCTCCTATGGGGAGGTAAGGATGCAGATTTACTTTCGCTAAACACATCAGAAAAATCAAACAAAAAGTCAGGAACATCCTCAGCCTGGGGAGGCAGAAAAAACAGAGTGTTGGCACTAACACATTGGCAGCCCCCAAATGGTTACAGACACAGATTTCCAATCCAAAAAAGGATTATGAGACTGTAACCAGGGAAACCCAGCACTATAATGTCATGCAGATTATATAGAACCAAAAATTTGCAGCACTCCTGGTGATCAGGTTCAACCCTCATTATCACCTGAGTAGAAAACTGGGGTTTATTCTCAGCCAAAGGGTAGAATCGATCCCCAGTAGGGGAATAGACTTCTGTAGGGTATCAAGGGAAATCCACAACGTTTAGCAAAATCATAATCCATCAGGTTAATAGCTGCTCCAGAATCAACGAAAGCCTGAGCAGAAAATGAGACAGAGAGCATATCAGAGTGACAGTTAATAAAAACTTAGTCTGAACACTACCCAAGACAACTGAGCGTGCAAAATGTCTTCCCCGCTTAGGCAGACTGAAATAGCATGAGAGGCATCACCACAGTAGAAACATAACCCATTGCGCTTTCGAAACTCATGACGCTGTGCCCCAGACACCACTACATCACACTGCATGGGCTCAGCAGCTGACTCACAAGGCAACACCACTCCACGCATACTTCTCCGCTCACAGCAAACGTCTGTCATTTGAATCGCCAATGACATAGAATCATTGAGACCAGAGGGGACAGGGAATCCCACCATAACATCCTTTACATTATCCGACAGACCCTTCCGGAAAAGGGCCGCCAAAGCGTCGTCATTCCATTTGGTCAGGACTGCCCACCTACGGAATCTCTGACAGTATAACTCAGCGTCATCAAGCCCCTGATTTAAATGCCAACAAGGTTTTTTCAGCTTGATCAGTGACATTAGCTCATCGTACAATAACCCCAAAGCCTGAAAAAATGCATCAACATTACTCAAAACAGGATCCCCAGGTATCAGGGAAAAAGCCCAATCCTTAGGATCGCCGCGCAGGAGAGAGATGATAATTTGAACCTGCTGCCCCTGCGTTTCCTGAGGACTTAGATTTTAAGGCAAGAAACAATTTACAATTATTTTTGAAATTCTGAAACTTAGCTCGATCCCCTAAAAACAAATCTGGCATGGGATCCTAGGTTTCCACAACAGGCAACCTAGCAAGATATGCAGCAATACTCTGAACCTCAGTGGCAAGCTGATCCACACGGCCAGACAACTGTGGCAAACTCCTTTGGGGAGAAAAGATCCTCCCCAGCACCCAGAGATACAGAGGGAAAAAAAAAAAAAAATGAAACAAACAGAAAAATATCTCTGACAACTTTTCTTCCTTCAAAATATTTTTTCCCTTCTGTGAGTACATAACAATTTTTATGGCCGGTGATACTGTTATGTTACGGTAGCTGAGGAGTGCAAGCAAAAAAGGAAATACACCAGAGCAGTTGGAATCTATGAGATTGCAGTACCCTGACTAACCACCGCAACTAGAGGCAGCCGTGGAGCGTTCCTACGTTGGTCCTAGACGCCTCGTCACAGCCTGAGAAACTAACTACACCTAAAGATAGAAATAGGAAAGCTATCTGCCCCGTAGCAGAACCCCAAAGATAATAGAAAGCCCCCAAACATGTAATGGGGGTTAGACAAGAGGAAATACTGACACAGAAAGAAAATAGTATGAGCAAACGCTGGGGCCCAAACTATCTAAATAGAAAAGGACAGGAAGGGTACTTACTGCAATCCCAGAAAACCCTGAAAAACACCAACACTACTAATTTCAAAATCACCTGAGATGGCACGACCTCTACCACCTAAATTAGTTCTCTGGTGTAACAAAAACAGCAGCCACTGAAAAAACTGGAAAAAGCAAAAGTACAAAACACAGTGGCTGAACTAAACTGAGAGGGCAAAAGCCCCCGGAGGGGACCCAGAAGGCCCCCACAGAAGTGCAGGACCAAATGAAAAAATATACAAAAACACAAAATAAGAAATTGTCTTATCTGATAGCAGGAGATGCAGACACGACACAGCAGGCTACAAGGGAAACTGGAAAGAAGGATTCAGACCAGAACAATTGATCACCGGCAACCCTGATGGGAAAATGATTCCCTTAAATAAGACCAATCAGTAACACCTGATTCCCAGTCCTCACAATCCTCACTAGTACCGCTTGTAACCACCAGAGGGAGCCTCTGCTCAGAACTCATCCCAAACCCATTCACAACAGTACCCCCCCCTTGAGGAGGGGTCACCGAACCCTCATTTGAGCAACCAGGTCGGTCAGGATGAGTTCTATGATACGCACGGATAAGTCTCCTAGCATGGATGTCCGAAGCAAACACCCAAGAATTATCTTCCTGACCATAACCTCTCCATTTAACCAAATACTGGAGTCTTCGTCTAGAAAAACGAGAATCCAATATTTTCTCAACCACATACTCCAGATTGCCCTCAACCAAAACAGGGTCAGGAGGCACAGCAGCAGGAACCACTGGCTCAACAAACCTCTTCAACAAGGACTTGTGGAACACGTTATGGATCTTAAATGTCCCTGGAAGAAGCAAACGAAAAGAAACAGGATTAATAATCTCCATGATCTTATAAGGTCCAATGAACCTAGGCTTAAATTTAGGAGATGCTACTCTCATAGGAATATTCTTTGAGGACAACCAGACCAAGTCCCCCACTTTAAACCGAGGACCATCAGTCCTATGCCGTTAGCAAACCGCTGGGCCTTCTCCTGAGAGAGGGACAACCTCTCCACTACCTGGTCCCAAATCTGCTGCATACGCTCAACAACAGAGTCAACACCTGGACAGACAGAAGCCTCCCTGTCCTGAAGAAAATCGAGGGTGAAACCCAGAATTACAGAAAAACGGAGACATCAAAGTGGCAGAGCTAGCCCTATTATTAAGAGCAAACTCAGCCAAAGGCAAAAAAGAGACCCAGTCATCCTGATCAGCAGACACAAAGCATCTTAGATAAGTCTCCAATGTCTGGTTTGTTCTCTCAGTTTGACCATTGGTCTGAGGATGAAATGCCGAGGAGAAAGACAATTGAACACCCAGTTTAGAACAAAAAGTCCTCCAAAATCTGGAAACAAACTGGACTCCTCTGTCAGACACAATGTTCTCAGGAATGCCGTGTAAACGAACCACGTGCTGAAGGAACAACGGCACCAATTCAGAGGAGGAAGGCAACTTAGGTAATGGCACAAGATGTATCATTTTGGAAAACCTATCACAAATTACCCAGATGGTGGTCATTCTCTGAGAAACAGGAAGATCGGAAATGAAATCCATAGAGATATGGGTCCATGGTCTCTTGGGCACAGGCAATGGCATCAACAAACCACTAGAGCGAGAGCAAGGCTTGGAGCGAGAGCAAGTCCCGCAGGACTGCACAAATTCCCTGACATCGCGAGACAAGGTAGGCCACCAAAAGGACCGACTAACCAAGTCTCTGGTACCAAAAATTCCGGGATGCCCAGCCAATGCGGAACAATGAATCTCAGACATCACACTCTTTTTCCATTGGTCCGGGACAAACAATTTTCCAACAGGGCAGCGCTGGGCCTATCCTCCTGACACCCCTCCAGAGCAAGTCTCAAATTGGGCGAGATGGCGGAAAGAACTACACCCTCCTTCAAAATAACAGAGGGATCAGATAGCTCAGGAGAGTCCGCAAGGAAACTCCTCGAGAGGGCATCCGCCTTAACATTCTTAGTGCCAGGAAGAAAGGAAACCACAAAATTAAAACGTGTGAAAAACAAGGCCCACCTGGCCTGTCTAGGATTGAGTCGCTTGGCAGATTCCAGATAGACCAGATTCTTATGGTCCGTAAGGACCACCACCTGATGTTTGGCTCCCTCCAGCCAATGTCTCCACTCTTCAAAAGCCCACTTCATGGCCAATAACTCCCGATTACCCACGTCATAATTACGTTCAGTAGGAGAAAATTTTCGAGAGAAAAAGGCACAAGGGTTACTTTTAGAGGTCTCTGGATCTTTTTGGGACAAAACGGCACCTGCCCCAATTTCAGAGGCATCAACCTCCACCTGAAATGGCAGAGAAACATCAGGCTGCCGTAGAACAGGAGCAGAAGTGAATCTCTGCTTAAGTTCCTGAAACGCAGAGACTGCCTCAGGAGGCCAATTCACCACATCAGAACCCTTTCTGGTCAAATCAGTTAATGGTTTAACAATAACAGAGAAATTGCCAATAAATTTACGATAAAAATTGGCAAAACCCAAAAATCTCGAAGAGCCTTTAATGAAGTAGGTTGGACCCAATCACAGATGGCCTGAACCTTGACCGGGTCCATTTCAATAACAGATGGGGACAAAATGAATCCCAGAAATGAGATCTTCTGTACGCCAAAAAGACACTTTGATCCCTTCACATACAGAGCATTCTCTCTCAAAATCTGGAATACAGTTCGAACATGTTTCACATGAGAGTCCCAGTCATTAGAAAAAATCAAGATATCATCCAAATAAACAATCAGAAACTTGTCCACAAAATCCCTGAAAATGTCATTCATGAAGGACTGGAAGACGGAAGGAGCATTAGTGAGCCCAAAGGGCATCACAAGGTACTCAAAATGCCCTTCAGGGGTGTTAAATGCCGTCTTCCATTCATCCCCGTGCTTAATGCGAATAAGGTTATACGCCCCCCTGAGGTCAAGCTTGGTAAACCAAGTAGCGTTTTTCACCCTGGAAAACAGGTCAGAAATCAAGGGTAACGGGTATTGATATTTCACAGTAATATTGTTCAAGAGACGATAATCAATACACGGCCTTAATGAACCATCTTTTTTGGCCACAAAGAAAAACCGGCACCTAAGGGTGAAGAGGATGGTCTGATATGACCCTTCTCCAATGATTCCTTGATATAAGACCGCATAGCGTCATGTTCAGGTACAGACAAGTTAAAAAGGCGACCCTTAGGGAATTTACTACCTGGCACTAATTCAATAGCGCAGTCATAGCTCCTATGGGGAGGTAAGGATGCAGATTTACTTTCGCTAAACACATCAGAAAAATCAAACAAAAAGTCAGGAACATCCTCAGCCTGGGGGAGGCAGAAAAAACAGGAGTGTTGGCACTAACACATTGGCAGCCCCAACTGGTTACAGACACAGATTTCCAATCCAAAACAGGATTATGAGACTGTAACCAAGGGAAACCCAGCACTATAATGTCATGCAGATTATATAGAACCAAAAATTTGCAGCACTCCTGGTGATCAGGTTCAACCCTCATTATCACCTGAGTAGAAAACTGGGGTTTATTCTCAGCCAAAGGGGTAGAATCGATCCCCAGTAGGGGAATAGACTTCTGTAGGGGTATCAAGGGAAATCCACAACGTTTAGCAAAATCATAATCCATCAGGTTAATAGCTGCTCCAGAATCAACGAAAGCCTGAGCAGAAAATGAGGACAGAGAGCATATCAGAGTGACAGTTAATAAAAACTTAGTCTGAACACTACCCAAGACAACTGAGCGTGCAAAATGTCTTCCCCGCTTAGGGCAGACTGAAATAGCATGAGAGGCATCACCACAGTAGAAACATAACCCATTGCGCTTTCGAAACTCATGACGCTGTGCCCCAGACACCACTCATCACACTGCATGGGCTCAGCAGCTGACTCACAAGGCAACACCACTCCACGCATACTTCTCCGCTCACGCAAACGTCTGTCAATTTGAATCGCCAATGACATAGAATCATTGAGACCAGAGGGGACAGGGAATCCCACCATAACATCCTTTACATTATCCGACAGACCCTTCCGGAAAAGGGCCGCCAAAGCGTCGTCATTCCATTTGGTCAGGACTGCCCACCTACGGAATCTCTGACAGTATAACTCAGCGTCATCAAGCCCCTGATTTAATGCCAACAAGGTTTTTTCAGCTTGATCAGTGACATTAGGCTCATCGTACAATAACCCCAAAGCCTGAAAAAATGCATCAACATTACTCAAAACAGGATCCCCAGGTATCAGGGAAAAAGCCCAATCCTGAGGATCGCCGCGCAGGAGAGAGATGATAATTTGAACCTGCTGCGCTGCGTTTCCTGAGGACTTAGATTTTAAGGCAAGAAACAATTTACAATTATTTTTGAAATTCTGAAACTTAGCTCGATCCCCTAAAAACAAATCTGGCATGGGATCCTAGGTTCCACAACAGGCAACCTAGCAAGATATGCAGCAATACTCTGAACCTCAGTGGCAAGCTGATCCACACGGCCAGACAACTGTGCAAACTCCATTGGGAGAAAAGATCCTCCCCAGCACCCAGAGATACAGAGGGAAAAAAAAAAAAAAAAAATGAAACAAACAGAAAAATATCTCTGACAACTTTTCTTCCTTCAAAATATTTTTTCCCTTCTGTGAGTACCATACAATTTTTATGGCCGGTGATACTGTTATGTTACGGTAGCTGAGGAGTGCAAGCAAAAAAGGAAATACACCAGAGCAGTTGGAATCTATGAGATTGCAGTACCCTGACTAACCACCGCAACTAGAGGCAGCCGTGGAGCGTTCCTACGTTGGTCCTAGACGCCTCGTCACAGCCTGAGAAACTAACTACACCTAAAGATAGAAATAGGAAAGCTATCTGCCCCGTAGCAGAACCCCAAAGATAATAGAAAGCCCCCAAACATGTAATGGCGGTTAGACAAGAGGAAATACTGACACAGAAAGAAAATAGTATGAGCAAACGCTGGGGCCCAAACTATCTAAATAGAAAAGGACAGGAAGGGTACTTACTGCAATCCCAGAAAACCCTGAAAAACACCAACACTACTAATTTCAAAATCACCTGAGATCGCACGACCTCTACCACCTAAATTAGTTCTCTGGTGTAACAAAAACAGCAGCCACTGAAAAAACTGGAAAAAGCAAAAGTACAAAACACAGTGGCTGAACTAAACTGAGAGGGCAAAAGCCCCCGGAGGGGACCCAGAAGGCCCCCACAGAAGTGCAGGACCAAATGAAAAAATATAGCAAAAACACAAAATAAGAAATTGTCTTATCTGATAGCAGGAGATGCAGACACGACACAGCAGGCTACAAGGGAAACTGGAAAGAAGGATTCAGACCAGAACAATTGATCACCGGCAACCCTGATGGGAAAATGATTCCCTTAAATAAGACCAATCAGTAACACCTGATTCCCAGTCCTCACAATCCTCACTAGTACCGCTTGTAACCACCAGAGGGAGCCTCTGCTCAGAACTCATCCCAAACCCATTCACAACAGCCTCAGCTATCCTTTCCCTCATTGGTTATGAAATTAAGGGGGATCACTATATTTTAATTTATTTATTTAAAATAATACAGAACAGAAAAATGACCAGTAAGCATGATTAGATCACACTGAAAATTTATTGTTACGGTATTGGTCCACTTATCTTCTTTATCTTTGAACACCTTTAATACATAAAACTCTATAATTTCTATGCTTCATTTCATTCCATACATGTCACACTGACAACACACAGAAACACGGGTGTCAGATGGATGTCATATACATACACACGGGTGACACACAGACCACCTCACCAGTACTGTTTTTTCCAGTACAGGAATCACAAGGACGTGTGAAGGGGGCCTTAAGCTGTGTATAGGAGGGGGCGCTAAATAGTGTTTATGCCTCAGGTGCAGGAAAATTTATATCTACCTCTGACTGCACGGTATAACTTCACCACTTGCTTCAGACTACACAAGGTACATTCTCGCCACTTACTGCAGAAACTACATGGTACAACTTCATGACTTAATGCAAACATTACATGATAGATCCTCACCAATTACTGCAGATACTACATAGTAGATCTTTAACACTTACTGCAGAAACTACATGGTAGCGCCTCACCAAATACTGCAGACACTACATAGATTCTCACCACGTACTGTAGACACAACATGGTACATCCTCACCACTTAGTGCAGGCACTACACTGTAGAACTTCACTATTTACTGCAAAAACTACATGGTTCCGTTTCACCATTTACTGCAGACAAAATGTGTTACAAACTCATCACTTACTGCAGATACTACATTACACAACTTCACCTTTTACTGCAGATACTACATTGCATAACTTTACCACTTTCTCCAGAACTACATTGTACAACCTCACCACTTACTAAAGATACTACATTCATTGATTGATAGAATCACAGAATGTTAAAGTTGGAAGGGACCTCCAAGGTCATTGTGTCCAACCCAATGCTCATTGCTTGATTCAGTGAACCCTCTCAGACGGATATCTGCCCACAATCTGTTTAAAAACTTCCATTGAATAAGAATTCACCACCTCTCGTGGCAGCCTGTTCCACTCATTGATCACCCTCATTGTCAAAAACTTTTCTAATATCTAATCTGTATCTTCTCCCTTTCAGTTGCCTCTCATTTTTCCATATGCAAATGAGAATAAGTATGGTCCCTCTACACTGTGACATCCCTTCAGATATTTCTAAACAGCTATTAAGTCTCCTCTTAGCCTTTTTTTTGCAAGCCAAACATTCCCACATCCTTTAATCATTCCTCGTAGGACATAGTTTCCAGACTGCTCACCATCCTGGTAGCTCTCCTCTGAACTTGCTCCAGTTTTTCAATGTCTTTTTTTAAAATGTGATGCTCAAAACTGTTCAAAGTATTCCAGATGAGGCCAGACCAAGGAGGAGTAGAAGGGAAATATTATTTCACGTGATCTAGAGTCTATGCTTCTATTAATACATCCCAGAGTTGTTTTTGTCTTTTTAGTTGCCACATACTACAGATACTGCATTTTTACAACCTCATCATTTACTGCAGATACTACATTGTACAACCTTTTACTACATATACTACATTGTAAAACCTCACCACATACTACAAATACTACATGGTACAACCTCATCATTTGCGGCAGATACTACACTGTAGAACCTCACCACTTACATCAGATACTACAATAGACAACCTCACCACTTATTACAGATACTACATTGTACAACCTCAACACTTACTGCAGATATTACATGGAACAACCTCACCAATTACTACAGATACTACATGGTACAATTTCAAAAATTACTGCAGATATTACATGGAACAATCTCACCACTTACTGCAGATACTACATGGAACAATCTCACCACTTACTGCAGATACTCCATTGCACAACCTCACCAGTTACTGCAGATACTACATTGTACAACGTCACACCTTACTGCAGATACAACATGGAACAACCTCTCCACTTACTGAAGTCCCTATAATACAAACTCACTCCTTATTGTGGCCGCAGGATTACTCTGAAATATTCTGTTGAACTAATGGTACATTGTGTAAAATAGATTTGATATTTTATTGCTTTACTCATGTGTTGTATGTGAATCAGCAGCAGCTTTTATTTTCACCCAGACTGAAAGCCTAAAAACCTGCCAGCTTCAAATATTACAGGAGAGCTCAGATTGCCATCCTACATCTATGGCATTTCTAATACACTAGCTTTATGGTGCCATCTAGCGTACAGTTACTCAGCATGAATTTTATAATACTTTAACCCCTTCATGAGATACAAAATTCTACTAAGAGCACTACTCTTAGTGTTTGCTCATGTCTGCATATAAAATCGGCAAGTGCAATGTGAGAAAAAAATCGCATTTAACTCGCAACATTGTTATTTGATTAGGCAGTGTTCATCTGCGAGTTTTTTCTCACCTGGAATTGAGGTGAAGAAAAAATCTTAGCTAGCTGCCTATGGCTGTGTAAAATGGCCATGACTCACATTGAAAGTCACTGGGTGCAAGAAAAAAATCGCGTGGCACACGAACCATGCGTGTGCCATCCAATTTTTATGCACCCATCTCATAGGAAACCCGACATTTCATCAGCCGAGCCCAGTAAATTCACAGCGTGGACCATCAGAATATAATAGATTGAATAGATATATAGATAGATAGAAAGATGTAAAATGAAAGTGAGATATATAATTAGTGTAGTGTGTGTGTGGTTTACAGTACATGTATTAAGCTAGTAAATATAAAATTAAATGGAAAAAATGGCATGAGGTCACCCTTATTTTTAATAACCAGCTGAAGGAAGGAAGAGAGCTGGGGGCTGATGTTATTATTCTGGAAGTGGCCAATATCCATAAATGTTCCCAGACTACTATTATCAGCTCACAGCTACCTGCGTAGCCTTTACTGGTTATTTAAAATGGGTGACCCCAAGAAAAAATGACATGGAGTCAACCTTATTTTTAATAAAGAGAAGTGATGAGTGAGCATGCTTGTCACTGCTCATTACTCTTGAGCATCAGTTTACTCGAGATGCTCGTTACTCAGCGAGCACTTTTGAATGCTCGTGTACAAAATCGAGTCCCCTGCCCCACATGTTTGGTGCTTCTTAGACAGCCAATAAACAATTGGAGATTGTCTACTAGAGTTGAGCGAATTTTTCAAAATTCGGTTCCGATTGTGATCGGCGGCGAATATTGTATTTGCAATATTCGCCGAACACCGCCTAACGTAATTGGACTCAATGGGAGTAGAAATGACCGAATATGTTCGGAATCGATCAACAAACATAAATTCAGCACAAATAGGCTACCAATATGGCATAAATATGACAAATTCAGATTTGGCGACCGATTCCGAACATATTCGCTTAACTCTAATGCTTACCAGTCACTGTAATGCTGTAGCCATCTTGGTTGTGGCATTACTGTGATTGGCAGGCCACCTAGCATCATCTATTCTATATAAGACCCATGATGCCATGCTCGCCACAGTGTACCAGAGGAAACAGGCAGAGGAGGGAGAGGTGCTGTGCTGCTGAATTAGTGACAGAGCTGTAGCTGCTTATGGGCAGGGATTAGACGTGTGTAATCTTTCAACTACAACAATAACCCTTATTAGGGCTAATTATAATCAATATTTATACTACTGATAGTGGCACTTCGGAGAGATTGTGTTTCCAGTCATTTTGTCAGCACCACCCAGTCTTCCACACAATCCAGTCTCAGTAGCCATGATTCTAGCCCACATAATCCTCATCCTGATCCTTACTTCTCCCACCATACTGAGTTCTCAGATACAAGTGATCCCACACTTGGACACTCTGAAGATCTGTTCACATTTCCATTTATAGATTCTGGCCTCTCTCCCTGCCTGTTTCAAGATGCACATAAGGGAATCGCATGTAGCAATGCCCAAATATTGAAGCAGCTGCGCTCGCAAGAAGGCAACGGTGGGAAAATGCAACTATTGTTGCAAGAGGTGGATGATGATGAGACACAATTGTCAACAAGTGATGTTCAGTCAGCAAGTCAGGAAGAGGACCAGGGTTGGGAAGTGGAAGACGAGGTGGAAAAGATGAAGTCACTGACCTAACTTGGGAAGGTGACATGCAGAGTGAGGAAATAAGTGCAAAGGGGGAGTGATCTGCAGCACCACAACAAGCAGGAAGAGGCAGTGGGGTGGCCAGAGACAAGTTAGGCAAGAGTTCCCCAGAGCACTAAGTTGCTAGGCCAAGGATTAGGTGTTCCTGAGTCTGATGCTTTTTTAAAGTCACTCAAATTAAACCAAAAAAGCAATTTGCAACTTCTGCATTGAAAGCATCAGCAGGAGCAGCACAACTACCAGCCTGACCACAATCAGCATGTTCAGGCACATGACAGCAAAACACCTTGACTTGTTGGGCCAAACGCCAGGGTCCAGAAACAGTGTCTACGGGTGACACCATGACGCAGGCGAAGATGCCTCCCACCCTGCACTTGTTGATGCACACTTGCAACCACCATCAGCAACCATGTCCAAGTCCTTGTCCCAGCACAGTGTTCAGTTGTCCATACCCAAGTCCTTGAAACACAAGCGTAATAAGCAGCCATCCACCCAAAGGCCACACTACTAAATGGTTACATTTCCAGACTTCTTGCCTTGGAAATGTTGCCATTTAGGCTTGTGGAGATGGAAGCTTTCTGCAACCTCATGGTGGCCGTCTCTCGGTACTTGGTCCCCAGCTGCCACTTTTTCTCCCGAAGTGCCATCCCGGCTTTACACAAGCTCATGTCCCATAACATTAGCTGTGCCCTGATCAACCTTGTTACTGGGAAGGTCCACTAGAACATGGACATGTGCACAACTGCTTGCGACCAGGTACACTACATTTACATGACGGCACACTGGGTAAACATTGTGGAAGCCGGGACCCATTTCGAACTCTGGAAAGGAACATGTGCTACCGACACTGAGAATTGCGGGCCCTGGTTCAATCAGGGTTTCTCCCACTTTCTACAGCAGTGTTTGCACTTCCTCCTTCTCATCCTTCATCTCAGAAATGTCAAGATCAGTCGCAAGCTGCAAGCTCTGCAGCACTACCTCTGCCAAGAGGCAACTGGCTCTGTTCTAGCTAATCTACTTAGGTGACAAACTGCACGCCACCACAGAGTTGTTGAAAGGTCTAACAGACCTAAATGATCTTTGTCTCTTGCCCTTGAATCTACAACCACTCATCGCCGTGTGTGACAATGGCCACAACCTGGTGGTGGCGCTGAAGCTTGGCAACCTCGCACACATACCATGCCTGGCCCCCATGCTCAACTTAGTGGTTCAGCGGTTTCTCAACACCTACCCAGATCTGCTTGAGCTACTTGTTAAAGTACACCACGTGTTTGCTCATTTCCGTAAGTCGAATACAGCTGCAGCTACCCTGGCAGTGCTACAGCAACATTTGCAACTTCCAGTTCACGAACTGGTGTGCGATGTCACCATGCGTTGAAACTCAACGTTATATATATCTTGGCAAGGTTTTGTGAGCAGCAGAGGCCAGTAGTTGAATATCAGCTGCAACATGCCCGTCGATATTCCAGTCAGCCTCCGCACATAAGAGCTAATGAGTGGAAATGGATGTCTGAAATCTGTATGGTTCTCCGAAACTTTGAGGACTCAGCTGGAGATGAGTGAATATTTCAAAGTTTGGTTCGAATTATGATTGTCAAAGTTGCAATATTCGTTGACTAATTCGTCAAGTATTCGCGGAACATAGGCAAAAACAAACGCATGCACAACACTTTTTAACGGCCCCAAATGCTGCCAAAACACATCAAGTGAAGGACAGACACCAGGAAAGTGTCCTCAATTCACCCACAGTACAAATTTTAGCATGGCACCGCAGCAATCTGCCAGGAATGAGGTATTGGGGTCTGAGACAGCATTTACAGCTTTCAATTGAACATCACTGTAAGACGAAGTGGGTGAGGGATTGGTGTAGGCCTCCTTTGCTGGGAACCCTGATGCCACATGCAACACCTCTACCTGCTTTCATGCTGAGCCACACTCAGTAACACGGGTAGTTGAGTCAAAGGAAGTGGAGGCCTGACGGTCTCGGAGGCCTTCTGCTACAGGCAACACGCATGAAATAGACCCAACCAGGAGTGTTCACATTTCCAAAAATTACTGGCAGATACCACAAAAGTGGCATCAATTTCACCACAGTAGAAATAGTATAATAGGGACTGACAGGTCTTCCACTACTCCCAATCCAGTAGATGGACACCCAACCAGGAGTGTTCACATTTAAACAAATGAAGGCCTTACACCATAGAAGTGGCATCAATTTCACCACAGTAGAAATAGTATAATAGGAAGCGACATGTCTTCCACTACACCCAATCCAGCAGATGGACACCCAACCAGGAGTGTACACATTTCCAAAAATTATTGGCAGACACCACAAAAGTGGCATCAATTTCACCACAGGAGAAATAGTAAAATAGGGACCGACAGGCCTTCCATTACACCCAATCCAGCAGTTGGACACCCAACCAGTAGTGTTAGCATTTCCAACAATTACTGGCAGATTGTAACGCCGGTATGTCTGAACATTGTTTCCCCGATGTTACTTTGCATGTTTCTGCTTTAACCCTTTGCTCCTTTTCCCTAACCAGCTGGGATACTGTTGTCTGTTATCTGTATGGACACTGCTCAGTTCCCAGTTTCACTGCGTAGCCGTACATGTGTTGTGATGTCTCTGCTCCGCTGCATGACCATCCGCATGTGCGGTCCCAGGCTGCCACTGTGGAAGCTATCCGCGTCTTGTGAGGTCCTCTGCAACTGGTGCATGACTTTCCATGTGTGTCCAGGCTTGCAGCCGCTGCCAGGTGCCTTAAAGCACAGTGCCTGTGCCGACTGTACTATTATGGTTTCTGTGTGTGCTTAGGGTGCGCGTGGCCGCACCTTACCTGATTTTTTTAGGGCTGTGTGTGTGCTTAATTGCTTTCCCCAGCCTATTGCTGAGGAGCAGCTCCTATATAAAGTTCCTCTTTCCTGTTGGGCATTGTCAGAGCTTCGCATTGAGTTCCTGAGCCTAGCCATGTGTGTTTGTGTGTTCAACTCCTGCTCTGATTGCGATCAGTTCTGGGAGAGCTGATGCCCTTTGTCCTGTCTTGCATTTCCGCCTGCTCTGGGGGCAGAGTACCCAGATACGTTTCGGTTTGTGTCCTGTTTTTCCGCCTGCTCTGGGGCAGAATACCCAGATCGCCTTTCCTGGAGGCTGCATATCCAGGCCCGTTCCACATGTGTCTTGTTTCCTGCATCCTTGATCCTGGATCTGTTCCTGTACCTGACCCTGTCTGAACTGTGTCCTCTGTGTTATGCTCCTTAAGTCCCTTTGTGTCTGGAACCATGTTCCCAGTGACTGTGAGTTTCCTGTAACTGGTTTCCTGTGACCCAACCTGGGTAGGTCTGTTAATGATGGAGTCATAGTGTTTACTATTCTGTGCTCAGCTTGCTATGCGGTGCTAGCTCCGTCCGGTTCCATTCCAACCCGGTGGTGCTTGCACAATCACACTTGGATTCCTTCCTAGGTCGATGCCCAGAGCCTGATGACCATAATTTGGAGCCGGAGGACCGCTGCCTGGTGCCTGGAGATCGTTTCCGATGTCCGGAGTCTGGTGACCACTGTCTGGCACCAGAGCCCGACCACCGCTGCCTTGTCCTGATGCCCTGTCTGTGTCCTGATGTCCAGCCTGTATCCAGATGTCCCTGATGTCCAGCTAGTGTCCTGATGTCCTGATGTCCAGCCTGTGTCCTGATGTCCAGCCTGTGTCCTGATGTCCCGATCTCCAGCCTGTGTCCCGATATCCTGCCGGTTCCTCGTGGATTACCCTGTGATGATGTCTGTCCTGGGTCGGTGTCTGATGTTGTCCTGCGCGCCTGTGCTACGCCTGAGGCCTGATAGAGAGGCCGTCCTAGTATGCCTGTGCCAGATGAGCCTGGATTGCATCAATCTGTGATGACCTCTGCCATCGTCTGAAGTCTTTCCGAGGTCGGTGTCTGATGTTCTCCTAATGAGCCTGTGCTACACCTAAGGCCTGAGAGAGAGGCCGCCCTAGTATGCCCATGCTAGATAACCCTGGAGTGCATCAACCAGTGATGTCCTTCTGCCTTTGTCTGTTATCCTGAGACGTGTACCCTTCCCTGATGTGTAGAATCGGGAGCCTGGCATTATGTTCTGTTTATGTACTGTGTTTGTCTTCAAGTAAACTTTATGTTTCTTCATACCTAAAGTTGTGCGGTGTCATCTAGTCCTGCAGGTCGCCATCTTGCCCACATGCTCAGCTGTCACAGACCCCAATGGCTGCCCTCCCCTAGTCTGGGCAGGTCGAGGTCCTCCTCTGTGGTCCAGTTAGTTCACATTCCCTTACCATCTGGGACGCACGCCCCACGTGGTCGTGGTCTGGCAGCGTGGGAGCATTGGCTAGCTAGGCAAGCTATGCCATGTACCAACGCCCCGAAACTGTAGAAGCGTGACACAGACACAACAAAAGTGTCATTAATTTCACCACAGTATAGATAGTATAATAGGGACCGACAGGTCTTGCACTACAAGCAATCCAGCAGACGGACACCCAACCAGGAGTGTTTGCATTTCCAAAAATTACTGGCAGACACCACAAAAGTGGCATCAATTTCACTACAGCAGAAATAGTATAATAAGGACCAACAGGTCTTGCACTACGCCCAATCCAGTAGATGGACACCGATCCTGGAGTTTTCACATTTTAAAAAATGAGGGCCTGACACCACTGAAGTAGAATAACTGTCACAAGAATAGAAATAGTATAATTGGGATTTACATGTTTTCCACTACAGCTAACTCAGCAGATGTAGACCAACCATGACTGTTCACATTTCCACAAATTTGTGTTAACATCAGCAGTGATAGCAGCAGCAGCCACAGTAAGCACAGAAGCCACACTTCTACACAAAGTGCAGTTACGTGACATTAATGCATCACTCTAAGAAATGCAAAATCAACTAGTCTGTACAGTCTGCGATTGGGGTGAAAAAAGTCTTTAGAGATGCATGACTTGTTCATCTTGGTGAAAGTTAGGCAGTCTACACTTTCAGGGGACACCCGGCTTTGCTTATTTGTCAAGACACCTCCAGCAGCACTGAAGACATGTTCTGATAGAACGCTGGCTGCCGGGCATAGTAAAATCTCCAAGGTGTGTGAGGCAGCTCAGGTTACTCATCCATTTTGGAAGACCAAAATGTGAAAGGGTCCAAATCCTCCTTGATGGTATTGATATTCAGTTCTACATACTCATGCACCATCCTCTCCATTCGTTCATCACTAGTGTTGAGCATTCCGATACTGCAAATATCGGGTATCGGCCGATATTCGCTGTATCGGAATTCCGAATCTGAGTTCCGATATTTTTGTCATATCGGATACCGGAATCGGAGTTTTCCTCGAAAGTCTATGGGGAGTTCCTGTGTCACAGAACGAAGTACGTGACACAGGAACTTCCCGAAAGTGTCACTGTCAGTGTCGGTCGGGTCTGTCAGGTGTCAGCAGCACTTACCTGGCAGAAGATCCCCGGCGGTCACGTCCATCCATCCATCCAGGCTGGCCATTACCCTCTCCCTGGCGGTCACGTGCAGCTTTTCGCGATAACTGCAGTGACTGCCGGGTACTGGGTAATCTCGGCCAGCTGAACTCTCGCTACAGCTGGCCGTAAACCAGTCCGATGACGTCACCGCCGGGGAAGCAGCTATGGTAAGCTGCTCTGCTCTATGTGGATGTCAGGCTCAGCCTGTCATTCAGATGTAGCAGAGCTGGACTCGTCGTGGGACACTCGTGATTTTGGACTGCGTCGGACAGGGAGTATTTGTGTTGGTTTATTTTTGTTTTTTTACAGGAGAACGATGGCGTCGCAGGATGAGAGTACAATAAAAAATAATGAAAACTGTGTTGAGTTTTATTTCATCAAAAGACTTTATTCTGGCTGTGTATTTTTTTACAAATTTACCAACTTTATGATTAATAATGGATCGGTGTCTTATTGACTCCTCTCCATTATTAACCGGGCTTATTGTCACCGTTCAATCAAAGGTGACATTAACCCCTTATTACCCCTCTTGCCACCGCTACAGGGCAAGTGGGAAGAGCCGGGTAAAGTGCCACAATTGGCACATCTTTGGATGCGCCAAATGTGGGGCTGCTGCAGCCTGGTATTTTTAGACTGTTGAGGGCCAAAATCCATGGGCCTTGACAGTCTTTTAATACCAGGCCGCAGCAGTCTGCTTTTTACTTGGCTGGTTAACAAAAATAGGGGCACCCCCACGTCATTTTTTTTTCGAGGGGATCCCCTATTTTTGTTAACCAGCCAAGCTAAGCAGACTGCTGTGGCCTGGTATTAGCAGACTTGCAAGGTTCATGGATATTGGATCCTTACCAGCCTGAAAAACCAGACCTCAGCAGTCTGCTTCATCTGGCTGGTTAACAAAAATAGGGGGGACCCCATGCCATTTTTTTCGAGGGGATCCCCTATTTTTGTTAACCAGCCAAGATAAGCAGACTGCTGTGGCCTGGTATTATCAGGCTTGCAAGGTCCATGGATATTGGCTCCTTAACAGCCTGATAAACCAGGCCTCAGTAGTCTGCTTTATCAGGCTGGTTAACAAAAATAGGGGGGACCCCACGTCATTTTTTTTTTCGAGGGGATGCCCTATTTTTGTTAATCAGTTCACTTCAGGTCAGCCGGGATTCCTTCTGACGTCACTGATGCAGTGCGGTGTCCCTGTCTGACCTGAAGTGAAAGTGGGAAGCAATCAATTATGCTAACCACTTCCTCTCCTGTCAGCCAGGAGAGGAGATGATTCAGTCCGGGGTTTACTGTGAGGCTGTCAGCATTAGCTGCGGTCCCTGCAGCAAACATTAACCCTTTCAGAAGGATTACATCGGGGGACCTGACTGAACATCGGATAGGTAAGAATAATGTTGCTTTATTATTTTATTTTTATTACAGGTGAACAAGGGCTTTGCAAGGAATGGCAGTAAAATAAAATATGGTCAAAAACTGTATTTATTTAATTAAAATGATTTTTAATTAAAGTGTGTGTGTTTTATTTTTATTTCATACAATAGGATTAATAATTGATAGTTGTCTAATTAACAGCTCTCAATTATTAACCTGGCTTAAAGTCAGCTTTCAATTGCAAGGTGGCTTTAACCTCTTATTAACCCATTCGCCACCGCTACAGGGCAATGGGAATAGATGGGCAAAGTGCCAGAAAGGGCCAATCTAATTATAGATTTGCCTTTTCTGGGGTGTCTGGGGGCAGATGTTAGTAGCCGGGGGGGGGCAAAAATAATGGTCCCTCTCTGGGCTATTATTACCTGCCCCCACTCGCTGGCTTTGTTTTTTTCAACAATTTTACACCTCATATATATATATACATTCTTGAATTTGTGACATATGATATATATTATATATATATATATATATATATTTATAGTACATACATTTCTACATAGTATACTAGCCGCTAATTCAATTGCCGGCTTTTGTGAAATTACAGACCCGACATGAAATGACACATGGTTTACATAGAGTTAACCATGTAATTTTATGTAGTTTGATATATGGTTTTCACTAACAATGACATGAGTGTTTGTGTGCAAAATTTGACACTTGTAGGGGGTAATTAAAGTTGTAAATTCGTAGCAAAAAATGTGTTTTTTTACAACGAATTTACACCTTTAATTAACCCCTACATGTGTGAAATTTTGCACACATACACTCATGTAATTGTTAGTGAAAACCATATATCAAACTACATGAAATGACAAGGTTAACTCTATGTAAACCATGTGTCATTTGATGTCGGGTGGTTCTGTATTTTCACAAAAGCCGGCATTGCCCGGCAATTGAATCAGAGGCTATTTTACTATGTAGAAGTGTATGAACTATAAATATATGTATATATATATATATATATGTCACAATGACATGTATATATATATATATATATATATATAATATATATATATATTATGTATTCATTGTGTATATCTAGTGTTTACAAGGAAAGAAAGAGGTTTTTTTAATTCCGATATTTCTGTCCCATTGACTTGCATTGGGTTTCCGGTATCGGATCGGCGATACCCGATACTTTCTGAGTATCGGGCCGATCCAATCCGATCCGATATTTCAGGTATCGGGCAGTATCGCTCAACACTATTCATCACGTGTAAGACTTGGACTGGTTCATGAGCTGGTCTAGAAAATGTGTCAAAGGACTAACAGAATTTGCTTCTTCCACTTACACCACTGCTGCTGCAGCTAATGTTTTGGCATTGACATATTAACATGCCGGTGGTTAGAAGTCTAGAGCTGCAATGCGAACTGTGTGCTTCACTGCTGTCATAGGGAAAAGCTCTCTTAAGGTTGTGTAAAAGCGTGTTTTGAAACTTCAGCATTTGCGGGTCCCTTTCCAGGGCTGGAAGCATCTGGCAAAATTTGGGTTTATAATGTGGATCTAACAGAGTGGCAACCGTGTAGTCAGGAGTATTCCTAATCATAACTATACGGGGATCATGTTGCTGAAAGTGCAGCAAGAAGACATTCTTATGTCGGGCCCTACCATGAGGTCCAAGCCCATGCTGTGTTGGTGGATGGGTAACAATGAGGCTCATTTTCTTCTTCCCTTCCTGGCAACCACGAACAACAGAGACGGGAGGATTATCCACTTCATCTGACGGTTTCTCGCCCATCACATCTTTCTCCTCCATTTGTTCCTCCTATCTTGCACCTTTGATAACAGTTTGTCTGTTATAACCAGTCCCCCTCGATTGCAGTAATCCACCCTCTCTTGGCACCCGCCTGGGTGATGATAGTCTGGAACATAGGCCGAAGTCACACTAGCGAGCAATACGGACGAGTGCTGTGCGATAAAACATCGCATAGCACTTTGACCGCTGTTAATCTATGGGGCAGCTCCCATCACTGTTTTTTTCTCGGCCGCATTATACATGCGAGTGAAATCACAGCATCCTGTGATTTTCAGCCTATATCGGCCAAGAATCGCCAATCCAAGTCTATGGGCGCGAGAAAAAAATCGCACACCACACGGACCATCCGTGTGACTTGTGAGAAATACGCACCGGTGTACTTTGAAAAGCCGGTAATTCATGTGCGGTGTACAGTAAAATCACACTGACAGGTTAGAATAGAATAGATAGAATAGAAATACACACATAGAATAGGTGTATATATATATATATATATATATATATATATATATATATATATATAAAGTATACTGCTCAAAAAATAAAGGGAACACTTAAACAACAGAATATAACTCCAAGTAAACTTCTGTGAAATCAAACTGTCTACTTAGGAAGCAACACTGATTGACAATCAATTTCACATGCTGTTGTGCAAATGGAATAGACAACAGATGAAAATTATTGGCAATTATCAAGACACACTCAATAAAGGAGTGGTTCTGCAGGTGGGGACCGCAGACCACATATCACTACCAATGCTTTCTGGCTGATGTTTTGGTCACTTTTGAAAGTTGGTTGCGCTTTCATACTTGTGGTAGCATGAGACGGACTCTACAACCCACACAAGTGGCTCAGGTAGTGCAGCTCATCCAGGTTGGCACATGAATACGAGCTGTGGCAAAAAGGTTTGCTGTGTGTGTCAGCGTAGTGTCCAGAGGCTGGAGGCGCTACCAGGAGACAGGCCAGTATACCAGGAGATGTGGAGGGGCCGTAGGAGGCAGGGCCGGCGTCAGCACCCGGTGTACCCGGGCAAGTGCCGGGGCACTGAGCAGGCGGGGGGCCCACTCGCCATCGGGCACCTCGACGTCGCCCTCCCTTTGCTCAGGGCCCCAGCAGCAGCCGGCACAATACTTACCTCTCCCCGTGCCTCCTCAGCTGCGGGATCCAGGGTGTGCCTGCAGGGTGCCGGTGATGCTGCGGCCTGGACCGCCTGCGGTGCGGACGCCGGACAGGTGAGATGTGGTGTGTGTGTGTCAGTGTGTGTGTGTGTTTGTGTGTGTGTCTGCCTGCGTGTGTGTGTATGTAGTGCAGAGCTTTGTGTATGTGAGAGAGTGCTGCGGTGCTGTCTGTGTGTGGTGCTGTATGTGTGATGGTGGTGGGGGGAGGCAGTGATGGTGGTGACGAGGCAATGATGATGATGGGGAGGCGATGATGATGGGGAGGCAATGATAATGATGATGGTGACTCAATGATGATGGGGACTCAATGATGATGATGATGGGGAGGCAATGATGATGGAGAGGCAATGATGATAATGGGGAGGTGATGATGATGAGGAGGAGGCAATGATGATAATGGGGAGTCAATGATGATAATGGGGAGGCAATGATGATAATGGGGAGGCAATGATGATGATGATGGGGAGGCAATGATGATAATGATGGGGAGGCAATGATGATGATAATGGGGAGTCTTTCCACAGCACCCTTTCCTGAGCTTTAACAGTGCAGAACGCAGCACAGTGCAGAGGAGAGCTCCATATTTTGTTTGGAGCATTATATGGGGACCAGTATCCTGTATGGAGCATTATTTGGGGTCCAATATTCTTTATGGAGCATTATATTTGGCCCATAATACTGTATGGAGGACTATGTGGTGCCCATAATATTGTATGGAGGACTGTACTGACCTGTCTGTACTGTGCGCTGTGAGGATTTGGCGGTTTCTGAGCTATTGTAGAATTTACAATAGATATTACTCATGTAATGGAATAAGTGAAGTGTTTGACATTGTACTATACCTACATTTCTCTGCCATATCTGTGCATCATGAATCGTGGTCTGTGTTAAAGGGGCCCACTGAAACTCTTTCGCCCAGGGCCCATAAAAACCTGGAGCCAGCCCTGGTAGGAGGGCAACAACCCAGCAGCAGGACCGCTGCCTCCGCCTTTGTGCAAGGAGGAACAGGAGGAGTACTACCAGAGCCCTGCAAAATGACCTCCTGCAGGCCACAAATGTGCATGTGTCTGCACAAACGGTTAGAAGCTGACTCAATGAGGATGGTCTAAGTGCCCGACGTCCACAGATGGGGATTCTGCTCACAGCCCAACACTGTGCAGGATAATTGCCATTTGCCACAGAACTCCAGGATTGTCAAATTTGCCATTGGCGCATTGTGCTCTTCATAGATGAAAGCAGGTTCGCACTGAGCACATGTGGCAGACCTGACTGGAGACGCCATGGAGAGCGATCTGCTGCCTGCAACATCCTTCAGCATGACCGGTTTGGCAGTGGGTCAGTAATGGTGTGGGGTGGCATTTCTTTGGAGGACCGCAGAGCCCTCCATGTGCTCGCCAGAGATAAACTGACTGCCATTAGGTACCGAGATGAGATCCTCAGACCATTTGTGAGACCATATGCTGGTGCGGTTGGCCATGGGTTCATCATAATGCAGACAATGTCAGACCTCATGTGGCTGGAGTGTGTCAGCAGTTTCTGCAAGATGAAGGCATTGAAGCTATGGACTGGCCCGCCCATTCCCCAGACCTGAATTGATTGAGTAAAATCTAGGACATCATGTCTCACATCCATCCACAGAGTATTAAGGACATTACATTCACAATTTAATTTTCTGGGTGACTCCATATCCAGGCTTCCATTGGTAAATAAATTTGATTTCCATAGATGATTTTTATGTGATTTTGTTGTCAGCAAATTCAACTTTGTGCAGAACAAAGTATTGAAATTGTACATTCACACTGAAGTCATCAAAACTATGAATTAACACATTATAATTAACAAAAAAGTGTGAAACAACTGAAAATATGTCTTATATTCTAGTTCTTCTCAAAGTAGCCACCTTTTGCTTTGATTATTGTTTTGCCCACTCTTGGTATTCTCTTGATGAGCTTCAAGAGTAGTCACCGGAAATGGTTTTCACTTCACAGGTGTGCCCTGTCTGGTTTAATAAGTGTAATTTCTTGCTTATAAATGGGGTTGGGACCATCAGTTGTGTTGTGCAGAAGTCTGGTGGATACAAAGCTGATAGTCCTACTGAATAGACTGTTAGAATGTGTATTATGGCAAGAAAAGTAAAGAAAAACGAGTGGCCATCATTACTTTAAGAAATTAATGTCAGTCAGTCTGAAAAATTGGGAAAACTTTGAAAGTGTCCCTAAGTGTAGTTGCAAAAAACATTAAGCGCTACAAAGAAACTGGCTCACATGAAGACCGCCCCAGGAAAGGAAGACCAAGAGTCACCTCTGCTTCTGAGGATAAGTTTATCCGAGTCACCAGACTCAGAAATCGCAGGTTAACAGCAGCTCAGATTAGAGACCAGGTCAATGCCACACAGACTTCTAGCAGCAGACACATGTCTACAACAACTGTTAAGAGGAGACTTTGTGCAGCAGGCCTTCAAGGTAAAATAGCTGCTAGGAAACCACTGCTAAGGACAGGCAACAAGCAGAAGAGACTTGTTTGGGCTAAATAACACAAGGAATGGACATTAGACCAGTGGAAATTTGTGCTTTGATCTGATGAGTCCAAATTTGAGATCTTTGGATCCAACCACTGTGTCTTTGTGCGATGCAGAAAAGGTGAACGGATGGACTCTACATGCCTGGTTCCCACCGTGAAGCATGGAGGAGGAGGTGTGATGGTGTGGGGGTGCTTTGCTGGTGACACTTTTGGGGATTTATTCAAAATTGAAGGCATACTGAACCAGCATGGCTACCACAGCATCTTACAGCGGCATGCTATTCCATCCGGTTTGCGTTGAGTTGGACCATCATTAATTTTTCAACAGGACAATGACCCCAAACACACCTCCAGGCTGTGTAAGGGCTATTTAACCAAGAGGGAGAGTGATGGGGTGCTACGCCAGATGACCTGGCCTCCATAGTCACCAGACCTGAACCCAATCGAGATGGTTTGGGGTGAGCTGGACCGCAGAGTGAAGGCAAAAGGGCCAATAAGTGCTAAGCATCTCTGGGAACTCCTTCAAGACTGTTTGAAGACCATTTCCGGTGACTACCTCTTAAAGCTCATCAAGAGAATGCCAAGAGTGTGCAAATCAGTCATCAAAGCAAAAAGTGGATACTTTGAAGAACCTAGAATATAAGACATATTTTCAGTTGTTTCACACTTTTTTGTTAAGTATATAATTCCACATGTGTTAAATCATATCTTTGATGCTTTTAGTGTGAATGTACAATTTTCATAGTCATGAAAATACAGAAAAATCTTTGAATGAGAAGGTGTGTCCAAACTTTTGGTCTGTACTGTATATGCATACATATATATGTCAGTGACACACTGACATATATATATATATATAATGAATTTATATTGTATAGAAAGATAGATAGATAGATAGATAGATAGATAGATAGATAGATAGATAGATAGATAGATAGATCGATAGATAGAAGAAAAGCCAGTAATTCATTTGTTGGCTTTTGTAAAATCATTGCAGAGCCGACAGGATAGGAGACATGGTTTACATACAGTAAATCCGTACCAAATATTTATGTATATAGCTGTCAGTAACCAATACCATTAGTATAGTGTGTGTCTAAATTAGGGAACATGTATGTATTTAATAAAAGATTCTTTTCGGGGAAAAAAATGGTGTGGGCTCCCACGCAATTTTCCAAGCTAGAGAAAGAAAGCCAGCAACTGGGGGCAGGTATTAATAGCTAGAAAGGGACCATGGTTATTGGCTCCCACCTGGCTAAAAACATCTGCCCCCAGCTACCCCAGAAAAGGCGCATCTCTAAGATATGCCAATTCCGACACTCAGCCTCTCTCTTCCCACTGCCCTGTAGCAGAAGCAAATGGGGTAACAGGGGTTAATGTCACCTTTGTATTGTAAGGTGACATCAAGCCCAGCTTAGTAATGGAGAGGTGTCAATAAAACACCTATCTGTTACTAATCCTATAGTTGTTAATGGGCTAAATAAATACACAGCCAGAATAAAGTCTTTTAATGAAATCAAATACAACACAGTTTTCCCATCTTTATTGTACACCTAATTCCTGCGACAAACTCATTCTCCTATAATAGAACAAAAAATAAAAAATCAACAATATACCATACCTGTCCATCATTCTGTCCCACGCTGTAATCCTTATCTGGGGGTTATACCGTTTACAACCAGGAGTGGTGCTAAGATGCGACCGCCCCGTCTGTAAACTACTGGTGAATGAAT
The DNA here is from genome assembly GCA_033576555.1 of Oophaga sylvatica. Classification (NCBI taxonomy): domain Eukaryota; kingdom Metazoa; phylum Chordata; class Amphibia; order Anura; family Dendrobatidae; genus Oophaga; species Oophaga sylvatica. Next base: position 437,749,314 of record JARQOD010000004.1, read on the forward strand.
GAGATGTAGGCAGAAGAGCTTCAGTGACTAGTGGTGACGTCACTGATGCTGCGCTCCCTCACAGCCTGACCCGTGCTTAACTCTGGAGTGTGGGAAAGTTAACTGGCATTTTCCCACGCTCAAGAGTTCAGCTCAGTTCAGATTGTGAGGCAGCCCAGCATCAGTGACATACCCCGCTAGTCACTGATGCTGCGCCGGCAGCATCTCATTCATTCACCAGTAGTAGTAGTAGTGACCGGAAGGTCACAAGTTAGCACCGCTATACGTTGAGTGTGACTCCAGCCTTAGAGACAATGTTATCCCTTCCGCATCCTCCTCTGCTTCCTCCTCTTCTTCTAGGACAACCATCTCCTCCCGCAGGCTATTCAAAGTCTGTTCCAACTATAGATGACCGGAATAGTGATGCTGATGATGGCGCTGTCAGTGCTAACCATCTTAGCAGCCATTTCGAAACTGTGCAGAAGGGTTCAGAGGACCTTATTCAGTGCCCATTCTGTAAACATGAAATGCTCCACGTTCGTACTGCATTGGCCCAGGCTATATGACATGACATACTGCATCAGGGCTCATTGCTGCTGCCACAGTCGCTGCAGCATGGGCAGAATGGAATTCCACCGTGTCGTCACATCGCATATCAACCTGTTAACTGGCATGGACAAAGACCTCTGTATTGATGCAAGAGCTTACGTGCTTTCTGGTGCAGCTCACTCAAGGCCAGGATAGTGGTGAAGAAAACGCTTTACCACCAGATTGAGGTCGTGAGCCATGCAAGGTACATGTGTGAGTTTGCCTCGCCATAGGGCCGCCACCAGATTAGCACCGTTATCGGACACGGCCTTCCCTGGATGCAGGTTCAGTGGAGACAGCCATTGATCAAACTCATGATATACATACAAAAAATATTCAACAAAGTCTAATGTATGATATGATAATAATACTTTATTAACATAAAAGAGGCAAAATGGCATCAATTATCAACAATACAAGATAATGTTTTTTTTAAATTTCATTCAAAAAGATTAAAATAAATAAAAAATATTGTATGTGCAGGGCAGGGTGAACCCAAACTAATTGGTAAAATAATTATATATATTGTAAGGATTGTACTCACTCAGGTGCGTAGGAGGAAACAGGAGGCACATTCTCTTCAACGTGCATGTGGATTTATTGACTCCATAAACCACCAAAGCAGCAACAAAAAGGTAAACAGTCTTTGCATCAGGCAAAATAAAGCATCAATGTCCATAGCATAGCTCTTCTCTCTCAGTCCTGTGGGCACACAGGCTCGGTCTGGAGGCACACACACCAACCTGGACACATGGAAATCTGTCCACACTGACAGACTCCCCAAACACTCACTGCCCTGTGCCAAACACACCTCCATTACATAGCTGTAACCACACCCAGGTACCTATCACATGGCTAGTCACGTGATTGTGACATCACCGTAGGTCCTCAAACTCACAACCACACACAGGCTTCTTCAGGGAAAAAGGGTATAGGGAGCACTCTCACCTCGGGGTGAGGTATATGGGTAGCCAGACCCTCCCATCTCTCATAGCTACCCGTAACCCGGACAGAAGTTTTAACAACAACTACTTATTGCTTATGTGCACTAAAGAAGAAATACTCCGGGTTACATCACAGGGAGCAGCCATCCCTGTGATACATACCTCCCATTAATTATGTGGCCATTAGTCATGCTACATACCTCCCCCTCTGCCTAAAGCCGTGGGGCTTGGCACTTTCTCTTACCCGACCAGAGACTCTTCTTCGTCCCTGACAGTTAAACCATCTGTCTAAATCGGGCCCTGCTACTGAACCCTTTTGAAGGCGTCCGTCATCCTTCTCCATCCCCTGCGGTCAGCATGGTGTCGCGATTTTATTGCACCCATACCTCTTTTCAGGACTGACTCTTTTTCACCCCGTCTGCTACAGGGTCTCCCGCCTAGGTCACTCAGCCCTGAGCTAACTAAGGCATCACTACTTCTACCTCTTCCATCAGGCCACCTTCTGTTATCTCTCTGCAGGCCATTTCTCCTAAGGTTTTTATTGCCTGGAGTGCAGTCCTTCCATTGGTCTCTATGTCCTCTGTTAGCTTCAGCTTGGTGACTTCCAGTCTTTAGAGAACCTCTTCGTCTCTCTATACAGCGAGTTGAAGATGGCGGCCATCTTCTTCCCATTTCCTGCAGCTCTCTATTGATCTGTCCCATCTCAAGTCTTAGCTGCTCTATCTCTTTCAGGTTTGCCACGTGATACTCCAGGAGCATCCGGATATTTCCAAGGCTCTCCATGGATCTGACAACAAGGAATGGCACCATCCCATTTTCACCCACGACCTGGGCTTCGTCATCAGCCGGAATCCTCACTCTCATCACACAAGATCTATTCACTATCTCCTGCATCACTTTCCCAAGTCTTCTGATGACTTTCATTACCAGACCTCTGGGCACTTGAACTATGTCTTCCACCAAGCCCAGCTGATTTTGAGCTCTTCTTGCATGCTCCAGACTTCAAGCGGCTTACTTATTCCTCAACATGATCATCTGTTTCGTGTGAAGGCATTGTAGATGCATATCCCTCAGGACAGCCACCCGCTTCAGTATGACTTCTCTAGTCGACAGTGTGACCAACTGCTGAGTTGCTGGGGTGCAGTTCACAATACACACTTCTGTTGCCTTTCTAAAGGCCTCATGCAAATCCTCACTGGCACACGCTTCTCGCATATCTTCAGGTACTTCTGTTACACACTTGAAAACCGAAGTCTCACCTTCTTGGACATACTGTTGGACCTCCTCATCCTGAGAGTCAGCGCAGTTTTCCAAGATGTCGATCTCCCTTGTGTGACCGGCACTTCCCCTGCTGGATTTCTTCCTCCATGGAGGCCCCTTCTTTGGTCAGCCTCTCCAGCTCACTCTCCTTCATTGTGATCAGATCGGGAGAGCACAACAGTTCGATTTCCCGGTCATCTGTGGATTTCTGGAGCTGGGCATTAGTCTCATTCTCTATCTTGAGCTCTCGGAGGACTTTATCTCGCTCCTCTGCCAAGCAGCGACACTCATTCTCTCTCCAAATAAGCTCCTGCTGTTGCTTCTTTAGGGCCTCTCTGAGCACCTCCGTATCTTCCAATAGGGCCTTTTTCATGGTTTTACACGCTGACAGTTGACCTCTGAGCTCAGAGACTTTCTTTTACTGCTCATCCACTCTGTGCTCAATTTCTTGTCTCAGGACCCTTTCTCGCTCGACTGTCTCTTTCACTGACTTTAAGCAGCTCTATCTCGTGGTCCTGCTCTGTTTTGCCAGCACGTGTCTCACCATCACTTCTTTAATTAGAGTTTCAGATGGGCACTCTTGCCCACCCACATTCTGCCTCTTCAGAGTTCCTCCTGTTCCTGCATCTGCTGGTTCAACTCTCTCTCGACTCTCGGTAACTTGAGAGAACTCCAGCTTTTGAGCATCAGGTATTCTGGAGCCTTCATCATACTGAGCCATTTCGCCCTTTCCGGGCATCGCAGATGTGGGTCTACTACAGGTCTCTTTTAATTCCAGCCCTACCTCTGTGCTGGGATTTGTCAGAGATAAATTGACCTCTTATCAAGGACAATAACCTGATCTGTACCTGACCCTGTCTCTTACTCCTCATCTCTCTTCTCAGAGGGTGTAGCCTGAGGAAGATCTGCCATTTTTACTCAGCTCCACCTTGCTGCACTCTCTTTCCATTGCGTTCGAGTCACAGTCTGAATTGGAGTCACCCCCACTCACCGTCATCCTGGAAAAACAAGGCCCATATTAAACAGGTGTCGGACCCCTTTCCTGGAGATACTATGTTTCCCATGGTCACACGTTTGGTCACCCCAACTAAGTCCCCGAGTTGGTCAGACCCACACTTCCTTCCGGAACTCTGGACTATCCACCTTAGGTGGCGCTACCTCTTCCTCTTTATACCTCCCCCCCACTTCATCAACTTCCCACGCATCTTCAAACAACACAAAGTCCTGGTCCCTCTCAAAGGGGTACAATAATTTCGGTGTCATACCTCCATCTTTGCACTCAACATTTTTGGACTTATCCATGATCACTCTAACCACTGTATAGTCCAGAGTGACCCCATGGATGCAGCAAACCTTGACCTTTTTCTCGGTCAGACAGAGAACAAGAGGAGTTCCCATCAGAGTCACCTGAATCTTTGAGTCGAGCAGTCCAGAGACTCCTTCCCGATGTAACATCACGGTACACACCTGCGGGCTGTCATAAAAATGGGAAGTCTATACCGCACTCGGAAAAGGTATAACATAAACGCTGCTGTTTCCCAGACATGTCCACTGTGGTAACTGGTGCTGCCCTTTTTGAAAGTTCCACCCTTTTTGGGCCACCACCCCTGTTTGGGTCACCACCCCCTTTTGGGACACCACCACCTTTTTGAGCCACCACCCCCTTTCAGGACTCCACCCCTTTTTGGGCCACCATCCCTCCTTGAGGTGCACGTCGTGGACTCGCCATGTCCCTCGATATTGCCCCTCACCCCTGTGCAAGGCAGGCTATCTGCCCCAACAGTTCCTCACAGAGAGGCTCTTACGGGTGCTACTGCAGCTCCTGCTGCTGCAGAACCTCTTGCTGCAATCTGCTGCTGCAACTGCAGCTCCTGCTGCCGAACCTCTTGCTGCAAGGCTCCACATCGCCTCTGCATGGCTCTGCAAACCTCCAAACGGCTTTGTGGACCTCCAGACGCTTTCAGTCTTCGTGGCCCTGCCGAGCCACAGCAAGCTGACTTGAAAGTAAAAAAATTTGTGTACCCGCCGGAACAATGTCCGTAACGCCTTCAGTTTCATAGAAAAATACAGTCTCTCACTGACCCCGGTCACCATAACACGGATTCCTGCCCATTACACATCCAGCTCTATATAATAACCACAGTCTCTCTCTGACGCTGGTCAGCACAACACGGACTCCTGTCTGTTACCTGTTGGTGTCGGCCACACAGGTTCCCGGATGCCTCTTCTCCTCAGAGGTATCCCACAAACATTTCTCTAGCATGAACACAGTCTCTCACTGACCCCGGTCAGCACAACACAGACTGCTGTCCGTTACCTGTTGGTGTCAGCCACACAGGTTCCCGGATGCCTCTTCTCCTCAGAGGTATCCCAAAAACATTTCTCACTGACCCCAGTCAGTATCACTCACAGTTGTCAGACTGTCCACTCCTCTGGCTCAGACAAGCCAGCACTGCAACATGTGCTTTTTGGACCGTTGCCCGCAGTCTAGCACTAATTGTAAGGATTGTACTCACTCAGGTGAACAGGAGGCACATTCTCTTCAACGTCCATGCGGATTTATTGGCTCCATAAACCACCAAAGCAGCAACAAAAAGTAAACAGTATTTGCATCAGGAAAAATACAGCATCAGTGTCCATAGCATAGCTCTTCTCTCTCTGTCCTGTGGGCACACAGGTTGTGCAATGTCCTGCATGCAGGCTCGGTCTTTAGCCACACACAAGGAGGCTTCTCCCTCTCTGCACACACCACTCTGTAGTGTCCAACCTGGACACATGGAAATCTGTCCACACTGACAGACTCCCCAAACACTAACTGCCCTGTGCCAAACACACCTCCATTACATAGATGTAACCACACCCAGGTACCTATCACATGGCTAGTCACGTGATCGTGACAACACTGCAGGTCCTCAAACTCACAACCACACACAAACTTCTGCAGGAAAAAAAGGGGTACAGCGAGCACTCTCATTTCGGGGTGAGGTATATGGGTAGCCTGATCCTTCCATCTCTTATAGCTACCCGTAACCTGGACACAAGTGTGAACAACAACTACTTAGTGCTTACGTGCACTAAAGAAAAAAACTCTGAGTTATATCACAGGGAGCAGCCATCCCTGTGATACATACCTCCAATTAATTATGCGGCCATTAGTCACACTGCAATATATATACATGAGTTGTTCAATCAGAGGCTAGATGCACTATAAATGCAAAATAAATATAAAAAATAAACATAATTAAATGAAAACCAAGAAATTAAAAAAATAACAAAAATATATATGTACATACACATATATAAATTATTCAATCAGAGGCTGAATACACTATCACAAAATTTGTGAATTTCACATCAGAATCATATAATTTAAAGAACAGTGCTCATAACCATAATCTATAAGGGTGAACAAAATATAATTTTTATGCACATCTTATAACAATTAATAATAAATTAATCTAATAGATTTCATTAAAAAAAATAATAATGGAGTGCATATAATAACATACCCCCTAAAAATGTCTGAAAGTGACCAAATATTCACGATAATGCTGCCTCATAAATAATAGTGCATAATAGCCACCATGAATACCAACCAGTTGAGGCTTACCTCTGCCCCCGCACACACCACTCCAACACATGTTTCGCGTACACTTCGTCAGGGAGTTATTGATCAAACTCAGCCTGGAGAGCTGTCCACAACACTTCAGCTGTATGACTGAGATCGCCAAGGCATATCAATTTTAATACTGCCTGACTGCGGTGAGCCCTGGCTGCGCAGTACAGAGGTGGTGGGGATTTGTTCTGCACTGTTGGAACAAGTGTTTCATTAGGCAGAGGTTGAGGGCGCAGATGGAAGCCCTAGAGGAGATAGAGGAGGAGGCAGAAGCAGTGGAGGAAGTGTTAAATGTAGACGTTTGTCCTGCAAGCCTTGGAGATTCCAAGACTTGTGGAGAAGCTCCTGCCCCCACAGCCACCAGAGTCACCCAGTGCCCAATCAGCAAGATGTAACACCATTGGCAATGCTTACTCGTCCAAGTGTCTGTGGTGAAATGCACCCTGTCAGACAGAAATTTAGTCAAGGAACAGGTGATGTCTGCAACAGGCTGGTGTAGCGCAGGCACAGCTTTCTTATAAAAGTAATGGCGACTGGGTAATTGGTACTGGGGGACTGCGATGGCAGTAGTAAGAGCACCCACCTTTTGTCAAAACGCCCCCTTCCGGCTTTTGACAGGTGCCTCGCCCCTTTTTGATACCTTCTGACACTAAACCCCCCCACTTCCAGACTAAACTCCTCCCCATTCTCCACCCACTCGCCGCCCCACTGTGTGTCAATACCTGTTACGTCAGTTCCGTCCCCGCCCCAGAAGCAACCCTTTCCACCCCTCTGTGTATCAATACCTGTTATGTCATTTCCGTCCCCACCCCAGAAGCAACCCCGTTCAGCCTCTGTTACGTCCCCTATGACCGCCCATTCTCCGCCCATCTTGTGGGCTCATGTGTCAGTCCTTGAAAGGTGGTGATCGTGCCGCGTCCCCACTAGCTTTGTGTAAGCTGAACTGCTAGAAAGTGGTCATACCCATCCCCAAGGCTCTAGGTTAAAGTGTATGAAAGAAAACATGTCAAGACATGTTTTGTGAGAGAAGGCAGTCCCAGGATCCCAAGGGTTAATAACAGCAGTCTGTAGTACTCATAGTAATGACGTAATAAAAAAAGCAAAGCGTACCTCACTGCATTGTGTAAAAATAAAATACATTTATTGGAGCTTCACGTAGAGGCATACAGAAATCAAGAGACAAAAAAGATGTAAATAGATCTAAAAATACAACGTTATACAAACAAGTCTATAGGTTACAAAACATTAATTTCAAAGCTAATATTTACAAAGTTAACCATTAGAGATGAGCGGTGTTCGACTAGAACTGTTCGCCAATTTCAAATTCGAGCTGTTTTGGGCGGTGTTCGAGTCGTTCGACAAACCCGAACGATTTGGAAAAAATCCGGCTGTTTGAGATTATGTTCGATAACTGTTCGTGCACCTAAATCGCCACTGGATTTTTTAACAGTTATACTGAGAATCACTGTTAATACACATTTTGAGTGTCCAGTGGGGCGGGGGGAGGGCATAGCATGGATCTCTGCAGAGATAATGAAGATCTCCATTTTTTTTTCTCTTTCCCGCATTTCCAGTGGGCGGTGCAGTCTGTCAGCCTATCAGCAGCGCTCACACGGAGCGAGATGCTTTTTTTCACACAAGCAAGGGCATGTGTCATTGGCAGTGTATGTCACATGTCCTTGCCCTATAAGACCCAGCCATTTCCCCCCTCGCCACCATTTTCTCCGTGCTGCAGCTCAGTGTTAGACGGCACTGCTGCTGTTAGCGCTATATTGTGTGTGCATTGTGCAACAGCGACTTGCAAGTGAAATCGCTGAGAAATAGAGAGGAAGGTTTAGGGAGTAGGGACTAGTTCGTAATTTCAGCCCTTTTGAGGGCTACGTTACATCAGTTCCTAGCAGTTTTAGCAGGCAGGTCTGTGCTCACTCTTAAATAGACAGATAGATAAACTTGGGACAGTGACTATTTGCAATTGCAGCCCTTTTCAGGGCTAGGTTACAGCAGTTGCTATCACTTTTTGTCAGCTAAACCAGCGTTCAAATCACTCCTAATTATTCGCTGCATCTATCCTGTTCAATAATTGTGTGCATAGTAGCAGTGTGTGCTACTCATTCTATTAGGGCATCTATACAAAGCTCCACCAGCCTTAAAAAAAAAAAAAAAATCTATCTGCATGTTGCCTGGACAATAATTTTGGGCATAGTAGCAGTCTGTGGTACTCATTGTATTAGGCCATCTATACAAAGTTCCACCAGCCTTAAAAAAAAAAAAAATTCTATCTGCATGTTGCCTGGACACTAATTTTGGGCATAGTAGCAGTCTGTGGTACTCATTGTATTAGGCCATCTCTACAAAGGTCCACCAGCCTTAAAAAAAAAAAAAAAAAATCTATCTGCATGTTGCCTGGACAATAATTTGGGCATAGTAGCAGTCTGTGGTACTCATTGTATTAGGCCATCTCTACAAAGCTCCACCAGCCTTAAAAAACAAAAAAAATTCTATCTGCATGTTGCTTGTACAATAATTTTGGGCATAGTAGCAGTCTGTGGTACTCATTGTATTAGGCCATCTCTACAAAGCTCCACCAGCCTTAAAAAACAAAAAAAAATAATTCTATCTGCATGTTGCTTGGACAATAATTTGGGCATAGTAGCAGTCTGTGGTACTCATTGTATTAGGCCATCTCTACAAAGCTCCACCAGCCTTAAAAAACAAAAAAATAATTCTATCTGCATGTTGCTTGTACAATAATTTTGGGCATAGTAGCAGTCTGTGGTACTCATTGTATTAGGCCATCTATACAAAGCTCCACCCGCGTTCAAATACTAAGAATTTTTTGCAGCCATCGTTTTTTGTGGAAACAACTCCACAGTTGTCAATTAGGTAACCACCAAAATGAGTGGTAAAAGGCCTGCTGCTGGTGGAAAGGTGAATAGGCGTGTTGTGAAGGGAAAAAAATGTTGTGTCCGTGGGGTAGGTGTTAAAGCAACAGTAACATCTGCAGAAGAAAGACCATCTTCCAGCCAAACTAAAGGTACTGCCACACTAAACAATCCCGCTAGCGATCACGATAACGACGCATACTAATGCGATCGCTAGCGGGATTGTTTCTATATCGCTAAGTGCGGCCACATTTAGCGATATAGTTAACGACGCTATCGCCGTTAGCGATCTTCTTAACGACTTTAGCGGTACAAAAGTACCGCTAAATCGCTAAGAAAAGGTGCCACACTAGCGATATATACTTACCCAGCGGGAGTGCCGACGAGAAAATAGGGTCCGGAACGATTCCAGCGACGAGCGAGATCACAGCAGGAAGCTCGTCGCTGGCAGATGCCGCACTGAACAACATCGCTAACGGGATCGCTAAATAGTGACGTTTTTTAGCGATCCCGTTAGCGATATTGTTCAGTGTGGCATACCCTTTAGATGTCTACTTCTTTTAGTGGACAATGTGGTATGATCCCTTTCTTACGGGCACGCCCATTGCTACAAATTCCAGATAGGCACAAAAAAATAAGGTGCTTCAACAGATATCAAGTGCTCCTTTAAGTCGCCTCTCCACCTCAACAACACAAAAACTCCAGTCCTCAGAGGTGTCACCCCAATCGCACTTGCTTCCTCACAGCTCCCAAGTCTCCAACTGCCCGTCTGAGTATGGGATAGAACAGATGGTTGAGTCTGCAGAGCTGTTTACTCATACTATAGCCTGGGAATCAGAGGTCGTCTCCACAGCTTCTGTGAATCCAGACGAGGAAATGATCTGCACTGATGCCCAGAATGTTTATGAGTCTGATCCAGGACCAGATGAAGAAGGTTCTGAGCATAATGTAGACCCTCGTTCCCAAACTGTAACTCCTGTTGGTGGAGACAATGAGGAAGACGATGATGAGACTCAAATACCAGATGTGAGCGACAACTTGAGTTTTGTGTCAGGGCAGGAAGAGGTTGGCTCTGAGGATGACGGGGGTGAGAACACACAGGGTGATGATGACGAGGTTGTAGATCCCACTTACTGTCAACCCACAGTCAGACAGTCAATGAGGTCAGCAGAAGAGGTGGAGGAGGATTCGAGTGACGGCGAGGTCAGGGTGCGCCTTCCTGGACAGAGACATAGTACTGGAAGCACGTCACCAACTGCATTCTAAACCAAAACTCTGCCTCTGACCACAAGTCAAGGTGGCTCTTCAGGTTGCATGGGTTCTAAGCCTTGCATAGCCTGGGCATTTTTTAACATCGATAAGGATGACCCAACTCATGTTATCTGTAACATTTGTGACCAAAAGCTAAGTAGAGGCCAAAAAAGCCATAGTTTGAGTACTTCATGTATGAACCGTCACATGGATATGAAGCATAAGTTGCAGTGGCAAGCTCACTGTGCTACAATGCAGCCTAGCGGGCCGGCCCAACCACCGTCTGCCCCATCTTGTGCATCCGCGGCCTCTTCATCCTCTGTGACTGGGGGGACAGCAGTCAGACCTGTTTTGAGACTCAGACCTGGCACCTCTTTACCAGCAACAGCCAGTCAGATTGGCAGGTCATCAGTTCATTTGGAAGTGGAAACACCAGCTGGTGTTGAGTGCTCTCCAACATCGAGAGCACCACCTTTGGATCAAGGCAACCTAACATTTGCGCCTGCATCTTCCTCACAGACCGTCAGTTGTCCAGGGACACCCTACTCAACCCCGTCTACGCACAACAGCCAGCCCTCGGTCACTCAGATGTGGACAAGTAAAAGACCATTTCCTCCTAGCCATGAGAAAGCTAAGAGGTTGAATTTCACCATCTGCAAGCTCTTGGCTACAGAAATGCTGCCTTTCCGCCTTGTTGACACAGAGGATTTTCGAGCCCTTATGTCCGTCGCAGTGCCCCAGTACCAAATGCCCAGTCGGCACTACTTCTCAAAGAAAGGTGTGCCTGCGCTCCACCAGCATGTCGCACACAACATCACTGCTTCTTTGAGAAACTCAGTGTGTGACAGGGTGCATTTCACCACAGACACTTGGACGAGTAGGCATGGACAGGGGCATTACATATCGCTGACTGGGCACTGGGTAACTATAATGACAGCAGGACAAGGGGCTTCTGTCCAAGTCTTGCCGTCCCCACGAGTTGTGCGTCAATCCTCTTTATCTCGAAGTTGCTCCACTGCTTCTGCCTCCTCAACCTCCTCTCGGTCCTCCACCTGCACCCAAAGCCTGTCTGGTCATGCCACGGGCTTTCTAACTGCGCAGAAGGGATCCTGCAGCACACCTCCTTGCTATGCTGGCAGACGGGCTCAACGTAATCAGGTGGTTTTTACGTTGAAATGTCTGGGAAATGTGAGTCACACAGCTGAGGAGTTGTGGTCAGCTCTGGAGAACCAGTTTCATGAATGGTTGTCTCCACTGGACCTGCAACCAGGGAAGGCTGTGTGCGACAATGCCGCAAACCTGGGTGCGGCCCTTCGCCGGGGCAATGTCACACACGTGCCTTGTATGGCTCACGTTTTGAACCGGGTTGTCCAGCAATTTTTAGCCCACTATCCCGGACTACATGGCCTTCTGCAGAGGGTACGGTCACTGTGTGCTCACTTCCGCCATTCGCATCCTGCAGCTCAGTGACTTACATTTCTACAGAAGTCATTGGGCCTGCCACTTCACCGGCTAAAATGCGATGTGCCAACACGGTGGAAGTCAACTCTGCATATGCTGCAGCGACTGTGGCAGCACCGACAAGCCCTGGTGCAATACGTTCTGAATTATAGCCTGGGCCAACGAGATCCAGAGGTGGGGCAAATCACGCTGGAGGAGTGGTCTCAGATCAGGGACCTATGCACCCTTCTGCACAGTTTTGAAATGGCCACGAAGATATTTAGTGCTGACGATGCCATTATCAGCATGACTATTCCGGTGATTTACATGCTGGAGCAGATGTTAAACAGAATTCGGAGTCAGGTGGTGAACAAGAGGAGGTAGAGGAAGTAGAGGAGGAGGAGTTGTATGCGGAAGGGCTAACATCTGCAAGGTCCAGATGGTCGGCAGCACCAAGACGGCTGGCATGGGAGGGTGGGGGAGAGAGATTAACCAGGGCGCATGGTAGCAGCCAAACTAGTGAGGAAGGTGCAGGAGCCCAGGAAGAAGTGGATGACGAACTGGCGATGGGCATGGAAGACTCATCAGATGAGGGAGACCTTGATCACATTTCTGTTGTGCGAGGTTGGGGGGAGAGGGCAGAGGAAGGAAGCATGAGTCGTACCTCGCCACCAGCACAACAGGGACTTGGTGCTCCCGGATGCGCAAGACACATGAGTGTCTTCCTGCTGCACTACCTGCAACATGACCCTCGAATTGTCAGAATTCTAAATAATCCTGACTACTGGGTAGCCACACTGTTAGATCCCCAGTACAAAAGTAAATTTGCCGAAATAATTTCAGCCATAGAAAGGGATTCACGCATGCAGGAGTATCAGCAGAGACTGTTGCAGAATCTTACATGTGCTTTTCCACAAAACACCAGTGGTGCACGTAGTGAATCTCACAGTTCTAACTTGCCAACCATGGGACTGTCGAGTGTTCAGCACTCAAACCGTAACAGAAACACAGTATCTGCTGGTGTTCACAGCAATTTTGCGGAATCCTTTCACCAGTTTTTTAGCCCATCCTTTGCAAGGCCACAGGAGACAAGAAGTCAGACACATAGTCAACGCCGAGAGACGATGGTACAGGAGTATCTCCAACTGAACATCGAAGCCATGATTGTGTCACTGGACCCTTGCTCTTTTTGGGCTTCCAATCTGGATAAATGGCCGGAGCTCGCCACTCACGCCTTGGAGATCTTGTCATGCCCCGCAGCCAGCGTTCTCTCTGAACGTGTGTTCAGCGCTGCTGGTGGTGTGCTGACAGATAAGCGCACGCGGCTGTCCACTGAGAATGTAGACAGACTCACGTTCATAAAGATGAACAAATCATGGATCCGCAAGGACTTTTCTACCCCTGTGTCATCCTGGGGAGAGTAAAAGCTTGAGGATTTGGTAAAATCACCTCACCAAACGTTTTAAGCTTTAAAATTGCTAATAATTTCTAGCTGCATCTAGGCCAGAAAATAATTTTGGGCCTGTAGCAGTGTGTGTTACTCATTCTAATAGGCCATCTATACTAAGCTCCACCAGCTTTCAAATTAATATTATTTTTAGCTGCATCTTGCCTGTAGAAGAATTTTGGGCCTGTAGCAGTGTGTGGTACTTATTCTAATAGGCCATCTATACTAAGCTCCACCAGCTTTCAAATTAATAATAATTTTTAGATGCATCTTGCCTATAGAATAATTTTGGGCCTGTAGCAGTGTGTGGTACTCATTCTAATAGGCCATCTATACTAAGCTCCACCAGCTTTCAAATTAATACTAATTTTTAGCTGCATCTTGCCTGTAGAATAATTTTGGGCCTGTAGCAATGTGTGGTACTCATTCTAATAGGCCATCTATACTAAGCTCCACCAGCTTTCAAATTAATAATAATTTTTGTTCTCTCTGAACGTGTGTTCAACACTGCTGGTGGTGTGCTGAGTCTGACAGATAAGCGCACGCGGCTGTCCACTGAGAATGTAGACAGACTCATGTTCATAAAGATGAAGAAATCATGGATCCGCAAGGACTTTTCTACCCCTGTGTCATCCTGAGGAGAGTAAAAGCTTGAGGATTTGGTAAAATCACCTCACCAACCATTTTAACCCCTTCCCGACCTTTGACACAGCGTATGCGTCATGAAAGTCGGTGCCATTCCGACCTATGACGCATACCCTGTGTCATGAAAGGATCTCGTCCCTGCGGGCCGGGAGACCGGGGTCACTCAAAGGTCACCAGACCCGCAGTTACAGGACCCTTTGTGCCTCACCACAGGGGGGTTGGCTTAACCCCCCCGTGGCCACGATCGCTCTGATTGGCTGTTAAAAGTGAAACAGCCAATCAGAGCAATCTGTAATATTTCACCAATTTAATTGGTGAAATATTACAATCCAGCCATGGCCGATGCTGCAATAGCATCTGCCATGGCTGGACACCGAGTACTGACCCCCCCACACGGATTCACGGCGGCGATCGCGCGCCGCCACCGAAAGATGGCAGCGGTCGGTCACCGCCGCCACTAACAGCTCCCCTCGTCCTGGCCTCCGCTGCCCCCACCTTCCTATCCCCCCCCCTAACCTTCCGACCCCCCTACTCACCTCTCCCGATCCACCGATGTCCCTGGATCGGTCCCAGCGTCCGCCCGGGCCTCTTCATGGGCGCCGCCATCTTGGAAAATGGCGGGCGCATGCGCAGTGCGCCCGCCGGCCGGCGCGTGCGCAGCGCACCCCCCAGTGTTCAAAAATTTATTTTGATCACTGTGATAAACTGTCACAGTGATCAAAATAAAAAAAAGTAAATGAACCCCCCCTTTATCATAGGTAGGGACAAATAAAAAAATAATGAATTTTTTTTTTTCCTAGCGGATTTTGCTGCTGATCCGCAGCTGATTTTGCTGCGGATCCGCGGCGGATATTACTGCGGATCCGAGGCGGATATTGCTGCGGGTCCGCGCGGATTTTGCTGCTGATCCGCGGCGGATTTTGCTGCGGGTCCGCGGCGGATTTTGCTGCGGGTCCGCGGCGGATTTTGCTGCGGGTCCGCGGCGGATTTTGCTGCTGGTCCGCGGCGGATTTTGCTGCTGATCCGCGGCGGATTTTGCTGCTGATCCGCGGCGGATTTTGCTGCGGATCCGCGGCGGATTTTGCTGCGGATCCGCGGCTGATTTTGCTGCGGATCCGCGGCTGATTTTGCTGCGGATCCGCGGCGGATATTGCTGCTGAACCGCGGCGGATATTGCTGCTGATCCGCGGAAGATATTGCTGCTGATCCGCGGCGGATTTTGCTGCGGATCCGCGGCGGATTTTGCTGCTGATCCGAGGCGGATTTTGCTGCTGATCCCGGCGGATTTTGCTGCTGATCCGCGGCGGATTTTGCTGCGGATCCGCGGCGGATTTTGCTGCGGATCCGCGGCTGATTTTGCTGCGGATCCGCGGCGGATATTGCTGCTGATCCGCGGAAGATATTGCTGCTGATCCGCGGCGGATATTGCTGCTGATCCGCGGAAGATATTGCTGCTGATCCGTGGCGGATTTTGCTGCTGATCCGCGGCGGATTTTGCTGCTGATCCACGGCGGATTTTGCTGCGCATCCGCGGCGAATATTGCTGGTGATCCGCGACAGATTTTGCTGCTGATCCGCGGCCGATGTTGCTGCTGATCCGCGGCGGATTTTGCTGCTGATCCGCGGCTGATTCTGCTGCGGATCCGTGGCAGATATTGCTGCTGGTCCGCGGCGGATATTGCTGCTGATCCGCGGCGGATATTGCTGCTGATCCGCGGCTGATTTTGCTGCAGATCCGCGGCGGATATTGCTGGGGATCCTCGCGACGTGCCGTCATTCAGTGAAGGAGCCTCGGACACGGGCTGCAGCGTCTGGGGTCCGTCACCGCTAGCACATATGAATCATCTGCTGATTCATCTGCGCTAGCGGGTATAGCATAACGCGATCGCGTTATGCTATACCGTTACCAGCCGGTCAACACTACGTGTTGAACGGGCTGGTAAAACGCAATATGAACCCAGCCTTAGGGTTAGGGTTAGCATTAGGGTTAAGGTTAGAATTAGGGTTAGGGCTGGAATTTGGGTTAGGGTTGGAATTAGGGTTAGGCTTGTGGTTAGGTTTATGGTTAGAGTTGGGATTAGGGTTAGGGGTGTGTTGGGGTTATGGTTAGGGTTTGTATTAGGGTTAGGTGTGTGTAGGGGTTAGGGTTGGGGTTAGGGGTGTGTTGGGGTTAGGGTTGGAGTTAGAATTGAGGGATTTCCACTATTTAGGCACATCAGGGGTCTCCATACGCGACATGGCGCCACCATTGATTCCTGCAAATTTTTGCGTTCAAAAAGTCAAACAGTGCTCCCTTTATTCCAAGCCCCGACGTATGCCCAACAGTGGTTTATCCCCACATATGGGGTATCAGCGTACTCGGGAAAAATTGCACAACAACTTTGGGGGTTCTAATTTCTCCTGTTAAGATTGGGAAAAAAAATTGGGGACTAAAAAATTATTTTTGTGGAAATAAAATGATTTTATATTTTCACGGCTCTGCGTTATAAACTTCTGTGAAGGACTTGGAGATTCAAAGTGCTTATCACACATCTATAGGAGTTCCTTAGGAGATCTAGTTTCCAAAATGGGGTCACTTGTGGGGAGTTTCTACTGTTTAGGCACATCAGGGACTCTGCAAACGTAACATGACGCCCGAAGACCATTCCATCAAGTGGGCATTTCAAAACGTCACTACTTCCCATCCGAGCCCCGACGTGTGCCCATACAGTAGTTTTCTCCCACATATGGGGTATCAGCGTACTCAGGACAAATTGGACAACAAATTTTGGTGTCTAATTTCTCATGTTACCCTTGGGAAGATAAAAAAATTGGGGACTAAAAGATCCTGATTGTGGAAAAAATATGATTTTTTTATTTTCATGCCCGGGCGTTATAAACTTCTGTGTAGCCCTTGGGGGTTCAAAGTGCTCACCACACATCTAGATAACTTCTTTGCGGGGTCTAGTTTCCAAAATAGGGTCACTTGGGGGGGGTTTCTACTGTTTAGGCACATCATGGGCTCTGCAAACGTAACAAGATGCCCGCAGACCATTCCATCAAGTCGGCATTTCAAAGCGTCACTACATCCCTTCCGAGCCCTGACGTGTGCCCAAACAGTGGTTCCCCCCCACATATGGGGTACTAGCGTACTCAGGAATAACTGGACAACAACTTTTGGGGTCCAATTTCTCCTGTAACCATTGTGAAAATAAAAAATAGTGGGCTAAAAAATCATTTTTTGAGAAAAAAAATGATTTTTTATTTTCACGGCTCTGCGTTATAAACTTCTGTGAAGGGGGGAGCTCCAATGTTTAGGCACACAGGAACTGTCCAAATGCGACATGGCAACCGCTAAATATTCAAGCATATTTTCCATTCAAAAAGTCAAATGGCGCTCCTTCCCTTCTGAGCCCTGCCGTGCGCCCAAACAGTGGTTTATGACCACATATGAGATATCTGTGTACTCAGGAGAAATTGCCCAACAAATTTTAGGATCCAATTTATCCTGTTGCCCTTGTGAAAATGAAAAAAACTGAGGCTAAAAGAAAATTTTTGTGAAAAAAAAGTACTTTCTTTTTTTTAAGGATCAATTTGTGAAGCACCTGGGGGTTCAAAGTGCTCACTATGCATCTAGATAAGTTCCTTAGGGGGTCTAGTTTCCAAAATGGGGTCACTTGTGGGGGAGCTCCAATGTTTAGGCACACAGGGACTCTCCAAATGCGACATGGCAACCGCTAAATATTCCAGCATATTTTCCATTCAAAAAGTCAAATGGCGCTCCTTCCCTTCTGAGCCCTGCCGTGCACCCAAACAGTGGTTTATGACCACATATGAGGTATCTGTGTACTCAGGAGAAATTGCCCACCACATTTTAGGATCCAATTTATACTGTTGCCCATGTGAAAATGAAAAAAACTGAGGCTAAAAGAAATTTTTTGTGAAAAAAAAGTACTTTCTTTTTTTTAAGGATCAATTTGTGAAGCACCTGGGGGTTCAAAGTGCTCACTATGCATCTAGATAAGTTCCTTAGGGGGTCTAGTTTCCAAAATGGGGTCACTTGTGGGGAGCTCCAATGTTTAAGCACACAGGGACTCTCCAAATGCGACATGGCAACCGCTAAATATTCCAGCATATTTTCCATTCAAAAAGTCAAATGGCGCTCCTTCCCTTCTGAGCCCTGCCGTGCGCCCATACAGTGGTTTATGACCACATATGAGGTATCTGTGTACTCAGGAGAAATTGCCCAACAAATTTTAGGATCCAATTTATACTGTTGCCCATGTGAAAATGAAAAAAACTGAGGCTAAAAGAAATTTTTTGTGAAAAAAAAGGACTTTCTTTTTTTTAAGGATCAATTTGTGAAGCACCTTGGGGTTCAAAGTGCTCACTATGCATCTAGATAAGTTCCTTAGGGGGTCTAGTTTCCAAAATGGGGTCACTTGTGGGGGAGCTCCAATGTTTAGGCACACAGGGACTCTCCAAATGCGACATGGCAACCGCTAAATATTCCAGCATATTTTCCATTCAAAAAGTCAAATGGCGCTCCTTCCCTTCTGAGCCCTGCCGTGCGCCCATACAGTGGTTTATGACCACATATGAGGTATCTGTGTACTCAGGAGAAATTGCCCAACAAATTTTAGGATCCAATTTATACTGTTACCCATGTGAAAATGAAAAAAACTGAGGCTAAAAGAAATTTTTTGTGAAAAAAAAGTACTTTCTTTTTTTTAAGGATCAATTTGTGAAGCACCTGGGGGTTCAAAGTGCTCACTATGCATCTAGATAAGTTCCTTAGGGGGTCTAGTTTCCAAAATGGGGTCACTTGTGGGGGAGCTCCAATGTTTAGGCACACAGGGACTCTCCAAATGCGACATGGCAACCGCTAAATATTCCAGCATATTTTCCATTCAAAAAGTCAAATGGCGCTCCTTCCCTTCTGAGCCCTGCCGTGCGCCCATACAGTGGTTTATGACCACATATGAGGTATCTGTGTACTCAGGAGAAATTGCCCAACAAATTTTAGGATCCAATTTATACTGTTGCCCATGTGAAAATGAAAAAAACTGAGGCTAAAAGAAATTTTTTGTGAAAAAAAAGTACTTTCTTTTTTTTAAGGATCAATTTGTGAAGCACCTGGGGGTTCAAAGTGCTCACTATGCATCTAGATAAGTTCCTTAGGGGGTCTAGTTTCCAAAATGGGGTCACTTGTGGGGGAGCTCCAATGTTTAGGCACACAGGGACTCTCCAAATGCGACATGGCAACCGCTAAATATTCCAGCATATTTTCCATTCAAAAAGTCAAATGGCGCTCCTTCCCTTCTGAGCTCTGCCGTGCGCCCAAACAATGGTTTATGACCACATATGAGGTATCTGTGTACTCAGGAGAAATTGCCCAACAAATTTTAGGATCCAATTTATACTGTTGCCCATGTGAAAATGAAAAAACTGAGGCTAAAAGAAAATTTTTGTGAAAAAAAAGTACTTTCTTTTTTTTTACAGATCAATTTGTGAAGCATCTGGGGGTTCAAAGTGATCACTAAGCATCTAGATAAGTTCCTTAGGGTGTCTAGTTTCCAAAATGGGGTCACTTGTGGGGGAGCTCCAATGTTTAGGCACACAGGGACTCTCCAAATGCAACATGGCAACCGCTAAATATTCCAGCATATTTTCCATTCAAAAAGTCAAATGGTGCTCCTTCCCTTCTGAGCCTTGCCGTGCGCCCATACAGTGGTTTATGACCACATATGAGGTATCTGTGTACTCAGGAGAAATTGCTCAACAAATTTTAGGATCCATTTTATCCTGTTGCCCATGTAAAAATGAAAAAAATGATGCTAAAAGAAAATTTTTGTTGGAAAAATTAAAATGTCCATTTTTTCCTTCCACGTTGCTTTAGTTCCTGTGAAGCACCTGAAGGGTTAATAATCTTCTTGAATGTAGTTTTGAGTAGCTTGAGGGGTGCAGTTTTTATAAAGGTCTCACTTTTGGGTATTTTCTGCCATATAGACCCCTCAAAGTGACTTCAAATGTGAGGTGGTCCCTAAAAAAAATGGTTTTGTAAATTTTGCTGTAAAAATGAGAAATCGCTGGTCAACTTTTAACCCTTATAACTTCCTAACAAAAAAAAATGTTGTTCCCAAAATTGTGCTGATGTAAAGTAGACATGTGGGAAATGTTATTTATTAAGTATTTTGTGTCACATAACTCTATGGTTTAACAGAATAAAAATTCAAAATTTGAAAACTGCAAAATTTTCAAAATTTTCGCCAAATTTCCATTTTTTTCACAAATAAACGCAAAAATTATCAACCTAAATTTACCACTAACATGAAGCCCAATATGTCACGAAAAAACAATCTCAGAATCGCTAGGATCCGTTGAAGCGTTCCTGAGTTATTACCTCATAAAGGGACACTGGTCAGAATTGCAAAAAATGGCAATGTCTTTAAGGTCAAAATAGGCTGGGTCTTGAAGGGGTTAAGCAACTCTGGGGCAATTGATGCTACTTAAGTGGTGTTTGTGACACAAATTTTTGGAAAAAATGGAGACTCTTTTTGGAGTCCACTTGCTGTGTTTTATGTGACGTTGGCATTGTCAATTACAGGTGGGTTTGGTCTTTCCCCACCCCCCTTTTAACCGTAAGAAACTACGTACACTAAGGCTTGGGGTAACACAGATGGTTGAGTGTGAAGACTAGAGCTGTTTACTCATATTATAGCCTGGGAATCAGAGGTCTGCTCCAAAGCTTGAGTGTCCGCTAGTCAGCTGAGTAGCCACCGGCTGTAGATATAATTACAAATTTTTAACTGCATCTAGCCTGGACAATAATTTTGGGCCTAGTAGCAGTGTCTGCTAGTCAGCGGAGTAGCCACCGGCTGTAGATCTAATTACAAATTTTTAACTGCATCTAACCCAGACAATAATTTTGCAACCAAATTCATAGACGGTTTCAAAGGAGCGCCAGGCTGGCGATAAAGGCAGATGAGATTAAGGTTGTCCGCTGCAGCTCCGGCCGGGTACCTCAAGAGAGGATCAGACATAAGTGATGATAAAGCAATCCAGTCATAAGGAGCGCGAGGGACGCAATTCAGCTGATATAAAAAAGTCTTCATTTATTGATATCCACAACGCGTTTCAACGGAATAGCTCCGTTTCCTCAGGTGGCAGTTAT
Organism: Oophaga sylvatica; assembly: GCA_033576555.1. Classification (NCBI taxonomy): domain Eukaryota; kingdom Metazoa; phylum Chordata; class Amphibia; order Anura; family Dendrobatidae; genus Oophaga; species Oophaga sylvatica. The sequence goes on from JARQOD010000004.1 coordinate 437,770,519, forward strand.
ACATAGAATGGAGTAGGAAAGCTATATAAAGGTGGAGCAGCAAATGAAAATTAAAAGGCAATTAATCAGAACACCCACATGGTTAAAAATGCAAATATGACTGAAAACAAGAAAAAAAAAACACAGATAAATTGAATAAAACCAACGTAAAAACGACATAAAAACAATGTAAACAAGGAAAAATAAATGAAAATAAATAAATAAATAACAAAATGCATATATTACATGACTTTTTCAATAGTGAGGTTTAATCCACAAACTCTCCCTTGTTATTAGATTATTATACCGATCAAGCATATCATGTGGTATCTGGTCAATAACAGGGAGTTTTAACAAATTCAAATTCTTTTGGTGCACTAGGGAGAAATGTTTTGAGAGACTGTGTAGCATGAACCCATTTTGGATATTTTGACGGTGCTTGTTGAGCCTTGCATGCATCGTCTGTATCGTCCGACCGATGTACTGCAACCCGCAACCACACTCAATTAAATAAATAATTGTAAGCAGGGAAAAAGAGGGATAAAGCAGGAAAATAGTCAGCTCACCAGTCTCAGCAGTAGTCCAGAAGATTTTCAATCTCAGCAGTAGATCAGAATCCTCATGCGCACGGAGCACCTTGATTAGAGGCGTTGGCTGCAGCAAAACATGTAGAAAAAAATCTCCAGCGCAAAAATGAATAAAAATTCAATTTTTATTGGATAAAATTAAAATCCATCTTGATAGAAAAAAGACATATACAAGTGGGGTCCCTGGTGGTCTGAAACCGACGCGTTTCGACCTAGCAGGTTTTATTCATGGTTTAATAATGTAGCACAATTGGCAATTGACATGACAGTTGATTTTAAAAATGGTGCCTGTGGTACGAGATTGAAATTCTTGCACCTCATTCATAATAGAGACGCAACATAAACACTTAGAGGTCCTACATGCAAATCAACCCGGATTACAATTTATCCAGGTTGCAGATGAAGATAAGGACTTGAGAGTTGTGTTGCTGGGGGCAACTAGATATTGAAGAGTTCGGTTTTTCAGAAAAAACGACAATAATTTTGGGCCTAGTAGCAGTGTCTGCTAGTCAGCGGATTAACACAGCTGTTAAGCAAGCTACACACCTGTACTTTGGACACTTAATTTTTTCAAAGGAAATGCTTCGGGCCCCCGGGAAAATCAGTGAAGAGCATCGGGGAGGCACCCCAAGGCACAGGGGCTGTGAGTGGCGGTAGGACGCCTTGCGGTGGACCGCCAAGCTCAATCCTTATAAAAGATTTTTAACTGCAGCAGCTTTACTGGACGCTACTGGACCTGGCATTACCGCAGCTGCTGGCATGAGACTTGCCCTCCAATAGATCCTTGTAAAAGGATTTAAAGTGTACTCATTCAAATTAGAGAGACAATTTAAATACAAAAGATAAGACCTGCCTCCACCGCAGGGGGGCTCGCTCGACCCACCAGCGGACAGGCACCAGTATTGGAAGAGGGGGGCTGGCCATCAGGGTCCACCGCAGCTCTGGCACAAACCCGGAGACACGCAGGTCGCACGGGCAGGAACTGACTGGCCGTGTCGGCTTGGCACTTTTTTAGTTTTAGAAGGGCATGTGTTGTGAATGGGTTTGAGATGAGTTCTGAGCAGAGACTCCCTCTGGTGGTTACAAGCGGTACTGGTCTGTTCAGTGAAGATTGTGAGGACTGGGAGTCAGGTGTTACTGACTGGTCTTATATAAGGGAGTCACCTTCCCATCAGGGTTGTCGGTGATCAATTGTTCTGGTCTGAATCCTTCATTCCTGTTTCCCTTGTAGCCTGCTGTGTCGTGTCTGCATCTCCTGCTAACAGATAAGACATTTTCTTCTTTTTGTTTTTGTTGCTATATTTTTGCATTTTGTCCTGCACTTCTGTGGGGGCCTTCTGGGTCCCCTCCGGGGGCTTTTGCCCTCTCAATTTAGTTCAGCCACTGATGTTTGTGCTTTTGCTTTTTCCAGTTTTTTCAGTGGCTGCTGTTTTGATTTTGTTACACCAGAGAACTAATTTAGGTGGTAGAGGTCGTGTGATCTCAGGTGATTTTGAAATTAGTAGAGTTGGTGCTTTTCAGGGTTTTCTGGGATTGCAGTAAGTACCCTTCCTATCCTTTTCTATTTAGTTAGTTTGGGCCCCAGCATTTGCTCATACTATTTTCTTTCTGTGTCAGTATTTCTTCTTGTCTAACCGCCATTACTTGTTTGGGGGCTTTCTATTATCTTTGGGGTTCTGCTCCGGGGCAGATCGCTTTCCTATTTCTATCTTTAGGTGTAGTTAGTTTCTCAGGCTGTGACGAGGCGTCTAGGACCAACGTAGGAACGCTCCACGGCTGCCTCTAGTTGTGGTGGTTAGTCAGGGTACTGCAATCTCATAGATTCCAACTGCTCTGGTGTATTGCCTTTTTTACCTGCACTCCTCAGCTACCGAAACATAACAGTATCACCGGCCTAAAAATTGAAAATTGTATGGTACTCACAGAAGGGAAAAAATATTGTGAAAGAAAAAAGGTTGTCAGAGTTGTCAGAGATATTTTTCTGTTTGTTGCATTTTTTTTCCTCTGTATCTCTGGGTGCTGGGGAGGATCTTTTCTCTCAATGGAGTTTGCACGGTTGTCTGGCCGTGTGGATCAGCTTGCCACTGAGGTTCAGAGTATTGCTGCATATCTTGCTAGGTTGCCTATTGTGGAACCTAGGATCCCCATGCCAGATTTGTTTTTGGGGGATCGAGCTAAGTTTCAGAATTTCAAAAATAATTGTAAATTGTTTTTTGCCTTAAAATCTAAGTCCTCAGGGAACGCAGCGCAGCAGGTTCAAATTATCATCTCTCTCCTGCGTGGCGATCCTCAGGATTGGGCTTTTTCCCTGACACCTGGGGATCCTGTTTTGAGTGATGTTGATGCATTTTTTCAGGCTTTGGGGTTATTGTACAATGAGCCTAATGTCACTGATCAAGCTGAAAAAGCCTTGTTGGCATTAAATCAGGAGCCTTATGACCTGAGTTATACTGTCAGAGATTCCGTAGGTGGGCAGTCCTGACCAAATGGAATGACGACGCTTTGGCAGCCCTTTTCCGGAAGGGTCTGTCAGATAATGTAAAGGATGTTATGGTGGGATTCCCTGTCCCCTCTGGTCTCAATGATTCTATGTCATTAGCGATTCAAATTGACAGACGTTTGCGTGAGCGGAGAAGTATGCGTGGAATGGTGTTGCCTTGTGAACCAGCTTCTGAACCCATGCAGTGTGATAGAGTGGTGTCTGGGGCACAGCGTCATGGGTTTCGAAAGCGCAATGGGTTATGTTTCTACTGTGGTGATGCCTCTCATGCTATTTCAGTCTGCCCTAAGCGGGGAGGACGTTTTGCACGCTCAGTTGTCTTGGGTAGTGTTCAGACTAAGTTTTTATTAACTGTCACTCTGATATGCTCTCTGTCCTCATTTTCTGCTCAGGCTTTCGTTGATTCTGGAGCAGCTATTAACCTGATGGATTATGATTTTGCTAAACGTTGTGGATTTCCCTTGATACCCCTACAGAAGTCTATTCCCCTACTGGGGATCGATTCTACACCTTTGGCTGAGAATAAACCCCAGTTTTCTACTCAGGTGATAATGAGGGTTGAACCTGATCACCAGGAGTGCTGCAAATTTTTGGTTCTGTATAATCTGCATGACATTATCGTGCTGGGTTTCCCTTGGTTACAGTCTCATAATCCTGTTTTGGATTGGAAATCTGTGTCTGTAACCAGTTGGGGCTGCCAATGTGTTAATACCAACACTCCTGTTTTTTCTGCCTCCCCCAGGCTCAGGATGTTCCTGACTTTTTGATTGATTTTTCTGATGTGTTTAGCGAGAGTAAATCTGCATCCTTGCCTCCCCATAGGAGCTATGACTGCGCTATTGAATTAGTGCCGGGTAGTAGATTCCCTAAAGGTCGCCTTTTTAACTTGTCTGTACCTGAATATGACGCTATGCGGTCTTATATCAAGGAATCATTGGAGAAGGGTCATATCAGACCATCCTCTTCACCCTTAGGTGCCGGTTTTTTCTTTGTGGCCAAAAAAGATGGTTCATTAAGGCCGTGTATTGATTATCGTCTCTTGAACAATATTACTGTGAAATATCAATACACGTTACCCTTGATTTCTGACCTGTTTTCCAGGGTGAAAAACGCTACTTGGTTTACCAAGCTTGACCTCAGGGGGCGTATAACCTTATTCGCATTAAGCACGGGGATGAATGGAAGACGGCATTCAATACCCCTGAAGGGCATTTTGAGTACCTAGTGATGGCCTTTGGGCTCACTAATGCTCCTTCCGTCTTCCAGTCCTTCATGAATGACATTTTCAGGGATTTTGTGGACAAATTTCTGATTGTTTATTTGGATGATATCTTGATTTTTTCTAATGACTGGGACTCTCATGTGAAACATGTTCGAACTGTATTCCAGATTTTGAGAGAGAATGCTCTGTATGTGAAGGGATCAAAGTATCTTTTTGGCGTACAGAGGATCTCATTTCTGGGATTCATTTTGTCCCCATCTGTTATTGAAATGGACCCGGTCAAGGTTCAGGCCATCTGTGATTGGGTCCAACCTACTTCATTAAAGGCTCTTCAGAGATTTTTGGGTTTTGCCAATTTTTATCGTAAATTTATTGGTAATTTCTCGGTTATTGTTAAACCATTAACTGATTTGACCAGAAAGGGTTCTGATGTGGTGAATTGGCCTCCTGAGGCAGTCTCTGCATTTCAGGAACTTAAGCAGAGATTCACTTCTGCTCCTGTTCTACGGCAGCCTGATGTTTCTCTGCCATTTCAGGTGGAGGTTGATGCCTTTGAAATTGGGGCAGGTGCCGTTTTGTCCCAAAAAGATCCAGAGACCTCTAAAAGTAACCCTTGTGCCTTTTTCTCTCAAAATTTTCTCCTACTGAACGTAATTATGACGTGGGTAATCGGGAGTTATTGGCCATGAAGTGGGCTTTTGAAGAGTGGAGACATTGGCTGGAGGGAGCCAAACATCAGGTGGTGGTCCTTACGGACCATAAGAATCTGGTCTATCTGGAACTGCCAAGCGACTCAATCCTAGACAGGCCAGGTGGGCTTTGTTTTTCACACGTTTTAATTTTGTGGTTTCCTTTCTTCCGGGCACTAAGAATGTTAAGGCGGATGCCCTCTCGAGGAGTTTCCTTGCGGACTCTCCTGAGTTATCTGATCCTTCTGTTATTTTGAAAGAGGGTGTAGTTCTTTCCGCCATCTCGCCCAATTTGAGACTTGCTCTGGAGGGGTGTCAGGAGGATAGGCCCGAGTGCTGCCTTGTTGGAAAATTGTTTGTCCCGGACCAGTGGAAAAAGAGTGTGATGTCTGAGATTCATTGTTCCGCATTGGCTGGGCATCCCGGAATTTTTGGTACCAGAGACTTGGTTAGTCGGTCCTTTTGGTGGCCTACCTTGTCTCGTGATGTCAGGGAATTTGTGCAGTCCTGCGGGAGGAGTCCCGAGTAGATAATTTGCATATTCCCAGTGCCTTCTGGGATAAGTGAAGAGTCTCCGCGAGCTCAAGGAACACTGGATTTTGGCTGTTGCAGCTGAAAGGAGGACATCAGTAAACCAGGGGAGAAGTCCCGAGGAGATAATTTGCATATTCCCAGTGCCTTCTGGGATAAGTGAAGAGTCTCCGCGAGCTCAAGGAACACTGGATTTTGGCTGTTGCAGCTGAAAGGAGGACATCAGTAAACCAGGGGAGGAGTCCCGAGGAGATAATTTGCATATTCCCAGTGCCTTCTGGGATAAGTGAAGAGTCTCCGTGAGCTCAAGGAACACTGGATTTTGGCTGTTGCAGCTGAAAGGAGGACATCAGTAAACCAGGGGAGGAGTCCCGAGGAGATAATTTGCATATTCCCAGTGCCTTCTGGGATAAGTGAAGAGTCTCCGCGAGCTCAAGGAACACTGGATTTTGGCTGTTGCAGCTGAAAGGAGGACATCAGTAAACCAGGGGAGGAGTCCCGAGGAGATAATTTGCATATTCCCAGTGCCTTCTGGGATAAGTGAAGAGTCTCCGCGAGCTCAAGGAACACTGGATTTTGGCTGTTGCAGCTGAAAGGAGGACATCAGTATACCAGGGGAGGAGTCCCGAGGAGATAATTTGCATATTCCCAGTGCCTTCTGGGATAAGTGAAGAGTCTCCGCGAGCTCAAGGAACACTGGATTTTGGCTGTTGCAGCTGAAAGGAGGACATCAGTAAACCAGGGGAGGAGTCCCGAGGAGATAATTTGCATATTCCCAGTGCCTTCTGGGATAAGTGAAGAGTCTCCGCGAGCTCAAGGAACACTGGATTTTGGCTGTTGCAGCTGAAAGGAGGACATCAGTATACCAGGGGAGGAGTCCCGAGGAGATAATTTGCATATTCCCAGTGCCTTCTGGGATAAGTGAAGAGTCTCCGCGAGCTCAAGGAACACTGGATTTTGGCTGTTGCAGCTGAAAGGAGGACATCAGTAAACCAGGGGAGGAGTCCCGAGGAGATAATTTGCATATTCCCAGTGCCTTTTGGGATAAGTGAAGTGTCTCCGCGAGCTCAAGGAACACTGGATTTTGGCTGTTGCAGCTGAAAGGAGGACATCAGTAAACCAGGGGAGGAGTCCCGAGGAGATAATTTGCATATTCCCAGTGCCTTCTGGGATAAGTGAAGAGTCTCCGTGAGCTCAAGGAACACTGGATTTTGGCTGTTGCAGCTGAAAGGAGGACATCAGTAAACCAGGGGAGGAGTCCCGAGGAGATAATTTGCATATTCCCAGTGCCTTCTGGGATAAGTGAAGTGTCTCCGCGAGCTCAAGGAACACTGGATTTTGGCTGTTGCAGCTGAAAGGAGGACATCAGTAAACCAGGGGAGGAGTCCCGAGGAGATAATTTGCATATTCCCAGTGCCTTCTGGGATAAGTGAAGAGTCTCCGCGAGCTCAAGGAACACTGGATTTTGGCTGTTGAGCTGAAAGGAGGACATCAGTAAACCAGGGGAGGAGTCCCGAGGAGATAATTTGCATATTCCCAGTGCCTTTTTGGGATAAGTGAAGGTCTCCGCGAGCTCAAGGAACACTGGATTTTGGCTGTTGCAGCTGAAAGGAGGACATCAGTAAACCAGGGGAGGAGTCCCGAGGAGATAATTTGCATATTCCCAGTGCCTTCTGGGATAAGTGAAGAGTCTCCGCGAGCTCAAGGAACACTGGATTTTGGCTGTTGAAGCTGAAAGGAGGACATCAGTAAACCAGGGGAGGAGTCCCGAGGAGATAATTTGCATATTCCCAGTGCCTTCTGGGATAAGTGAAGAGTCTCCGCGAGCTCAAGGAACACTGGATTTTGGCTGTTGCAGCTGAAAGGAGGACATCAGTAAACCAGGGGAGGAGTCCCGAGGAGATAATTTGCATATTCCCAGTGCCTTCTGGGATAAGTGAAGAGTCTCCGCGAGCTCAAGGAACACTGGATTTTGGCTGTTGAAGCTGAAAGGAGGACATCAGTAAACCGCGCGCCGAGCGGCGCGCGAGTTTTGGCTTATATTTCACCGCTTGATTATCTCTTGAACAATAAGAACATGGAAGAGGCTAGGAGCCATGTGGTGAGCTGCATTTCTTGCTACATGTTCATAGACTTACCAGTGGAAAAGCCAAACTTCACATGCCAGAAATGCAAGCTTGTGTCCCTGTTGGAGGAAAAGTTGCAAAATCTGGAAGAGAGGTTATCTACATTGAAGAACATTAAGGAAGGTGAAGAGTTCTTAGACAGAGCAGAATTATCTCTTCATGGTACAGAAAGAGAGGAAATTCGAAGTGCAACTGAAGAAACAGAGGAATGGAAGCATGTGACCAGAGAAGCAGGAGGATCAGGAGGCAGTCAGCACCAATTCTGCTCAGGAACCAATACCAGGCTCTTACACAGGAGAACGATGAAGAAATACATCAGGATAAGACTTTGCCCACAAACAACCTTGTAGCCCTCAGAGTCCTCCTGAATGGAGAAAGAAAACTGTTGTGAAGAAGAAACGGAGAGTTGTTGTCATGGGCGATTCCCTGTTGAGAGGAACAGAGTCCGCTATCTGCAGACCGGATATAACCTCAAGAGAAATGTGCTGTCTTCCAGGTGCAAAAATTAAAGATGTGTCTGACAGGATATCAGGACTCTTCAGACCTAAAGATGACTACCCATTCCTGCTAATACATGTGGGGACAAATGACACCACTAGAAACGACCTGGAAACCATCTGCAGTGACTTTGAAAACTTAGGTAAGAAAGTGAAAGAACTGGGAGCGCAGGTGGTCTTCTCTTCCATCCTCCAGTGGATGGCCATGGAACAAGGAGGTGGAATAAGATTCTGCAGGTGAACAACTGGCTACGTCGATGGTGCCGTCAGCAAGGATTTGGATTTCTGGATCACGGAGTGAATTACCTATACGATGGACTACTTGCTAGAGATGGGGTGCACCTTACGAAGACTGGAAAACATGTATTTGGAAGTTGCCTTGCTACACTCATCAGGAGAGCTTTAAACTAGAACAATGTGGGAAGGGAAGCAAAACGCCAGCAAAAGCCATACACTTGACAAATACTATTGAGATTTCTGCTATTAGAAGTGAAGGGGAAGAACAAAGACAAAAAAATTTACATAATAAAAATATTGAAGGAAGAGAAACCAATCACAAACTAAAGTGTTTCTATACGAATGCACAAAGCATGGGCAACAAACAAGGAGAACTGGAGCTACTAACGCAGGAGAAGAAATATGATGTCATTGGAATCACTGAGACTTGGTGGGACGATACACATGATTGGAATACAAGGCTAGAAGGATACAACTTATTTGCAAGAAACAGACTTGATAAACGAGGAGGAGGTGTTGCACTGTATGTTAGAAAAGCGTATATCTGCACAGAGATTGACGCTTCAGAGACTGGGAGTTCTGTGGAAACTGTTTGGGTAAGAATACAAGGACAGAACAATGGAAAGGACACCATTGTAGGCATTTACTACAGGCCGCCTGTGCAAGCTGAAGATATGGATGAACTCTTTATGCATCAAATGGCCAAGTTCTCCAAAAAATATGACATAGTGGTCATGGGAGATTTCAACTATCCAGACATTTGTTGGGAATCTCTCTCAGGCAAAACTAACAGGTCCAGGAAATTCTTATCCTCTCTTGCTGACAACTTTATCTTCCAAAAGGTAATGGAGAAAACAAGGGGATCTGCTACCTTGGATCTAATCCTCATAAACAGGGAGGAAATGGTGGAGGAGGTAAGAGTGGCTGGGACTCTAGGAGGTAGTGACCATGCTATTTTAGAATTTTGGATAACAAGAGGAGGAAGACCTGTGAAGACTCAGACGTCAAGGTTAGATTTCAGAAAGGCAGATTTTAAGGAACTCAGAAAGAGAATTGGAGGGATCCAATGGTGGATATCCTTAAGGACAAAAATGTCCAGGAAGGATGGAAAATCTTGAAAAATGAGATTCTCAAAGCACAATCGTTAACAATTACGAAAAGAGGGAAGAATGGGAAGCATTTAAGGAAACCAGGATGGATGAACATAGAACTTAAACAAATGCTAAAAAGGAAGAAAGAAATGTTTATCAAATGGAAAGAGGGAGGCATATCTAAAGAAGAATATAATGCCGTCTGCAGAACCTGCAGGGCACAAATCAGATTATCTAAAGCTGACAATGAATTAAGGCTTGCAAGTGACGTCAAAAGCAACAAAAAAGGATTTTGGGGATACGTCAAAAGTAAAAGAAAAGTCAAAGATGTTATAGGATTTTTACAGGATGAAAATGATGAAATGGTAAGTCAGGATGTTGAGAAGGCTGAACTTTTAAATTCCTATTTTGCATCTGTTTTCTCTCAGAAAGGAAATGTAACATCAACTGATCTTCACTGTCCTATTAAAGGAATAGAAGAATCCAGGATATCTATAAACAGAAAGACAGTGAGGAAACACTTAGCTAACATAAATGAATTCAAGTCTCCAGGTCCAGATGAATTACACCCAGGGTACTGAAGGAGATAGCAGAAGAAATTCTTGAACCACTGTCCATAATCTTTGAAAATTCTTGGAGAACAGGAGAAGTCCCAGAAGACTGGAGAAGAGCAAATGTTGTTCCTATCTTCAAAAAGGGGAAGAAGGTGGACCCAGGGAACTACAGGCCGGTGAGTCTGACTTCTATAACAGGAAAGATCTTTGAACAAATTATTAAAGAACATGTATGCAAGTACCTGGATAAGAATGAAGTGATTAAACAGAGTCAGCATGGGTTTGTAACTAATAAGTCATGTCAGACTAACTTAATTTCCTTCTATGACAGAATCACTGACTGGGTGGATCAGGGAAATGCTGTAGATATAGTATATCTTGACTTCAGCAAAGCATTTGACAAAGTATCTCACACAATCCTTATTGAAAAAATGACTAAGTATGGAATGGACAAGGCAACTGTTAGGTGGATTCATAACTGGCTTAGTGATCGGACCCAAAGAGTGGTTGTAAATGGCTGCACATCCAGTTGGAAGAATGTCTCAAGTGGGGTACCACAAGGCTCTGTTTTGGGCCCTGTATTGTTCAACATCTTTATCAATGATTTAGATGAAGGAATTGAGGGTAAACTGATCAAATTTGCTGATGACACAAAGCTAGGAGGGGTAGCTAATTCTAGAGAAGAGAGAGAGAGGATTCAAAAAGATATACATAAACTGGAGCAGTGGGCAGCAACTAACAGAATGGATTTTAACAGGGAAAAATGCAAAGTACTACATCTGGGCAATAAAAATGAAAAAAGCATATACAAAATGGGAGGAATAGGGCTAAGTAACAGCACATGTGAAAAAGACTTGGGTATACTAATTGATCACAGACTTAACATGAGTCAACAGTGTGATGCAGCAGCAAAAAAGGCAAATGCAATTCTAGGATGTATCAACAGAAGCATACAGTCTAGATCACGTGAGGTCATTATTGCCCTCTACTCCTCTTTGGTCAGACCTCATCTGGAATACTGTGTCCAGTTTTGGGCACCACATTTTAAAAAAGACATCAACAAACTGGAGCAAGTTCAGAGAAGAGCCACCAGAATGGTGACCGGTCTGCAAACCATGTCCTATGAGGAACGGTTGCAGGATTTGGGAATGTTTAGCTTGCAAAAAAGAAGACTGAGAGGAGACTTAATAGCTGTCTACAAATATCTCAAGGGCTGTCACATTGTAGAAGGATCATCTTTATTCTCATTTGCACAAGGAAAGACTAGAAGCAATGGGATGAAACTGAATGGGAGGAGACACAGATTAGATATTAGAAAAAACTTTTTAACAGTTAGGGTGATCAATGAGTGGAACAGGCTGCCACAAGAGGTGGTGAGTTCTCCTTCAATGGAAGTCTTCAAACAGAGGCTGGATAGACATCTGTCTGGGATGATTTAGAGAATCCTGCTTTGAGCAGGGGGTTGGACCAGAAGGCCCAGGAGGTCCCTTCCAACTCTACCATTCTATGATTCTATGACTTGCTCTCGCTCCAAGCCTTGCTCTTGCTCTAGTGGTTTGTTGATGCCATTGCCTGTGCCCAAGAGACCATGGACCCATATCTCTATGGATTTCATTTCCGACCTTCCTGTTTCTCAGAGAATGACCACCATCTGGGTAATTTGTGATAGGTTTTCCAAAATGATACATCTTGTGCCATTACCTAAGTTGCCTTCCTCCTCTGAATTGGTGCCGTTGTTCCTTCAGCACGTGGTTCGTTTACACGGCATTCCTGAGAACATTGTGTCTGACAGAGGAGTCCAGTTTGTTTCCAGATTTTGGAGGACTTTTTGTTCTAAACTGGGTGTTCAATTGTCTTTCTCCTCGGCATTTCATCCTCAGACCAATGGTCAAACTGAGAGAACAAACCAGACATTGGAGACTTATCTTAGATGCTTTGTGTCTGCTGATCAGGATGACTGGGTCTCTTTTTTGCCTTTGGCTGAGTTTGCTCTTAATAATAGGGCTAGCTCTGCCACTTTGATGTCTCCGTTTTTCTGTAATTCTGGGTTTCACCCTCGATTTTCTTCAGGACAGACGGAGGCTTCTGTCTGTCCAGGTGTTGACTCTGTTGTGGAGCGTATGCAACAGATTTGGGACCAGGTAGTGGAGAGGTTGTCCCTCTCTCAGGAAAAGGCCCAGCGGTTTGCTAACCGGAATAGGACTGATGGTCCTCGGTTTAAAGTGGGGGACTTGGTCTGGTTGTCCTCAAAGAATATTCCTATGAGAGTAGCATCTCCTAAATTTAAGCCTAGGTTCATTGGACCTTATAAGATCATTGAGAATCTTAATCCTGTTTCTTTTCGTTTGCTTCTTCCAGGGACATTTAAGATCCATAACGTGTTCCACAAGTCCTTGTTGAAGAGGTTTGTTGAGCCAGTGGTTCCTGCTGCTGTGCCTCCTGACCCTGTTTTGGTTGAGGGCAATCTGGAGTATGTGGTTGAGAAAATATTAGATTCTTGTTTTTCTAGACGGACACTCCAGTATTTGGTTAAGTGGAGAGGTTATGGTCAGGAAGACAATTCTTGGGTGTTTGCTTCGGACATCCATGCTAGGAGACTCATCCGTGCGTATCATAGAACTCATCCTGACCGACCTGGTTGCTCAAATGAGGGTTCGGTGACCCCTCCTCAAGGGGGGGGTACTGTTGTGAATGGGTTTGAGATGAGTTCTGAGCAGAGACTCCCTCTGGTGGTTACAAGCGGTACTGGTCTGTTCAGTGAAGATTGTGAGGACTGGGAGTCAGGTGTTACTGACTGGTCTTATATAAGGGAGTCACCTTCCCGTCAGGGTTGCCGGTGATCAATTGTTCTGGTCTGAATCCTTCATTCCTGTTTCCCTTGTAGCCTGCTGTGTCGTGTCTGCATCTCCTGCTAACAGATAAGACATTTTCTTCTTTTTGTTTTTGTTGCTATATTTTTGCATTTTGTCCTGCACTTCTGTGGGGGCCTTCTGGGTCCCCTCCGGGGGCTTTTGCCCTCTCAGTTTAGTTCAGCCACTGATGTTTGTGCTTTTGCTTTTTCCAGTTTTTTCAGTTGCTGCTGTTTTGATTTTGTTACACCAGAGAACTAATTTAGGTGGTAGAGGTCGTGTGATCTCAGGTGATTTTGAAATTAGTAGAGTTGGTGCTTTTCAGGGTTTTCTGGGATTGCAGTAAGTACCCTTCCTATCCTTTTCTATTTAGTTAGTTTGGGCCCCAGCGTTTGCTCATACTATTTTCTTTCTGTGTCAGTATTTCTTCTTGTCTAACCGCCATTACTTGTTTGGGGGCTTTCTATTATCTTTGGGGTTCTGCTCCGGGGCAGATAGCTTTCCTATTTCTATCTTTAGGTGTAGTTAGTTTCTCAGGCTGTGACGAGGCGTCTAGGACCAACGTAGGAACGCTCCACGGCTGCCTCTAGTTGTGGTGGTTAGTCAGGGTACTGCAATCTCATAGATTCCAACTGCTTTGGTGTATTGCCTTTTTTACCTGCACTCCTCAGCTACCGAAACATAACAGGCATGACATGCCTATATGTGTGTCTCCCCTCCTTTTACTCCTTCACCTCTTTTCTTTTCGCATGACTATATGTACTTGTCACTTTTCCATGTCTTAGTTGTGCCTTGTGAGCAATTTGTCAGCTTTTGGACACCTTTGAAGTGTTTTCTATGTGTTTTCTTTATGTTTCTATGTGTTTTGGTTTGCCTGCCATTTGTTTTAATGGTCTTAGACGGTGCTCGATGAATAGTTCGACGAACAGTTCGTCAAACACACGGCTGTTCGGCGAACCAAACCGAACTCAAACACTACGGGGGTGGCTCATCACTATTAACCATGCGCTTGGCAACAGTCTTTTCATATTATAGCTCCAGGGTTGTTCAACCAGTTTTTAGCTAGAAAGCATATCTAAACAAGATTTTCAGCAAACTATTTTTTAGTACCCACCGCCTTATAGCTCCAGGATCGTCCAACCAGTTTTTAGCTAGAAAGCTCATCTAAACAAGATTTTCAGCAAACTATTGCTCCAGGATCGTTTAACCAGATTATAGCTAGAAAGCTCATCTAAACAAGTTTTTCAGCAAACTATTGACATGAGTGTGTCGTATTTGAGCTCTCCATTTTCTTACACAGATGCACCGAGAAAGACAGCACGCTGACAACTCTTCAGAACTATTTTTGAGAAAAAAGAACTTGAACGCTGGCTGCCGCTGGGACGTCTGTGGAATCAATCCACTCACCGTATAGAAATAAACCCTCTGGCCCTCTCAGAGCGAAAAAGCCACAAGTAGCTAATTTCATTCAAGACCTAAACGCAGATGTGTCAACAAAAGCGGAAATCTAAATGCAGGAACATCGACATCCCATGATTCTGAAACAAGCGCTGCAGGAACCTCAGGTAGGCCAATGAGTAATGAACCAATGTATTACGGGTTTGTGACACCATAGCTAACACAGAAGCCTAAAGTTCAGAAACGTCCGCGTAACTCCAGAAGACGCCCAATAAAACATAAAAAGCAGAAAAATCGAGACAGTATATCAGCGCACAAACAATGGCCCCTAGACATAAAAAGAGTATTTGACAACCTATACAGTCATATCATGACACTTATCAATGCGCTCAATCATGTAGCTTACCTGCTGGATCACTGTACAGAACTGTCCACACAGCACCCGGATAGAGCCGCCATTTCAGAAATAATGGCTTTAGAGCCTCTGTACGCTGAGGCTGTTGAAGCCGTTAAAAACATGCCGAGGGCTCGTACATTATGACTAGCATGTCGGGTCGTGGTATGAAACGCAGACCCACGCATAAAGGCTTTTTCAATAAACCAAGCATCATGAAACGTTGTATGAAAAATACAACAAACGATAAACATACGTTACAGAGGCAAAAAAATTAAAGAATAGGGTAAAATGCTCTGCTATTCACTCAACACAAGTTACAAAAGTGTGCACCCCACAGAACACTACAACTCTTCAGGTTTCACCGACCAACATCACTGAGACGACAGATTGCGAATCCTCGATAGATTCGCAATTCCTAGAAGCGCTGCAGAATTCCGCGTCTGATACACCTACATTCTGCAGCGTTGGAATCTCGAGCCAAGACCAATAAGGAGCGACATCACAGATTTCAGCTCCTCATACACCAGACATAGGCGAGCAGTCGCCGTTTTCGGAACACTTATTTCACATTCGTAGGGAGATGTAGGTCTTATGCCAGCTGCTAGCTATTATGGCATAGAGTACATGACGCATAGTGAGAAAAAGGAATTCACAAAGTGGTAAGAATTGGTGAAAAACAATACGTTTGATTTGCAAGCAGAGCTCAAAGCTTTCTGTCAACAGGATGTAGAGGTCTTTAGACGCGCCTGCATTGTTTATCGAGAGCGCGTCGTAGAAAAGACCGCCAAAAAACAAATACAATTCTGTAAGCGCAAAAATAAATTTACTGAAAAACTCATCAGTATAGATCTGTTTCAGCTCTCGATACTAGCATCTGTTTGTTTGGCCATGTACCACTTTAAATTTCTCCCTGAAGACAAAACAGCCATTTTGGCGGGGGATAATTATCACAAAAAGCACAAACGTTACTCATCCCCTGCTATTCAATGGTTAATGTACGTAGCGCATACAGAGAACCTAGATCTGCAACACTCTTTGAAAGGCGGTGAGAAAAGAGTAGGAAACTTTTTTCTAGATGGCTATGCGATCATCAGTGGACGCCCCATGGCTTTTAAATTTCAGGTTTGTTTTTACCACGGTTGCCGCGTTTGCTATAACGAGAATGACATGAGCAAACTCATAAAGACCAATTACGGGCAATTGTATCGCATGTTTGAGGTGAAGAAACTTTTTTAACTTCAACAGGGGTTCAAAGTCTGCATACTGTGGGAGCACGAATGGCAAGAGATGGTTGAAAAAAACTCTGTCCTACTAGCGTTTCTGCGCCACATGCAGTTCCCAGAGCCGATAGAGCCTCGTGATGCTCTGTACGGGGGTCGTACTAATGCCATCAAACTCTATCACAAACAGGAACCCGGTGAAACTATACTGTAGAGTACTACAATTTCATCAGTTTATACCCATACATCAATGAAGCAAAAGTGTACCCCGCAGGACATCCTAAAATAATCTATGACCCCTTTGGCTATATCAAGCAGTACTTTGGTGTAGCCAAAGTGAAAGTCTACCTGCCCAGGGATTTTTTTCCCTGTGCTCCCTGTTAAAATGAACAAAAAATGGATCTTCCCCTCTGTCACACATGCGCTTTGCATTTTGAAGTTGCTCCCTGTGCTCATTTGGAGGAAGAGGTCCCTGTCGGGTACATGGTGCACGATAGAGATGATCTTAGTGCAATAAACTGGGACGATATCCTGAGGCATAAAAGTACACAAGGAAAATGGGAGACGTTTATTAGCATCTAGAATAGGACCTGTGCCAAAAAAAAAGCATTTAAAGAATTAAAGCAAGTAGGTAGTGATGAAGTATTATAAATAAATACAGGAAATTAAATAAATTCTGTAAAATGCAAATCAAGGTAGCAAAGATTGAGGCAGAGAGACTCATTGCAAGAGAAAGTAAAAATAATCCCAAAATATTCTTTAACTACATAAATAGTAAGAAACTAAAAAATTATAGTGTTGGCCCCCTTAAAAATAGTCTGGGTGAAATGGTGGATGAGGATGAGGAAAAAGCCAATATGCTTAATGAATTTTTTTTCAACAGTATTTACACAAGAAAATCCCATGATAGACAACATGATCAGTGATAACAAAAACTCTCCATTAAATGTCACCAGTTTAACCCAGCAGGAAGTAGCAGCGGCGTCTAAAAATCACTAAAGTTGACAAATCCCCGGGCCCGGATGGGATACACCACTGAGTACTGCAGGAACTGAGTAACGTCATAGACCGTTATTTTTAATCTTTAAAGATTCCATAATAACAGGGGCTGTAGCACAGGACTGGCGTATAGCAAATGTGGTGCCAATATTCAAAAAGGGGACAAAAACTGAACTTGGAAATTATAAGCTAGTAAGCTTAACCTCTACTGCGGGTAAAATCCTGGAGGGTTTTCTAAGAGACACTATACTGGAGTATATGAAGAGGAACAACCTCATGACCCAATATCAACATGGGTTTAAGAGTGATCATTCTTGATAAGTTTCTATGAATAGGTAAGTTCCAGACTAGACCAAGGGAAATCAGTAGACGTGGTGTTTATGGACTTCTCAAAAGCTTTTGATACTGTGACACACAAAAGGTTGATACATAAATTGAGAACAATGGGGATAGGGGAAAATATGTGTAAGTGGGTTGAGAGCTGGCTCAGGGATAGGAAACAAAGGGTGGTTATTAATGGAGCACACTCTGACTGGGTCACGGTTAGCAGTGGGGTACCCCAGGGGTCTGTGTTGGGTCGGATTCTTTTTAACATATTTATTAATGACCTTGTAGTGGGGATACAGAGTAAAATTTCAATATTTGCAGATGACACTAAACTCTGCAGGGTAATCAATACAGAGGAGGACAATTTAATATTACAAGAAGATTTATGTAAACTAGAAGCTTGGGCTGATAAATGGCAAATGAAATTCAATGGGGATAAATGTAAGGTCATGCACTTGGGCAGAAGAAATAAGATGTATAATTATGTGCTTAATTGTAAAACACTGGGCAAGACTGTCACTGAAAACGATCTGGGTGTATGGGTGGACGACAAACTCACATTTAGTGGCCAGTGTCAGGCAGCTGCTGCAAAGACAAATAAAATAATGGGATGCATTAAAAGAGGCATAGATGCTCATAAGGAGAACATGATGTAATCTTACCCCTATACAAGTCACTAGTGCGACCACACTTAGAATACTGCGCACAGTTCTGGTCTCCGGTGTATAAGAAAGACATAGCTGAACTAGAGTGGGTGCAGAGAAGAACGACCAAGGTTATTAGAGCACTGGGGGGGTCTGCCATACCAAGACAGGTTATTACACTTGGGGTTATTTAGTTTGGAAAAACTAAGGCTTAGGCGAGATCTTATTACAATGTATAAATATATGAGGGGACAGTACAGGGACCTTTCTAGTGATCTTTTTACTCTTAAGCCTGTGACGGGGACAAGGGGGCATCCCCTACATCTGGAGGAAAGAAGGTTTAGTCATAATCACAGACGCGGAATCTTTACTGCAAGAGCAGTGAGATTATGGAACTCTCTGCTGTATGATGTTGTAATGAGTAGAGATGAGAGACTTTGCCTCCGGGAGGGTCGAGTCAGGTTTCGGACCACCCGACTTTCACAAAAGTCGAGTCGAACGAAATCGGCCGACTATCGAAAAAAGTCGAAGGTCCGACTGAAACTCGAACCGACCCCAATGTAAGTCAATGGGGAAGAAAAGTCGGCAGGGAGTGGAGGACAGTAAACACACCTACAATGCCCATTTCAATGCCAATGACTAGTGTTGAGCGATACGATACCGCAAGTATCGGGTATCGGCCGATATTAGCTCTATCGGCCTTTCGATACTTAGTTCCGATATTTTCGTCTTATCGGATACCGGAATCGGGATTGTCACTGTCACTGTCAGTGTCCGTCGGTCGGGTCTGTCAGGAGTCAGCGGCACTTACCTGGCAGAAGATCTCCGGCGGTCACGGGCTGGACTGCTTCATGGCCGCCATCATCTTTCCCCGGCGGTCACATGCAGTTTCTCGCGATAACTGCAGTGACTGCTGGGTAATCCCGGCCGTAAAGCAGTCAGTCCGATGACGTCACCGCCGGGGAAGCAGGTAATCAGCTGTGCTGCGTTGCGATGACAGGCTCTGCCTGTCATTGCGATGTAGCAGAGCTGGATCGTCGTGGGACTGTCGTTACTATGGACTGCGTCGGACAGGTGGTATACTGTTGGTTTGTTTTTTTTCTTTTTTTACAGGAGATCGATGGCGTCGCAGGAATGAGTGTATAATAAAATTAATGAAAACTGTGTTGTCTCTTTTATTTCATTAAAAGACTTTTTTCTTGCTTTGTCTTTTTTTTATACATTTAATAACTTTGGGATTAATAATGGATCGGTGTCTTATTGACACCTCTCCATTATTAACCGGGCTTATTGTCACCGTGCAATCAACTGTGACATTAACCCCTTATTACCCCACTTGCCACCGCTACAGGGCAGTGGGAAGAGCCGGGTAAAGTGCCACAATTGGCACATCTTTTGATGCGCCAAATGTGGGGCTGCTGTAGCCTGGTATTATCAGGCTGTTGAGGGCCAAAATCCATGGGCCTTGACAGTCTTTTAATACCAGGCCGCAGCAGTCTGTATTTTACTTGGCTGGTTAACAAAAATAGGGGGACCCCTACGCCGTTTTTTTTTCGAGGGGATCCCCTATTTTTGTTAACCAGCCAAGCTAAGCAGACTGCTGTGGCCTGGTATTATCAGGCTTGCAAGGTCCATGGATATTGGATCCTTACCAGCCTGAAAAACCAGGCCTCAGCGGTCTGCTTCATCTGGCTGGTTAACAAAAATAGGGGGGACCCCACGCCAATTTTTTTCGAGGGGATCCCCTATTTTTGATAATCAGCCAAGATATGCAGACTGCTGTTGCCTGGTATTATCAGGCTGGCAAGGTCCATGGATCTTGGCTCCTTAACAGCCTGAAAATCCAGGCCTCAGCGGTCTGCTTCATCTGGCTGGTTAACAAAAATAGGGGGGACCCCACGCCAATTTTTTTTGAGGGGATCCCCTATTTTTGTTAATCAGTTCCCTCTGACGTCACTGATTGTGTCCCTGGCTGACCAGAAGTGAAAGTGGAAAGCAATCAATTAAGCTTTCCACTTCCTCTCCTGTCAGCCAGGAGAGGAACTCATTCATTTGGGGGTTTACTGTGAGGCTGCAGCATTAGCTGCGGTCCCTGCAGTAAACATTAACCCTTTCTGAAGGATTACACCGTGGGACCTGACTGTGCATGGGATAGGTAAGAATAATTTTGCTTTTTTATTTTATTTTTATTACAGGAAATGGTTTTTGCAGTCAAATAAAAGATGGTCAAAAACATGTGTCTTTATTTCATTAAAATGATTTTTAATTAAAGTGTGTGTGTTTTATTTTTATTTCATGCAATAGGATTAATAATTGATAGTTGTCTAATTGACAGCTCTCAATTATTAACCTGGCTTAAGGTCACCTTTCAATTGCAATGTGGCTTTAACCCCATATTAACCCATTCGCCACCGCTACAGGGCAATGGGAATAGACGGGCAAAGTGCCAGAAAGGGCGAATCTAATTATAGATTTGTCTTTTCTGGGGTGTCTGGGGGCAGATGTTAGTAGCCAGGGGGGGCCAAAAATAATGGTCCCTCTCTGGGCTATTATTATCTGCCCCCATTCGCTGGCTTTGTCTGTCTGGTTGCGAAAATAGGGCGGGAGCTCATACATATATATATATACATGTCATTGAATTTGTGACACATATATATATATATTTATATTTATAGTTCATACACTTCTACATAGTATAATAGCCGCTAATTCAATTGACGGCTTTTGTGAAAATGCAGAACCTGACATGAAATGACACTTTGTGTACATAGGGTTAACCATGTCTTTTCATGTCCTTTGCTATCTGATTTGCACAAACAATTACATCAGTCTATGTGTGCAAAATTTCACACCTGTAGGGGTTAATTAAAGGTGTAAATTCATAGCAAAAAAGTCCGTTTTTTTACAACGAATTTACACCTTTAACCCCTACAGGTGTGAAATTTTGCACACATAGACTGATGTAATTGTTTGTGCAAATCAGATTGCAAACGACATGAAAAGACATGGTTAACCCTATGTACACCAAGTGTCATTTCATGTTGGG
>JARQOD010000004.1:437791511-437864953 GCA_033576555.1 Oophaga sylvatica
ATGACCCCATCAACGTCTGCATTCCAAAAGTTATTACTCCTTTCCAACCCGCCGTGCCCCCAAAACAGTTCCCCCCCCCCCAAATGGGGATCAGGACTCAGACAAATGGACAACTTTTGGGGCCCAAATTTTCCTTTGGGAAAAATTCAAAAATTTGGGACTAAAAAATCATTTTTGGGGAAAAATTTTTTTTTTTTTTTTTTAAAACCCAGGCTTTAAAATTTTTGTGAAACACTTGGGAGTTCAAAGGCTCAAAACAACTAGAAAGTCCCTTGGGGGTTTTATTTTCCCCAAATGGGTCACTTTTGGGTTTCCACTGTTAGGCGCATCAGGGGTCTCCAACACACATGGGTCCAATCTAAATTCCACCAATTTTAGTTTAAAATCAAACCGCTCCTTCCCTTCATCTGCGTGTGCCCAAACAGTGTTTTCCCCCACTTTTGGGGTTTGGGACCAGGAGAAATTGCTTACAACCTTATCTGCCCATTTCCCCTTTTAAACCCTTGTAAAAAAAAAAAAAAATTTTGAAAAAGATCATTTTTGGGGCTAAAAATTTAAATATTTTTTTTTTTCCTTCCACGTTCTTTAGTTCCTGTAAAGACCTAAGGGGTTAATAATCTTCAAATTGGGGTTTTTTGAGTACCTGAGGTGCAGTTTTAGAATGGTCACTTTTGGTATTTTCTGCCTATAGCCCCCCAAAAAGTGACTTCAAATGAGGGGTGGTCCCTAAAAAAAAATGGTTTTGGGAAATTTTGTTGAAAAAAGAAATCGCTGGTCAACTTTTAACCCTTATAACTTCCTAACAAAAAAAAATTTTGGTTCCAAAATTGTGCTGATGTAAAGTAGACATGTGGGAAATGTTATTTATTAACTATTTTGTGCGACATATTTCTCTGTTTTAAGGGAATAAAAATTCAAAGTTTGAAAATTGCAAAATTTTAAAAATTTTCGCCATATTTGCGTTTTTTTCAAAAATAAACGCAAGTTATATCGAAGAAATTTTACTTCTAACGTGAAGTACAATATGTCACGAGAAAACAATCTCAGAATCGCGAAGATCCGTTGAAGCGTTCCAGAGTTATAACCTCATAAAGAGACAGTGGTCAGAATTGTACAAATTGGCCCGGTCATTAACGTGCAAACCACCCTTGGGGGTGAAGGGGTTAAACCGTATAGCAGATTATTTAACCTATTTTAATTGTGGTTTGCATTGCTTTTCAACATGTTAATGTATGCATTTATGTTTGTAAATTTTTAATTTACATATATTTTTTTAAGTTAACCCCTCTCTGCCATCAGACGTACTATTCCGTCCATGTGACCCTGGACCTAATTCCCATGGACGGAATAGTACGTCATGGGCGATCAGCTGCGCTCCCGGAGGGAGCGCAGCTGATCGCCGCCGGGTGTCAGCTGATTATCACAGCTGACACCCGTGACTGTGTGTCAGGAGCGGTCACGGACCGCTCCCGCACATTAACCCTTGGCACACCGCGATCAAACATGATCGCGGTGTACCCGGGGCACAGGGGAGGATCGCGCAGGCAGGGGGCTCCCTGCGCGCTCCCCTGAGACCCTCAGAGCAGCGCGATGTGTCGCGCTGTTCCGAGGGTCCGTCCTCCCTCCAGGTCCCCGGATCCAAGATGGCGCCGGGGTCCTGCAGGGAGGCGGCTTCCTCAGTGCCTGCTGAGAGCAGGCGCTGGGGAAGCCTGCAGCAGTGCCAGAGCGATCGCTGGTGTGACAGAGTGCTGTGCACACTGTCACACCAGCGATCTGCTAAAATACAGTGATGTCCCACCCTGGGACAAAGTAAAAAAGTAAAAAAAGTAAAAATAAAAAGTGTAAAAAAAAATCATAAAAAAAAAAAAAATATTCCCCAATAAATTCATTTTTTCCTGTAAATAAAAAAAACAAAACAATAAATGTACACATATTTGGTATCGCCGCGTCCGTAACGACCCCCCCTATAAAACTGTCCCACTAGTTAACCCCTTTAGTGAACCCCTTAAAAAAAAAAAAAAAAAACGAAGCAAAAAATCAATGCTTTATCATCATACCGCCGAACATAAAGTGAAATAACACGCGATCAAAATGACCGATATAAATAAACATGGTACCACTGAAAACGTCATCTTGTCCCGCAAAAAACGAGCCATCACACAGCATCATGAGCGAAAAAATAAAAAGTTATAGCTCGCAGAATAAAGCGATGCAAAAATAATGATTTTTTATATAAAATTGTTTTCATTCTATAAAAGCGCCAAAACCTAAAAAAATGATATAAATGAGGTATCGCCGTAATCGTACTGACCCAAAGAATAAAACTGCTTTATCAATTTTACCACACGCGGAACGGTATAAACGCCTCCCCCAAAAGAAATTCACGAATTGCTGATTTTTGTTCATTCTAACCACCCAAAAATCGAAATAAAAAGCGATCAAAAACGTCATGTGCTCAAAAATGGTACAAATAAAAACGTCACCTCGTCCCGCAAAAAATAAGACCTCACATGACTCTGTGGGCCAAAATATGCAAAAATTATAGCTCTCAAAATGTGGTGATGCAAAAAACTATTTTTTGCAATAAAAAGCGTCTTTTAGCGTGACAGCTGCCAATCACAAAAACCCGCTATAAATAGTAAATCAAACCCCCTTTATCACCCCCTTAGTTAGGGAAAAATAATAAAATTAAAAAAATGTATTTATTTCCATTTTCCCGTTAGGGTTAGGGTTGCGGCTAAAGTTAGGGTTAGGGTTGGCACTAACGTTAGTATTAGGGTTAGGGTTGGCGCTAACGTTAGGATTAGGGTTGGGATTAGGGTTATGGGTGTGTTAGGGTTAGGTTTGTGGTTAGGGTTGGGACTAGGGTTATTGGTGTTTGGGGTTAGGGTTGGAGTTAGAATTGGGGGGTTTCTGCTGTTTAGGCACATCAGGGGCTCTCGAAATGTGACATGGCGTCTGATCTCAATTCCAGCCAATTCTGCGTTGAAAAAGTCAAATGGTGCTCCATCACTTCTGAGCTCTGCCATGCGCCCAAACAGTAGTTTACCCCACATATGGGGTATCAGCATACTCTGGACCCCAAGAGTTATTGTGCAATTTGGCCTATTTCTCCTGTTACCCTTGGGAAAATAAAAAACTGGGGGCGACAAAATCATTTTTGTAAAAAAAAAAATGATTTTTTTGTTTTTACGGCTGTATGTTATAAAACTTCTGTGAAGTACTTGGGGCTTCATAGCGCTCACCACACTTCTAGATAAGTTCCTTGTGGGGTCTATTTTCCAAAATGGGGTCACTTGTGGGGAGTTTCCACTGTTTAGGCGCATCAGGGGCTCTCCAAATGCGACATGACGCCCCCAGACCATTCCATCAAAGTCTGCAATCCAAAACGTCACTACTTCCCTTCCGAGCCCCGACGTGTGCCCATACAGTAGTTTTCTCCCACATATTGGGTATCAGCGTACTCAGGACAATTTGGACAACAACTTTTGGGGTCCAATTTCTCCTGTTACCCTTGTGAAAATAAAATATTGGGGGCGAAAAAATCATTTTTGTAAAAAAAAAAAGGATTTTTTATTTTTACGGCTGTACGTTATAAACTTCTGTGAAGCACTTCGGGTTCAAAGTGCTCACGACACATCTAGATAAGTTCCTTGTGGGGTCTATTTTCCAAAATGGGGTCACTTGTGGGGGGTTTCCACTGTTTAGGCGCATCAGGGGTTCTCCAAATGCGACATGACGCCCCCAGACCATTCCATCAAAGTCTGCAATCCAAAACGTCACTACTTCCCTTCCGAGCCCCGACGTGCGCCCATACAGTAGTTTACTCCCACATATTGGGTATCAGCGTACTCAAGACAAATTGGACAACAACTTTTGGGGTCCAATTTCTCCTGTTACCCTTGTGAAAATAAAATATTGGGGGCGAAAAAATCATTTTTGTAAAAAAAAAAAGGATTTTTTATTTTTACGGCTGTACGTTATAAACTTCTGTGAAGCACTTCGGGGTTCAAAGTGCTCACCACACATCTAGATAAGTTCCTTGTGGGGTCTACTTTCCAAAATGGGGTCACTTGTGGGGGGTTTCCACTGTTTAGGCGCATCAGGGGCTCTCCAAATGCGACATGACTCCCCCAGACCATTCCATCAAAGTCTGCAATCCAAAACGTCACTACTTCCCTTCCGAGCCCCGACGTGCGCCCATACAGTAGTTTACTCCCACATATTGGGTATCAGCATACTCAGGACAAATTGGACAACAACTTTTGGGGTCCAATTTCTCCTGTTACCCTTGTGAAAATAAAATATTGGGGGCTAAAAAATCATTTTTGTAAAAAAAAAAAGAATTTTTTTATTTTACGGCTGTACGTTATAAACTTCTGTGAAGCACTTTGGGGTTCAAAGTGCTCACCACACATCTAGTTAAGTTCCTTGAGGGGTCTAGTTTCCAAAATGGTGTCATTTGTGGGGGGTTTCCACTGTTTAGGCAGATCAGGAGCTCTCCAAACACGACATGGCATCCAGTCAATTCTGCGTTGAAAAAGTCAAACGGCGCTCCTTCCCTTCCAAACTCTGCCATGCACCCAAACAGTGGTTTACCCCCACATATGGGGTATCAGCGCACTCAGGACAAATTGCACAATAACTTTTGAAGTCTTGTTTCCCTTGGGAAAATAAAAATTGGGGTGAAAAGATCAATTTTGTGGAAAAAATATAATTTTTTAATTTTACGGCTCTACGTTATAAACTTGTGTGAAGCACTTGGGGGTTCAAATTGCTCACCAAAGATCTAGATAAGTTCCTTAGGGGGTCTAGTTTCCCAAATGGGGTCACTTGTGGGGGGTTTCCACTGTTTAGGCACATCAGGGGCTCTCCAAATGCAACATGGCGTCCAATCTCAATTCCAGCCAATTTTGGTTGGAAAAAGTCAAATAGTGCTCCTTCCATTCCGAGCTCTGCCATGCGCCCAAACAGTGGTTCCTCCCCACATATGGGGTATCAGCGTACTCAGGACAAATTGGACAACAAATTTTGTGGTCCAATTTCTCCTGTTACCTATGGGAAAATAAAAAATTAGTGACTAAGAGATAATTTTTGTGGGAAAAAAATAGGATTTTTTATTTTCATGCCCGGGCATTATAAACTTGTGTGAAGCACTTGGGGGTTCAAAGTGCTCACCAAAGATCTAGATAAGTTCCTTAGGGGGTCTAGCTTCCAAAATGGGGTCACTTGTGGGGGGTTTCCACTGTTTAGGCTCATCTGGGGCACTACAAACGGAACATGACCCCCATCAATGTTTGCATTCCAAAACGTTACTGCTTCTTTTCCAAGCCCTGCCGTGCGCCCAAACAGTTTCCCCCCAACATATGGGGTATCAGCGTACTCAGGACAAATTGGACAACAAGTTTTGGGGTCCAATTTCCTTGGGAAAAATCAAAAATTTGGGACTAAAAAATCATTTTTGTGGAAAATTGTTTTTTTTTTTTTTTCACACCCAGGCATTATAAACTTTTGTGAAACACTTTGGGGTTCAAAGTGCTCACAACAGATCTAGATAAGTTCCTTAGGGGGTCTAGTTTCCAAAATGGTGTCACTTGTGGGGGGTTTCTACTGTTTAGGCGTATCAGGGGCTCTCCAAACACGACATGGCGTCCAATCTCAATTCCAGCCAATTTTAGTTTGAAAAAGTCAAACGGCGCTCCTTCCCTTACGAGCTCTGCCGTGTGCCCAAACAGTGGTTTTCCCCCACATATGGGGTATTGGCGTACTCAGGAGAAATTGCACAACAACTTTATCTGTCCATTTTCTCCTTTTACCCTTGTGAAAATAAAAAAAAGTTTGTAAAAGATCATTTTTGTGGCTAAAAAGTTAAATATTAATTTTTTCCATCCACGTTGCTTCAGCTCCTGTGAAGCACCTGAAAGGTTAATAATCTTCTTGAATGTTGTTTTGAGTACCTTGAGGGGTGCAGTTTTTATAATGGTGTCACTTTTGGGTATTTTCTGCCATATAGACCCGTCAAAGTGACTTCAAATGTGAGGTGGTCCCTAAAAAAATGGCTTTGTAAATTTTGTTGTAAAAATGAGAAATCGCTGGTCAACTTTTAACCCTTCTAATTTCCTAACAAAGAAAAATTTTGGTTCCAAAATTGTGCTGATGTAAAGTAGACATGTGGGAAATGTTATTTATTAACTATTTTGTGTGACATATTTCTCTGTTTTAAGGGAAAAAAAATTCAAAGTTTGAAAATTGCAAAATTTTTAAAATTTTCGCCATATTTGCGTTTTTTTCAAAAATAAACGCAAGTTATATCGAAGAAATTTTACCACTAACATGAAGTACAATATGTCACGAGAAAACAATCTCAGAATCGCGAAGATCCGTTGAAGCGTTCCAGAGTTGTAACCTCATAAAGAGACAGTGGTCAGAATTGTAAAAATTGGCCCGGTCATTAACGTGCAAACCACCCTTGGGGGTGAAGGGGATAAAATCATCATCTTATGGTACTAAAGTTTATATTTCTCTTGTTTGAAGTATAGACATTTTTAATTGACACGTAACAAGGAAAATACTTGATATAGTATTTAAACATCCTCCTTGACCCTGGGCTACAACACCGCCAGTTGTAGCTCGGAAGTGCTGTTAGCACAGTCTACACTTGCTCCTGTGTTACTGGGGTTCAGTAATGTCAGCTGTTCCCCTGCTGTGTGAACGGCAAAAAGTCCTGCTGCCTCCACCATGTTCTCTTCTCATCCCTGGGCTACAACACCGCCAGTTGTAGCTCGGAAGTGCTGTTAGCACAGTGAACACTTGCTCCTGTGTTACTGGGGTTCAGTAATGTCAGCTGTTCCCCTGCTGTGTGAACGGCAAAAAGTCCTGCTGCCTCCACCCTGTTCTCTTCTCATCCCTGGGCTACAACACCGCCAGTTGTTGTTCGGAAGTGCTGTTAGCACAGTGAACACTTGCTCCTGTGTTACTGGGGTTCAGTAATGTCAGCTGTTCCCCTGCTGTGTGAACGGCAAAAAGTCCTGCTGCCTCCACCCTGTTCTCTTCTCATCCCTGGGCTACAACACCGCCAGTTGTTGCTCGGAAGTGCTGTTAGCACAGTGAACACTTGCTCCTGTGTTACTGGGGTTCAGTAATGTCAGCTGTTCCCCTGCTGTGTGAACGGCAAAAAGTCCTGCTGCCTCCACCCTGTTCTCTTCTCATCCCTGGGCTACAACACCGCCAGTTGTTGCTCGGAAGTGCTGTTAGCACAGTGAACACTTGCTCCTGTGTTACTGGGGTTCAGTAATGTCAGCTGTTCCCCTGCTGTGTGAACGGCAAAAAGTCCTGCTGCCTCCACCCTGTTCTCTTCTCATCCCTGGGCTACAACACCGCCAGTTGTTGCTCGGAAGTGCTGTTAGCACAGTGAACACTTGATCCTGTGTTACTGGGGTTCAGTAATGTCAGCTGTTCCCTGCTGTGTGAACGGCAAAAAGTCCTGCTGCCTCCACCATGTTCTCTTCTCATCCCTGGGCTACAACACCGCCAGTTGTTGCTCGGAAGTGTTATTGGCACGGTGACTCACTCTGCCCAGACTGGTTACTGGCCACTGTTTCTTCAGGTAAGTCACTTAGCTCAAGTTCCTGTCGTGTTGCGGTCGGGAAGCGACTCTATGGTGCTCGTAACTGCACGCTCTCCCGTCATCTATTTCATGTACCTTCTGCTACCCGTCGGGTTCCAGTACCGCAGTGGTTCTCGCAGTGCCTTTGGCCTAGGGCCTCCATCTCGTATCCGAGTTCCAGCAACGCCTCTGGTTCCTTGTAGTGCTTGAGTACGGTACTCCTCTAGTAACGTTGTCCCAGTAACGTCAGTGGGTCCCGGTTGTGCCTTGCTCTTTTCCTTCTGCTGCCACTCCGGGGTTCCAGCACAGTCAGCTGTCCTCGTTACTTGCATGGTCTGTACCTTCTGCTACCCGTCCGGGTTCCAGTACCGTCAGCTGGTTCTCCGCAGTGCCTTTGGCCTAGGTGCCTCCATCTCGGTATCCGAGTTCCAGCAACGTCTGCTGGTCCTTGGTAGTGCTTTGGAGCACAGGTACCTCCTGCTTAGTAACCGTGTCCCAGTAACGTCAGCTGGTCCTCGGTTGTGCCATTGGCTCTTTTCCTTCTGCTGCCCCTCCGGGTTCCAGCACAGTCAGCTGGTCCTCGTTACTTGCATTGGCTCTTGTACCTTCTGCTACCCGTCCGGGTTCCAGTACCGTCAGCTGGTTCTCCGCAGTGCCTTTGGCCTAGGTGCCTCCATCTCGGTATCCGAGTTCCAGCAACGTCTGCTGGTCCATGGTAGTGCTTTGGAGCACAGGTACCTCCTGCTTAGTAACCGTGTCACAGTAACGTCAGCTGGTACTCGGTTGTGACATTGCCTCTTTTCCTTCTGCTACCCGTCCGGGGTCCAGTACCGTCAAGTGGTTCTCCCCAGTGCTTTTGGCCTAGGTGTCTCCATCTCCGTATCCGAGTTCCAGCAACGTCTGCTGGTCCTTGGTAGTGCTTTGGAGCACAGGTACCTCCTGCTTAGTAACCGTGTCACAGTAACGTCAGCTGGTACTCGGTTGTGACATTGCCTCTTTTCCTTCTGCTACCCGTCCGGGGTCCAGTACCGTCAAGTGGTTCTCCCCAGTGCTTTTGGCCTAGGTGCCTCCATCTCCGTATCCGAGTTCCAGCAACGTCTGCTGGTCCTTGGTAGTGCTTTGGAGCACAGGTACCTCCTGCTTAGTAACCGTGTCCCAGTAACGTCAGCTGGTCCTCGGTTGTGCCATTGGCTCTTTTTCCTTCTGCTGCCCCTACGGGTTCCAGCACAGTCAGCTGGTCCTCGTTACTTGCATTGGCTCTTGTACCTTCTGCTACCGTCCGGGTTCCAGTACCGTCAGCTGGTTCTCCGCAGTGCCTTTGGCCTAGGTGCCTCCATCTCGGTATCCGAGTTCCAGCAACGTCTGCTGGTCCTTGGTAGTGCTTTGGAGCACAGGTACCTCCTGCTTAGTAACCGTGTCCCAGTAACGTCAGCTGGTCCTCGGTTGTGCCATTGGCTCTTTTCCTTCTGCTGCCCCTCCGGGTTCCAGCACAGTCAGCTGGTCCTCGTTACTTGCATTGGCTCTTGTATCTTCTGCTACCCGTCCGGGTTCCAGTACCGTCAGCTGGTTCTCCGCAGTGCCTTTGGCCTAGGTGCCTCCATCTCGGTATCCGAGTTCCAGCAACATCTGCTGGTCCTTGGTAGTGCTTTGGAGCACAGGTACCTCCTGCTTAGTAACCGTGTCCCAGTAACGTCAGCTGGTCCTCGGTTGTGCCATTGGCTCTTTTCCTTCTGCTGCCCCTCCGGGTTCCAGCACAGTCAGCTGGTCCTCGTTACTTGCATTGACTCTTGTACCTTCTGCTACATTTACAAATTGAAGATTTTTTCAATGCTTTTTTGGGTAATCACTCTGGATCTCCAACAATGAAGACGACGACCCTGATGACCACCCCGAAGAAGATGACGACCACAAGGACGACGAGCATCAAGCCAACCAGCCTAAACACCATCACAAAGAAGAAATAAAAGATTACCAAACAGGACTAAGAAGGTTAAGACAAACTGCAAGATACAGAACAAGAGACTTAAGAACAATAAGCAGAAGATCAAAAGCAGAAGAACATGAAGTATAAGACCAAAATGAAGAGCAAAATATATGCTCTAAATTCTAAGCAGAAGAAGACTAAGCAGTGTATGGGGGTGAGTCCGTTCCTCCTCGTGGTGCCCCTGGAAAATGCCTGCTGCTGCAGGCTAAACTGAACACGGACAAATACTGTTGTAATTTAAATCTTTTGTGACAGCAAGAACGGAAGGATGAAAAATTCATACTTTGACAGATTACAAGTACAGGATTCTCTGTCACAAATAAGAATATGATGAAGAAGATGAAGTACAATATGAATAAGAATAATAGTTTAATAAGAAGAATATGAGTAATGTTAACAAAAAGATGAATAGCAAGAAGTTTAAGAAGAAGATAAAGAAGGTGAAGATGAAGAATAATTTGATGAAAAGATGATGCTGCTGAAGATTATGAAGGAGAAAGTGTGCGAAAAGTTAAAAAGGTGAAGAGCATGGAAGTTGTGAAATATACATATTTGCCAAAATAGAAAAAACGTTAACAACATTGTCAATTTATTCGTCAATCCGAACATCTTTAAAAAAAATATATATATATGCTATTCCATTTGATTGGGTTAAACATCTATGCCTTTAATGTCTCCTCAACCTTCCCCAATACATTCTACATTACTCTTTGTTGTTTTCCTTCATGTACAATTAACCAACAAGGCAAGAATGTTTTTTTTTTAATTCCGATATTTTGTTCCCATAGACTTACATGGGACTTCCGGTATCGGTATCGGGTATCGCCGATATTTTAATGGTATCGGCGATACCATTCCGATTCCGATACTTTTGGATATCGGAAAGTATCGCTCAACCCTAGTCTTGAGTGAAGACTGCCGTTGTTGAGACAGAGAAGTCTGACAGCATGGATGACAGCATGGAGGCGCTGTTTGAACAAATGGCGCAAGTTAATGTGCAACATAAGACTGCCGTGGTTGAGACAGATAAGTCCGGCAGTATGGAGGAGCTCGTTGAGTACCTGGTCCAGGCCCAGCGAAGCATGCAGCAGAGCATGGAGCAGCAGCGCCTGCAGCACCAGCAGCTCATGCAGCAGGCCCAGCAGCAATTCCTGCAGCAGCAGCAGGAGAATAACCGGTTGTTTTTTGAGCAGGTTGCAGCACTACAAAAGACTTGCAGCGCATCGTCCCAAAGTAATGTTGCAAAGTCACCTGCATTGTCCGCTGTAAAGAAGGCGGTAAGACGGTCCCTGAAAAAGATGACACCTCGTGATGATGTGGAGGTATATCTCACTAGGTTTGAGTGACTGGCAGAGAAGGAGAATCTGCCTCTATCTGAATGGGCCATGATGGTCGCACCCTATCTGATTGGAGAACCCCAAAGGGCCTATGCTGACCTGAGCGAGCAGGACAGCCAAGACTATGCCAAGCTGAAAGCGGAGATTCTTACCCGGCTGGGTGTTACGGTGACAGCCCGTGCCAGGGGAGTTCATGACTGGAGATGCAGTTGGGAGTCTGCAGTCAGCAAACCTGATTATGGAGTTGAAAAGGTGATAGTGGACCGCTACACCCAAGCACGTCCTCCTGAGGTACAGCCAGAGGTCGGACAAGGAGACCACCAGGACGCCAATCATCTGGTCAGCCTGATGGAGAGGGCCTTCGCCACCAAGGACTGCCTCCGTGACCAGCCGTCTGAGAGGTCGTCACTTCGGAGTTCCTGGACGCCGAACTCTCCCGGTAAGAGCGTTCCAGCTGTTGGGGTCGTGTGGGTGGGAGAGTGTGATGGACAGTGTTGGAGATGTCGTGAAATTGCAGCCAACTGTCCAATAGAGGGGGAGCCTATGTGTTGTGATGTTGGCGGATCCCTCTCTCCCTGCGCAGAGCCTGTGTGTGTGTCCACCTCAGCCGAAGAGACTGGACCACAGGGGTCCCCGGTGGTTGTAAATGACTGCCCAGCACAGGCCCTCTTGGACTCAGAGAGTCCAGTGACTTCCGTATGGGACAGCCTGATTGATAGGGACTTTATCCCTGATAAACACCTGAGTGTGGTGTGCGTCCATGGAGACACCAAAGTCTACCCAGAGACTGCCGTGGACTTGATCCCCAAACGCGGGGAGGTTTCATGTGAAGTGGGGGTAGTGAAGAACCTGGTGCACCCCGTCATATTGGGTAATGACTTTCCCCGGTCTAAGGATCTCTGGGGGAAAAATGTTTCTGATGGACAGTGTGATGAAGCTCCTACTGAGGGTGCGCAGTCCCGAGGGGCGGAACACAATGCTAGTGGGCCGTTAAACTTGTGTGATGATGATGATGATGATGATGATAATGATAATGATGATGATGATCATGATAATGATGATGACCATGATAATGATGCTGATGCTGATAATGATAATGATGATGATCATGATAGTGATGATGATACTGATCATAATCATGATAATGATATTGATAATAATGATGACTGTGATAGTGATGAAATTCCTTTGCACGTGATGTTGGGAGACGAGGATGGTGGTTCT
Organism: Oophaga sylvatica; assembly: GCA_033576555.1. Classification (NCBI taxonomy): domain Eukaryota; kingdom Metazoa; phylum Chordata; class Amphibia; order Anura; family Dendrobatidae; genus Oophaga; species Oophaga sylvatica. The sequence continues at coordinate 437,803,663 of JARQOD010000004.1, forward strand.
CGGGAACCGAGTGTCCCTGACTTACCTGTGTCCTGTGACAATTTTGAGAGTGAGCAGTGGCGAGACCCCTCTCTTAAAACGGCCCAGGAAAATATAAATGTTCTAAATGAGGTTTCCCAAGAGCCTGGCTCTGAGGAGAGGTTTCCTCATGTTGCCATAAACACTCACCTGTTGTATAGGGACACTGAAGTCCAGGGAGAGGTCGTGAGCCAGCTCCTAGTACTTGAGCTATATGGAAGTATAGTGCTGGGTTGTCACATAGTCACATACTTGAGGGACCACCTGAGGGAAACCAGGGACCAGATGGTGAAGTTAATGTTGTGGATGACATGTTAACTAAGGTTCCAGATCAAGATGTGAATGAGAATGAATTGTATAACCCTGACAGTGAGCAGGATGTGAATGAAAATGAAGTGTATAACCCTGAAAGTGAGCAGGATGTGAATGAGAATGAATTGTATAACCCTGACAGTGAGCAGGATGTGAATGAAAATGAAGTGTATAACCCTGAAAGTGAGCCAGATGTGGCTGAGAAAAAGGGGTCAGACAGGGATAGTGGTAGTGATAGTGAATCATCTGATGACAATCAAGCAACCAGTGCAAATGAGGAAGGCATGGTAGCAGAGGAGGTTGAGAGTCCTGAGAGGAAGGCTGATGCTGACCTTGCAGTCGGACAGAAGATGGCATCTGAAGATGTTTTACAGTTGGCCGGTTCCCTGGCGAAGACTAAGGTGAAAGGAGGAGAGCTGAGCTTTAAAGGCAGGACTCTGAAACTGAACACAGCCCAAGTAGATGCTGTTGGAAATGTGAAGTTACCAAGGTATGGTGTGGATCTGTATCGTGCCAAGGACTCTGAGGGAGATGCTGCAGAGGTGGAAAAAGCCATAGAAGTGGTAGTCACCAAGCCAGATGCCTCATCAGAAGCTTAGGTCTCAAGTGAAGCTGTGAGGAACAAGACTGAAGATATGGGGACTGACTCTGTCCAGGAATCTGTTTCTGCCGAAGACAGCGGCGTGGACGGGTTGCGGTTCGGATCAGTAGCTGCAACTCGTGAAGCTCAGACTGGAAGTTCGGCGCCCGGAGCCCCAGCGGTGTTCCCGAGTGACACCAAGGATCTGGATAAGTCACAAGATGAGATTTTGAGACATCAGGCTGGCGTTGGTGAGCTCAAGCGCACTTTCATGGAGTCTACATCGGAGCCACGTCCCAACAAATGGGAAAAGCGATGTGTCACTCCGTTGCCGCTGCAGACACACGGGAGCTCAGATGGGATGCAGAACGTGGTGGAAGAGAAGAATCCGGCGGGTTCTGAGTATACAGATGCAGCTATCAAGGAGAACTTGAAAGCCGGAATAAATGGAAATATTGGAGACCATAATGATGTGACTGAAGAGGTAGAATGTAAGACTGACGGTAGGGCTTCTGAGCATGTTCTACCAGAAGAGCCTGAAGAAGGGGCCAAAGACATAAAGGACGTCCAACAGGTACCAGATGAATTGATTACTTCTCAGAAAAAACTCCAAACTGTGATGAAGGAGTGTGATGAAAGCCATGAGCATCTTCGTGAGAAAGTCAATGAAGTAAAAGGAAGAATACAGGGAATCTCTTCGTTGCAAGAGCAAATGCTGCTCAATAAGTCTAAGGCTCTATATAAGAATGCTGTTGTCACGGTAGAACATTACAATTCAGCTGGAGACTTAGCGGATGAATTATGTGTACTGCAAAAGAAAAACGATCAGCTCCTTCTACAGTCCCAATCATTTGAACAGTGTAGCTTAAAATGGTCAGAGACCATGGCAGAGGAGCTTAAGGTCTGTGAAATAGACTTTATGAGTCAACCGATATTCAAGAAAATAGATGTGCTAAAGAGGGTTCAAGGTGAACTAGAGAAAAGTGAAAAACCCCCTATACCTTCTGTGATAGTTGGTGACACATGGTCAGTGCACCAAGGACAGGAGGTACGTGAGTTTCTGAGGAAGAGTCAGCAGAAGTGTTCTGATGTGCCGGGTCGTACTTCTCTGGCCAGGCACTATATCGAAACTGAGCCCGGCCCTAAGGTCAAGATGAAACCGTGCAGGATACCCGAGGCCCGCAGAGAGCATAGGCCTGGGAGGGTACAGGGTAGTGCGGATGCTTCAGATGAAGAGAAAACTGATGTTGGCTATGGCTCAGGTGAAGATACAGATGACAGTAGTGAAGATGAAGCTGATGAAGGCCATGACTGGTCCAGAGTTCACTGTCTCTTTTGGATTGTTGACCAGCCCTCCGGTCTGGATGACCAGCCCTCCGGTCTGGAGAAGAGGGGGGGGATATGTGAGACAGTGAGAATATGTGTGTTGAATGGGGTGTACATTTCACCTAGATACTTTGCTGACTGGTATAAGGGAAATGTATGGCTTTGTAAACCTAGTGGTAGAGAAAGGTCACTACACCTTACATTCAGTACACACTTGCAGCTCAGGCCTGAAACCACTCAGCTGTTAATTAGGAGACCAGAAGTAGGTGTCTGCGAACACAGACAGAGAGCTCGCTTAGTCTGAACAAGGAGTCCAGGCACAAGAAGGAGTCTCCAGGATTATGAGCTGTCTCAGTCTGGGTGCTCGATGTACCCCGGACACAGGAGTAGTCTCTGTGAGAATCCATGCGGATAGCTGCTGAATAGGAGGGGAGCTCTCTCAAGTCTGGACGTTGAAGGTGCCTTCAGACACAAGGAGTAGACTCTGTGAAACTCCATGCTGGTAAATGCTGAACATATGTGTTGTTTTGGCCCAGGCTGTTAGAGTCTGGTCCCGGATAGATAGGGAAATCTATCTAAAAGTGTAGTAAGTGGCTGGACAAGCCCAGGTCTTATGTTTATGATTTGGTTTTGATTATGTTCTGTTTGCTGTAGACTTTAATAAAACTGGTTGCGACCAGTTTTTACCAGAACTGCTGTCTGTGAATGAACTGTTTCCGTGCCACTCCGTCTACCCGGACGGCGATCCCAGAGCTATATCCCCTGAAAAGCTTACACCTGACAGAAAGAAGGAACCGGCTGTCGACCCAAAATGTAGGTGATCTCACCTACATGAAAATGAACCATGCCTGGGTTTCAAAGGATTTTGTACCACCTTCCCCTGATGACACATAGGTTGCCAGCAAAATGGCTCGCTTTATCCTCCTCTTCCTCCGACTTCTCCAATTCCTCCATTTGCAGCTGCTGAACGTCCAGCCTACACCTCAACATATGCCAGTTATTCCACCTCCCTTACTTGGCTGTCCCCCTCCAGGGCCGGGGTCAGCACCTGGCGCACCCGTACAAGTGCCGGTGCCCTGAGCAGGTGGGGGGACCCACTCGCCGTCAGAAACACCGGCGTACTATGAGGGGCCCTGTGCCAGTTCCCGGCGCCCACAAGTGTGCCCCCCTGCTAGCTCAGGGCCCCAGCACTAGCAATACTTACCTCTCCCTGCTACATCGCTGTGACGTCTTCCGCATTTCCTGACAGTGACATTCAGGTCAGAGAGCGCGATGATGTCACGTCTGTGCGCCCTTTTCCTGAACAATCACAGTGCAGAGAGCTGGAAGATGATGACGCTGAGGAGTCCAGAGTAGAGCAATGCCCATTTTTTTTAATGGTTGGAGCAATATATGGGGAGCATTGTACACTGGAGAATTATATATTTGGTCCATCATACACTTGAGCATCATATTTAGGGCCCATTATACACTGGAGCATCATCCATGGGGCACATCATATAATGGAGCATCATATGGGGCACATTATATATGGAGCATCACATGGAAACCATTATATAAAAGGAGCATTATATATGGGGACCATTATATTTGGAGCATTATATGGGGTTCATCATACACTGGAGCATCATATATGGGGCCCATCATATACTAGAGCATTATATGGGGTTCTTTATTTATGGGGCATCATATAGGGCCCTTTATATATGGAGCATTATATGGAGCACATATGAGGCCTATTCTGTATGGAGCATTATATGGAGCCCATTCTGTATTGAGCGATATATGGGGCTCATTATTCTGTATAGAGTTATATATGGGGCTCATTATTCTGTATGGCGCACAATGTGGTGCCCATAATACTGTATGGAGGACTATACTGTCCATTTTTTGAGCTATTGTAGAATTTAAAAGAGATATCACTCATGTAATGTAAGAAGTGAAGTATTTGGCATTGGCATACTATACCTATATTTCTCTGCCGTATCAGAGCATCATGAATTGTGGTATGTGTTAAAGGGGCCCACTGAGACTCTTTGGCCCGGGGCCCACAAAAACCTGGAGCCAGCACTGCCCCCCCACAACTTTAGTCAAAAAAACCCCAGTTTTCAATGCATTACTAATTTTATAAAGTTAATTAAGGTTGACAAACTTAAATAATAAGAATTTATGTCATTGGCATTGAAATGGGCACTGTAGGTGTGTTTACTGTCCTCCACTCCCTGCCGACTTTTATTCCTTATTGACTTGCATTGGGGTCGGAGTTTCGACTCCGACCCAACCATTTCCGTTTGTCGGCCGACTTCGTTCGAATCGACTTTTGAGAATGTCGGGTTTCACGAAACCCGACTCGACCCTAAAAAAGGCAAAGTCGCTCATCTCTACTTATCAGTTATAATTCCACCAGCGGCACTAAAACTCTAGACAAGAAGCTAGCCGCAGGGCAGGCCAGGACCTCAAAGGCGTAGAGAGCCAGTTCATGCCACGTATGCTGCTTTGAGACCCAATAATTATAAGGCTCAGAAGTATCATGGAGGATGTTGGTAAGGTCAGCAAGGTTCTCCCTCAGCATCTTCCCAAACTTTGCACTCTTGTGAGAGTACCCCACGCCTCAGGGCCTGTGCGATGGGAGAGTCTGAGAAAACTGTCCCAGAACTTTGACAGTGTTCCCCTGCCTCTGGTGGATTGGAGTTGTGTCTCTCTTGCCTGTACTCCTTGATTGTAAAAAGAACTGTGACCTCTGCCGCCAGCATTTTCAGATGGGAATTTTTTTAATAATTCCACAACAAGGGCCTTCTGGTACTGCCCCATTTTAGTAGACCTGTCCGCCTCGGGAATAAGCAATAGAAAGTTCTCCTTGTACCATATAAGGATAACAGGGATAAGGACCAAGGTACCTTCCCGACTGCTGGCGAAGAGAGGATATGGATGTGAGGACTAGTGTTGAGCGATACTTTCCGATATCAAGAAATATCGGATCGGATTGGATCGGACCGATACCCAAAAATTATCGGATATCGCTGATTCCGATACTGGAAACCAATGCAAGTCAATGGGACAGAAATATCGGAATTAAAATAAACCCTGTCTTTCCTTGTAAACACTAGATATATACTCATAGAATACATATATATATACATGTCATTGTGACACATATACAGTTAGGTCCATATATATTTGGACAGAGACATTTATGTAATTTTGGTTCTAGACATTACCACAATGAACCCAATTGAGCATGCATTTCACTTGTTAAAGACTAAACCAGACAGAAAGGCCCACAAACAAACAGCAACCACCGCAGTGAAGGCCTGGCAGAGCATCAAAAAGGAGGAAACACAGCGTCTGGTGATGTCCATGAGTTCAAGACTTCAGGCAGTCATTGCCAACAAAGGGTTTTCAACCAAGTACTAGAAATGAACATTTTATTTACAATTATTTAATCTGTCCAATTACTTTTGGTCCCTTTAAAAACAGGGTGGCACATGTTAAAGAGCTGAAACTCCTAAACCCTTCATCCAATTTTAATGTGGATACCCTCAAATGAAAGCTGAAAGTCTAAACTTCAACTGCATCTGAATTGTTTTGTTTAAAATTCATTGTGGTAATGTCTAGAACCAAAATTAGATAAATGTTGTCTGTGTCCAAATATATATGGACCTAACTGTATATATATATTTATAGTTCATACACTTCTACATAGTATAATAGCCGGTAATTCAATTGCTGGCTTTTGTGTAAATTACAGAACCACCCGACATGAAATGACACATGGTTTACATACGGTTAACCATGTCATTTCATGTAGTTTGATATATGGTTTTCACTAACAATTACAGTAGTGTATGTGTGCAAAATTTCATACATGTAGGGGTTAATTAAATGTGTAAATTCGTTGAAAAAAAATGCATGGGCTCCCGCGCTATTTTCTCAACCAGACATACAAAGCCAGCGAGTGGGGGCAGATAATATTAGCCTAGGGAGGGTGCATTTATTTTGTGCCCCCCGGCTACTAACATACGATACGATACGATACACTTTATTGATCCCGGGGGGAAATTACAGTATTACAGCAGCAATACAAACAGCAGTACATAAAATATTAGGACACAAATCTTGCACAGGTATACCAACATTACATGATAAATAAAAGTGTGTAGTTCATATGTATATAAGACAATGTTAATTGACATTAGTACACCAGCCATCAGTCATTATTTTCTACCACCCTTAGGAAATTATTGTACATCCCCATAGCAGTAGGTACAAACGATTTCCTGAATTTCTCCTTCTTGCACCTTAATAGGATTAGACGGCTGCTGAATGTGCTCTTCTGCTTCAAGAACAGCTCGTATAGTCGGTGTGTATTATTGTTCATTATTGTTAGGGTCTGCGGAACGCACCAAATATGTGATGTACAGTCATGGCCAAAAGTTTTGAGAATGACACAAATATTATATTTTCACATGATCTGCTGCCCTCTGGTTTTTATGTGTGTTTTGACAGATGTTTTTATCACAGACAGAAATATAATTGCAAACATATGAGTAACAAAAGCTTATATTGACAGTTAGAATGAGTTAATGCAGCAAGTCAATATTTGCAGTGTTGACCGTTCTTCTTCAGGACCTCTGCAATTCTCCCTGGCATGCTCTCAATCAACTTCTGGACCAAATCCTGACTGATAGCAGTCCATTCTTGCACAATCAATACTTTCATTTTGTCAGAATTTTTAGGTTTTTGTTTGTCCACCCATCTCTTGATGATTGACCACAAGTTCTCAATGGGATTAAGATCTGGGGAGTTTCCAGGCCATGGACCCAAAATCTCTATGTTTTGTTCCCTGAGCCATTTAGTTATCACCTTTGCTTTATGGCAAGGTGCTCCATCATGCTGGAAAAGGCATTGTTGATTGCCAAACTGCTCTTGGAGGGTTGGGAGAAGTTGCTCTTGGAGGACATTCTGGTACCATTCTTTATTCATGGCTGTGTTTTTAGGCAAGACTGTGAGAGAGCCGATTCCCTTGGCTGAGAAGCAACCCCACACATGAATGGTTTCAGGATGCTTAACAGTTGGCATGAGACAAGACTGGTGGTAGCGCTCACCTTGTCTTCTCCGAATGAGGCGTTTTCCTGATGTCCCAAACAATCGAAAAGGGGATTCATCAGAGAAAATAACTTTACCCCAGTCCTCAGCAGTCCACTGCCTGTACCTTTTGCAGAATATCAGTCTGTCCATGATGTTTTTTTCTGGAGAGAAGTGGCTTCTTTGCTGCCCTCCTTGAGACCAGGCCTTGCTCCCAGAGTCTCCGCCTCACAGTGCGTGCAGATGCACTCACACCTGCCTGCTGCCATTCCAGAGCAAGCTCTGCACTGCTGGTAGCCTGATCCCGCAGCTGAAACACTTTTAAGAGACGGTCCTGGCGCTTGCTGGTCTTTCTTGGGCACCCTGGAGCCTTTTTGGCAACAATGGAACCTCTCTCCTTGAAGTTCTTGATGATGCGATAGATTGTTGACTGAGGTGCAATCTTTCTAGCTGCGATACTCTTCCCTATTAGGCCATTTTTGTGCATTGCAATGATGACTGCACAATGATGACTGACTGCTGGAGAACCTGCATTGGAGAATTGCAGTGTTGAGCCTGAAGAACCTGCAGTGGAGAATTGCAGTGTTGAGGTTGAAGATCCGGTAGTGGAGAATTGCAGTGTTGAGGCTGGAGAACCTGCATTGGAGAATTGCAGTGTTGAGCCTGAAGAATCTGCAGTGGAGAATTGCAGTGTTGAGCATGAAGAACCTGCAGTGGGAATTGCATTGTTGAAGCTGAACAATGTGCAGCGGAGAACTACACTGTTGAGCCTGAAGAATCTACAATGGAGAATTGCAATGTTGAGGCTTTCCTAACAGTGTTTGAAAAGGTCTCTGAGAGGGTGAAAATCCTGCCAGAGCAGTGGTCAGAGGTACTTGTGCCATACTTGATGGGGGAACCCCACAAAGGATATTATGATTTAGCTTTGCAGGATGCTAAAGAGTATGGCAAGCTAAAAATGGAGATTCTTGCATGCTTGGGGGTAACAATGACTCTCATGGCACAGCGGGCTTATCACCAGGACAAACCACCGCCCTTCCAAATGTTTGACTTGTTGCACCTGGTCCAGAAGTGGCTGCAGCCCGATTCCTCTACGCCTGCGCAGATGGTAGAACGGGTGGTGATGGAACGGTTTGTGTGCTCCTTGCGAGGCCAGTACAGACATGAGTAGCCCAGAGTGATCCCCGGAATGCCGATGAACTTGTCGGACTGGTCGAGAGATACCAGGGGATGGAAGGTTCCATGGGAAAGCAATCCACTTCATACTGGGGGTCCCAACAGGGGGTGGAGGCCCAAAAGTAGTTGGGGCACCAATACTGTTTGCCTATGCAGTGAATGCAAGAGCTGCCACAAATTTGGATGCAACGCAATACCCATTGGAAGAGACATGGAGGAGGGCCTCATAAAACAATTTTCCCTTTATTAGGAAGTGGGTCTCACATAGTGTTTGCCTATGCAGTGAATGCAAGGGCTGCCAAAACAAAAATGTTGAGCCATTCCAATGCCCCTTTGAAGAGATGTAGATATGGGACTCATGAAAAAAGGTTCTCATTATGATGAAGTGGGTCTTCAATAGTGTTTACATATGCAGTGAATGCAAGGGCTGCCAAAAAATTGGAGTCACTCCAATGCCTCTTTGAAGAGACGTAGAGGAGGGCCTCATGAAAAAAGGTTCCCATTATAAAGGAGCAGGTCTCCTATACTTGTAATGCCCATGTACTAAGTGTATGGGCAGACAAACATTTACCGCTGTGGGGTATACATGAACATACTGTATAACCATTTTTTTGTACTTTCATCATAAACACCCTTTAAAAAAATTGTGTGGGTGTTGCATCACGGACCACGGTCACCCTGGTGATATAGTGATGGTGAATGATGATGATGAGGAGAAGGAGGAGGACAACAGCAAATAGCCAAAACCGTGAAACGTATACCCAGGTATGGGTGTGAAGAGGTGCATGGGAATAGACCTCCGAAAAAAAGACACTGGATTTGAGTTCATGATAAGTTGCTCTCATTCGGTGGTGTACAGAACTCTGGCCCAATCCAGCCCTTGTTCATTTTTAAGAGTCAGCCTGTCAGCATTTTCAGTTGACATGCGGATGCGCTTATCAGTAGAGTTGAGCGAAACAGGTCGGTCAGATTCAAAAGTCGCCGACTTTCGCCAAAGTCGGGTTTCGTTGGCCGAAACCCGACCATAGCGTGCAGTCGGCCATGCGGTCATCGACCCCAGCGCCCAAGTCGATTTTCCCATAATGCTTGCAGACGCCTTTTTTCAGCCAATGAGCAAGGAAGTACACTGTGGGCAATGAGAGAAGGGCATCCTAGAGAAGGGCATTGCAGTGATTGGCTTGCTTTGGGAGCGTCATAGTGTCTATAAAACCTGACCGCCGACCTCCATTTTACTTCTGCTGATCTTAAAAGTAGGGAGAGGTTGCTGACGCTGTTTATCAGTAGGGAGAGAGTTAGGGCTGGAAAGAGAAGTTCTTCTGTGCTTGTGCTGATAGCAATTGTGCTGTACAGTTAGTGTGCAGTGACAGGGGAGGATTATCTTGTGTGCAGCAGCGCTGGTTATTAGGCTGCCTGATAGCTGTATTGCTGTGTGTACACTGCTGTGCAGACTGCTTTTTACACAGCACTTATACTTTTATTCTTTTTTTTCTGCACACTTACCGACCGTTCATTTTTTCCCACACCCTATAGAGCTGTACGCTCCTCACACACTACCGTGTACCAGCTGTTATCATGGACAAATACATGCTGACTATCTGTGTGTGACTCCGGAAATATATACGGAGATTGCAATTTACCCTACACCATATAGATCTGTGCGCTCCTCACACACTACCGTGTACCGGCTGGTATCACGGACAAATACATGCTGTCTATCTGTGTGTGACTTCGGAAATATATAGGAGATTGCAATTTTCCCCTACACCGTATAGAGCTGTACGCTCCTCACACACTACCGAGTACCGGCTGGTATCACGGACAAATACATGCTGACTATCTGTGTGTGACTCCAGAAATATATAAGGAGATTGCAATTTTCCCCTACACCGTATACCGCTGTATGCTTCTGAGACAGTACCATATATCTGCTCTTTGTATTACGGTCAAATCCATACTGAGTGAGCGTCTGTGTGTGACTCCGGAAATATATAGGGAGATTTAAATTTTTCCCTACGCCATATAGAGCTGTATGCTCCTCATACAGTACCATATATCTGCTGGTATTTTTGGTACATTTTCCCATACATGAGGAAGTATGGTGGAAAAGGCCGTGGACGTGGGCGGGGGGGCCCGCTGGAAATGATGGTGGTGGTGGTGCATCTGCTTGTAGTGCAGTAAGCCCAGTAGCACCAAAAGTAGGAGGTGTTGAGCCTGCATCATCGTCTGGCTCCAGAAGGCCTACAAGGCTCCCTTTTCTGGGAGTAGGTAAACTGCTTTTAAAGACGGAGCATCAGGAACAAGTTTTGGCTAACATTGCCAAAACAGCCTCCAGCTCTATCGCCTCCTCTTCTGAACTTTCAAAAAATGCAAGCACTGAGTTGTCAGTGCAGGCTCCAGGTCAGGAATGACACCTTTCCTTGTGTCCTACACCCCCAACATAAGTGAAGGATGTGGCAGGCCACACTCCAGATTACTCCATGGAGCGCTTTTCACATACCATGCCTGGGTTATCAAGTGAAATCCTGAATTCCCCTGTCCAAGATGAATATGACATGGAGTGCACTGATGCACAGCCACTGCTATCTGATTCTGCTGGTACATTCACCCAGAGCACTACATTGCCCTCGCAGTCTACTGAGCTAGAATCTGACCCTGATGAAACTCAGGTGTCCCTTCCCGCATACTCTAACACCGTACACGGTGACAAAGAGGAAGGTGCAGATGAAATGGAAGAGGAGGTGATGGATGACCCAGTTGTTGACCTGCATTGGCATCCATTTGGGGAAGAGGGTGAGCTGGCAATAGCTCAGAAGAGGAGGAGGATCCATGGCAGGCATCGACATCGCACCTGGCAGGCCTGTAGCGGTCCAAAAACGTGTTAAAAAAACAAATAGACTTGCAGGACAGCTTGGCCAGATGGTCAAATTAGCACAGCGTGCAAGCCCTGAAAATTTATCCCATAGTAGGAAGAGTGCAGTGTGGCACTTTTTTGACCAAAATCCTATTGATGAGGCAAAGGTTATCTGTAAGAAGTGCGGAAAGACCTTTAGCCGAGGGAAAAATCTCTGAAAATTGAATACCAGTTGCATGCTTAGACATTTAATCACCATGCACTTGCAAGCGTGGACGGACTACAAAACCTCTCTGGCTTTGAACGCCTACATTGCCAAACTGATCTCATTAGAGATGATGCCCTTCTGTTTGGTTGAAAGCGCAGCGTTCCGAGAGCTCATGGCCTACGCTGTCCCACGCTATGACCTACCCAGTCGGCACTTCTTTTCTAGAAAAGCCATCCCTGCCCTCCACCTGCATGTGAAAGACCGTATTGTCCATGCACTCAAACAATCAGTGAGTTGAAAGGTGCACCTTACAACAGATGCATGGGCAAGTAGGCATGGCCAGGGCCGTTTCATGTCCATCACTGCGCTCTGGGTAAATGTGGTGGATGCAAGAACCACAGGCGACAGCGGTGGTGGGACAGTGCTGCCTAGCCCAAGGTATAGGCAACAGTTGGCTGCAGGCGTTCAACCCTCCTCCTCCTCCAGAAGCAAAAGGTCGTCGACAGAGCACAGTCGCACGAGCACTCCATCCGCAGCTGCCAGTGTTGCACACGAGTTGTCCCACTATCGATCAGCTAGTGGTAAGCGTTAGCAGGCTGTTTTAAAGATGATGTCTTTGGGTGACAACAGACACACCGCGGAGGTACTGGCCGACTACTTGCAGCGAGAAACTGAGCCATGGCTGGGCAGTCTTCATCTTGAGCCAGGCAAGGTAGTCAGTGATAACTGCCGTAATTTTGTTGCGGCCATAGCCCTTGCAAAACTCAGACACATACCTTGCCTGCCTCAAACCTTGAACCTGGTGGTGCAGTGCTTCATAAATAATTATCTGGAGTTACCAGCCATGCTCCATAAGGTGCAAAGACTGTGCTCGCACATCTGTCGCTCGCCCGTAGACTCCAGTCGTATGCAGAGGCTGCAGCGATCGCTCCACCTCCCCAAGCACAGCCTAATCATAGACATTGCAACAAGGTGGAACTCCACCATGCACATGTTTGAGAGGCTGCGCGAACAGAGGCAGGCTGTAATGCATTTGTGGAAGGATCCACGGGCAGGCAGTTTGAGGTCAGACATCGAGTTGTCGGGTATGCAGTGGTCAAAGCTGAAAGACCTCTGTAAAGTCCTTCAGTGTTTTGAGGAATGCACATGGCTGGTAAGCGCAGACGACGCCATCATAAGCATGAGCATCCCACTTATGCGTCTGCTCATGCAAACTTTGACGCACATTAAGGATCAGGCGTCTGCAGCGGAGGAGGAGGATGAGGGAAGCCTTCTTGACAGTCAGGCATTGTCTGCTCAGAGAACTGTCCTGGACGAGGTGGAGGAAGAGGAGGAGGATGAGGATGAGGGGATGATTATTTTGGTGAGGATGATGCTTCTCAGGGGGCAAGAGAAAATGTTGGCTTGCCAAGGTCAGGTACAGGGTTTGTGCGTGAATGGAGGGATGTGGATTTGGCAGAAAGTGCTCCTCCACCCACCACTGGCAGGGCATCATTGACACCTGGAACATTGGCCCACATGTGTGATTATCTTTTGCGGATCCTAAAAAAGGACCCCCGCATTGCCAAAATGATGAAGGATGATGACTAGTGTTGAGCATTCCGATACCGCAAGTATCGGGTATCGGCCGATATTCGCGTTATCGGAATTCCGATACTTAATTCCGATACTTTTTCAATATCGTATACCGGAATCGGAAGTTCCCATAATTCTTTGAGAGGCAATGTGATTTTAGTCAGCCAATGAGGAATCCTACGAAGTGTGGGCACATCCTGTAATGATGCGGTCATCTTAACTAATGGCATGGCTGTGATTGGCTGCTGAAATGATGTCAGAATGCACTATAAAAGGCGCCGCAGCCATTTTAACGTCACTGTGCTGTGAACTCAGTTAGGGACAGACGCTGCTGTGCTGACTCTGAGGGACAGTTAGATATTGCGATTTTGTGTACTACTGTGCTTGAGGCAGGCTAGTTTACCAACCGCTGTGTAAAGCTTCATTTTGCCAGTGTTGTTTTAACAGCTCTGTGCAAGGTGTGTGTGTGACAGTGCAGGTGACGCTGCCGTTTGCTCTGCATCCACCGCTGTTTGTAGGCATCTGCACGTGTCACTTTTTTTTTTTTTTTTTTTTATTTTATTTAGTGGAATTGGTGCAGCTCCATTATATTAGAAAAAAATCAAATCTATTAGTGTGACGTGCTTCCATCCGTATACAATACATTGGTTGCAAACACTATAGAAGTACAGAAAGGAGCTTTTCACAGATTGTGGACAGTTGTGTTTCAGTGTTCACTTCAGTCTGTGTTTTTTACTTTTTTGAGTGCAGATCACGCTCCAGTTACTTGTTCAAGCACTGCTGCTTGTACTCTGCTGAGCGTGTCTCAGTGGCTCATCCTTTTCATTTATCTCCAATTGGTTCTGCTACATTCCATTTAAAATAAATCTAATCTATTAGTGTGACGCGCTTCCATCCGTATACAATACATTGGTTGCAAACACTATAGAAGTACAGAAAGGAGCTTTTCACAGATTGTGGACAGTTGTGTTTCAGTGTTCACTTCAGTCTGTGTTTTTTACTTTTTTGAGTGCAGATCACGCTCCAGTTACTTGTTCAAGCACTGCTGCTGTACTCTGCTGAGCTGTCTCTGTGGCCATCCTTTTCATTTATCCATGGATTGCTACATTCTTAATATAAATCTATGCTTAGTGGACGCGCTTCCATCCGGTATAAATACATTGTTGCAACACTGAGTACAAAGAGCTTTCACAGATTGTGGACAGTGTGTTCAGTGTTCATTCAGTCTGTGTTTTTTACCTTTTTGAGTGCAATCACGCCGTTACTTTTAAGCACTGCTGTTTCTCTCTTAGCTTCTCAGTGTCACTTTTATTTATCTCCAATTGTGTTCTGCTACATTCCATATTAAAATAAATCAAATCTATTAGTGTGACGCGCTTCCATCCGTATACAATACATTGGTTGCAAACACTATAGAAGTACAGAAAGGAGCTTTTCACAGATTGTGGACAGTTGTGTTTCAGTGTTCACTTCAGTCTGTGTTTTTTACTTTTTTGAGTGCAGATCACGCTCCAGTTACTTGTTCAAGCACTGCTGCTTGTACTCTGCTGAGCGTGTCTCAGTGGCTCATCCTTTTCATTTATCTCCAATTGGTTCTGCTACATTCCATTTAAAATAAATCTAATCTATTAGTGTGACGCGCTTCCATCCGTATACAATACATTGGTTGCAAACACTATAGAAGTACAGAAAGGAGCTTTTCACAGATTGTGGACAGTTGTGTTTCAGTGTTCACTTCAGTCTGTGTTTTTTACTTTTTTGAGTGCAGATCACGCTCCAGTTACTTGTTCAAGCACTGCTGCTTGTACTCTGCTGAGCGTGTCTCAGTGGCTCATCCTTTTCATTTATCTCCAATTGGTTCTGCTACATTCCATTTAAAATAAATCTAATCTATTAGTGTGACGCGCTTCCATCCGTATACAATACATTGGTTGCAAACACTATAGAAGTACAGAAAGGAGCTTTTCACAGATTGTGGACAGTTGTGTTTCAGTGTTCACTTCAGTCTGTGTTTTTTACTTTTTTGAGTGCAGATCACGCTCCAGTTACTTGTTCAAGCACTGCTGCTTGTACTCTGCTGAG
The DNA here is from genome assembly GCA_033576555.1 of Oophaga sylvatica. NCBI lineage: Eukaryota > Metazoa > Chordata > Amphibia > Anura > Dendrobatidae > Oophaga > Oophaga sylvatica. The sequence goes on from JARQOD010000004.1 coordinate 437,818,876, forward strand.
CGTGTCTCAGTGGCTCATCCTTTTCATTTATCTCCAATTGGTTCTGCTACATTCCATTTAAAATAAATCTAATCTATTAGTGTGACGCGCTTCCATCCGTATACAATACATTGGTTGCAAACACTATAGAAGTACAGAAAGGAGCTTTTCACAGATTGTGGACAGTTGTGTTTCAGTGTTCACTTCAGTCTGTGTTTTTTACTTTTTTGAGTGCAGATCACGCTCCAGTTACTTGTTCAAGCACTGCTGCTTGTACTCTGCTGAGCGTGTCTCAGTGGCTCATCCTTTTCATTTATCTCCAATTGGTTCTGCTACATTCCATTTAAAATAAATCTAATCTATTAGTGTGACGCGCTTCCATCCGTATACAATACATTGGTTGCAAACACTATAGAAGTACAGAAAGGAGCTTTTCACAGATTGTGGACAGTTGTGTTTCAGTGTTCACTTCAGTCTGTGTTTTTTACTTTTTTGAGTGCAGATCACGCTCCAGTTACTTGTTCAAGCACTGCTGCTTGTACTCTGCTGAGCGTGTCTCAGTGGCTCATCCTTTTCATTATCTCCAATTGGTTCTGCTACATTCCATTTAAAATAAATCTAATCTATTAGTGTGACGCGCTTCCATCCGTATACAATACATGGTGCAAACAATTAAAGTACACAACGGGCCTTTCACAGCTACTGAACATGGTTTTAATTTTAACTAAAATATGTATTTTTTCAAATGACACAAATATAAGTAATGTTGAAGAGGAATAGTCCTACATCCATTGTTTGCACAATATTACAGGTGTACATCATGTCCCTTAATCAACAATGTATTATTATATTTACTTGTATGCTTTTATTTAAAAGCCAAGAACACAGAAGGATAACCTTCGCACTGCAGCTGTTGTCAAAGTTCAACCCACATTATGCACTTCCAACATTGCAGCATTTGAGGCATGATGTGAGTTGGATTGGTCAAAGTTATGGAGTGAGAAGGTTCACCATCAGTACCCTATAGCATAAGTATGCTTTTGTGTTAGCATTTGTGTTAGACATGTGGATATCTGCCATAATATGTCACAATTATTTAGTTACAGATTTGTTACCAACACTAATCATTGAATGGTTTTAAATTTGACGTTTCACTTGTTTACAGCTTAGAAATAAGGGTGTAGCCTGATATCTATGTGTAGCACTAGCCACTTTAACATGTCATGTTTTTTTAAACATGTGTAGCTAGGTAGCAGTAATTTTTGCCGGACACACAGCAGGGGAACAGCAGGCGTTACTGAACCCCACTATTACTATAGCTTGTGTATTGGTCTGTGGACACGACACTTCTGAGCAGCAACTGGCAGTGTTGTAGCCCAGGGAGTATAGCTCAGGTGGTAGAAAGATGAACATAACAGGAGACATGGAAAACGTTGCCAACCAGTTAGTTAATCTGAAACCGGACAGGCAAATTCAGGCGAGATCCATGCCTAGTTCATTTTCAGAAAAGTAAGCCGTTCTACATTATCGTAGGATAGTCGCATGCAACGGTCTGTTAGTACACCACCTGCAGCAGTAAAGACGCGCTCCGATAATACACTGGCAGCAGATCAAGCCAGCACCTCCAATGCATACTGGCTAAGCTCTGGCCATGTATCCAGCTTAGAGACACAAAACTTGAATGGGGAAGAGCCATCTGAGAGTACACTGAGAGGGCAAGACATGTAGTCTGTAACCATCTTACGGAAATGTTGCCTCCTGCTGACTGGAGCCGTCTCGGATGGTGTAGACATTGGTGGCGCTGCCACAAAACTTCGACACATTTGGAACATACTGTTCTTGCCCTGTGCAGAGGCGCTGCTTGTGCTCCCTCTTGTTGCAGAGCTGTCTCCATTGCCTCGACGCACAGAGCTGCTTTGTAAATCAGTAGCAGCAGCAGTGCTCTCGGCTGGAATGGAGAACATTATGGATTGCACCAGTGTGTCTTGGTACTTCCGCATTTTACGCTCCCGGTTCAACGGTGTGATGAGGCTTTGTAAGTTGTCCCGGTAGCGAGGGTCTAGGAGGGTGTACACCCAATAATCAGACGTGGTGTGAATGTGTTCGATGCGGCGGTCGTTTCTCAGCCACTGCAGCATGAAATCAACCATGTGCTGCAGACTCCCAACTGGCCAAGAAACGTTGTCCCCTGCAAGAGGCGTCATCTCCGCCTGCTGTGCATCACCCCACCCTTGGTCTACATACTGACTAGAGCATTGTCTACCTCCCTCTGGAGCGATGTCTTCCTCCTCCATTGACTCCTCCTCATCCTCCTCACAAAGTCCTTCAAATACATATAAATTTACAAAATTTAAAACTCAAAATTTAAAAACTTTGTATCATAATTCTGTAACATCAGTTTATGGAAACACAATACCATTACAAAAGGATAGACAAAAAATGTACATTATGTGCTTTGTAAATACATTAAAAGTTTGTAATGGTTATGAAAATATAGACAGCGACTCTGGAGGTTCAATTGTTGATACAGCATGGTACTTTGAAAGTCCTCCAGCCCTTTGTGAGGAACCACGTTGCGCTGACTGTCCAGAAGGTGATGGAATTTGTGACTCCTCATCCTCCACCTCTTCCAAAACCTCATGCCTTAGTGCTTGCAGTGTTTTTTGAAGCAGGCAGATAAGGGGGACAGTCAGGCTGACTAGTGCATCATCTGCACTCGCCATCCGCGTTGACTCATCAAACGCACGCAAAACGTGGCAGATATCCTTCATAGAGTTATTCGCCACTCATTACACTGGCAGTGGCTGCCCATTCATTATAGGATCCAATTCTAATTACTGGTTCTCACCAACAAAGCTCTCCACAGCGCAGCACCCCCCTACATCTCCTCCCTTATTTATATTTATCGGCCTAACCGACTGCTGCACTCTGCAAACGACCTTCGACTAACCTCTGCACTAATCCGTACCTCCCACTCCCAACTCCAAGACTTCACCCGCGCTGCGCCAATCCTCTGGAATGCTCTACCCCAAGAAATTAGGACTATCCGCAATTTGGATGGTTTCAGGCGCTCCCTCAAAACACATTTGTTCACAGTGGCCTATCACATTCACTAATCAAAGTCATTCTATGTGTAATTCTGTGTGTGTAGCCCATTCACTATCTCCATGCATCCCTCACTTCCTTAAAATGGCTGGACCATCATTGTAAAAACACCATTGTATATAAACACCTGTACTTTGTATCTCCCACACCTCATTGTAGATTGTAAGCTTTCACCAGCAGGGGCGGCTGATTTTGCTTTAATTATTGTATTGTTAACGTTGTTACTTATGACTCGTGTTTTGAAACTGTTAAACTGTAAAGCACTGCGGAATATTATGGCGCTATATAAATAAATAATATTATTATTCTTATTATAGAGGCCCACTCAGTAGTGGTGAAGTGTGAACGGCGCAAATTGCGAGTTGACTGCGCCTGATGCAGCTGATACTCCATTACTGTTGGCTGCTGCTCACACAACCGCTCCAACATATGTAACGAGGAATTCCACCTGGTGGGTACGTCACATATGATGCGATGTTCATGAAGGTGAAATCTGCGTTGCAGAGCTGCAATCAGCGATCTGGCCATGCTGGAACGTCGCAAGTGAGCGCACTCTAGGCGGACCTTGTGCAGCAGTGCATCAAGATCCGGATAGTCCCTCAAAAAACTCTGCACGACCAAGTTGAGCACATATGACAGACATGGTATGTGAGTGAGGTTGCCAAGGCCCAGAGCTGACACCAGATTTCGGCCATTGTCACACACTACCAAGCCTGCCTGTAGATTCTCTTCCAAAAACCACACGTCGCTCTCCTGCTTTATGGCATTACAGAGCTCCTGCGCTGTGTGGCTAAGATTCCCCATGGAAATTAATTTCAGGATGGCCTGTTGACATTTGGACACGGCTGTGCTCATATCGGTCGCAACAGGTAAACGTTCACGGGTCCATGTGGAGGTAGACCGTGACGGCTCCTGCAGCGATGATTCTGAGGAACTGGAATAGGAGGAGGAATCAATGTGTACAGACTTGATTCCTGCAATCCTTGGAGTTGGCAGAACACGTACAGCGCCACTAGCAAGATCAGTACCCGGCTGCACAACATTGACCCAATGGGCAGTGAGGGAAAGGTATTGTCCCTGGCCATGGGTGTTAGAACCCTCTTGTTAGGTTTTGTTTCAGTTTGCTGGTCACATGACCTTTTTTCCCTATTTAGTCTGGCTCCGCCCTTCTGGCTTTGCTTGACTTCATTGTATTATCTACTGTTAAGCTAGCCGGGTGCTTAGGTGCCTTAATCAGTCAGTTTTTCTTGATGTTAGGATCACAAAGTATTTATTTTTCTGTTTAATTATCCATGCTACAATTTATGTTAGGAGGTGTCCACCTTTTCTCACAGTCCCTAGATCTTGTAGGGATTACTCCCTCGCAACTATAGGTCTTCGTTCACACTAGATGAGGACTTTAGCGGGTCTGGTCGCAGGATCAGGTTCCCCGTTACATCGTAGGGATTCAGCTTAGTTGTATTGTAGGGACAGAATTCCCTTCTTTCCTTACTGGTTGTAGCAGATCATAACAATGGGTACTGGTCCACGCATCGGTGGTCAGGTGGACCTTGCTACTGAGGGCTTTTAGTAGCGCATGTTTAATTTTTCCCTCAACATGCTTTTGCAGACCAGGGACGGCTTGCCTGCTGAAATGAAATCGGCTTGGCACATTGTATTGTGGGATTGACAATGATATTCAGTTACGAAAACTGTCTGTCTCCACCAGCCTGAATCACAGCATTTCAAGGGACAGGAGTTTTGCAATGCCAGCATTCAGAGCCTGTGCTCGTGCATGGTTTGCGGAGTATGGCCGTCTTTTATCCCATGCCTGTGCTACCGCTGGCTGTTTTGTGGCCTGGGAGTGTGTGGATGACAGGGAACTTGCTGCTGTGTGTGGAATAACAGTTTGTCTCTGGACAACAGTGGCCGAGGTTCTTCCATGGCGATCCTGTGAGGAAGCATAACCAGCTGTGTGTGAGCTCGATGAAGAGGCTTCAACACAACCTGAAGATGTAGGTGCTGCTGTAGGTTGGCCTACATCTCTAGTGTGTCTTGTAACTCACTACGTGCTTTGTCCGCACATGTTTCCACATATTTGTGGTATTGAGGTGACTGACACTTTTAGCTATTTTTAATTTTTAATTACACAGCTTGCATTTCACATAGCAAATATCATGTGCAAGTGTGTGAAAAAAGGACCACGCAGTGCAAGTCCTGGGAGCGCACGTTTTGACTTTTGGAAGACAACTGCTCCGAACAGGTGCCAAACTGGAGGCTACAGGCAACCGAGTCTGCAGCCTAACTCTCCCTCCTGTTTGTACCGTTGGGGCAATGTCTTCCTCTATCTTCCTTCTATCACTAACCATTTCTCTAGGCCTCTCCCAGCTTTCAACCAAAGTACTGGTTCTCACCCACAAAGCTCTCCACAGTGCAGCACCCCTCCTACATCTCCTCCCTCATTTCTATCTATCGGCCTAACCGACTGCTGCGCTCTGCAAACGACTTTCGACTAACCTCTGCACTAATACGTACCTCCCACTCCCGACTCCAAGACTTCTCCTGCTCTACGCCAATCCTCTGGAATGCTGTACCCCAAGAAATTAGGACTATCCACAATTTGCATGGTTTCAGGCGCTCCCTCAAAACACATTTGTTCAGAGCGGCCTATCACATTCACTAATCAAAGTCATTCTATGTATTCTGTGTAAGTGTGTGTGTGTCTCTAGCCCATTCACTATCTCCATCCCTCAGTCCCTTAAGATGGCTGGAACATCATTGTAAATGCACCATTGTATATAAACACCTATACTTTGTATCTCCCCCATCTCATTGTACATTGTAAGCTGTCACGAGCAGGGGCGACTTATTTAGCTTAAATTATTGTATTGTTAACGTTGTTACTTATGACTTGTGTTCTGAAACGGCTAAACTGTAAAGCGCTGCGGAATATGATGGCGCTATATAAATAAATATTATTATTATTCCTCTGAGCTGCTCCCACCACCTTCCTGTTCCTCATGCCATGTTGGGTCTTGGACCTCATCATCTCCACTACCCTCTTCCAACACCTGCTGTTGGGTGGTCTGGCCAGCACCATGCTCAACAGAAACTGGCACCTGGGTCTCATCATCATCAGATGCGTTCTGCGGTGTGCTGACCATCGGCACTGTCTCACCCGCCTCTTCAGATTCAGAGAGACACAGCTGTTGCGCATCACTGCATACTCCCTCTTCACATTACAGAATGCTGCTTGGCTGGGCCCCTGTTTGCAAGCCAATAGATTCTGAGAACAGAAGCAGACACTCAGCTGGCTCCTGTACAGAACTCTCTGACTGCCTGGGCAATTTGCCAGGCGGTGAAGAGACAGATGGTTGCCCAACAGTGCTGTGGTCCTGAGAGGAGGTGGAAGCAATTGAAGTCGATGCATTGGCTGACATCCAAACAACAACGGCTTCAATTTGTTCTTCCCGCAGCAGGGGGGTACTCCGAGCTCCTACAAAAGTGCGCATAAAGGAACGCTCACGGGGAAAACTGGTGGATGCTGTGTCACTGGGGGCCGCAGCAGCCACAGAATCCCCACGTCCTCTCCCTGAAGAAACTCCACGACCACGTGCCTTACTCCCTGCCTTCTTCATCTTGGTAGATTGATAAAGAAACTCTGAAAAGTTATAAGGTCTAAGTGTGGTTATTCCGCAGAGACTGCAGTGAACACTGCACACAACTGTTCACTACCCAATGCGTCTCAGCAGGAAGGCAGTCTGTGCGTCAAAACAAAGGCACAAGCATACATCCATGTACCCTGTTTATAAAGCTATATAAAAAAAATTATGTAGTAGTGACGCACACTTTATTGAGGTACAGTATTACATCGCAATTCACCATCTGTGGCTATGCAGTCTCATCTATATATACCTTATCTATCTGTTGTCATGCTTCCAAGTCGACAGTCACAGTCAGCCATAAATAGCAATTTTCACTATGCACTATGCACTTTTGAAAGGTTATGTTTGTTAATAAAAATGATTATTGCCACATATTATGAGTATTACATGATGGAAATTGTATAATTTTGTATAAAATATTTAGTGACATTATTCAGCAAATGGAACTTTTTAGTAATATCACAGATAACTTGTAATGCTGATGATGTTTTGAAGTCAGACATTCATTGTCTATACAATAAAAATGGTGTACATACTGTTACTTATCCATCATTAATGGATTCAGATATGTACTTGTATGCTTTTATGTACAACCGTATAGCAGATTCCTTAACTAATTTATTTTGTGGTTTGCATTGCTGTTCAACATGTTAATGTATGTGTTTATGTTTGTCAATTCTTTATTTATCTAGATATTAGTTTAAATGAAATCATCATCTTATGGTAGTAAAGGTTATCTTTCTCTTGTTTGAAGTATAGACATTTAAAATTGACAGGTAACAAGGAAATTACTTGATCTAGTATTTAAACATCCTCCTTGACCCTGGGCTCCAACACCGCCAGTTGTTGCTCGGAAGTGCTGTTAGCACAGTCAACACTTGCTCCTGTGTTACTGGGGTTCAGTAACGTCAGCTGGTCCTCGGTTGTGCCATTGGCTCTTTTCCTTCTGCTGCCCCTCCGGGTTCCAGCACAGTCAGCTGGTCCTCGTTACTTGCATTGGCTCTTGTACCTTCTGCTACCCGTCCGGGTTCCAGTACCGTCAACTGGTTCTCCGCAGTGCCTTTGGCCTAGGTGCCTCCATCTCGGTATCCGAGTTCCAGCAACGTCTGCTGGTCCTTGGTAGTGCTTTGGAGCACAGGTACCTCCTGCTTAGTAACCGTGTCCCAGTAACGTCAGCTGGTCCTCGGTTGTGCCATTGGCTCTTTTCCTTCTGCTGCCCCTCCGGGTTCCAGTACCGTCAACTGGTTCTCCGCAGTGCCTTTGGCCTAGGTGCCTCCATCTCGGTATCCGAGTTCCAGCAACGTCTGCTGGTCCTTGGTAGTGCTTTGGAGCACAGGTACCTCCTGCTTAGTAACCGTGTCCCAGTAACATCAGCTGGTACAAGATTGTGCTACAAATACAAGATACGGAACAAGAGACACAAGAACAATAAGCAGAAGATCTAAAAGCAGAAGAACATGAAGTATAAGACCAAAATGAAGAGCAAAATATATGCTCTAAATTCTAAGCAGAAGAAGACTAAGCAGTGTATGGGGGTGAGTCCGTTCCTCCTCGTGGTGCCCCTGGAAAATGCCTGCTGCTGCAGGCTAAACTGAACACGGACAAATACTGTTGTAATTTAAATCTTTTGTGACAGCAAGAACGGAAGGATGAAAAATTCATACTTTGACAGATTACAAGTACAGGATTCTCTGTCACAAATAAGAATATGATGAAGAAGATGAAGAAGAATATGAATAAGAATAATAGTTTAATAAGAAGAATATGAGTAATGTTAACAAAGATGAATAGCAAGAAGTTTAAGAAGAAGATAAAGAAGGTGAAGATGAAGAATAATTTGATGAAAAAGATGATGCTGCAGAAGATTATGAAGGAGAAAGTGTGTGAAAAGTTAAAAAGGTGAAGATGAAGAGCATGGAAGTTGTGTAATATACATATTTGCCTAAATATAAAAAACGTTAACATTGTCAATTTGTTCGTCAATCCGAACATCTTTAAAAAAAAAAATATTTATGCTATTCCATTTGATTGGGTTAAACATCTATGCCTTTAATGTCTCCTCAACCTTCCCCAATACATTCTACATTACTCTTTCTTGTTTTCCTTCATGTACAATTAACCAACAAGGCAAGAATGGGTTTTTTTTAATTTCGATATTTTGTTCCCATAGACTTACATGGGACTTCCGGTATCGGTATCGGGTATCGCCGATATTTTAGTGATATCGGCGATACCATTCCGATTCCGATACTTTAGGATATCGGAAAGTATCGCTCAACTCTAATGATGACTACTGGTTGGCCAGCATCCTCGATCCACGCTACAAAGGCAAATTACAGAACATCATGCCACTGGAGAACCTAGAGCTAATATTGGCGAACAAACAAGCAACTCTGGTAAACCGTTTATTAGAGGCATTCCCAGCACACAGCAGCGGTGCAGGTTCTACCACGAGCCGTACTGGGCCAAATGGAAGAGGTGTTCGTGGTGCACACAGCCGAAGTGGCGTTGGAGACAGGGGTTTCATGACCATGTTGTGGTCTGATTTCTCGAGTAACGCTCACACGACTGGTAATACTGAATCGATTGCAACAGACAGGAGACAACTGTTGTCAACTATGGTTCAAAATTACCTCTCCTCCCCTATCGATGTTCTCCCTCACAGTCCATTCCCCTTTGACTAGTGGGCCTGTAAACTGGACACCTGGCCTGAATTGGCACAATATGCCTTAAAGGAGCTCGCTTGCCCTGCTGGTAGTGTGCTATCAGAAAGAGTCTTCAGTGCTGCTGGATCAATCCTGTGTGAGACAGTGAGAATATGTGTGTTGAATGGGGTGTACATTTCACCTAGATACTTTGCTGACTGGTATAAGGGAAATGTATGGCTTTGTAAACCTAGTGGTAGAGAAAGGTCACTACACCTTACATTCAGTACACACTTGCAGCTCAGGCCTGAAACCACTCAGCTGTTAATTAGGAGACCAGAAGTAGGTGTCTGCGAACACAGACAGAGAGCTCGCTTAGTCTGGACAAGGAGTCCAGGCACAAGAAGGAGTCTCCAGGATTATGAGCTGTCTCAGTCTGGGTGCTCGATGTACCCCGGACACAGGAGTAGTCTCTGTGAGAATCCATGCGGATAGCTGCTGAATAGGAGGGGAGCTCTCTCAAGTCTGGACGTTGAAGGTGCCTTCAGACACAAGGAGGAGACTCTGTGAAACTCCATGCTGGTAAATGCTGAACATATGTGTTGTTTTGGCCCAGGCTGTTAGAGTCTGGTCCCGGATAGATAGGGAAATCTATCTAAGTGTAGTAAGTGGCTGGACAAGCCCAGGTCTTATGTTTATGATTTGGTTTTGATTAATGTTCTGTTTGCTGTAGACTTTAATAAAACTGGTTGCGGCCAGTTTTTACCAGAACTGCTGTCTGTGAATGAACTGTTTCCGTGCCACTCCGTCTACCCGGACGGCGATCCCAGAGCTATATCCCCTGAAAAGCTTACAATTGGCGGAGAATGCTGGGGCAGCACAGTGGCTGATACAATTGGTGCTGGAATGTGCGTGCAGCACAGTGGCGAGAGACAGCAATAAAAGGTGAAGTCTGTTGAAGCAGCAGCAGAGAGAGAAAAAAAAAGTGTGTCAGAGAAAAAAAAAAAAAAGAGAAACGTCTGTTGGAGCAGTCTTAAAGAGACAGTGGCCCTAATAGAGTTTGCAGAGAAAAAAAAAAGTGTGTCAGCAAGGAGAAACGTCTGTTGGAGCAGTCTTAAAGAGACAGTAGCCCTAATAGACTTTGCAAAGAAAAAAAAAAAAAAAGTGTCTGCACAGCAAAGCTGAATTTTCTGTGGAAAAGACTGTGGAGTGTGTATGTCTTGAGTGAAGACTGCCGTTGTTGAGACAGAGAAGTCTGACAGCATGGATGACAGCATGGAGGCGCTGTTTGAACAAATGGCTCAAGTTAATGTGCAACATAAGACTGCCGTGGTTGAGACAGATAAGTCCGGCAGTATGGAGGAGCTCGTTGAGTACCTGGTCCAGGCCCAGCGAAGCATGCAGCAGAGCATGGAGCAGCAGCGCCTGCAGCACCAGCAGCTCATGCAGCAGGCCAAGCAGCAATTCCTGCAGCAGCAGCAGGAGAATAACCGGTTGTTTTTTGAGCAGGTTGCAGCACTACAAAAGACTTGCAGCGCATCCTCCCAAAGTAATGTTGCAAAGTCACCTGCATTGTCCGCTGTAAAGAAGGCGGTAAGACGGTCCCTGAAAAAGATGACACCTCGTGATGATGTGGAGGTATATCTCACTAGGTTTGAGGGACTGGCAGAGAAGGAGAATCTGCCTCTATCTGAATGGGCCATGATGGTCGCACCCTATCTGATTGGAGAACCCCAAAGGGCCTATGCTGACCTGAGCGAGCAGGACAGCCAAGACTATGCCAAGCTGAAAGCGGAGATTCTTACCCGGCTGGGTGTTACGGTGACAGCCCGTGCCAGGGGAGTTCATGACTGGAGATGCAGTTGGGAGTCTGCAGTCAGCAAACCTGATTATGGAGTTGAAAAGGTGATAGTGGACCGCTACACCCAAGCACGTCCTCCTGAGGTACAGCCAGAGGTCAGACAAGGAGACCACCAGGACGCCAATCATCTGGTCAGCCTGATGGAGAGGGCCTTCGCCACCAAGGACTGCCTCCGTGACCAGCCGTCTGAGAGGTCGTCACTTCGGAGTTCCTGGACGCCGAACTCTCCCGGTAAGAGCGTTCCAGCTGTTGGGGTCGTGTGGGTGGGAGAGTGTGATGGACAGTGTTGGAGATGTCGTGAAATTGCAGCCAACTGTCCAATAGAGGGGGAGCCTATGTGTTGTGATGTTGGCGGATCCCTCTCTCCCTGCGCAGAGCCTGTGTGTGTGTCCACCTCAGCCGAAGAGACTGGACCACAGGGGTCCCCAGTGGTTGTAAATGACTGCCCAGCACAGGCCCTCTTGGACTCAGAGAGTCCAGTGACTTCCGTATGGGACAGCCTGATTGATAGGGACTTTATCCCTGATAAACACCTGAGTGTGGTGTGCGTCCATGGAGACACCAAAGTCTACCCAGAGACTGCCGTGGACTTGATCCCCAAACGCGGGGAGGTTTCATGTGAAGTGGGGGTAGTGAAGAACCTGGTGCACCCCGTCATATTGGGTAATGACTTTCCCCGGTCTAAGGATCTCTGGGGGAAAAATGTTTCTGATGGACAGTGTGATGAAGCTCCTACTGAGGGTGCGCAGTCCCGAGGGGCGGAACACAATGCTAGTGGGCCGTTAAACTTGTGTGATGATGATGATGATGATAATGATAATGATGATGATGATCATGATAATGATGATGACCATGATAATGATGCTGATGCTGATAATGATAATGATGATGATCATGATAGTGATGATGATACTGATCATAATCATGATAATGATATTGATAATAATGATGACTGTGATAGTGATGAAATTCCTTTGCACGTGATGTTGGGAGACGAGGATGGTGGTTCTCGGGAACCGAGTGTCCCTGACTTACCTGTGTCCTGTGACAATTTTGAGAGTGAGCAGTGGCGAGACCCCTCTCTTAAAACGGCTCAGGAAAATATAAATGTTCTAAATGAGGTTTCCCAAGAGCCTGGCTCTGAGGAGAGGTTTCCTCATGTTGCCATAAACACTCACATGTTGTATAGGGACACTGAAGTCCAGGGAGGGGTCGTGAGCCAGCTCCTAGTACTTGAGCTATATGGAAGTATAGTGCTGGGTTGTCACATAGTCACATACTTGAGGGACCACCTGAGGGAAACCAGGGACCAGATGGTGAAGTTAATGTTGTGGATGACATGTTAACTAAGGTTCCAGATCAAGATGTGAATGAGAATGAATTGTATAACCCTGACAGTGAGCAGGATGTGAATGAAAATGAAGTGTATAACCCTGAAAGTGAGCAGGATGTGAATGAGAATGAATTGTATAACCCTGACAGTGAGCAGGATGTGAATGAAAATGAAGTGTATAACCCTGAAAGTGAGCCAGATGTGGCTGAGAAAAAGGGGTCAGACAGGGATAGTGGTAGTGATAGTGAATCATCTGATGACAATCAAGCAACCAGTGCAAATGAGGAAGGCATGGTAGCAGAGGAGGTTGAGAGTCCTGAGAGGAAGGCTGATGCTGACCATGCAGTCGGACAGAAGATGGCATCTGAAGATGTTTTACAGTTGGCCGGTTCCCTGGCGAAGACTAAGGTGAAAGGAGGAGAGCTGAGCTTTAAAGGCAGGACTCTGAAACTGAACACAGCCCAAGTAGATGCTGTTGGAAATGTGAAGTTACCAAGGTATGGTGTGGATCTGTATCGTGCCAAGGACTCTGAGGGAGATGCTGCAGAGGTGGAAAAAGCCATAGAAGTGGTAGTCACCAAGCCAGATGCCTCATCAGAAGCTTAGGTCTCAAGTGAAGCTGTGAGGAACAAGACTGAAGATATGGGGACTGACTCTGTCCAGGAATCTGTTTCTGCCGAAGACAGCGGCGTGGACGGGTTGCGGTTCGGATCAGTAGCTGCAACTCGTGAAGCTCAGGCTGGAAGTTCGGCGCCCGGAGCCCCAGCGGTGTTCCCGAGTGACACCAAGGATCTGGATAAGTCACAAGATGAGATTTTGAGACATCAGGCTGGCGTTGGTGAGCTCAAGCGCACTTTCATGGAGTCTACATCGGAGCCACGTCCCAACAAATGGGAAAAGCGATGTGTCACTCCGTTGCCGCTGCAGACACACGGGAGCTCAGATGGGATGCAGAACGTGGTGGAAGAGAAGAATCCGGCGGGTTCTGAGTATACAGATGCAGCTATCAAGGAGAACTTGAAAGCCGGAATAAATGGAAATATTGGAGACCATAATGATGTGACTGAAGAGGTAGAATGTAAGACTGACGGTAGGGCTTCTGAGCATGTTCTACCAGAAGAGCCTGAACAAGGGGCCAAAGACATAAAGGACGTCCAACAGGTACCAGATGAATTGATTACTTCTCAGAAAAAACTCCAAACTGTGATGAAGGAGTGTGATGAAAGCCATGAGCATCTTCGTGAGAAAGTCAATGAAGTAAAAGGAAGAATACAGGGAATCTCTTCGTTGCAAGAGCAAATGCTGCTCAATAAGTCTAAGGCTCTATATAAGAATGCTGTTGTCACGGTAGAACATTACAATTCAGCTGGAGACTTAGCGGATGAATTATGTGTACTGCAAAAGAAAAACGATCAGCTCCTTCTACAGTCCCAATCATTTGAACAGTGTAGCTTAAAATGGTCAGAGACCATGGCAGAGGAGCTTAAGGTCTGTGAAATAGACTTTATGAGTCAACCGATATTCAAGAAAATAGATGTGCTAAAGAGGGTTCAAGGTGAACTAGAGAAAAGTGAAAAACCCCCTATACCTTCTGTGATAGTTGGTGACACATGGTCAGTGCACCAAGGACAGGAGGTACGTGAGTTTCTGAGGAAGAGTCAGCAGAAGTGTTCTGATGTGCCGGGTCGTACTTCTCTGGCCAGGCACTATATCGAAACTGAGCCCGGCCCTAAGGTCAAGATGAAACCGTGCAGGATACCCGAGGCCCGCAGAGAGCATAGGCCTGGGAGGGTACAGGGTAGTGCGGATGCTTCAGATGAAGAGAAAACTGATGTTGGCTATGGCTCAGGTGAAGATACAGATGACAGTAGTGAAGATGAAGCTGATGAAGGCCATGACTGGTCCAGAGTTCACTGTCTCTTTTGGATTGTTGACCAGCCCTCCGGTCTGGATGACCAGCCCTCCGGTCTGGAGAAGAGGGGGGGGATATGTGAGACAGTGAGAATATGTGTGTTGAATGGGGTGTACATTTCACCTAGATACTTTGCTGACTGGTATAAGGGAAATGTATGGCTTTGTAAACCTAGTGGTAGAGAAAGGTCACTACACCTTACATTCAGTACACACTTGCAGCTCAGGCCTGAAACCACTCAGCTGTTAATTAGGAGACCAGAAGTAGGTGTCTGCGAACACAGACAGAGAGCTCGCTTAGTCTGGACAAGGAGTCCAGGCACAAGAAGGAGTCTCCAGGATTATGAGCTGTCTCAGTCTGGGTGCTCGATGTACCCCGGACACAGGAGTAGTCTCTGTGAGAATCCATGCGGATAGCTGCTGAATAGGAGGGGAGCTCTCTCAAGTCTGGACGTTGAAGGTGCCTTCAGACACAAGGAGTAGACTCTGTGAAACTCCATGCTGGTAAATGCTGAACATATGTGTTGTTTTGGCCCAGGCTGTTAGAGTCTGGTCCCGGATAGATAGGGAAATCTATCTAAAAGTGTAGTAAGTGGCTGGACAAGCCCAGGTCTTATGTTTATGATTTGGTTTTGATTATGTTCTGTTTGCTGTAGACTTTAATAAAACTGGTTGCGGCCAGTTTTTACCAGAACTGCTGTCTGTGAATGAACTGTTTCCGTGCCACTCCGTCTACCCGGACGGCGATCCCAGAGCTATATCCCCTGAAAAGCTTACACCTGACAGAAAGAAGGAACCGGCTGTCGACCCAAAATGTAGGTGATCTCACCTACATGAAAATGAACCATGCCTGGGTTTCAAAGGATTTTGTACCACCTTCCCCTGATGACACATAGGTTGCCAGCAAAATGGCTCGCTTTATCCTCCTCTTCCTCCGACTTCACCAATTCCTCCATTTGCAGCTGCTGAACGTCCAGCCTACACCTCAACATATGCCAGTTATTCCACCTCCCTTACTTGGCTGTCCCCCTCCAGGGCCGGGGTCAGCACCTGGCGCACCCGTACAAGTGCCGGTGCCCTGAGCAGGTGGGGGGACCCACTCGCCGTCAGAAACACCGGCGTACTATGAGGGGCCCTGTGCCAGTTCCCGGCGCCCACAACTGTGCCCCCCCTGCTAGCTCAGGGCCCCAGCACTAGCAATACTTACCTCTCCCTGCTACATCGCTGTGACGTCTTCCGCATTTCCTGACAGTGACATTCAGGTCAGAGAGCGCGATGATGTCACGTCTGTGCGCCCTTTTCCTGAACAATCACAGTGCAGAGAGCTGGAAGATGATGACGCTGAGGAGTCCAGAGTAGAGCAATGCCCAGCGAGGAGAGGTATTTCATTTTTTTTAATTGTTTGAGCAATATATGGGGAGCATTGTACACTGGAGAATTATATATTTGGTCCATCATACACTTGAGCATCATATTTAGGGCCCATTATACACTGGAGCATCATCCATGGGGCACATCATATAATGGAGCATCATATGGGGCACATTATATATGGAGCATCACATGGAAACCATTATATAAAAGGAGCATTATATATGGGGACCATTATATTTGGAGCATTATATGGGGTTCATCATACACTGGAGCATCATATATGGGGCCCATCATATACTAGAGCATTATATGGGGTTCTTTATTTATGGGGCATCATATAGGGCCCTTTATATATGGAGCATTATATGGAGCACATATGAGGCCTATTCTGTATGGAGCATTATATGGAGCCCATTCTGTATTGAGCGATATATGGGGCTCATTATTCTGTATAGAGTTATATATGGGGCTCATTATTCTGTATGGCGCACAATGTGGTGCCCATAATACTGTATGGAGGACTATACTGTCCATTTTTTGAGCTATTGTAGAATTTAAAAGAGATATCACTCATGTAATGTAAGAAGTGAAGTATTTGGCATTGGCATACTATACCTATATTTCTCTGCCGTATCGGAGCATCATGAATTGTGGTATGTGTTAAAGGGGCCCACTGAGACTCTTTGGCCCGGGGCCCACAAAAACCTGGAGCCAGCACTGCCCCCCCACAACTTTAGTCAAAAAAACCCCAGTTTTCAATGCATTACTAATTTTATAAAGTTAATTAAGGTTGACAAGTTTAAATAATAAGAATTTATGTCATTGGCATTGAAATGGGCACTGTAGGTGTGTTTACTGTCCTCCACTCCCTGCCGACTTTTATTCCTTATTGACTTGCATTGGGGTCGGAGTTTCGACTCCGACCCAACCATTTCCGTTTGTCGGCCGACTTCGTTCGAATCGACTTTTGAGAATGTCGGGTTTCACGAAACCCGACTCGACCCTAAAAAAGGCAAAGTCGCTCATCTCTACTTATCAGTTATAATTCCACCAGCGGCACTAAAACTCTAGACAAGAAGCTAGCCGCAGGGCAGGCCAGGACCTCAAAGGCGTAGAGAGCCAGTTCATGCCACGTATGCTGCTTTGAGACCCAATAATTATAAGGCTCAGAAGTATCATGGAGGATGTTGGTAAGGTCAGCAAGGTTCTCCCTCAGCATCTTCCCAAACTTTGCACTCTTGTGAGAGTACCCCACGCCTCAGGGCCTGTGCGATGGGAGAGTCTGAGAAAACTGTCCCAGAACTTTGACAGTGTTCCCCTGCCTCTGGTGGATTGGAGTTGTGTCTCTCTCGCCTGTACTCCTTGATTGTAAAAAGAACTGTGACCTCTGCCGCCAGCATTTTCAGATGGGAATTTTTTTAATAATTCCACAACAAGGGCCTTCTGGTACTGCCCCATTTTAGTAGACCTGTCCGCCTCGGGAATAAGCAATAGAAAGTTCTCCTTGTACCATATAAGGATAACAGGGATAAGGACCAAGGTACCTTCCCGACTGCTGGCGAAGAGAGGATATGGATGTGAGGACTAGTGTTGAGCGATACTTTCCGATATCAAGAAATATCGGATCGGATTGGATCGGACCGATACTCAAAAATTATCGGATATCGCTGATTCCGATACTGGAAACCAATGCAAGTCAATGGGACAGAAATATCGGAATTAAAATAAACCCTGTCTTTCCTTGTAAACACTAGATATATACTCATAGAATACATATATATATACATGTCATTGTGACACATATACAGTTAGGTCCATATATATTTGGACAGAGACATTTATGTAATTTTGGTTCTAGACATTACCACAATGAACCCAATTGAGCATGCATTTCACTTGTTAAAGACTAAACCAGACAGAAAGGCCCACAAACAAACAGCAACCACCGCAGTGAAGGCCTGGCAGAGCATCAAAAAGGAGGAAACACAGCGTCTGGTGATGTCCATGAGTTCAAGACTTCAGGCAGTCATTGCCAACAAAGGGTTTTCAACCAAGTACTAGAAATGAACATTTTATTTACAATTATTTAATCTGTCCAATTACTTTTGGTCCCTTTAAAAACAGGGTGGCACATGTTAAAGAGCTGAAACTCCTAAACCCTTCATCCAATTTTAATGTGGATACCCTCAAATGAAAGCTGAAAGTCTAAACTTCAACTGCATCTGAATTGTTTTGTTTAAAATTCATTGTGGTAATGTCTAGAACCAAAATTAGATAAATGTTGTCTGTGTCCAAATATATATGGACCTAACTGTATATATATATTTATAGTTCATACACTTCTACATAGTATAATAGCCGGTAATTCAATTGCTGGCTTTTGTGTAAATTACAGAACCACCCGACATGAAATGACACATGGTTTACATACGGTTAACCATGTCATTTCATGTAGTTTGATATATGGTTTTCACTAACAATTACAGTAGTGTATGTGTGCAAAATTTCATACATGTAGGGGTTAATTAAATGTGTAAATTCGTTGAAAAAAAATGCATGGGCTCCCGCGCTATTTTCTCAACCAGACATACAAAGCCAGCGAGTGGGGGCAGATAATATTAGCCTAGGGAGGGTGCATTTATTTTGTGCCCCCCGGCTACTAACATACGATACGATACGATACACTTTATTGATCCCGGGGGGAAATTACAGTATTACAGCAGCAATACAAACAGCAGTACATAAAATATTAGGACACAAATCTTGCACAGGTATACCAACATTACATGATAAATAAAAGTGTGTAGTTCATATGTATATAAGACAATGTTAATTGACATTAGTACACCAGCCATCAGTCATTATTTTCTACCACCCTTAGGAAATTATTATACATCCCCATAGCAGTAGGTACAAACGATTTCCTGAATTTCTCCTTCTTGCACCTTAATAGGATTAGACGGCTGCTGAATGTGCTCTTCTGCTTCAAGAACAGCTCGTATAGTGGGTGTGTATTATTGTTCATTATTGTTAGGGTCTGCGGAACGCACCAAATATGTGATGTACAGTCATGGCCAAAAGTTTTGAGAATGACACAAATATTATATTTTCACATGATCTGCTGCACTCTGGTTTTTATGTGTGTTTTGACAGATGTTTTTATCACAGACAGAAATATAATTGCAAACATATGAGTAACAAAAGCTTATATTGACAGAATGAGTTAATGCAGCAAGTCAATATTTGCAGTGTTGACCGTTCTTCTTCAGGACCTCTGCAATTCTCCCTGGCATGCTCTCAATCAACTTCTGGACCAAATCCTGACTGATAGCAGTCCATTCTTGCACAATCAATGCTTTCATTTTGTCAGAATTTTTAGGTTTTTGTTTGTCCACCCGTCTCTTGATGATTGACCACAAGTTCTCAATGGGATTAAGATCTGGGGAGTTTCCAGGCCATGGACCCAAAATCTCTATGTTTTGTTCCCTGAGCCATTTAGTTATCACCTTTGCTTTATGGCAAGGTGCTCCATCATGCTGGAAAAGGCATTGTTGATTGCCAAACTGCTCTTGGAGGGTTGGGAGAAGTTGCTCTTGGAGGACATTCTGGTACCATTCTTTATTCATGGCTGTGTTTTTAGGCAAGACTGTGAGAGAGCCGATTCCTTGGCTGAGAAGCAACCCCACACATGAATGGTTTCAGGATGCTTAACAGTTGGCATGAGACAAGACTGGTGGTAGCGCTCACCTTGTCTTCTCCGAATGAGGCGTTTTCCTGATGTCCCAAACAATCGAAAAGGGGATTCATCAGAGAAAATAACTTTACCCCAGTCCTCAGCAGTCCACTGCCTGTACCTTTTCCAGAATATCAGTCTGTCCATGATGTTTTTTCTGGAGAGAAGTGGCTTCTTTGCTGCCCTCCTTGAGACCAGGCCTTGCTCCCAGAGTCTCCGCCTCACAGTGCGTGCAGATGCACTCACACCTGCCTGCTGCCATTCCAGAGCAAGCTCTGCACTGCTGGTAGCCCGATCCCGCAGCTGAAACACTTTTAAGAGACGGTCCTGGCGCTTGCTGGTCTTTCTTGGGCACCCTGGAGCCTTTTTGGCAACAATGGAACCTCTCTCCTTGAAGTTCTTGATGATGCGATAGATTGTTGACTGAGGTGCAATCTTTCTAGCTGCGATACTCTTCCCTGTTAGGCCATTTTTGTGCATTGCAATGATGACTGCACGTGTTTCTTTAGAGATAACCATGGTTAACAGAAGAGAAACAATGATGCCAAGCACCAGCCTCCTTTTAAAGTGTCCAGTGGTGTCATTCTTACTTAATCATGACAGATTGATCTCCAGCCATGTCCTCATCAACACCCACACCTGTGTTAATGGAGCAATCACTGAAAAGAGGTTAGCTGGTCCTTTTAAGGCAGGGCTGCAATGATGTTGAAATGCGTTTTGGGGATAAAGTTCATTTTCTAGCCAAATATTGACTTTGCAAGTAATTGCTGTTAAGCTGATCAATCTTTATAACATTCTGGAGTATATGCAAATTGCCATTAGAAAAAGAAAAGCAGTAGACTTTGTAAAAATTAATATTTGTGTCATTCTCAAAACTTTTGGCCATGACTATAAAGAGGTGCGTTCGCAGCCCGCGGTCCAGCGTGCAGGCGGAGCCTGCTGCTAGTAAAATGGCGCAAGAAGCGAACTCTGTTATCCCGCAGAGTCGCCAAAATAAACGCCGTAACGCGCTGTGGCAATATGTGCGAACTCTGTTATTCCACAGAGCCGCTAGAAGGAGTGCCGCAGCGCTATATGGCGATGTGTGCGAACTCACTTAACACCACAAGTCACAAAATAAACACGCTAGGGCGCTTTCTAGCGTTGAAAGCGAACCCTGTTACGTTACAGAGCTGCTGAGACAAACTTCTGTGTCCTGTCAGGCACCCAGGTACACAGTTGACTGCTAAGCGAACATAGAACGTGATCATGCGCTAATGTCCTCGCGGGAGACACCCGCAATCTATGGCGTCTGAACGCCAGACCCTGAATACGGCAATCAAACTCCTCACCGGTTATGCCGGTAATCTAGGGCATCTAGGACACCGACCCTGACCAGCTAGCATACCAAACTCCTCACCTATTAAGTCGGTGTTCTAGGGGCTTATTTCAGCCGGGCCCTAACCACACACACGCATGACCACACTGGCGCAAAGCATATGACGATTGATACTAGCGCATGGCGGCCCAGCCATGCTACCCTTTTATAGTAACAGCTACAGGACCTGCCAGAAACAAGGACCAATGAAACTTGTTCCAGAACACCAGTAGTCACAGGACCTTCCTGGCGGACCAATAGGAGCTGCTGCAGCATCAGTGATGTCAGAGGGAGTCCCGGCTGACCTGAAGTGAACTAGTGATTAGCCTGGGAAGCAATCAATTAAGCTTCCCACACTAATCACTTCCTCTCCTGTCAGCTGGGAGAAGAGATGATTCATTTGGGGGTTTACTGTGAGGCTGGCAGCATTAGCTGCGGTCCCTGCAGTAAACGTTAACCCTTTCAGAAGGATTACATTGGGGGACCTGACTGAACACTGGATAGCTGGCTTGTAGGTAACAACTTTTTTTTCCGCATACTGGTGTCAATAACTTATATAAGACACTACAACAAAATTTAACAGTAGGCCTAAAATGGCAGAATTTTCAGTGCACTCAGATGTGATCCGTCTGATGGCCAAACCCCTGTTTAAAATAGCTGGCCTGTAGGTAACAACTTTTTTTTCCGCTAGATGAGAGGCTCTGTCACTCTCCACAAGGAGTAACCTTACCCCCCAGACCCCAGTCCAGAGCCTCTCATCTAGCCAAATCAGATCTCTCCTACTTTGCACTGACGAGGACCAACAGTCCGAAACACCGTGTCTGCAAATGGAGATTCTGATTTGGCTTTTATCCTAAGTCATATTACAAGACTCGTTAAAGGGTTGATTGTGACTTGTAGGATCGCTACTTCCAATAGGTGGCGCTACAGAGAACAAGTCCTCTTTGTTTGAAGAGCCAATGGCATAATATTATATTGGTACACAATAGTGATGATCAAGCACAAAAATGCTCTAGTGTTCAGTACTCAAATCGAGCAGGAATGACGTTCAGATAGGCTCGACTCAAGTAA
Organism: Oophaga sylvatica; assembly: GCA_033576555.1. Taxonomy (NCBI): domain Eukaryota; kingdom Metazoa; phylum Chordata; class Amphibia; order Anura; family Dendrobatidae; genus Oophaga; species Oophaga sylvatica. The sequence goes on from JARQOD010000004.1 coordinate 437,840,889, forward strand.
CGAGTATAATGGAAGTATAATGGAAGTCAATGTGAAACTTGAGCATTTTTCCAGAAGACCCTAACAGGAGGGTTGGGGGGCAGGAAAATCAATTAAATGGATGGAAACAGTGCTATAATGTAATGGGAACAGCATGGGGAAGACGCCTGGATGAATCTCTGACTCCCAGGTCGCTGCTGGGAATAATGTGGTCAATGTATGACTCCACTTTTATGGACTGACAATAAAAAATACAAAATTAAAGATAAAATGGATTTTACAGGAAAAAATGTTAAGAAACATTCTTTCCTGTATAATGACTTATATATAAGGCAAAATTAAAAAAGAAAAGATAATCCCGCCTCCTCCACCCTTCAATAGTCAAGTCATCTGTCACTGCTTATGACTAGACATGGACATCAAACCATCACATACAGTGGGGAAAAAAAGTATTTAGTCAGCCACAAATTGTGCAAATTCTCCCACTTAAAAAGATGAGAGAGGCCTGTAATTGACATCATAGGTATACCACAACTATGAGAGTCAAAATGAGGAGACAAATCCAGAAAATCACCTTGTCTGATTTGGCAAGATTTATTTTGCAAATTATGGTGGAAAATAAGTATTTGGTCACCTAAAAACATGCAAGATTTCTGGCTCTCACAGACTTATAACTTTGTCTTTAAAATTCTCCTCTGTCCTCCACTCATTACCTGTAGTAATGGCATCTGTTTAAACTTGTTATCAGTATAAAAGACACCTGTCCACAACCTCAGTCACACTCCAAACTCCACTATGGTGAAGACCAAAGAGCTATCGAAGGACACCAGAAACAAAATTGTAGCCCTGCACAAGGCTGAGAAGACTGGAAAAGGAAGAGTTTTTAATGCCTTTGAGGTGCTTTTCTGTCCTGCCGCTAACATCTTGTCCGAGTGGGTTTTTAGTGTCACTAGGGGAGTCATAACAGACAGGCACTTTCGCCTGTCAAATGAGAATGTTTACAGACTCATTCACTTAAAAATTAACAAAGCCTGGATTAGCTCACTTTTTTTTCACACCACCATATGACAGTAGCTCATAAAGTGTTTTTAATATTTAATATTTGAATAAGGCCTTTCAGGGGTCTATGGATGACTTTCTTTATAATTTTTGCCTAACTTTGATCTTTCTAAAAAGCCTTTAGGACTGTATAAATACATCAAATACACTTTCAAAATATTTATGTTCTAAATTTTTTATGGATTCAATGAGGCATCCATGCAGTTTAATACTTTAATACTGTTTATTGCATTATGGTGGTATGTAAAACTCACAAAAAGCATTGAAAAATATTTGTGGATTAGATTACTCATCCATAGAATATTACAAGCTTTCTGTCACATTTTGGTGGTATATAACAGTCCAAAAATGCATTTAAAAATTTGGCTTGGTTATATTTCTTACCTATACAATATTCTGTAGTCTGGGTTACATTTGTTGGATATATGACACTCTAGAAAAGCATTTAAACATTTAGCTGGGTAGCGTTTTTCACCAAAACACTTTTTCATATTCTGGGGTACATTTTTATTATATATAACACTCCAAAAAAGAGTTACACATTTTTGCTGTGTTAAATTTCTCATCCATACATTATTCCGTGTTCTGGGATACATTTTGTTGTTATTTAACCCTCAAAAAACTTGTTCACAAATTTATTGGTATTATCTTGCCCATCCATATTATTATCCGTATTGTGTATTGATCGGTACATTTTGTTGGTATATAACTCTCAAAAAAGGTGTTAAAAATTTTATCATTATTATATTGCTCATAGATAGACTATTCCATGTTCTGAGATATATTTATTATATAACCTTCAAATAACTTGTTAAAAAAATTATTAGTATTATATTGCTCATCCATAAGGTATTACATCTTCTTTGGTATATTTCATTGCTATATAAGCCTCAAAAAACTGTTCAAAAATTTAACGGTATTGCATTGCTCATTGCATTACATTGCTTTTACATACTCTTGAGAAGATTTCGGTGGTATATAAGCCTCTAAAAATTTGGTAAAAAATGTATTGGTATTATACTATTCACCCATACAGTATTACATGTTTTGGGGTATATTTTGTTGCTATATAACCCTAAAAAAACTTGTTCAAAAATTTATCGGAATTATATTGCTCATCCATAGGGTATTACGTGTTCTTGGGTAAATTTCGTTGGTATAACCCTCTAAAAACTTTTTAAAAATGTGTCTGTATTATATTGATCATTCACACAATATATCATGTTCTTAGATACATTTCTATGGTATCTAATCCTCCAAAAAATTGTTCAAAATGTTTTCAGTTTTATTTTCTTCATCCAGAGTAATACATGTTCTTGGGTAGATTTTGGTAGTATGTAACCCTCCAAAAAATTGTTCACAAATTGATCTGTTTTATATTGCTCACTCATACACTATTACATTAATCTTGGGTCAATTTTGTGGCTATATAATCTTCAAAAAACTTGTTTAAAAATGTATTTGTTATGATCTGCTACAAGCACTAAGGAAAGGTGGGAATTCTGTCCCTACAATAGGACTGAGCTGGATCCCTACGATGTAACGGGGAACCTGATCCTGCGACCAGACCCGCTAAAGTCCTCAGCTAGTCTGAACGAAGACCTATAGTTGCGAGGGAGGAATCCCTACAAGATCTAGGGACTGGGTGAAAAGGTGGACACCTCCTAACAGAAAGTGTAGCAGGGAAAATAAAACAGAAAACAAATACTAAGAGATACTAAGATCTAGCAAAACTGACAGAGTAAGGCACCTAAGCACCCGGCTAGCTTAAGAGTAGATAATACAATGAAGTCCAGCAAGGCCAGAAGGGCGGAACCAGACCAAATAGGGTAAAAAGGTCATGTGACCAGCAAAGTGAAACAAAACCTAACAAGAGGGTTCTAACAGTACCCTCCCTTCTAAGAGGATCCTCCGGATCCCCTAGGACTTAGGCTTATCCGGAAACCTCTTGTGAAACGCTCTGACAAGTCTAGACGCAGAAACATCATCCGCCCTCACCCATGAGTTATCCTCGGGTCCATAACCCTTCCAAGCGATGAGGTACTGTAGACTCCCTCTATACCGTCTAGAATTTAGGATGCGGGAAATCTCATATTGCCCGTCCTCCACCACCAGGGGAACAGTGGCCGAGACGTCTCCATCTGAGACCTCAGCTTTTTTCAAGAGAGAAACATGAAACACCGGATTAATCTTCCAGGAGGTGGGAAGCTCCAACTTAACAGCAGATTGGTTAATAACCTGAAGCACCTTAAAGGGCCCTACAAACTTGGGACCCAATTTCTTAGACGGAATCCTCAAGCGCAGATTCTTAGAGGACAACCAAACCATGTCACCAATAGCAAACAAAACCTCTTGTCGTTTTCTATCAAAATACACTTTGGATCTTTTGTTAGCCTCCTGAAGATTACCACGCACATCAGTCCAAACTCTCTCCAAAAGACCAGAAAAATTCTCCTCTTCAGGTACAGCCGATCCCAACTTGGAAAATGACCCAAACGACGGATGTCTCCCAGTACAACAAAAAAAAGGCGAACAACCAGCAGAAGCGGATGTATGGTTGTTAAGAGCAAACTCAGCAAGTGGCAGAAACTCAGACCACCCCTCTTGATTATCAGTCACAAAACAACGCAAGAACTGCTCAACATCCTGGTTTTTCCTTTCTGTCTGGCCATTAGACTCCGGATGATATCCGGATGAAAACGACAAATGAACTCCCAACCTGTCACAAAAGGCGCGCCAAAAACGAGCCACAAACTGAGGTCCCCTATCGGAAACAATGTCAGTAGGAACACCATGTAGTCTGACTATTTCCTTGACAAAGGCCTTAGCGAGAGTCTTAGCGCAGGGCAGTTTGATGAAAGGAACCAAGTGACACATCTTGCTAAAACGGTCCACGACCACCCAGATGACAGTGAAACCCTCAGAGGGGGAAGGTCAGTAATAAAGTCCATAGCCAAATGTGTCCAAGGTGCACTAGGGACCTCCAGAGGGCAAAGCAACCCCGCAGCAGGAGTATGAGAAGACTTAGATCTAGCACACACAGTGCATTGACGCACCCACTTAATGACTTCCTTCTGCCATCCTGGCCACCAAAAACTGCGACCCACAAGTCTCTTGGTCTCAGAGATTCCAGGATGACCTGCCAACCGAGAGTCATGACATTCATCAAACAAATCTCTCCTCAGGGTACCAGGCACAAACAACCTCCCATGCGGCGTGTTAGATGGGGCATTCTCCTGTGCTTTAAGAATCTCATCTTCCAGCACGGAGTCCAAAACAGCAATAACAACCCCCTCTTGCAAGATGTTTTCCTCCTCCTCCTCAGTACCCCCATAGGAGAAAAGCTGCGAGACAAAGCATCAGCTTTAACATTTTTAGTACCTGGGATGTAAGTAACGGTAAAATTAAACCGTGAGAAAAACAGTGCCCACCTAGCCTGACGGGCATTCAAGCGTTTGGCAGCATCAAGGTAGATCAGATTTTTATGATCGGTGAAGACTTGAACGGGAAATTCCGCTCCCTCCAAAAAATGACGCCAGTGTTCAAATGCGAGTTTAATTGCCAACAATTCCCGATTACCGATACCATAATTTAGTTCAGACTCAGAAAATTTCTTTGAAAAAAAAGCACAGGGATGTACTCCATCCGTCTTTGCCTGAGACAACACCGCGCCGACCCCCACAGAAGAAGCATCAACCTCAAACAAAAATGGTTTAGTCACATCAGGCTGCGTAAGGATGGGAGCAGAGCTGAACCTCTCCTTTAGCAACACAAAAGCCTTAATGGCCTCAGTAGTCCACTGAACCGCATCAGCACCTTTCCTGGTGAGATCGGTCAGAGGTTTGGCAATCACAGAAAAATCTTTTATGAATTTTCTATAATAATTGGCGAACCCCAAAAACCTCTGTATTGATTTCACACCAATAGGTCTAGGGCGGCCATTCCTGCACAGCTTGCACTTTCACCGGGTCCATCTCAAAACCTTCACTGGAGACAATGTAGCCCAAAAAACTAAGTCTCTGTACAGCGAACTCACATTTTTCTAGTTTGGCAAAAAGTGAATTATCACTCAGTAACTGTAATACTTCACGCACACTCCTCAAATGAGACTCCAAATCCGGTGAATAAATCAAAATGTCATCCAAATACACAACCACACTTCTGCCGATCAAAGGTCTAAGGATGTCATTAATAAGATTCTGAAAAAATGCCGGAGCACTGGAAAGTCCAAAAGGCATGACCAGATTCTCAAAATGACCCAGTGGAGTGTTAAACGCAGTCTTCCATTCATCCCCCTCCTTCATGCGCAACAAATTGTATGCCCCTCGAAGATCAATTTTCGAGAACCACTTGGCCCCCACTAACTGGTTAAACAAATCAGGAATCAATGGCAGTGGGTAAGGATTGCGTACAGTAATCTTATTAATCTCACGAAAGTCTAGACAAGGCCTTAAACCGCCGTCCTTTTTTTTAACAAAAAAAAATCCAACCGCCACAGGAGACTTGGAAGGCCTAATGTGACCGGCAGCCAAACTTGTCTGTATGTATTCCTCCAAAGCCTTTCTCTCAGGAATAGTCAAATTAAATAAGCGACTTTTAGGAAGAGTCGCTCCAGGGACAAATTCAATTGCACAATCATAATCTCTATGAGGAGGCAATACCTGCGATTCTTTATCAGAAAAAACTTTCCAAAAATCCTGAATAGGTACAGGTAACTCCCCCTTAACTACAGCAGCAATACGCCCGTTACAACACTTGTCATAACAATTGGGACTCCAGGACTTAATTTCATTGGTAGACCAATCCAGTACCGGATTGTGCAATTTTAACCAGGGTAACCCCAAAATCACCGGTGAGGGCAAATTATTCAAAACCACCAAATCCAAATTCTCTTGATGAACACCATTAATAGTAAGAGGAAATTCACAGATATGGTGAGTAACATTTTTCAAGTGAGAACCATCCACAGACACCACATTAATAGGGGAAGACAGAAGTTTGGGTTTTAATTTTAGTTTTTCCAAAAATTTCCCATCAATCACATTGAGAGTTGAACCACAATCCACAAATACCCGAAACTCCATTAATTCCTCCTCAACAGCAGTGGTAGCAGAAAGAAAGACACCTTTATTGTTTAAACAAGCTATACGGGCGAAACTGACCTCATTTTTTTTTTTCTTTATTCATTCGAAGCGCACAGTTCTTAATAAAATGCTCCGATTTACCACAGTAGAAACACAAGCCCTTAGCAAATCTGCGTTCTTTTTCCCGAGAGTGAAGTGTCATTGCTCCAATTTCCATCGGCTCTGCAATGTCAGTACATTCCTTCTCCAAACTTGGATCTGACAAGGCAGATTTACTCTCATTAACCCTTGCACGCAGTCTCCTATCCACCCGTATGGCTAATTGCATAGCCTCTTGCAAGTTACCAGGTATAGGATAAGCAATCAGCAAATCTTTAACCCTTTCACTTAACCCTGCAAGAAATAAACTTTTCAAAGCTGAATCGTTCCAGCCCACCTGTGTGGACCACCTTCTGAAGTGAGTACAATATTTCTCCACATTACCTGATCCCTATCTCAAACGTCTCAATTCTGTCTCAGCTGATGAAACACGATCCGGATCGTCATATAACAACCCCAAAGCAGAAAAAAAACTATCCACTGATATAAAGCATGGATCACTAGGCTGCAGAGAAAAGGCCCAATCCTGAGGTTCTTTGCGCAAAAGTGACATTATGAACCCTATGCGCTGTGATTCCTCACCAGAGGATCTGGGTCTCAAACGGAAATACAACAAGCAAGCATTTTTAAAAGAAAAAAAATCTTGTTGTTCACCAAAAAATAAATCAGGCAAACGTACCTTTGGCTCCACGAAATGTGCTCCAGAACAACTACTCACGTGTTGCTTTATCTCAGCCACCTCCAGAGAAAGTCCCTGCAGGCGCTGAACCAAATCCTGAACCGACACCATGATGGAAAACAGAAAATCTTTCCTTAGAGATTTTTTTTTTTTCTTTTGGCTGGACTTACTGTTATGATCTGCTACAAGCACTAAGAAAAAGTGGGAATTCTGTCCCTACAATAGGACTGAGCTGGATCCCTACGATGTAACGGGGAACCTGATCCTGCGACCAGACCCGCTAAAGTCCTCAGCTAGTCTGAACGAAGACCTATAGTTGCGAGGGAGGAATCCCTACAAGATCTAGGGACTGGGTGAAAAGGTGTACACCTCCTAACAGAAAGTGTAGCAGGGAATATAAAACAGAAAACAAATACTAAGAGATACTAAGATCTAGCAAAACTGACAGAGTAAGGCACCTAAGCACCCGGCTAGCTTAAGAGTAGATAATACAATGAAGTCCAGCAAGGCCAGAAGGGCGGAACCAGACCAAATAGGGTAAAAAGGTCATGTGACCAGCAAAGTGAAACAAAACCTAACAAGAGGGTTCTAACAGTATTAGTATTATATTGCTCATCCGTAGTGTATTATGTCTTCTTTGGTGCATTTTGTTGTTCTATAAGCCTCAACAAAAGTTTTAAAAAATGTATCAGTATCATATTGCTGATCCATATAGTATTACATATTCTTGAGTACATTTTGTTGGTATATAATCTTCAAAAGACTTGTTTAAAAATTTATCGATATTATATTGCTCACTCATAGGCTATTCCGTGGTCTGCAGTACATTTTGTTGGTATATAACCCTCAAAAAACTTGTTCAAAATGTTATCGCTATTTTGTTGCTCATCCATAGACTATTACCTGGTCTGGAGTACATTTCGTTGGTGAGTAACCCCCACAAAACTTGTTAAAAAAATGGTATTGGTATTATATTGCTCATTGGTGATGATCATGCACAAAAATCCTTGGGTGCTCATTATTTGAGTCGAGCAAATCATAATGTTCGGATGCTCGACCCAAGTAACCACTATAATGAAAGTCAATGGGAAACTCAAGCATCTTTCTGGCACCCTCCTCCCACGTCTGGAGGGTTCTAAAAATTGCTGAAATAGATGGAAACAGTGCTGAAATGGCATAGGATCAGCATGAGGAAAAACGCCTGGAAGTATCTCTGAAACCAGGTTGCTTCTGGAAACACAGTTGTCAGTGTATTTCACCACTTTTACAGACTGACAATAAAAAAATACAAAACCGAAGTTAAAATGAATTTTTACTGGAAAAAAAGTTAAGAAACATTCTTTGTAGGATAATGACTTGTATATAAGGCAAAAGAAATAAGAGAAAAAAAATGCTCCTCCACAACTGGGGCTGTCTTCCGGCCCTCACAATTTATAGAGGGCCAACAGGTGGACCCCACTATTTTTAGTGGGCCAGCAGTCATCTTCTGGACAGATGAGACCAAGATAGAGCTTTCTGGTAAAGCACTTTATTCTACTGTTTGCTGTAAATGGAATGATGTTTATAAACAAAAGAACACAATAGCTACAGTCAAAAATGGTGGTGGTTCAAAGATATTTTGGGGTTGTTTTGCTGCCTCTGGCATCGTGAAATGTGTAGATTCCCAAAGGATGTAGTGCCCATTGTCAGAAAGCTGGGTTTGCATCCTAGGTCATGGTTCTTCCAGCATGATAATGACCCCAAACATACTTCAATAAGCACCCAAAAATGGATGGAAACAAAGTAGTGGAGTGTTCAGAAGTGGTAATTCCAGCTCCAGTAGTGTAAAGTCTCCCACCGCTACCCCTTACTTATAGCTGCTACAGTGAAACTGAGAATGGACACATGAAATCAATTAATTTTGTCTGCTTTGATGAATTTCTGCGTGCAGATCATTGTAAAAAACACGAATCTGTCAATGAGTGTATGGAAAAAAACAATCAAGTTATGGACTGTGGAAAAGATGTGTGTGACCAGAATGAACACTCATTTCCAACAGATAATACTTAGCACTTTTATAAAGCAATAATCCCTTACTAGATGCCTGTAATACATTATCAGTATTGCGAAAGCTCACCGTAGACGAATTGTAGATAAGAGCAGTATTATTGCAGAATATTGAAGAGATTTCAACCAGCCCTAAAAATATTTTTTCTTGCACATGGCAGCAAAAAACTCTGGATGAACGCAAGCAACACTGCCAATTTTGATGAATTTCTTAGTACAGATTACCTTAACCCCTTAACTCCTGGAGCTTTTTTCAGTTTTGCATTTTCGCTTTTCGCTCCCCTTATTCCCAGAGCCATAACTTTTTCATTTTTCCATCAATATGCCCATGTCAAGGCTTGTTTTTTGTGGGACGAGATGTACTTCTGAACAACACCATTGGATTTACCATATTATGTACTAGAAAACGTGAAAAAAAATTCCAAGTGTGGTGAAATTGCAAAAAAAGTCCAATCACACACTTTTTTTTTTGTTTGGCTTTTTTGCTAGGTTAACTAAATGCTAAAAATGACCTGCCATTATCATTTGACAGGTCATTACAAGTTCATAGACACCAAACATATCTAGGTTCTTTTTATCTGAAAAAAATTCCAAACTTTGTTAAAAAAAATTATGCCATTTTCTGAAGCCAGTAGCGTCACCATTATTCGTGATCTTGGGTTGGTTGAGGACTTATTTTTTGCATGCCAAGCTGAAGTTTTTAATGATATGATTTTGGTGCAAATATGTTCTTTTGATCGCCCGTTATTGCATTTCAATATAATATCGTGGAGACTTAAAAAACGTATTTCCGTTTTTTGTTTTTTTTTCTCGCTATGCCATTAAGCGATCAGGTTAATCCCTTTTTTATTCATAGATCAAGTGATTCTGAATGAGGCAAAACCAAATATGTATGTTTTTTCTTATTGTTTTATTTTGAATGGGGCGAAAGGGGGGTGATTTGAACTTATATTTTTTTACTTTTATATATTTTTAAAAACATTTTCTTTTTACTTTTGACATGCTTCAATAGTCTCCATGGGAGACTAGAAGCTGCCACAACTCGATCGGCTCAGCTACATAGAGGCGATGATCAGTTCGCCTCTATGCCGCTGAATTACTGACGTGCTATGAGAGCTGACCACTGGATGGCGCTCAGAGGAAGCCGGCACTAACAACCATAGAGGTCACCAGGAGACCTTGGTTTGTCATGCTAACACACCGGTGACCCGCGATCATTTGATGCGGTTCACCAGTGCACGTATTTCTAGCGCGATAGCTGGAAGCGCCATTTAAATGCCGTTGTCAGCGTTTGACAGCGAAATTTAACTAGTAAAAAAGCCGCGGATGGATCGCGATTTCACCTACGGCTATTGCGGGCACATGTCAGCTATTGAAAACAACTGATATGTCCTGGGAAAGATGTGGGCTCACCTCCGGAGCCCACATCAAAGGGAGGGAGTCCGACATTGGCGTAAATGTATGCCCAATGTCGGTAAGGGGTTAAAAAACATGAATCTGTCAATGAGTGCATAGAAAAAGCAATCAAGTTATGGACTGTAGAAGCGATGTATTTGACCAGAATGAACACTCATTTCCAGCAGATGATACCTAGCACCTACTACTCTTGCAAAAATTAAGAGACCAGTGCATAGTTTTATAAAAATCAGGTTATTTACATGTCTGACAGCCATTCCATTCCAGTGTCAGTTGAATTCCAACCAGAGTACACCTCATTCTACTTAATGTGCTTTGATTAGGTGATCACCTGAAACAAATCTTATTTAATGAAGGAAAGTATAAAAAACACTGCTGTGGTGTTCACAATCCTCTTGCAATAGGACATGCTGGATGGCAAAACAAGTGCTAGTAATATCCCAAAAGTAATAGGAATGAAAAAATAACTTTTAACTATGCCAAAGGAGTTGAAAAGAAAATTCTTGAGTGAGTAAAAGAAGGGCTCAATTCTGGCTTTACTAGCAAAGGGATACAGTGAGTGTCATGTTGCCTCCATCCTTAAAATTTCTAAGACGGCAGTCCATTACAACCAGGTTAAGCAGCAGACATTGAGGACAACAAAGCTACAGACCGGCAGAGGGCGAAAACTACTCTCCACTGACCGGGATGACCGTCATTTTATTTGAATGTTATTCAGCAACCCCAGGATGACATCAAGTGAGCTACAAAATGAATGGCAAATTGCAGCTGGGGTGAAGTACACGGCAAGAACAGTTTGTAATAGGCTCCTAGAAGCAGGGATGTTGTGAATGCTATGGATTCTGAGTTGAGGCTCCCTCTGGTGGCTGTTGATATTAATGAAGCTGTCTTGACTGACAGAGGCCCTTCAGCTGAGGATCCAGCTGCGGATGATCTTGGAGTGATGACTGGGGAGATTTAAGGGAGTAACTTTCCCATGATCCTCACCGGTGATTAGTTTTCTCTTCCTGGTCCAGTTTGTAGGTCAGCTGCTGCGGGCTCCTGCACCTTTCAGATAAGCTATTTTCTGCTCATTTCTGTGGTTTTGTTTTCTTTTGTTTTTCTGCCTTCTGAGTGAGGTCAGCCGGGTCCCCCTGCTGGGGCCTGCGCTGGTCTCTGTTTCTCAGTTATCTCTGTTCATTTGTTCAGTCTCTGTTATTTCAGTGGCTGCTGGGTAGCTACCTGTTCACACCAGTGTTCTAATATAGCGGGAGAGATCGTGTGGTCTCAGTGTTTTTTGTAATCAGAAGTGGTGGAATATTTCTTAGGGCTTTGCTGGATTGCAGAAAGTATTCTTTTCTGTCTTGTCCTATCTAGACAGTTCTGTGCCCCAGCATTTGCTTACTCTATTTTCTACCTGCATTTGTATTTCATCTTGTCTCACCGCCAATATATGTGTGTGGGCTACCTATTCCTTTGGGGCGCTACTCCAGGACAGTTAGCTTTCCCCTTTCTATCTTTAGGCTTAGCTAACTCTCCGGCTGTGTCGAGGCGTCTAGGTCATCGTAGGTACGTCCCACGGCTGCTTCTAGTTGTGCGATTAGTTTAGGGATCTGCAATCCATTAGTTACCAACCTCACTGGGTGACTGGCTGCTTCTGCTATTTTGTTACTGTCCTCCTCGGCTACCATATCATAACAGAGGGCTCAAGTCATGTAAAGCTAGAAAAAAAGCTTTTCATCAATGAGAACTCTGAGGACTGTTTTTTCCAGCAAAAGAATGCGCCATGCCACACAGATAGGTCAATCAATGTGTGGATGAAAGACCACCACATCAAATCCCTGTCATGGCCAGCCCAATCTCCAGACCTGAACCCCATTGAAAACCTCTGGAATGTAATCAAGAGGAAGATGGATAGTCACAATCCATCAAACTAAGAAGAACCGCTTAATTTTTTGTACCAGGAGTGGCATAAGGTCACTCAAAAGCAGTGTAAAAGTCTAGTGGAAAGCATGCCAAGACACATGAAAGCTGTGATTAAAAATCATGTTTATTTCACAAAAAATTGATTTCTCAACTCTTTCTGAGTTAAAACATTAGTATTGTTGATTCTAAATGATTATGCACTTGTTTTCTTAGAATTATTTGAGGTCTGCAAGCACTGCATTTTTTTGTTATTTGACCATTTCTCATTTTCTGAAAATAAATACAAAATTTATTGCTTGGAAATTTGGAGACATATTGTCAGTAGTTTATAGAATAAAAGAGCAATTTACATTTTACTTAAAAATATAGCAATAAAGAGAAAAATCGGACAAACTGAAAATTTTGCAGCAGTCTCTTAATTTTTGCCAGAGTTGTATTTCTACACTAAATACCGCTAACAGTTCTACTAATAGGGAATATAATAGATGTTACCTTGATATTTTTTTTTGGAAGTTGCATCAGCAAAGATAATAATTCATAACTCAATAATCCCTTACTAGATGCCTGTAATACGGTTTCCCTACTGCGACAGCTCACCCTACAACAAACTGCAGATAAAAGCAGTATTATTAGAAAATAGAATCTATGTTAAGTAGCCCTGAAAAAAGCTATTAGTTTAATGTAGTAGCATCAAGTACTGTTATTTCATCAAGCCTGCTGGGGAAAATAGTGGAATGTTTCTCATTTACTCAGCCTGATGTACAGGAGACCAGGATCTTCTGTACTTACTATACAAAGTTTCCTGTCCCAGTTGTGAAATCTTGTTTGCAGTATGAGAACTCCCTATGTGATGAACACTTGACAGCTCACAACAAGGCTGTAAGGTTCTTTGTACATGTTCTTGAAACTCAGTTTTCCGTCAGCCACTTTGCTTTCTGTCTTGCTGCAGCTATCTTGCCCTCAGTCAATATGGAGTTTTCAGCTTTCATGTTCCCGCCCTGATTCTCTCCCTCTTGCTTCTTAAGCAGCCACAGCTGAGCAATCAGTGCTTCAGAATCTAGCCTGCAGTGAACCTGTGACCTGACTCCTGGAAGCCTTGGACTATGTACTCCAGCTATTCCTACTGAGGAACTCTGAACACTTGTGGACTCTGGAACCCTGCTCTTTGAAAGATCCACGTTTGCATGGACTTACGGTAACAGAGAAGAAGATCCTGAACCTGTTGTGGAGAGTGATTGCTGAGCTTAAGTTACTCTGGCCTGCTGTGTCTCCTGCTTCTGTATCTGCAAACTGTGTGACTATTTTTGCTACTTGTATGAAGTAATACAAGACCTTCTATATCAAACCTGTGTCTCATGTATTTTCATCGCACCCAAGCACAAGACGCTATAAGAACTGTACTACATAAATTACAAGATTCTGAAGCCAAAACGTTAGTGTCTGCTGGGTCTGGGAAGGCTGTGTCTGCTGTAACTGTGGATATCAGACGTCCAGTTGTACTTTCTGTGATGACAGTGGTTGTGACTTCTCACAACCATTCCAGGTGAGCAATTCCCTTAAGTTTTTTTTTCTGCAGTGTTACCACAGGTAAACACTATTGTTTTTTTTTTCTCTTCCCTCTTTTGTGTCTGCTGTAACTGTGGATATCAGATGTCCGGTTGAACTTTCTGTGATGATAGTGGTTGTGACTTCTCACAACCATTCCAGGTGAGCAGTTCCCTTAATTTTTTTTTTTCTCTCTGCAGTGTTACCACAGGTAAACACTATTGTTTTTTTTTTTTCCTTTTCTCCTCTCCTTCCAGTACTCCTGTCTTAAAAGATCTGGAAAATGGAGGCCCGCATAAAGGAACTTTGCGGAGTGACTGATAATATCCTTGCAGATTTACAGACTATAAAAACCCGTTTTACAAACCTACAGGACCTCACTAATCACAATTTGCAAGTGTTTGGACAGACTGCCCAGGATTTGCGAGCCAGGATTGAGGTTCTAGAGGAGCGAGTCCAGGCTCCTGCCGTAGCCCCAAGTTCTGGGATTCCCAAGTTGCCCCCTTTTCGTTTTGGCGGTGAACGTGAAAAATTCAGGGGATTTATTAACCAATGCAATCTGTTTTTTTCTGCACATGCTTCACAATTTCCCACTGAACGATCTAAAGTGCTTACTATAATTATGTTACTTACCAACAAGGCTTTGATGTGGGCAAACCCTCTGATTGAGACTGAGGATGAATGTTTGGATCATCTTGATGCTTTCATTTCAGCCATGGGCAGGTGTTTGATGACCCCAATCGAGGTGCAACAGCTGAAGCAGCCATGTTAACTTTGCGCCAAGGTAAGCACTCGGTAGCCGAATATGCCTTGGATTTCAGGAGATGGGCCCTTGATACCACCTGGGACAGTTCCGCCAAAAAATCTATTTTTCGAAAGGGGTTGTCTCCACTAATTAAGGATGAACTTGCTCATGCAGACCCTCCCACTGCGTTAGGTGACTTTATTAACTACTGCATCCGTATTGATGCTCGCCTGACTGAACGCAGGCAAGAGAGATGGTTCGAAAGCAATCGCACTAACCTTTTCCTACCTTCCTCCCCAGCTAAGGAACCTTTGAGTAGGATCACACGGGAACCTGAACCTGAACCCATGCAGGTAGACTCTTTACAAAGACGGGTTAGTGATGCACGCAAGGAACATCGTTTTAAGGAAAATCTATGTTTCTATTGTGGTAAGTCAGGGCACTTCATTATAGACTGCCCCAGCCGTTCTCGTAAGACTACTGCAGCACTCATTCACTGTGAGTGTTGCGAGAGGAGATCTGTCAGGTCCGAGCCTCAGGCTCCAGAGAGATCTGCAGCAACAGATCTTGATTTCTTGGACTTAAACTCCGTTACTTCTGAGGACGATGACTGTGTAAACGCTGCAATTTTTCAAGTTTCCTCAGCGGTGTCCCAGCTGAGTTGTAGGAAAAACAATTCTCATTGCTTCCTTTCCATCAAACTCTGGGTTAACTCAGTCTGGGTGTCTAGCTCTGCTATGATCGACTCAGGGGCAAGTGGGAATTTTATGGATGTCTCCTTTGCTCTGAAACAGGGGATACGTTCAGTGAAGAAGGCTACTCCAGTACAGATGGAAACTGTGGATGGCTCCCTGCTGACCTCTGGACCAGTGGATCAGGAAACGGAGCCTTTGAGGGTCCTTATGGGTAAAGATCATCAAGAGAAACTGTCCTTTATGCTTATCTCTTCTCCCCACTTTCCCATTATTCTAGGGCTACCATGGCTGCAGGCTCAGAACCCTACCATTAACTGGGAGACCAAGGAATTACACTTTCCAGAGAAACAGATGAGTCCAGAAGTTTCAGCTTGCTCTGTTCCTAAAGGAACCATGTCAGTCCCTGAACTACCAGCTGTATACCAGGACTATGTGGATTTATGTGACAAGAAGAACGCTGACCAGCTTCCCCCTCACCGTCCATATGATTGTCCAATTGAATTATTGCCTGGAGCAGAGATACCTTTTGGTAAGATCTACCCCCTGGCGGGGCCTGAGCTAAAGGCTTTAAAGGATTACATAGACGAAAATCTAGCCAAGGGCTTCATACGCCCCTCTTCATCTCCTGCAGGTGCACCCATCTTCTTTGTGAAGAAGAAAGATGGATCTCTGAGACCCTGCGTAGACTATAGGGAACTCAATAAGGTTACTATTAGAAACCGTAATCCATTGCCTTTAATCCCTGAGTTATTGGAGAGAGTGCGGCATGCCAAAATTTTCTCTAAATTGGATCTCCGTGGGGCCTATAACTTGGTCCGTATTAGACCTGGGGATGAATGGAAGACTGCATTCAGGTCACGCTATGGACACTTTGAATATCTAGTTATGCCTTTTGGTCTGAGTACCGCCCCAGCCACTTTCCAACACTTGGTGAATGACATCTTCAGGGATCTCCTAGATACATTCGTGGTGATTTATTTGGATGATATTCTAATTTTTTCTAACTCCACAGAGGAACATCATGGACATGTGAGAATGGTCTTGGAACGTCTAAGACAAAACCATCTTTACATCAAACTTGAAAAGTGTGAATTCCATAGGACTGAAATTCAATTTCTGGGGTATGTACTGTCTACACAAGGAATTAGTATGGATGGAAGTAAGACCCAAGCCATCAAGGATTGGCCAAGTCCTAGAAATGTGAAGGAGGTGCAGCGCTTCATCGGGTTTGCCAATTTCTATAGACGTTTCATTAGGAATTTCTCTGAGGTAGTGTCACCTATCACCCAACTTACCCGGAAAGAGTCTAGGTTCTCCTGGACTCCCCAAGCCCAGGAAGCATTTTCTCGTCTAAAAGATAAATTTACCACCGCACCTATCTTAGTACATCCCAACCCCGAACTTGCCTTCATAATAGAGGTGGATGCTTCAGATTGTGCCGTTGGAGCTATACTCTCTCAGAGAACAGGTGAGAAGAATGTCTTGCATCCCTGTGCCTTCTTTTCCCAGCAGTTGTCTTCGGCTGAGAGGAACTACGATGTGGGCAATAGAGAGTTGTTGGCCATTATTGCCGCCTTCAAAGAATGGAGACACCTTCTTCAGGGAGCTGCACAGCAAATAGTAGTCCTGACAGACCATTGTAACCTTGAATTTATCAGGTCGGCTAAGTGCCTGACTCCTCGCCAGGCTCGCTGGAATCTTTTCTTAAACCAATTTAATTTTGTCATTTCTTATAGACCAGGATCGCGCAATGGAAAGGCTGATGCACTCTCTAGGATTCATTCAGCAGAGACCCGTCCACTTGCTCCTCCTAAGACTATTCTTCCTGACTCTAGATTTCTGGGAGTGATTCATAATCAAGACCTACTTAAGGACATCAAGGAAGCATACCATGCGGATCCCTTGTTGGCACAACCCCAAGGGACGTAAGTCTTGTCTTTAAGAATGGTGTGTGGATTCTGGGACAACGTCTGTATATTCCTGAAACAGTCAGATTGAGAGTATTGCAACTCATTCACGATTCCAAGATAGCTGGGCATAGAGGAATTCTAAAGACACAGGAATTTCTTTCTCGTTTCTTTTGGTGGCCCACTTGCAGGAAGGATGTTTTAAACTATGTCACTTCATGTGAAGTCTGTGCAAGATGCAAAACACCTCGCTCCTCACCAACTGGTCTGTTACAACCTCTTCCCACCCCGTCCCGCCCGTGGGGATCCATTTCTATGGACTTCATTGTGGAGTTACCAACCTCTCAAGGGAAAAACACCATTCTAGTGGTGGTTGATCGTTTAACAAAGGCAGCTCATTTTATTCCTTGTGTCGGCTTACCCACTGCAAAACAGACATCAGATTTGATGATTAAAGATGTGTTTCGCTTACATGGAGTACCGGATGAGGTTATTTCGGATCGAGGGGTGCAATTCACTTCAAGGTTTTGGCAAAATTTCTGTGCAGCATTGGACATTAAAGTAAACCTTTCTTCTGCTTTTCATCCCCAGACTAATGGACAGACCGAACGAACCAATCAAACTCTGGAGCAGTATCTCCGCTGCTTTATCTGCCACCTACAGGATGATTGGGTGGATCTACTTCCATTGGCTGAGTTCTCTTATAACAACTCTCAGAGCGCCTCCACTAAGCAGTCTCCTTTTTACTCCAATCTAGGTTATCATCCTAACATTCTTCCACGATTTCCCATAGAAACGCCTTTACCAGCAGTGGCCGAAAGAATCACGTCTTTACAGAAGAATATGGATCTTCTAAAGGAGAATCTGGAATTGGCTCAGGAAAGGTACAAGAAAGCAGCAGATAAATTTCGTAAACCTGCACCAGCTTTCAAGGTAGGAGACCTGGTCTGGCTGTCAACCAGAAATCTTAAGTTAAGGATTCCATCGTCTAAGTTGGGACATAAGTACATTGGACCCTATAAAATCAGTAAAATTATAAGTGCCGTTGCTTGTCGTCTTCAACTGCCTAGAACTATGAGAATCCACCCTGTCTTTCATGTATCCCTACTAAAGGCTGCAACACCCAATACGTTTCCTGGACGTTCTTCTCCTTGCCCTGACCCAGTGCTAGTTGATGGTCAGGAAGAATTTGTGGTGGAAAGAATTCTAGATTCCAGGTTATACAGAAATCAGTTACAATATTTGATTAAATGGCAGGGCTACCCAGTGGAGGACAACTCATGGGAACCAGTCAATATCGTTAATGCTCCTCGTTTGCTCCGCCAGTTTCATCAGAGGTACCCAGACAAGCCTGGTCTGAGGCCATCCGGAGGTTGTCCCTAAGGGGGGAGTAATGTAAGGTTCTTTGTACATGTTCTTGAAACTCAGTTTTCCGTCAGCCATTTTGCTTTCTGTCTTGCTGGAGCTATCTTGCCCTCAGTCAATATGGAGTTTTCAGCTTTCATGTTCCCGCCCTGATTCTCTCCCTCTTGCTTCTTAAGCAGCCACAGCTGAGCAATCAGTGCTTCAGAATCTAGCCTGCAGTGAACCTGTGACCTGACTCCTGGAAGCCTTGGACTATGTACTCCAGCTATTCCTACTGAGGAACTCTGAACACTTGTGGACTCTGGAACCCTGCTCTTTGAAAGATCCACGTTTGCATGGACTTACGGTAACAGAGAAGAAGATCCTGAACCTGTTGTGGAGAGTGATTGCTGAGCTTAAGTTACTCTGGCCTGCTGTGTCTCCTGCTTCTGTATCTGCAAACTGTGTGACTATTTTTGCTACTTGTATGAAGTAATACAAGACCTTCTATATCAAACCTGTGTCTCATGTATTTTCATCGCACCCAAGCACAAGACGCTATATGAACTGTACTACATACATTACAAAGGCAGTGGGTCATACACTAATAGGACCAACCGACTCTTTTGGTTTCCAAAAATGTTCCCTCAACTAGAATATGGTGCCTCAGAAAACCATTTCTTTCCATTACTAAGGATTGGGTCTCCTAGACTGGTTAAGCGTATGCACTAAGTACATGGGCTAAAAAACATTTACCCCTTGGGGGTATAAATATATATCAAAGAATGTTAGAGATAGGCCTCTCAAAATTCTTAATGTGGGCATCATAATCACCATTAAAAATGTATAGCAAAGATGGCATGATCACCCTGTTGATATGGTGGTAGAGGAAGAAGAGAAGGAGGAGGATGACACAACATAGATAAAATCTTGAAGCCTTTACCCATGTTTGTTTGGGAAGTGGTACATGAGAATAGAAGAAAAAAAAACACTGGATTTGAGTTAATGTTTACTGTTGTCATCCGGTGGTGTAGTGAAGTCTGGGCCAGTCCAGCCCTTGTTCATTTTGATAAGAGTCAGCCTGTCAGCATTTTCAGTTAACAGGCTGATGCACCTATTGGTTAAAATACAACCTGCGGCACTAAAAACCTGTTCTGACAAAGCGCTAGCAGCGGGACAGGCCAAGACCTCCAAGGAAGAGAGAGGCAGTTCATGCCTTGTGTCTAGCTTGAATACCCATTAGTTGTGAGGCACAGAGGAATCACAGAGGATGCTGGTACTGTCAGTAAGGTACTCCTTCAGCATCTTCCAAAACTTTTCCCTCCTTAACAGAGTATTCTAAGCATCAGGGCTTGGGCGATGGGAGGGTCTGAGAAAATTGTCTCAGACCTTTGACAGTGTTCCTCTGCCTCTGCTGCATCTTGCGTGTGTCTCCCTCTACTCAACTCCTTGGTTGTCCAAGGAACTGTGACCTCTGACCCTAGTGTTGGGGAATTAACATAGTAACATAGTAACATAGTTATTAAGGTTGAAGGAAGACTTTAAGTCCATCTAGTTCAACCCATATCCTATCCTAACCTGCCCTAACATGTTGATCCAGAGGAAGGCAAAAAAAACCCAAGTGGCAAACAGTAAGCTTCACATTGGGGAAAAAAATTCCTTCCCGACTCCACATACGGCAATCAGACTAGCTCCCTGGATCAACGCAGTATCTAGGAAACTAGTGAATATAGCCTGTAATATTATACTTTTCAAGAAAGGCATCCAGTCCCTTCTTAAATTTTAGTAAGGAATCACTCATTACAACATTAGACGGCAGAGAGTTCCATAGTCTCACTGCTCTTACAGTAAAGAATCTGCGTCTGTGATTATGGCTAAACCTTCTTTCCTCCAGACGTAGAGGATGCCCCCTTGTCCCCGTCACAGGTCTAAGAGTAAAAAGATCATTAGAAAGGTCTTTGTACTGTCCCCTCATATATTTATACATTGTAATAAGATTACCCCTAAGCCTTCGTTTTTCCAAACTAAATAACCCCAAGTGTAATAACCTGTCTTGGTATTGCAGACCCCCCAGTTCTCTAATAACCTTGGTCGCTCTTCTCTGCACCCGCTCCAGTTCAGCTATGTCTTTCTTATACACCGGAGACCAGAACTGCACACAGTATTCTAAGTGTGGTCGCACCAGTGACTTGTATAGAGGTAAAATTATGTTCTCCTCATGAGCATCTATGCCTCTTTTAATGCATCCCATTATTTTATTTGCCTTGGCAGCAGCTGCTTGGCATTGGCCACTAAATGTGAGTTTGTCGTCCACCCATACACCCAGGTCTTTTTCAGTGACAGTTTTGCCCAGTGTTTTACAATTAAGCACATAATTATACATCTGTTTGTTCTACCCAAGTGCATGACCTTACATTTATCCCCATTAAAGCTCATTTGCCATTTATCAGCCCAAGCTTGTAGTTTACATAAATCCTCCTGTAATATAAAATTGTCCACCTCTGTATTTATTACCCTGCAGAGTTTAGTGTCATCTGTAAATATTGAAATACTACTCTGTATGCCCCCTACATGGTCATTAAAAATATGTTAAAGAGAAGCGGCCCCAATACTGACCCCTGTGGTACCCCACTGCTAACCGTGACCCAGTCCGAGTGTGCTCCATTAATAACCACCCTTTGTTTTCTATCCATGAGCCAGTTCTTAACCCACTTACACATATTTTCCCCTATCCCCATTGTTCTCATTTTATGTATCAACCTTTTGTGTGGCACTGTATCAAAAGCTTTTGAGAAGTCCATGAACACCACGTCCACTGCATTCCCTTGGTCCAGTCCTGAACTTACCCCTTCATAAAAGCTTATCAGATTAGTCTGACAAGAACGGTCCCTCGTAAACCCATGCTGATACTGTGTCATGAGGTTATTCAGCCTCAGATACTCCAATATAGTATCCCTTAAAAAACCCTCCAGGATTTTACCCACAGTAGATGTTAAGCTCACTGGCCTATAATTTCCAGGTTCAGTTTTTGCCCCCTTTTTGAATATTGGCACCACATTTGCTATACGCCAGTCCTGTTGTACAGACCCCGTTATTATGGAATCTTTAAAGATTAAAAATAATGGTCTATCTATGACTGTACTTAATTCCTGCAGTACTCGGGGGTGTATCCCATCCGGGCCCGGGGATTTGTCAACTTTAGTGATTTTTAGACACCGCTGTACTTCCTGCGGGGTTAAGCAGGTGACATTTAATGGAGAAATTTTTTTATCACTGATCATGTTATCTGTCATGGGATTTTTCTTGTGTAAATACAGTTGAATAAAAGTAATTTAGCATATTGGCTTTTTCCTCATCCTCATCCACCATTTCACCCAGACTATTTTTAAGGGGACCAACACTATCATTTTTTAAGGGTATGCCACACTAAACAATATCGCTAACGAGATCGCTAAAAAACGTCACTATTTAGCGATCCCGTTAGCGATATTGTTCAGTGCGGCAGCTTCCAGCGACGAGCTTCCTGCTGTGATCTCGCTCGTCGCTGACATCGTTCCGGACCCTATTTTATCGTCGGCGCCCCCGCTGGTAAGTATATATCGCTGAGTGTGGCACATTTTTGTGAACAATGTGCGACCTCGTTAACGATGCATTAGTCAGCGGCGGAGGCGGGACTTTTTCTTTCATTAACGCCCTTCAGCTCTGATTGGTGACCACATCACCTCAGCTATAATAACTTGTGAGGATAGTATCGCATTCATATACAGCTATTCACAGATAAGCGAGGGCATTGTGATCGCAAGGGGAGCTCCCGTCATTCATATACAGCTATTCAGATAAGCGAGGCCATTGTGATCGCAAGGGGAGCTCCCGTCATACATATACAGCTATTCACAGATAAGCGAGGCCATTTTGATCGCAAGGGGAGCTCCGTCATTCATATACAGCTATTCACAGATAAGCGAGGCCATTGTGATCGCAAGGGGAGCTCCCGTCATATACAGCTATTCAGATAAGCGAGGGCATTGTGATCGCAAGGGGAGCTCCCGTCATTCATATACAGCTATACACAGATAAGCGAAGCCATTGTGATCGCAAGGGGAGCTCCCGTCATACATATACAGCTATTCACAGATATGCGAGGCCATTGTGTTCGCAAGGTGACGGTTATCGAGCTCAAGCCACACAGATATGAGATGCCATTACGATCGCCTAGCTTGGAACGTGTATGGCTAGGCGCGACTGCTGCGGTCACTTTGCAAGCGCAATATCGTTTTGCGTCGAGAGTGCGGGCGCACGTAATGGAACGTGCGCACGCTGTGACGTCATGACGCTAGCGTTGCCCAATGCGTGCAGAAAATGGCGGCGACACAGCGCGGCGCAAAATGGACGGAGGGAGAGGTCCGCTATTTAATTAGCAGGGTGGACAGATGGGCTATGACTGCAGGCTACCTGTGGCGCATCCTATGCGCCACAAAAGGTTGTCCTGCAGAGGATCCGGCGGGGCCTGGTGCGTCGCTTTAATGTACAGCGGACCACAGCGCAGATCCGAAAAAAGCTGGCGGACCTCCGATACCGGTCCAGCGAGAAGGTCGCCAGCATCCGGGCGCAGCTACGCAGGCCTCACAGTGAGTATTGATGAGGGCAAGGGCGTACATAGAAATCATAGGGCCCCATTTTTTTGGCGCATGCGTTGTCTATGTGTCACATTTCTATCATCTGTCTCCATCATCTCTGTCTCAATCATCTCTGTCTATTTTGACCGGAAAAAAAAATAATGCAACATGTAGCGTCTAGCGCGTATGGGCGCACACCGGGAAAAGGCGCAGCGCACGACAAACGCACATGAACGCAGCAGTATATGGGGCCATTATTCAGTATGGAGCATTATGTGGAGCTATTATACAGTATGCAGCAGTATATGGGGCCATTATTCAGTAGTTTTTTTTTCTTTCCCATCTTTCTTTCTCTGTTCTTTTTCTTTCTCTCTGTTCTTTCTTTCTTGGGAGTACCGGCAGTGATAATAGGGATTCTGAATTGTATATTTCATTTACAGCACCACCTTCACCAGCACCAGCTGCTCCACCGTCCCCAGTTACCCCTCCACCTCCATCTCCATCTTCTTCCCGGCTACCCCTCCACCACCAGCATCACCTCACCTCTCCACCCCTTCACCGGCAGCAACCCCCCTCGTGACTCGGTGGGTTCCAGCCCTTCCCCCGACGTTGCCTTCTCTCCAGCATCTTCCCGTCACACGGATGCAGGCTCCCCATCAGGTAATTAACGCACATTATATAAGCTTCAGACAAGTTTGAGAACTTTGTTAGGTCTTATGTGTAATGGCTGTTGTGATATAAAAATTTTTTCATTTTTTCCCTAGCCGCGGAGCAACAGGATCAGGGTGGGCAGTAAGCGGGTCCTCTGAGGAAAACCGTAAGTGTTAACAAACATAACATGTACATGTTGATGTTGCTACAGAATTCCCTGGTTAACTGTTACTTTTACCTCCACAGAAATCCAACTGCCAGGACCTGTTCCTGTCCCACCGCCGGCTGATGGCAA
>JARQOD010000004.1:437865053-437890983 GCA_033576555.1 Oophaga sylvatica
TTTTCTTTTTCGGTGTCTGGGTTGGTGATTGAGATTCTTGTTCTTGCTTCTTAGGTTGAATAACTGGTGTAACTTCATGAAATCTGAGCGATACAGAGTTTTCATAAATCACTACATCTCTGCTGATTGTTACTGTGTTGGTCTCTGGGTGCAGGTTTCTGTATCCCTTTTGAGTTTCGCTATAGCCCACCAGGACTCCTTACTTTGTGTTTGATTCCCACTTGGAATATTTTTCTTTGGGAACATACATAAACGATTTGTTTCCAAATATCCTGAGGTGCTTCAGGTTAGGCTTCTCACAGTTCCATAGCTCACATGGAGTTTTATTTGTGGCTTTACCTGGCACTCTGTTTTCAAGATAGCAAGCTGTCATGATGGCTTCTCCCCAATACATTGAAGGCAGATTCGTATCAAACAACATACTTCTTCCACTTTCACAGAGAGTACAGTTCTTTCTCTCTGCAATGTCATTTTGTTCTGGGTTGTATGGAATGGTAGTCTGGAACACGATCCCAACCTTTTTCAAAATGGTTTGCACCTTTCCACTTGTATATTCGGTTCATTATCTGCACGCAGGGCTTTTGGCATTCTTCCAAATTTGTTAAACACTACAGCAAGATATTCTTCAAGTTTCTGTGGAACTTCATTCTTACTGTGAAGCAGGTAGGCGACTGTATATCTGGAGTAGTCATCAATAAATGTGATAAAATATCTCTTCTTGCTAGGAGTTTGAACACTCATTGGACCACATACATATGTATGTATCAGATCCAGAGGCTATGCAGGTCTAGTGGTGCTTATTTTAGGAAAGGATTTTCTGGACATTTCCCTTTAAGACTGCTACTGCACTTGATCATTTGATTACACTGGTTGATTTCAATACCATTTGCAAGTTGAGCTAGCTTCCTTAGTGCTTCTGGGTCTCTGTGCCCAAGACGTCTATGTCATACATGGATAGAGTTCTTATGCAGTTCTTGTCTAGCACTGTACACTCTTTCTTTGCATTTTACCTGATAAAGTTCATCTTGGATTTTTCCTTCTGCAAGAGTGTGACCCTTCTTTGAGATGATGCAGCTGTTATCTCTAAAAATAACTACATTCCACTTTTGTGTGAGCTTCTTTACTGACAGAAGATTGCTTTCAAGGCTGTGAACATAGAGAACATCCTTTATTGGGATCTTTCTGCTTTGTGCTGAGGAAACTGGACAGTGGAGGTTGCCGTCTCCTACTCCTTCTGAAGTCATATAGTGAGCATTAGCTAAGATGACCTTTTCTGACTTGCTTTCATTAAGGTCAGTGAAGAAATCCTTGTTATTTGTTATATGACTGCTTGCACCAGAATCTATACACCATATATGCTTTGCAGATGGGCCTGTACTGGCATTAAATGCAGCTTCAGCACATGCAGAATGTTCCTTTATAGCTGTTTTAACCCTTTGATGACTGTTCTGCTTTTTAAGCTGACTCATTCTTTCTTTCCAAGTTCTGCAGTCTGCTTTAAGGTAGCCGGGCTTTTTACAGACAAAACATTCACAAGCTTCTTTTTTTGCGCTTATATTTAGGGAAATCCTGTGTCTTTAATGCTGTTTCTACTATGGATTCATTACTGCTGCTTACATGCTGCGTTTTCTCTTTAATTCATTCACAAGTTTGCCTTTAACATACTCTAGTGTTGGCTCATCATCCGGCAGTGCATCTACTGCAGTCACGAGTCTGTCATAACTCTCTGGAAGACCAATTAATAGAAGTGCAGCAACATGAAAATATTTAATTTCTTCTCCAATACCCCTGAGATGCTCCACAATCTCTAGGGTGTTTGATATATGGTCCTGCATATTCTGTCCATAACTAAGCTTAGACTGATACAGCTTTTTCATGAGATAAAGCTTATTGATGAGATTAGATCTTTCATGCGCTTTCTGTAACTCATCCCACATCTCCTTTGCAATTGCACACTTGCATATATGCACAATCTGATTATCATCTACACTGAGGGAGATCGTGTTTTGTGCTTCCTGATCCTTCTCTAGCCAATCATCTGGTAATGGATGAGTCACTTGTTTCTGAGTATATTTCCATGTACCTTCTCTTATGAGCAGCATCTTCACCTTGAATTTCCAGGACTGGTAGTTCTGGTTAGTGATGCTTGGCACTGAGAACGTGACAGCATTGCTGCTAGTGGACATCTACTCTGTTGCTCTGTGCTGTTTTTGCTCTGGACTTCTGTTGCTGTGTTATTCTGGGGTTCTGTGTCACTCTGGGCCCATAACCTGTTGGCAGCGGGTTATTCACGATATTACTCACGATATTCTCCAAGCGTGTGACAGCTTCTTTATTCAGGATCATAAAGGAAGAATATATGATAAGCTTACTGGATCAGGAATAAATCATTTGTGTGTCTTTTTCTATACAACATCTGCAGCAGGCTGCTTCTCTCACACACAGACACAGCAAAAAGGAAATACAGTCACATGATCTTCCTGTTTGAGCCTTTGGGAGTTTTTTTTCAAACTTTATAAATAGCATGTACTGCAAATACACCCCTATTGATTTGATGTGCAGTACCCGGTCACACACACTATATAGTTGATGGAGCTGCGATGTGAAGCTCCGTCTGCACTGTACAGCTCCATAACTGTTCATTTCTGGCCTTGACTGACACCAACAACAGCTGATTGGTGGAGGAGCTTGGTGTCGCATCAAACATTGACGACCTACTGGATTGGCCATCAATGTTAAAGTAGTGAATAATCCATGATCAACTGAGAACTAACTAAACATCATCTTTGCGGACTGTGCAGGTGGTATACTACCAACTACCCATAAAATAACCAAAAAAGGGAGTATGTTACCTCAAATCACAATCACCAACCAGAGGCTAGAGGACCTTGGTAACAAAGTATCTTGAACAGATATTTTCTGCATGTTCAGTTTGCAGCCTATTAACCCCTTTCTGACAGTAGACGTACTATACCATCCCTGTGACCTGGCACAATTTGACCATGGACGGTATAGTACGTCATCGCGACCGGGTGTCAACTGATTCTCACAGCGGACACACGGAATTAGGTGCAGGGAGTGGTCACAGACCACTCCCTGAACTTTAAGCCACAAAATACTATGATCTAACAAGATCGCAGCATTCGGGAGCTGGCACAGGAGCTGACAGCCCCTCTGCCTTTGGATCGGAGACCCCACGGCGTGACCCCACAGTGCATGATC
This sequence comes from Oophaga sylvatica, assembly GCA_033576555.1. Classification (NCBI taxonomy): domain Eukaryota; kingdom Metazoa; phylum Chordata; class Amphibia; order Anura; family Dendrobatidae; genus Oophaga; species Oophaga sylvatica. Next base: position 437,868,276 of record JARQOD010000004.1, read on the forward strand.
AGCAAGTCCTCACTGTCAGTGCAGTGCTGACAGCTTATATGACATGCAGATGCTGCTTCATCTGCATGCCATACAAACGATCAGCCTGCAAAAAATGATTGTGCCATAGTGGGACTAAGTAAAAAAGGTTAGGAAAAAGTAAAAAAAATGTTTAAATAAGTGTAAAAATATGAAAAGAAATTAAAAATAATAATAAAAAATCAATATATGTTCTATTTCTAAATAAAAATTTGAATGAAAAAAATAAACAATGAAAGTACACATACTTGGCATCGCCGTGTCCGCAACATCCCAACTTATAAAATTGTTCCACTAGTTAACCCCTTTAGTGAACACCACAAAAAAACAAGGCAAAAAACAATGCTTTACCATCATACCGCCGAACAAAAGGTGGAATAAACACGATCAAAAAGACGGATATAAATAATCATGGTACCTCTGAAAATGTCATCGCGTCCCACAAAAAACAAGCCACCATACAGCTCCACCAGGGGAAAAATAAAAAAGTTATAGCTCTCAGAATAAAATGCTGCAAAAACAATCATTTTTTCTAAATAATAGTTTTTATTGTATAAAAGCGTCAAAACATGAAAAAAATATAAATGAGGTATCGCTGTCATCGTACTGACCCGAAGAATAAAATGCCTTATGAATTTTACCACATACGGAACGGTATTAAACCCTCCCAAAAAGAAATTCATGAATTGCAGGTTTTTGCTCATTCTGTCTCCCAAAAATCAGAATAGAAAGCGATTAAAAAATATCATGTGCTCGAAAATGGTACCAATAAAAACGCCAACTCATCTTGCAAAAAACAAGACTTAACTTGACTCTGTGGGCCAAAATATGGAAAAATTATAGCTCTCAAAATGTGGTGATGCAAAAACTAATTTTTGCAATAAAAATCATCTTTTAGCGTGTGACAGCTGCCAAACATAAAAACATTAGTTTTCAACCTGCACGGTACAAAGATTCGACCATCAACACGGAGAACCTCTGGTGAATGAACTGCTGGGAATGCAGTGTCAGTAAACGGAGGTGACGTCATAGAGGTTACCTCCGGTCAGTGGGCTCCATTCCAAGCCGGGCTGAGCTGCGGTGAGATCCAGTGAGATCCCCGCTAGCACTGTGAGCGCTCACGGCTCATGTTGCTAGTGGGGATTTCACTGAAGTCACCGCAGTTACATCCAGTCACCGAGCTCTGTTCCCAGCCGGGCTGAGCTGTAGTGAGATCCGGGGTCACTTATAAAATTCACATATCAGGAAACAGTAGATTAGTTCCAAAGTTGTGCACATTAGTTGTGCATTGCCATTGTTAAAGCACATCTAGATTAGTTCCTTGGGGGGGTCTAGTTTCCAAAATGGGGGCACTTGTGGGGCATTTCCACTGTTTAGGCACATCAGGGGCTCTCCAAACACGACATGACGCCCACAGCCAACATGACGCCCACAGGTTTGAAAAAGTCAAACGGCGCACCTTCCCTTCCGAGTTTTGCCGTGTGCCCAAACAGTGGTTCCCCTCCACATATGGGTTATCAGCGTACTGTACTCATGACAAATTGGACAACAACTTTTGGGGTCCAATTTCTCCTGTTACCCTTGGGAAAATAAAAAAATTGGGTGTGAAAAGATCATTTTTGTGGAAAAATATGATTTTTTAATTTTACGACTCTACGTTATAAACTTCTGTGAAGCCCTTGGGCTCACTACACATCTAGATAAGTTCCTTGGGGGGTCTAGTTTCCAAAATGGTGTCATTTGTGGGGGTTTCCACTGTTTAGGCACATCAGGGGCTCTCCAAATGCAGCATGGCATTTGATCTCAATTCCAGCCAATTTTGCACTGAAAAGTCAAACATCGCTCCTTTCCTTCCGAGCTCTGCGGTGCACCCAAACAGTTGCTCCTCCCACATATGGGGTATCAGCGTACTCAGGACAAATTGCACAATAACTTTTAGTGTCCAATTTCTCCTATTACCCTTGGGAAAATGAAAAAAATTGGATCTGAATTAAATATTTTGTGAACATTCCAAAAATTCCTGTGAAGCACAAGTAGGGTTAATAAACTTCTTGAATGTGTTTTTGAGCACCTTGAGGGGTGCAGTTTTTAGAATAGTGTCACTTTTGGGTATTTTCTATGATATAGACCCCTCAAAGTGACTTCAAATGTGATGTGGTCCCTAAAAAAAAGGTGTTCTAAAAATGAGAAATCGCTGTTTAACTTTTAACCCTTATAACTTCCTAGCAAAAAAACATTTTTCGTTGAAAAATTGTGCTGATGTAAAGTAGACATGATGGAAATGTTACTTGTTATGTATTTTGTGTGACATATCTGTGTGATTTAAGGGCATGAAAATTCAAGTTGGAAAATTGCAAAATTTTAAAAATTTTTGCCAAATTTCCATTTTTTTCACAAAGAAACGCAAGTCATATCAAAGAAATTTTACCACTATCATGAAATACAATTTACTACAATGATGTCAGAGTCTCCGGGATCCATGGAAGCATTCCAGAGTTATTACCTCGTAAAGGGACAGTGATCAGAATTGTAAAAATTGGCCCGGTCATTAACATCCATATCACCCTTGGGGGTAAAGGGGTTAAAGTGCACCCACTACAAATGTTTCTAAACCCAGTAATGAATTAACCCAACACTGTACTGAATGAGGGATACAGAGTAAGGGAATGACAGACTTGCCACCAAACCTGGCCATCATTCCATGAAAATCCAGGCCTACAAAAAGAAATTACCAAAGCCCTTAGAAAATGACACTTTGTTAGGGATATTCAGCTTTTCTAGATTCCTTATACAACAGTCAGCTAATCCTGCATGAGACATATACTTTTTGCTGTCTAGTCTGCATATGAGAGGAATTTAGGAAAAATGTGGCTAACCCTGAGCACTTGCACTCTCATTTTCTAACATTATGCACAGCATGTGTGTTCAAAGGCTTGAGGTCTCTGGGCCACAATGGAAGAGGATCAGTTGTCTTGGTCCACATACTGAATAGGCAAAAAGTGAAAAATGCTGATGAGCGAAAAAGAAGTCCGTACGTAACTTTCTGCCACCATAGATAAGCAAAAAAGTACTCATATAATAATCTTAAATGAGCAGCGAACCACTAAGAGATTGTTCAAATATCGTAAGTCCCAAGATTGTAATCTCTAATAGGAAAAACTTAGGTAAAAACACTACACTGATGCTGGTGTATACAGCCAATAGAATTCACTGGGACTCTGCTGTACACATCACACATAAATCGGATACACTGAGACTGCTGTTTATACATCACATAAGAAAACACAAAGACCGCTGTATATACATTATATAGGAGTGACTGAGACTGCTGTATATACATCACATAGGCAACATGAAAATGCTGTATATACGTCACATAGGATAAATTGATAAAGAGTATATCATAGCACTACTGTGAAGATGCACAAGTAGGTTCCCAGGCCAAATGTGAAATTAAATAAAACTTGGCACTCAACTTGATTAAGAAATCCAGAAATATTTTTAATGCAGTCTGTTCAAAGTAACAAAAGACCTCTCGGACCTTTGTCAGTCCGAATGCTAGGGAAAGAAGATGCTGAGATGAGGAGAAGGTTAATATCAAAAAGCATGCCTGTATGGCTGGAAGGAGAATATGGGGCAAAATGCCATGTAGTTGCAATTATAGGCGTAATGGGGTGGTAGCCTGACATACACCAACGAGGTATCATGACAATCATCTAGTTGTCAAGTCGAAGGAGCTTATCTAAAGACTTTCCTGCTTATCAAACCTAAAATGCTTTACAGTCTGTAGAAAAATATTTAGAATTGAGAGTCCTCAGTGATTGATACCTTTTAATGGCTAACTGAAAAGATGGTAACAAATTGCAAGCTTTCCAGACTTCTCAGGTCTCTTCATCGGACAAAGACTAATGGAAAATCTGAAGAGTCACATATTTACATATCTTGCATAAATATGTGACTCTTCAGATTTTGTATTAGTCTTTGCCTGATGAAGAGACCTGAGAAGTCTCGAAAGCTTGCAATTTTTTTGCCATCTTTTCAGTTAGCCATTAAAAGGTATCAATCACTGAGGACTCTCAATTCTAAATATTTTTCTATCTACTGGCTAACACGATACAAAGATATATATCTTTCCTATATCACAGTCTGTAGGCTTCAAAGGCTTCAAAGACTTCCATCTTGACATCTTTTCTAGTAAAAAAAAAAGTGAATGCCTATTTACTGTGTGTACTGTTGGGCTATAAAGAATACGAAGCAACTAGTGTTGAGCGATACTGCTCGATATCTAAAAATATCGTATCGAAATGGTATCGCCGATATCACTAAATATCGTCGATATCCGATTCTGATACCGGAAGTCCCATGTAAGTCTATGGGAACAAAATATTGCAACAAAAAAAACCCTTTCTTTCATTGTAAACACAAAATATACACACATAGAATACATATATATATATATATACATGTCATTGTGACATATATATATACATATATTTATAGTTTATACACTTCTACATAGTAAAATAGACTCTGATTCAATTGCCGGGTAAAGCCGTGACATACCCCATAGAAGTCTATGGGCTCGGTGCCGAGTACCCCCAAAACCTCTGGCTCTGTGCGACTCAACTTGGGCGTCACGAACAGGATTCTGTAGCTCGCTATAAGCGAGTCCTGTGTGCCTGAATTGAACTGGTTTTGTGCTTGAGAATTGCTAAAATCATCAGAGAATGTATTTGCCATTTTTCCGCCATATCTGCGTCACGACGAGGCACTGGTGAAGAAGAAGGGCGTGCTCTTCGTGGGTGTCACTCACTCAGTGGCGCGAAAACGATGGCCGACCACTCTAAATGGTACTGCAATGTAAGATCGTGCCCCACAGCTCTTCAGTTCCGCCTCCTCATCCTCCTCAGTGTGCGGAAACTAACACGAAGGTCCCGCCTCCCTACAAAAGAGGGGCCCTCTCCAGATGCTAATGACACATGTGACTTGGCAGAGATGGCTAATGGACACGAGCAGAAGTGTGAAGGGATGGAGCAGTCAGAGCTCTCCCCCCACGGAAGCGACCCGATCGCCACGGAACCACCGTTGGGCACCCGGCCTGGAAACCCTCCTACGCTGCAAGAAGCGGAGGATACCCTAAGAGGCCTGGCCCGGCACCGGGAGGAGGTCGCCAGGATGGAAGCCAGCTGGCGTGCCCTAAAACTAAACTCGGAGCGGCGCCAATCCCTCTTACCTGAAGTGTCTGTACCGGAAGGTGAGGCACCCGTTCTAGTAGAGGAGCCCTTGCAATGTGATCCGGTTGACGTTGTCGCAGTGGAGGCACCCGTTCGTGCAAAAAACTCTGCACCGGCAGCACCCCAGATCCCGCTGTCTGCCCCCGTCGCTGAGACAGAAGAAGCGACACCCGTCCTCATGGAGGAGGCCACGCAGGCACCAGAGCACTACCTGCCTGTACCGGAGCCCCGACTGTCATCTGTTCCAGAGCCGGCTGCTTCCTCCACAGGTGAGCGCCGCCAGGACTGGGGGGCGCCAGGAGAGCTGCCGCAAACCGGACACTGTAAGCTGGCATTTGATGGTGGAGACATGGAGCAGCTGGTGGAGGAGAATTACAACCGGCGTCAGGAGGAAGAGTGGAGACGTTGGGAGCGGGAAGCAGAGCGACAAAGGGAGCAGCGAGAAACCCAAAAGCTTCAGCAACGTAACCTGGAGAAGGACCGGGCAGATAAGGACCGGATGAGAAAGGATAAAGGAACCCTGTGGGAGCCGCGGCGTAAGGGTGCAGTACGGAGCTTTAAATTGAAAGGTGGTTGGGGCTTCATCCAGGAGCCTGGACTTTATTTAGAAGTTTTTGTGAACCGGCGGGACGTGGAGGCTCACCTCCCAGAAGGACACCCAGGGAGGGACCTGTTGCCAGGAGACTTGGTGACTTACACCCGACACTGGGGTTACAATGGATGGTACGCCCTAAATGTTACCAGGTGCGACCCTACTCCCCAGAGTGTCAGGAACCTGTGAGACCCTCGGAGCCTTCAGCCTCCCACATCCAGGCCTCTGCAAAAGTGCCCACCCCACGCCGTAAATCTCCCAAGCCTCCCTCAGTGGTCTCCTCAGCAGCCCCAGCTATGGACATGATAAGTATAGCTGGCCCGTACCCGGCGCCTGTTAGGCCCCCTGGGGTTCGTTCAGTCCGGGACATAGGGTTCCAGACCCGGAGGGAGATGAAAGAGGTGGCCACACAGACCCAGATAGCGGGTCACGACTTGACTGTACAGGCCACACGACGTCATCAGGTCCTGGTGGTCCTTGGTGCCTCGGATGTTTGGCAAGCATCAGAAGAGTACCAGGTGGTACCTGGAACACCCCTGCCAAAGAATTATAAATAACCCGGACAGGGTCCCTGTATGTAAATAGTTAAATTGTTTATGTACCCGGACGGGTGAATGTTCATAAAAAAGTTTTTAATTTAATAAAAAAAAAAAAAACACAGTTTTCATTACTTTTATTACAGTCTCATCCTGCGACGCCATCGATCTCCTGTAAAAAAATGAAAAAAAAAAAAAAAGTATACCACCTAACCGACGCAGTCCATAGTAACGAGTGTCCCACGACGATCCAGCTCTGCTACATCAGAATGACAGGCAGAGCCTGTCATCCCGGCGCAGCACAGCTGATTACCTGCTTCCCCGGCGGTGACGTCATCGGACTGCTTTACGGCCGGGATTACCCTGCAGTCACTGCAGTTATCGCGAAAAACTGCATGTGACCGCCAGGGAGAAGATAATGGCGGCCATCAAGCAGTCCAGGACGTGACCGCCGGAGATCTTCTGCCAGGTAAGTGCCGCTGACTCCTGACAGACCCGACCGACGGACACTCACAGTGACAGTGACAAATCCGATTCCGGTATTCGATAAGACGAAAATATCGAAACGAATTATCGAAAGGCCGATAGAGCTAATATCGGCCGATACCCGATATTTGCAGTATCGTATCGCTCAACACTAGAAGCAACCACTAATGGAAAGAAACAAGATGCCGATGTGTAGCACCCTCTGTATTTTTCCTTGTTGGAGGAGAGGTGAGGGGAGTAATGACTGATTTGTGCATACATGAATAGCCTTCTGATTCATCACAGTGTGATTTCATACCTCAAGTGCTACGTACTGCGGAAAAGCGTAGAACTTCTAGAGCTCTGATCAACTGCTGGCTGTGTTTGTCTCATGCAAGCAGTTAAGCCTGATTTCTTTTCAAAATACACATATTTTCAGATATTCAATGATGGCAACACATTTTCTATTTTATGCCATAGCTTGTGAGAAAACTAGAACATTTGGTCATTTTACAATACATGGTAAGACTAATCTAATTCATTATCTCACCTTAACAGTAGCACCATTTGTGTATCAGAGATTTGTGGGACTATGATGTGCAGAAATAAAGGCTAGTCTTCTAATAGTACACAATTATGTATTATTATGAAATCTGGTAACCTATCATACCACCTTTCCTTTTGAAATAGGCGACTGATAACGTTTCATTTATAACTCATCTTGGGAAAGCAACCCCTTTATATCTTGATGAACATGCACTCGTGAGATCTACCATGGAAAATTGCATTTGCATATTATATACAGAAAAGTGTGGGGCTGTAATACTCTGACAGTTTTGCTGGTGTGACTATATCTAATATATAAAGCTGAATGTATGTATGTGTGTATGTAGGTGGGTATGTTTGTCCGGGATTGGAATCCGCACCGTCGCACTTACGGGCATGAAATTTTGCACGCCCGCACGTCTCGACCCCGAAAGCGTCCTAGGCTATGTTTTGAATCGAAATTTTAACCCCGTGCGTTCCAAATCGCCAAACAATTTTGGCCCTATCTACATAATGGGGAGAAAGCTGAATGCTTGTGTGTATGTCCGGCATAGGAATCTGCATTTACGGGCATGAAATTTTGCACACCCGCACGTCTCGACCCCGGGAGCGTCATAGGCTAGGTTTTGAGTCGAAATTTTAACCCCGCGCATTCCAAATCGGCAAATAATTTTGGCCCGGGATAGGAATCTGCACCGTTGTACTTACGGGCATGAAATTTTGCATGCCCGCACATCTCAACCCCAGGAGCATCATAGGCTATGTGTTGAATGGAAATTTTAACCCCCGCACGTTCCAAATCGCCAAACAATTTTGGCCCTATCTACATAATGGGGAGAAAGCTGAATGCTTGTGTGTATGTCCGGCATAGGAATCTGCATTTACGGGCATGAAATTTTGCACACCCGCACGTCTCGACCCCGGGAGCGTCATAGGCTAGGTTTTGAGTCGAAATTTTAACCCCGCGCATTCCAAATCGGCAAATAATTTTGGCCCGGGATAGGAATCTGCACCGTTGTACTTACGGGCATGAAATTTTGCATGCCCGCACATCTCAACCCCAGGAGCATCATAGGCTATGTGTTGAATGGAAATTTTAACCCCCGCACGTTCCAAATCGCCAAACAATTTTGGCCCTATCTACATAATGGGGAGAAAGCTGAATGCTTGTGTGTATCTCCGGCATAGGAATCTGCATTTACGGGCATAAAATTTTGCACACCCGCACGTCTCGACCCGGGAGCATCATAGGCTGTGTTTTGAGTCGACATTTTAACCCCACGTGTTCAAAATTGCGCGCATTAAAAACACACACACGTCTGGTATTTTTATCTTTTAAAAATAAATATCTGATTAATAACCAGCCAAACTACAAGACCAATTTGTTATAAATTTGCCATATAGGGAAATAAGACAGATGTCAGTCACATGAGCTGTATATTATTTGTATGTGTGAGGTAATATATACTGCCAGAGGGGAATGTTTTCTGTTGGCTGGAGAATTATCAGGCTGCCTATAGCAACCAATCACAGCTCAGCTTCTATTTTGCGACAGGACATTAATATGACCATATAGGGAAATAAGCCACATGTCAGTCACATGACCTGTATATTATTTGTATGTGTGAGGTTATATATACTGCCAGAGGGGAATGTTTTCTGTTGACTGGGGATTTATCAGGCTGCCTATAGCAACCAATCACAGCTCAGCTTCTATTTTGCCATAGGTCATTAATATGAGCTCTGTTTGGTTACTATAGGCAACAGAGGACATTGTCAGTATAAGAAAGCTTGTGTGAGGTAATAGGATTTCAGTTACTATGCTTGGCCAATGTTGGTGTAATGACTGATGTAAGTCACATCACCTGTATGTGGGAGGATATATATATAGTAGCAGCCACAGCTTTGTCCTTCTATGTTGCTATCCTGATGAGGGCACAGTTAAGTACATTTTTCGCACTATGTTGTTGTATATTTGGTCTAATACCCTAACTACTACTATATATACTTCCAATTACAGACTACTTTTCCAACAATTATGCCTCATAAGAAAAGGATTTCTATTGCACAAAGGTCATTTGATGCAAAGAGAAAAGCTGCATTACGGGCCAATGAACAATATAAAGAAAGACAAGCAAGACTGTTACACATAAGAACAGTAGCTGCTTCCTCAAGGGCCAACGAACTTTCTGAAGATAGAGAAATAAGACTTTCAGACATGAAAACAAGAGCTGCTTCCTCAAAGGCCAATGAACTTTCTGAGGAGAGGGAATCAAGACTTGCACACAAGAGAACACAAGCTGCTTCCTCAAGGGCCAATGAACTTTCTGAGGAGAGGGAATCAAGACTTTCAGCATGAAAACAAGAGCTGCTTCCTCAAGGGCCAATGAACTTTCTGAGGAGAGGGAATCAAGACTTTCAGCCATGAAAAGAAGAGCTGCTTCCTCAAGGGCCAATGAACTTTCTGAGGAGAGGGAATCAAGACTTGCAGCCAAGAGAACAAGAGCTGCTTCCTCAAGGGCCACTGAACTTTCTGAGGAGAGGGAATCAAGACTTTCAGACATGAAAACAAGAGCTGCTTCCTCAAGGGCCAATGAGTCATCAGAGCAGAGAGAAGGCCGACTTGCCAACATGAGAATTGGAATTTCTTCCACCAGGGCACAGGAAATGGTTGGCGATTTGAAACATGCTGCCTTTTTTTACCACTCAGATATAAACTATCAGGATAATCTTAAAGTTCAGATAGGAAAAATGGATGTGGTCTGCGTGTACTGCAATGCCCTGAAATGGAAAGATGAACCGCCAGGTTTATGCTGTGCAAATGGCAAGGTAAAACTTCCTCCTCTCCTGTCACCACCAGATCCCCTAAAGTCTCTGATGACAGGCACCACTACAACATCAAAACATTTCTTGGACAACATCAGGAAGTACAACTCATGCTTCCAAATGACCTCATTTGGTACAACAACAGAAATGTTTACAACAGGATTTATGCCGACATTCAAAGTTCAAGGACAGGTTTACCACTCAATTGGATCACTGCTTCCATTACAAGGAGAAGAACCTCAATTTCTTCAACTCTTCTTCATGGGAAATGCAGAAGCAGAGGCTCAGCGGAGATGCTCCTTAATTCCAAACACTCGCCTTGATATTGTCATTAATTTGCAGCAGTTCCTTCACTCCAACAATCCGTATGTTCAACTTTTCAAGACTGCACTTGAATGCATGCCCAGTGACAATTACAAGGTTGTAATTAGAGCTGACAAAACACCACAAGGTGAAAATCAGCGACGTTTCAATGCTCCCACATTTCATGAGGTAGCCATCTTGATTGTGGGTAATGAGTTTCAAAGCCGTGACATCGTGCTTCACAAAAGGAACAATAGTTTGCAACGAGTAGCAGAAACTCACAGGTCCTATGATCCTCTGCAATATCCAATCATCTTTTGGCAGGGACAGGATGGCTATCACTTTGGAATACCTCAGACAGATCCTAAAACAGGCAACCCTTCAGGAAAAAAAGTGTCTGCCATGGACTTCTATGCCTACAGGCTCATGACAAGATTTGCAGAGGAAAATCACATCCTGAAATGCAGACACCTCTTCCACCAATTTATCGTTGATATGTATGCAAAGATTGAGAGTGAACGTCTTTTGTATATCCGATTAAATCAAAAGAAACTTAGGGCAGAGGAATATATTCACCTTAGAGATGCTGTAGCAAATGATGCTGATCCAAAAGAGTTGGGGAAAATGGTCATTCTTCCATCAACTGTCACTGGAAGCCTACGACACATGCATGAATACACACAGGATGCAATGACTTACGTGAGAAAGTATGGCCATCCAGATCTTTTCATCACCTTTACTTGCAATCCTGCTTGGGAGGAAATTGGAGGACACCTGTTGCCAGGCCAGAAAACAGTGAATCGCCATGACATTATTGCTCGAGTTTTCAAACAGAAACTTTCAAAAATGATTAATCTGATTACTAAAGCACATATTTATGGTGAGAAACAGTGCTGGATGTATTCAGTTGAATGGCAAAAAAGAGGCCTTCCTCATGCCCACATCTTGATCTGGCTAAAGCTAAAAATACAGGCCACCGAAATTGACAATATTATCAGTGCCGAATTGCCAGACCCTCAGATTGACCCTTTGCTATTTGAAACCATCACAAAAAACATGATCCATGGTCCGTGTGGGTACCTCAACAAAAATTCTCCCTGCATGATTGATGGTAGGTGTTCAAAAGGTTACCCACGATCCCTGGTCCAAGAAACCCAAACAGGACAAGATGGATATCCAGTCTATCGAAGAAGAAGGTCAGGGGATGGTGGTTTCACAGCAAATCTAAAAATTCGTCTTGGACCATCACTCCAAGAGATACAAATTGACAACAGGTGGGTGGTACCTTACAACCCTTTGCTCTCAAAAATTTTCCAGGCCCACATAAATGTTGAATATTGCCACTCTGTGAAATCAATCAAGTACATCTGCAAATATGTCCACAAAGGAAGTGATCAAGCAGTTTTTGAACTCCAGAAAAATGGACCTATAATTGATGAAGTGCAGGCATTCCAGATGGGCAGGTACATCAGCAGCAATGAAGCTGTTTGGAGAATACTAGGGTTCTCCATTCATGAACGCTACCCACCAGTTGTGCATCTCAGTGTGCACTTGGAAAATGGACAGAGGATTTACTTTAACCCAGGAAACCTGCGGCAGCAACTGCTAACACCACCTAAGACCACCCTCTTGGCATTTTTTGAACTGTGTCAACAGGACCCTTTTGCAAAAACAATTCTCTACTGTGATCTACCGAAGTATTACACTTGGCATGGCTCCAGTAAAACATTTGAACGGAGGAAACGGGGGCTTGACATTAAAGGCTATCCAGGTGTGAAAGCGAGTGATACTCTTGGTCGGGTCTACACTGTTCATCCCTCAAATGCAGAGTGCTTCTACCTGCGCATGTTGCTTCATGTTGTCAAAGGCCCTACATCATTTTCTGACCTGAAGACTGTCCGAGGTCATGTGTGTGAAACTTTCAGGGAAGCTTGCCAAAGACAAGGACAAGGACAAGGACTTCTGGAAAATGATGGACACTGGGACATGACCCTCAGTGAAGCAGCAGCCACACAAACCCCAAAGCGACTAAGAAACCTCTTTGCTATTCTTCTAACAACCTGTAGCATTTCAAATCCTCTAGAGATTTGGACAAAGTACAAAAGTGATCTCAGTGAGGACATCCTCATGCAGGTTAGAAGGGAAAATCCTCAGCAAATCATCAACTTCACTGAGGACATTTTCAATGAAGCCTTAAAGCTCCTAGAAGACCAGTGCATGGCAATGTCAGGAAAAGCCTTAAAGGTACTTGGTTTGCCTGTTCCAGTAAGAAATAATGAATGCAACCAAATGTGTAGGGAGATTTTCATAGAAACAAACTACAATATTGATGAACTGACAGCATTTGTCTCTCAGAACGAGCCAATATTGGTACCAGACCAAAGGGATGCCTATAACCAAATTTTAAGTTTCAGTAAAACCAACAAAGGTGGGATTGTCTTCCTTGATGCTCCAGGTGGAACAGGAAAGACATTTGTAATCGACTTGCTCCTGGCAAAATTTCGACAACAAAAAAAGATTGCACTTGCAGTGGCATCTTCTGGAATTGCAGCTACACTTTTACAAGGTGGTAGGACAGCACATTCAACATTCAAACTACCACTTAACCTGGCTCATAGTGACAGCCCCGTGTGTAATATTGCCAAGGGATCAGGACTGGCCAAATTGCTTCAAAAGTGCAGTGCCATCATTTGGGATGAATGTACCATGTCACACAAAAGGGCTCTGGAAGCAGTGGACATAATGCTGCAAGATCTGTGTAGCAATAAGTATATCATGGGAGGAGTAGTTGTTATTTTGGCAGGTGACTTCCGCCAAACACTGCCCGTTATTCCAAGATCAACCCTGCAGACGAACTGAATGCCTGTCTCAAAGTATCGTACCTTTGGAGACAAGTGAAGAAAATGTCACTAAACACAAACATGAGGGTCCACATGAGGGGTGATGTTTCTGCTGGACTGTTCTCGAGCCAGCTGTTGACTATTGGAGATGGCAAGGCACCAGTAAACTCAACAACTGGACAGATCACGTTTCCAAGCAACTTTTGCTGCATTGTGACTTCCATTGAGGAGCTGAAAGCAAAGGTTTTCCCAAACATTCAACTGAACTTCAGAAAATCTGGCTGGCTGTATGAAAGGGCTATTCTAGCTCCAAAAAATGACAGCGTCAACAAGATCAATCTTCAAATATTAAATCTCCTTCCAGGTGTGTGCACGACCTACAAGTCACTGGATACAGTAACAGACCCTGCTCAAGCATTATTTTATCCAACTGAATTCCTCAATTCCTTGGAGCCACAAGGACTTCCTCCTCACAACCTCTTTCTAAAACCTGGCGCACCTATTCTGCTACTGAGAAATTTGGATCCACCAAAGCTGTGTAATGGCACAAGACTCTTGATTAAGAACCTGTTTCAACATGTAATTGAAGCAAACATTTTGACAGGATGTGCCAAAGGAGAAGACGTTTTCATTCCAACAATTCCTCTCATTCCATCTGATTTGCCTTTTGATTTTAAACGCCTCCAGTTTCCTGTTCGACTGGCATTTGCTATGTCCATCAACAAGGCTCAAGGACAGTCCTTGAAAGTAGTTGGAATCGATTTACAATCTCCATGCTTTTCGCATGGTCAACTTTATGTGGCCTGTTCAAGAGTTGGAAATGCCAAAAATCTGTTCGTCTTTGCACCTGAAGGAAAAACTAAGAATGTTGTTTATCAAAAGGCTCTCGAATAAGGAGTAGAAGATAAATGACTTCACATCACTTGGGCTATTTAATTAATCTGTGTGGAATATCTATGCTGTTGAATATCTGTTGTGAAATGGTTCTATTACTTTAGTTTTTGCTTTTTAATAATTTGTCTATTTGGTGTGTGATTTTTATGTGCAGAATAATTTTTTGTTAACATAGTCTATTTTGTTACAGCTAACAGCAGTTATTAATTAACCCGGGCGAAGCCGGGTACTACAGCTAGTAGTTATATAAAAGGGGAATGAGCAATTACTTGTATCTTTTGATATTTCATTGGGAAACCTTTACCAGTTCTCAGAATTAAGAGGACAATGACTTTGATACAGTACATAGAGTTTAAGTTTAAGATGTTGATAATTTGTAATGACCTGCACTGCTCCTCATGCATCCAAGAAGTAACACCTTTGAAATCAAAGAGGTTGACTCATGAAAAGAACACCTTTTTCAGAAGATGTTGGTGTTTTGTTCTATTGATTTTTATTGGCCCACACTTTGAACGTGTGGTGATTAGTTGTGATCACCAGAAGAAGTTGAATCTTAATCAACAGTTCCATCCATGTTATACTCCAAAACAAGAACCAAGTGACCATCAGTGATATCAAAGCACAGGTGTAAACGCTCGGAATGGCCCACCAGGAAATTGATGAATCCTCGGGTTAACCTCTGTCTCTTCTCAGCATACGGCACATGCATTTCAATACAATATGTGATGTCAGACAATATGTACAGTATAATAAACACAGTGATGTCAGCTTACACATACAGTGGGGAAAAAAGTATTTGATATACTGCCGATTTTGCAAGTTTTGCCACCTACAAAGAATGGAGAGGTCTGTAATTTTTATCGCAGGTACACTTCACCTGTGAGAGACAGAATCTTAAAAAAAATCTAGAAAATCACATTGCATGATTTTTACATAATTAATTAGCATTTTATTGCATGAAATAGATACAATAGAAAAACAGAACTTAATATTTGGTACAGAACCTTTGTTTCCAATTACAGAGGTCACACATTTGCTGTAGTTCTTAACAAAGTTTGCACACACTGCAGCAGGGATTTTGGCCCACTCCTCCATACAGATCTTCTCCAGATATTTCAGGTTTTGAAGCGCTGGCTAGGCATGAATTTCTGCTCTCTCCAAAGATTTTCTATTCTGTTCACATCTGGAGAATGGTTAAACTAGTATTATTATTATTATTATTAATATTTATTTATATAGCGCCATTGATTCCATGGTGCTATACATGAGAAGGGGTTACATACAAATTACAGATATCACTTACAGTAAACAAACTATCAATCACAGACTGATATAGAGGAAAGAGAGGACCCTGCCGTTGCGGGCTTACATTCTACAGGATGGTGGGGAAGGAGACAGTAGGTTGGGGGGTTGCAGCAGCTCCAGTGATGGTGAGGCGGTAGCTCCAGTAGTGGTGAGGAGGCAGCGGTGTTGTGAATACTCTGGAGGCGACTTCTGAGCTGGGGCTCCCTCCGGTGGTTGCTGAGGGTAATGAACTGATTGCTGAAAGGCCTTCAGCTGGCTCTGAATGGTCTGATATAAGTGACCTGAACTCCCTTCAGCCTTGCCGGTAATCAATTGTTCTTCCTGGTCTTGCTTGGAGCTCAGCTTGCATTCCTGCTCTCTTTCAGATAAGTGATTTGCTCATTTTTTTCCTCTGGTTGGATTTTCCTTGCTTGTTTGCTGCTTAGCAGTAAATTTCAACATGGTCCCCTTTTGGGGTCTGGCGCTGCAATTGTGCTCTGTTTGTGTTTGCACTTTTGCTCTGTTCCTATGTCACTTTTTATTTGCTGAATTGCTGTGTGTTACACCAGAGATCTGATTTAGGTGGTAGAGATCGTGTGATCTCAGGTTTTTTTTTAATCAGAAGTGTTGGTATTTTTGTCAGGGTTTTTTTGTGCTGCAGTCAGAATTCTTTCCTATACTTTTCTATCTAGACAGATTGGGCCCCAGCGTTTGCTCATTCTATTTTCTGTCTGTGTTCGTATTTTCTTCTGGTCTAACCGCCATTACATGTTTGGGGGCTTCCTATTTCTTTGGGGATTCTGCTATTGGGCAGATTGCATTCATCTTTCTGCCTTTAGGTGTAGCTATCTCTCCGGCTGTGACGAGGCATCTAGGATCACTGTAGGTACGCTCCACGGCTACTTCTAGTGTTGCGGTTAGTTCAGGGTCCTGCAATCCAATAGTTTCCAGCCTCTCTGGTGTATTGCTTCTTTGGCTATTTTTTTGCAATTTCTCCTCAGCTACCGAAACATAACACAGCGGGGATCATTGCAGGCTGTAGGCTTTCCTGAAGAGTTGGGTTTTCAGGTTCCATCTGAAGGATCCGAGTGTGGTTGATAGCCGGACGTGTTGAGGCAAAGAATTCCAGAGGATGGGGGCTATCCGGGAGAAGTCTTGGAGGCGATTGGGTGAGGAGCGAATAAGTGTGGAGGAGAGAAGGAGGTCTTGGGAGGATCGGAGATTATGTCAGGGAAGATAGCAGGAGATTAGTTCAGAGAAATATGGAGGAGACAGGTTATAGATGGCCTTGTAGGTCAGTATTAGTAATTTGCATAGACTTCTCCAGGACCTTGAAATGCTTCTTACAGAGCCACTCCTTAGTTGCCCTGACTGTTTGTTTTGGGTCATTGTCATGCTGGAAGACCCAGCCACAACCCATCTTCAATGCTCTTACTGAGGGAAGGAGGTTGTTGGCTAAAATTTCGCAAAACATGACCCCATCCTTTCTTCAATATAGTGCAGTCGTCTTATTTTCTCCACATTATAATAATCACAGTGATGTCAGAGAACATGTGCAATAATCAGAGAGATGCTGTAGTACAGGTATAATAAACACTGTGAGGTCAGTGTACAGGTATATAAAACAGTTATTTCAAAACAGAGGTATAATAAACACAAGATACACACTAGAGAAATTGGAGTAAACCATGATCACCAGAGGAGGATTGTTAAACATCAAAAACATTTATTAATGCAAAAACACATTTCTAAAATATACATCCGAAAAAAATGAAATATAAGATGAAATGAGCAAGCTAGCAAGGCCAAATAAGGATAGATATATCACTCAATAATTGGCCAAAAGTTACATATCAATAATTCCCAAAAGTTTAACAACTTGTGACAATTTCAGCATATACAGAGAGTTAATACAATATATATTCGAGAGTTACAATAATGCAATCACAACCTGGGCTTCCAGAACACCTCAGCAGCGCCCCAGGCTGATCGCCTCCACGCCACGCTGCATTGATGCAGTAATTGATGCAAAAGGATCCCGGACCAAGTATTGAGTGCATTTACTGAACATACATTTCAGTAGGCCAACATTTCGGACTTTAAAATCAATTTTCAAGCTGGTGTTATAAAGTATTCTAATTTACTGAGATAATGACTTTTGGGTTTTCATTGGCTGTAAGTCATAATCATCAACATTAACAGAAATAAACACTTGAAATAGATCACTCTGTGTGTAATGACTCTATATAATATACGAGTTTCACTTTTTGTATTGAAGAACTGAAATAAATTAACTTTTGATGATATTCTAATTTAGTGAGAAGCACTTGTACAGTGATATTCTGTAATCTCGCAGGGTGACTGTTAACCTGCTCCGACCTGTAAATCCCCTATAGGTCTCAGGGTTATCTACAGTAGTTATTATGTGGTTATAATACTAATTACAGCTAGGCTAACAACATTTTACTGTTATGGAAATCATATGCAAAGTTTTTCAACTTTTCACAATGCTCGTGTATTTATAGCTACATGACAGAGTGCAATGAAGCATTTAAATGTGTCTTCATTAATTTATTTTCTGGATAGTATTTTATATTCAGTGGCTGTTACAGACTTCACTTTATATACAGTATATCAAGAGGGTGTAAAAAAGACTATTAATATTATTATTCTATTTTTTTTGTTATTATTCTAATTTAATATTATTATTTACACTTTTTCCAAGCATAGTACTCTGGATTATGGTCAAATGTATTAAACTATTTTTATTTTCTCCCATCTAACCCTATCCTAATAAAGTGGAGTATAAATATAGGAGAGAATATTAAGAGAAACACTTTTACCTTTACCTCATATTCGTAAACACAGCTTTCTTTACTCTAGTCTTTAACCCCTTAATGACCAAGCCATTTTGTAGGTTAAAGACCAGGCCAATTTTTACAATTCTGACCACTGTCTCTTTATGAGGTTATAACTCTGGAACGCTTCTACGGATCTTGGCGATTCTGAGAATGTTTTCTCATGACATATTGTACTTCATGATAGTGGTAAAATTTCTTCAATATAACTTGCGTTTGTTTATGAAAAAAACGGAAATATGGCAAAAATTTTGAAAATTTTGCAATTTTCAAACTTTTAATTTTTATGCCATTAAATCAGAGAGATATGTCACAAAAATTAGTTAATAAATAACATTTCCCACATGTCTACTTTACATCAGCACAATTTTGGAACCAACATTTTTTTTTGTTAGGAAGTTATAAGTGTTAAAAGTTGACCAGCGATTTCTCATTTTTCCAACAAAATTTACAAAACCATTTTTTTTAGGGACCACCTCATATTTGAAGTGAATTTGAGGGGTCAATATGACAGAAAATACCCAAAAGTGACACCATTCTAAAAACTGCACCCTCAACGTGTTCAAAGCCACATTCAAGAAGTTTATTAACCCTTTAGGTACTTCACAAGAATTGAAGCAATGTGGAAGGAAAAAATGAACATTTAACTTTTTTTCCCAAAATTTTTCTTTCGACACAATTTTTTTAAATTTTGTCAAGGGTATCTGGAGAAAATGAACCACAATATTTGTTGTACAATTTCTCCTCAGTACACTGATACCCCATGTGTGGGGGTAAACCACTATTTGGGCGCATGGCAGAGCTCGGAAGGGAAGCAGCGCCATTTGACTTTTTTGGCTGGAATTGAGATTGGACGCCATGTCGCATTTGGAGAGTCCCTGTGTGCCTAAACAGTGGAAACCCCACACAAGTGACCCCATTTTGGAAACTAGACCCCCCAAGGAACTTATCTAGATGTGTGGTGAGAGCTTTTAACCCCCAAGGGCTTCACAGAAGGTTATAACGTAGAGCCGTAAAATTAAAAAATCATATTTTTTCCACAAAAATGATCTTTTCATCCCAATTTTTATTTTCCAAAGGATAAAAGGACCCCAAAAGTTATTGTGCAATTAGTCCTGAGTACGCTGATACCCCATATGTGGGGGTAAACCACTATTTGGGCGCATGGCAGAGCTCAGAAGGGAAGCAGCGCCATTTGACTTTTTTGGCTGGAATTGAGATTGGACGCCATGTCGTATTTGGAGAGCCCCTGTGTGCCTAAACAGTGGAAACCCCACACAAGTGACCCCATTTTGGAAACTAGACCCCCCAAGGAACTTATCTAGATGTGTGGTGAGAGCTTTGAACCCCAAGGGCTTCACAGAAGGTTATAACGTAGAGCAGTAAAATTAAAAAATCATATCTTTTCCACAAAAATGATCTTTCCACCCCCAATTGTTATTTTCCAAAGGCTAACAGGACCCCAAAAGTTATTGTGCAATTTGTCCTGAGTATGCTGATACCCCATATGTGGGGGTAAACCACTATTTTGACGCATGGCAGAGCTCGAAAGGGAAGGAGCGCCTTTTTCAAATGCAGACTTTGATGGAATGGTCTGCGGGTGTCATGTCACGTTTGGAGAGCCCCTGATGTGCCTAAACAGTAGAAACCCCCACAAGTGACTCCATTTTGGAAACTAGACCCCCAAGGAACTTATCTAGATGTGTGGTGAGCACTTTGAACCCCCAAGTGCTTCACAGAAGTTTTATAACGTAGAGCCGTGAAAATAAAAAAATCATATTTTTTTCCACAAAAATAATCTTTTTGCCCCCAAATTTTTATTTTTATAAGGGTAACAGGAGAAATAGGACCCAAAAAGCTATTGTGCAATTTGTCCTGAGTATGCTGATATCCCATATGTGGGGGGGAACCACTATTTTGACGCATGGCAGAGATCGGAAGGGAAGGAGCACCGTTTTTAAATGCAGACTTTGATGGAATGGTCTGCGGGTGTCATGTCGCGCTTGGAGAGCCCCTGATGTGCCTAAACAGTAGAAACCCCCCACAAATGACCCCATTTTGCAAACTAGACCCCCCAAGGAACTTATCTAGATGTGTGGTCAGCACTTTGAACCCCCAAGGGCTTCACAGAAGTTTATAACGTAGAGCCGTGAAAATAAAAAAATCATTTTTTTCCACAAAAATGACCTTTTTGCCCACAAATTTTTATTTTTCTAAGGGTAACAGGAGAAATAGGACCCCAAAAGCTATTGTGCATTTTGTCCTGAGTACGCTGATACCCCATATGTGGGGGGGAACCACTGTGATCGCCTTACTGCGATCTTTGGGAGGCACAATGAACAAATCTACAAAAGGTGAAGAATTGGTTTTCTTTTTTACGCCGTTCCTCGTGCGTATTAAATGATTAGGCGACTTTATTCCTCGGATCGGTGCGATTACAGCGATACCAGATTTACATCCTTTTTTCATGTTTAGCTTCTGTCACACTCTAAAAGCAGGGGTGGGCAATTAATTTTGCCAGGGGCCGCATGAGAAATTGGGATGGTTTTAGAGGGCCGGACTAATATAATTAACTCCGTTCTACCCAATACTGTATATATACATATATATATATATATACTGTATACTGTATATATACATACCTGCCCATTATCATCATCTTCTCCCAATCATCATCAATGTCTGCACTCATCATCATCATCTTCTCCCCATCATCAATGCCTGCCCATTATCATCAATACCTGCCCATTATCATCATCTTCTCCCCATCATCATCAATGCCTGCCCATCATCATCATCATCTTCTCCCCATCATCAATGCCTGCCCATTATCATCAATACCTGCCCATTATCGTCATCTTCTCCCATCATCATCAATGCCTCCCCATTATCAGCAATGCCTGCCCATCATCATCTTCTCCCCATCATCAATGCCTGCCCATTATCATCAATGCCTGCCCATTATCATCATCTTCTCCCCATCATCAATGCCTGCCCATTATCATCAATAACCTGCCCATTATCATCATCTTCTCCCCATCATCATCAATGCCTGCCCATCATCTATCATCATCTTCTCCCCATCATCAATGCCTGCCCATTATCATCATCTTCTCCCCATCATCATCAATGCCTGCCCATCATCATCATCATCATCTTCTCCCCATCATCAATGCCTGCCCATTATCATCAATACCTGCCCATTATCATCTTCTCCCCATCATCATCAATGCCTCCCCATTATCAGCAATGCTGCCCATCATCATCTTCTCCCCATCATCAATGCCTGCCATTATCATCAATGCCTGCCCATTATCATCATCTTCTCCCCATCATCATCAATGCCTGCCCATCATCATCATCATCTTCTCCCCATCATCAATGCCTGCCCATTATCATCAATACCTGCCCATTATCATCTTCTCCCCATCATCATCAATGCCTCCCCATTATCAGCAATGCCTGCCCATCATCATCTTCTCCCCATCATCAATGCCTGCCCATTATCATCAATGCCTGCCCATTATCATCATCTTCTCCCATCATCATCAATGCCTCCCATTATCAGCAATGCCTGCCCATCATCATCTTCTCCCATCATTATCAATGCCTCCCCATTATCAGCAATGCCTGCCCATCATCATCTTCTCCCATCATCAATGCCTCACATTATCAGCAATGCCTGCCATCATCACACACAGACAGCACATAAGCCCCACACACACACACACACACACAAGCACCGCACTACATAGACACAGACACACGCAGAGACACGTCTTACCTGTCCAGCGTCCCCGCTCTCTGACACAGCCGGCCGCTGAATGATGACGTCATTCAGCGGCCGGCTGTGAGAGGAAGCGCCGGTGGAGCCCGGAGCTGCAGCAGCGGAGGCACGGGAGAGGTAAGTATTGTGCCAGCTGATGCCGGGGCCCTGAGACTGCCGGAGCGCCTCCGCGGGCCGGTCACTGACAGCCGGCGGCCGGATGCGGCCCGCGGGCCGCCACCTTGCCCCTGGGAACTGCACTAAAAGAATCCTTTTTTTTTGGAATAATTTTTTTGTAAGGAATTTTTGCAATCGCCGTATTTGTGAAGCTATAATTTTTTTCCATAGTTTCGGCCGACAGACTTATCTGTGTGCTTATTTTTTGCCGGGACGCTGACGTATTTATTGTAACCATATTCGGGCACATAACGTTTTTTGATCGCTTTTCCTATTCCGAATTTTTGTGGAAGCGAATGAACAAAAACCATCAATTCCCAGAATTGTTTTTTTTTTTTTCCTCCGTTTTCCGCGTGTGTAAAATTGATA
>JARQOD010000004.1:437891083-438031396 GCA_033576555.1 Oophaga sylvatica
ACCAGGCCCCCGTTGACGTCGGGGGCCTGTACGTAAAAGGTGACCCCTATCTGGGCTGGGGGCCCCTCTTTCATCTCCCCGGGTCTGGAACCCTTGTCCCACTGAACAAAACCCAGGGGGCCAAACGGGGCCGGGGGGACGGGCCAGTTTATTTTATCAGCCCATGGGGGGGCTGTGGGGAACACTGAGGGGGTTTTGGGAGATTTCGGCGTGGGGTGGGCACTTTTGCAGGGGGCCTGGTGGGGAGGTGAAGGTCCGGGGGTTTTCACAGGTTTCCCCTGACATTGGGGAGTAGGGTCGCACCGGGAACTTTTGGGGTCCATCCATTGTAACCCCGTGTCGGGGTAAGTCCCCAAGTTCCGGGCAAAGGTCCCCCCCCTGGGGGCCCTTTGGGAGGGGGGCCCCCAGTCCCGCCGGTTCACAAAAACTTCTAAAAAAAGTCCGGGCCCCGGTGAACCCCCAAAACCTTTAAATTTAAAAGCTCCGTACTGCCCCTTAACGCCCGGCTCCCCAGGGTTTTTACCTTTTTCCGGTCCTTATCTGCCGGTCCTTCCCAGGTTACTTTGCGAAGCTTTGGTTTCTCGCTGCCCCCCTTTGGCTTGTTCCCCGCCCAACGTTCCCCCTTTTCCTCCTGACGCCGGTTGAAATTTCCCCCTCCCCCAGCTCTCCATGTCCCCACCATAAATGCCAGCTTACGTGTCCGGTTTGCGGCGCCTCCTGGCGCCCCCCAGTCGGGCGGCGCTCACCTGTGGGGAAGCAGCGGTCTGGAACAGAGCCCCCGGGGGGGCCCCGGAAGGGCAGGTGTGCTCGGTGCCTGCGTGGCCCCTCCTCCATGGGGAGGGGTGTGTTCTTTGTTCAGCGACGGGGGGGCGACGGGGTTTGGGGTGCCCCCCGGTGCAGAGTTTTTTGCAAAAAAGGGTGCTCCCTGCGAAAACTCAACGGATCACTTTTGAAGGGGTCCTTACTAAAAGGGGTGCCTCCCCCTTTCCCGGGTACAACCTTCAGGTAAGAGGGATTGGCGCCGCTGAGTTTAGTTTTGGGCCGCCGCGGTTTCCCATCCTGGCGACCTCCCCCCCCGGTCCGGGAAGGCCTCTTGGGTTCCCCCGCTTTCGCGTAGGAGGGTTTCGGCCGGGTGCCCAACGGTGGTTCCTGGCGATGGGGTCCTTCCGGGGGGGGGAGGCTCGCTGCTCCACCCCTTCACATTTTGCCGTGTCCATTAGCCATCTCTGCCAAGTCACATGTGTCATTAGCATCTGGAGAGGGCCCCTCTTTTGTAGGGAGGCGGGACCTTCGTGTTAGTTTCCGCACACTGAGGAGGATGAGGAGGCGGAACTGAAGAGCTGTGGGGCACGATCTTACATTGCAGTACCATTTAGAGTGGTCGGCCATCGTTTTCGCGCCACTGAGTGAGTGACACCCACGAAGAGCACGCCCTTCTTCTTCACCAGTGCCTCGTCGTGACGCAGATATGGCGGAAAAATGGCAAATACATTCTCTGATGATTTTAGCAATTCTCAAGCACAAAACCAGTTCAATTCAGGCACACAGGACTCGCTTATAGCGAGCTACAGAATCCTGTTCGTGACGCCCAAGTTGAGTCGCACAGAGCCAGAGGTTTTGGGGGTACTCGGCACCGAGCCCATAGACTTCTATGGGGTATGTCACGGCTTTACCCGGCAATTGAATCAGAGTCTATTTTACTATGTAGAAGTGTATAAACTATAAATATATGTATATATATATGTCACAATGACATGTATATATATATATATATATGTATTCTATGTGTGTATATTTTGTGTTTACAATGAAAGAAAGGGTTTTTTTTGTTGCAATATTTTGTTCCCATAGACTTACATGGGACTTCCGGTATCAGAATCGGATATCGACGATATTTAGTGATATCGGCGATACCATTTCGATACGATATTTTTAGATATCGAGCAGTATCGCTCAACACTAGTTGCTTCGTATTCTTTATAGCCCAACAGTACACACAGTAAATAGGCATTCACTTTTTTTTTTACTAGAAAAGATGTCAAGATGGAAGTCTTTGAAGCCTTTGAAGCCTACAGACTGTGATATAGGAAAGATATATATCTTTGTATCGTGTTAGCCAGTAGATAGAAAAATATTTAGAATTGAGAGTCCTCAGTGATTGATACCTTTTAATGGCTAACTGAAAAGATGGCAAAAAAATTGCAAGCTTTCGAGACTTCTCAGGTCTCTTCATCAGGCAAAGACTAATACAAAATCTGAAGAGTCACATATTTATGCAAGATATGTAAATATGTGACTCTTCAGATTTTCCATTAGTCTTTGTCCGATGAAGAGACCTGAGAAGTCTGGAAAGCTTGCAATTTGTTACCATCTTTTCAGTTAGCCATTAAAAGGTATCAATCACTGAGGACTCTCAATTCTAAATATTTTTCTACAGACTGTAAAGCATTTTAGGTTTGATAAGCAGGAAAGTCTTTAGATAAGCTCCTTCGACTTGACAACTAGATGATTGTCATGATACCTCGTTGGTGTATGTCAGGCTACCACCCCATTACGCCTATAATTGCAACTACATGGCATTTTGCCCCATATTCTCCTTCCAGCCATACAGGCATGCTTTTTGATATTAACCTTCTCCTCATCTCAGCATCTTCTTTCCCTAGCATTCGGACTGACAAAGGTCCGAGAGGTCTTTTGTTACTTTGAACAGACTGCATTAAAAATATTTCTGGATTTCTTAATCAAGTTGAGTGCCAAGTTTTATTTAATTTCACATTTGGCCTGGGAACCTACTTGTGCATCTTCACAGTAGTGCTATGATATACTCTTTATCAATTTATCCTATGTGACGTATATACAGCATTTTCATGTTGCCTATGTGATGTATATACAGCAGTCTCAGTCACTCCTATATAATGTATATACAGCGGTCTTTGTGTTTCTTATGTGATGTATAAACAGCAGTCTCAGTGTATCCGATTTATGTGTGATGTGTACAGCAGAGTCCCAGTGAATTCTATTGGCTGTATACACCAGCATCAGTGTAGTGTTTTTACCTAAGTTTTTCCTATTAGAGATTACAATCTTGGGACTTACGATATTTGAACAATCTCTTAGTGGTTCGCTGCTCATTTAAGATTATTATATGAGTACTTTTTTGCTTATCTATGGTGGCAGAAAGTTACGTACGGACTTCTTTTTCGCTCATCAGCATTTTTCACTTTTTGCCTATTCAGTATGTGGACCAAGACAACTGATCCTCTTCCATTGTGGCCCAGAGACCTCAAGCCTTTGAACACACATGCTGTGCATAATGTTAGAAAATGAGAGTGCAAGTGCTCAGGGTTAGCCACATTTTTCCTAAATTCCTCTCATATGCAGACTAGACAGCAAAAAGTATATGTCTCATGCAGGATTAGCTGACTGTTGTATAAGGAATCTAGAAAAGCTGAATATCCCTAACAAAGTGTCATTTTCTAAGGGCTTTGGTAATTTCTTTTTGTAGGCCTGGATTTTCATGGAATGATGGCCAGGTTTGGTGGCAAGTCTGTCATTCCCTTACTCTGTATCCCTCATTCAGTACAGTGTTGGGTTAATTCATTACTGGGTTTAGAAACATTTGTAGTGGGTGCACTTTAACCCCTTTACCCCCAAGGGTGATATGGATGTTAATGACCGGGCCAATTTTTACAATTCTGATCACTGTCCCTTTACGAGGTAATAACTCTGGAATGCTTCCATGGATCCCGGAGACTCTGACATCATTGTAGTAAATTGTATTTCATGATAGTGGTAAAATTTCTTTGATATGACTTGCGTTTCTTTGTGAAAAAAATGGAAATTTGGCAAAAATTTTTAAAATTTTGCAATTTTCCAACTTGAATTTTCATGCCCTTAAATCACACAGATATGTCACACAAAATACATAACAAGTAACATTTCCATCATGTCTACTTTACATCAGCACAATTTTTCAACGAAAAATGTTTTTTTGCTAGGAAGTTATAAGGGTTAAAAGTTAAACAGCGATTTCTCATTTTTAGAACACCTTTTTTTTAGGGACCACATCACATTTGAAGTCACTTTGAGGGGTCTATATCATAGAAAATACCCAAAAGTGACACTATTCTAAAAACTGCACCCCTCAAGGTGCTCAAAAACACATTCAAGAAGTTTATTAACCCTACTTGTGCTTCACAGGAATTTTTGGAATGTTCACAAAATATTTAATTCAGATCCAATTTTTTTCATTTTCCCAAGGGTAATAGGAGAAATTGGACACTAAAAGTTATTGTGCAATTTGTCCTGAGTACGCTGATACCCCATATGTGGGAGGAGCAACTGTTTGGGTGCACCGCAGAGCTCGGAAGGAAAGGAGCGATGTTTGACTTTTCAGTGCAAAATTGGCTGGAATTGAGATCAAATGCCATGCTGCATTTGGAGAGCCCCTGATGTGCCTAAACAGTGGAAACCCCCACAAATGACACCATTTTGGAAACTAGACCCCCCAAGGAACTTATCTAGATGTGTAGTGAGCCCAAGGGCTTCACAGAAGTTTATAACGTAGAGTCGTAAAATTAAAAAATCATATTTTTCCACAAAAATGATCTTTTCACACCCAATTTTTTTATTTTCCCAAGGGTAACAGGAGAAATTGGACCCCAAAAGTTGTTGTCCAATTTGTCATGAGTACAGTACGCTGATAACCCATATGTGGAGGGGAACCACTGTTTGGGCACACGGCAAAACTCGGAAGGGAAGGTGCGCCGTTTGACTTTTTCAAACCTGTGGGCGTCATGTTGGCTGTGGGCGTCATGTCGTGTTTGGAGAGCCCCTGATGTGCCTAAACAGTGGAAATGCCCCACAAGTGCCCCCATTTTGGAAACTAGACCCCCCCAAGGAACTAATCTAGATGTGCTTTAACAATGGCAATGCACAACTAATGTGCACAACTTTGGAACTAATCTACTGTTTCCTGATATGTGAATTTTATAAGTGACCCCGGATCTCACTACAGCTCAGCCCGGCTGGGAACAGAGCTCGGTGACTGGATGTAACTGCGGTGACTTCAGTGAAATCCCCACTAGCAACATGAGCCGTGAGCGCTCACAGTGCTAGCGGGGATCTCACTGGATCTCACCGCAGCTCAGCCCGGCTTGGAATGGAGCCCACTGACCGGAGGTAACCTCTATGACGTCACCTCCGTTTACTGACACTGCATTCCCAGCAGTTCATTCACCAGAGGTTCTCCGTGTTGATGGTCGAATCTTTGTACCGTGCAGGTTGAAAACTAATGTTTTTATGTTTGGCAGCTGTCACACGCTAAAAGATGATTTTTATTGCAAAAATTAGTTTTTGCATCACCACATTTTGAGAGCTATAATTTTTCCATATTTTGGCCCACAGAGTCAAGTTAAGTCTTGTTTTTTGCAAGATGAGTTGGCGTTTTTATTGGTACCATTTTCGAGCACATGATATTTTTTAATCGCTTTC
The DNA here is from genome assembly GCA_033576555.1 of Oophaga sylvatica. Lineage (NCBI taxonomy): Eukaryota > Metazoa > Chordata > Amphibia > Anura > Dendrobatidae > Oophaga > Oophaga sylvatica. The sequence goes on from JARQOD010000004.1 coordinate 437,896,577, forward strand.
TATTCTGATTTTTGGGAGACAGAATGAGCAAAAACCTGCAATTCATGAATTTCTTTTTGGGAGGGTTTAATACCGTTCCGTATGTGGTAAAATTCATAAGGCATTTTATTCTTCGGGTCAGTACGATGACAGCGATACCTCATTTATATTTTTTTCATGTTTTGACGCTTTTATACAATAAAAACTATTATTTAGAAAAAATGATTGTTTTTGCAGCATTTTATTCTGAGAGCTATAACTTTTTTATTTTTCCCCTGGTGGAGCTGTATGGTGGCTTGTTTTTTGTGGGACGCGATGACATTTTCAGAGGTACCATGATTATTTATATCCGTCTTTTTGATCGTGTTTATTCCACCTTTTGTTCGGCGGTATGATGGTAAAGCATTGTTTTTTGCCTTGTTTTTTTGTGGTGTTCACTAAAGGGGTTAACTAGTGGAACAATTTTATAAGTTGGGATGTTGCGGACACGGCGATGCCAAGTATGTGTACTTTCATTGTTTATTTTTTTCATTCAAATTTTTATTTAGAAATAGAACATATATTGATTTTTTATTATTATTTTTAATTTCTTTTCATATTTTTACACTTATTTAAACATTTTTTTTACTTTTTCCTAACCTTTTTTACTTAGTCCCACTATGGCACAATCATTTTTTGCAGGCTGATCGTTTGTATGGCATGCAGATGAAGCAGCATCTGCATGTCATATAAGCTGTCAGCACTGCACTGACAGTGAGGACTTGCTGATCATGCACTGTGGGGTCACGCCGTGGGGTCTCCGATCCAAAGGCAGAGGGGCTGTCAGCTCCTGTGCCAGCTCCCGAATGCTGCGATCTTGTTAGATCATAGTATTTTGTGGCTTAAAGTTCAGGGAGTGGTCTGTGACCACTCCCTGCACCTAATTCCGTGTGTCCGCTGTGAGAATCAGTTGACACCCGGTCGCGATGACGTACTATACCGTCCATGGTCAAATTGTGCCAGGTCACAGGGATGGTATAGTACGTCTACTGTCAGAAAGGGGTTAATAGGCTGCAAACTGAACATGCAGAAAATATCTGTTCAAGATACTTTGTTACCAAGGTCCTCTAGCCTCTGGTTGGTGATTGTGATTTGAGGTAACATACTCCCTTTTTTGGTTATTTTATGGGTAGTTGGTAGTATACCACCTGCACAGTCCGCAAAGATGATGTTTAGTTAGTTCTCAGTTGATCATGGATTATTCACTACTTTAACATTGATGGCCAATCCAGTAGGTCGTCAATGTTTGATGCGACACCAAGCTCCTCCACCAATCAGCTGTTGTTGGTGTCAGTCAAGGCCAGAAATGAACAGTTATGGAGCTGTACAGTGCAGACGGAGCTTCACATCGCAGCTCCATCAACTATATAGTGTGTGTGACCGGGTACTGCACATCAAATCAATAGGGGTGTATTTGCAGTACATGCTATTTATAAAGTTTGAAAAAAAACTCCCAAAGGCTCAAACAGGAAGATCATGTGACTGTATTTCCTTTTTGCTGTGTCTGTGTGTGAGAGAAGCAGCCTGCTGCAGATGTTGTATAGAAAAAGACACACAAATGATTTATTCCTGATCCAGTAAGCTTATCATATATTCTTCCTTTATGATCCTGAATAAAGAAGCTGTCACACGCTTGGAGAATATCGTGAGTAATATCGTGAATAACCCGCTGCCAACAGGTTATGGGCCCAGAGTGACACAGAACCCCAGAATAACACAGCAACAGAAGTCCAGAGCAAAAACAGCACAGAGCAACAGAGTAGATGTCCACTAGCAGCAATGCTGTCACGTTCTCAGTGCCAAGCATCACTAACCAGAACTACCAGTCCTGGAAATTCAAGGTGAAGATGCTGCTCATAAGAGAAGGTACATGGAAATATACTCAGAAACAAGTGACTCATCCATTACCAGATGATTGGCTAGAGAAGGATCAGGAAGCACAAAACACGATCTCCCTCAGTGTAGATGATAATCAGATTGTGCATATATGCAAGTGTGCAATTGCAAAGGAGATGTGGGATGAGTTACAGAAAGCGCATGAAAGATCTAATCTCATCAATAAGCTTTATCTCATGAAAAAGCTGTATCAGTCTAAGCTTAGTTATGGACAGAATATGCAGGACCATATATCAAACACCCTAGAGATTGTGGAGCATCTCAGGGGTATTGGAGAAGAAATTAAATATTTTCATGTTGCTGCACTTCTATTAATTGGTCTTCCAGAGAGTTATGACAGACTCGTGACTGCAGTAGATGCACTGCCGGATGATGAGCCAACACTAGAGTATGTTAAAGGCAAACTTGTGAATGAATTAAAGAGAAAACGCAGCATGTAAGCAGCAGTAATGAATCCATAGTAGAAACAGCATTAAAGACACAGGATTTCCCTAAATATAAGCGCAAAAAAAGAAGCTTGTGAATGTTTTGTCTGTAAAAAGCCCGGCTACCTTAAAGCAGACTGCAGAACTTGGAAAGAAAGAATGAGTCAGCTTAAAAAGCAGAACAGTCATCAAAGGGTTAAAACAGCTATAAAGGAACATTCTGCATGTGCTGAAGCTGCATTTAATGCCAGTACAGGCCCATCTGCAAAGCATATATGGTGTATAGATTCTGGTGCAAGCAGTCATATAACAAATAACAAGGATTTCTTCACTGACCTTAATGAAAGCAAGTCAGAAAAGGTCATCTTAGCTAATGCTCACTATATGACTTCAGAAGGAGTAGGAGACGGCAACCTCCACTGTCCAGTTTCCTCAGCACAAAGCAGAAAGATCCCAATAAAGGATGTTCTCTATGTTCACAGCCTTGAAAGCAATCTTCTGTCAGTAAAGAAGCTCACACAAAAGTGGAATGTAGTTATTTTTAGAGATAACAGCTGCATCATCTCAAAGAAGGGTCACACTCTTGCAGAAGGAAAAATCCAAGATGAACTTTATCAGGTAAAATGCAAAGAAAGAGTGTACAGTGCTATGACAAGAACTGCATAAGAACTCTATCCATGTATGACATAGACGTCTTGGGCACAGAGACCCAGAAGCACTAAGGAAGCTAGCTCAACTTGCAAATGGTATTGAAATCAACCAGTGTAATCAAATGATCAAGTGCAGTAGCAGTCTTAAAGGGAAATGTCCAGAAAATCCTTTCCTAAAATAAGCACCACTAGACCTGCATAGCCTCTGGATCTGATACATACATATGTATGTGGTCCAATGAGTGTTCAAACTCCTAGCAAGAAGAGATATTTTATCACATTTATTGATGACTACTCCAGATATACAGTCGCCTACCTGCTTCACAGTAAGAATGAAGTTCCACAGAAACTTGAAGAATATCTTGCTGTAGTGTTTAACAAATTTGGAAGAATGCCAAAAGCCCTGCGTGCAGATAATGGAACCGAATATACAAGTGGAAAGGTGCAAACCATTTTGAAAAAGGTTGGGATCGTGTTCCAGACTACCATTCCATACAACCCAGAACAAAATGACATTGCAGAGAGAAAGAACTGTACTCTCTGTGAAAGTGGAAGAAGTATGTTGTTTGATACGAATCTGCCTTCAATGTATTGGGGAGAAGCCATCATGACAGCTTGCTATCTTGAAAACAGAGTGCCAGGTAAAGCCACAAATAAAACTCCATGTGAGCTATGGAACTGTGAGAAGCCTAACCTGAAGCACCTCAGGATATTTGGAAACAAATCGTTTATGTATGTTCCCAAAGAAAAATATTCCAAGTGGGAATCAAACACAAAGTAAGGAGTCCTGGTGGGCTATAGCGAAACTCAAAAGGGATACAGAAACCTGCACCCAGAGACCAACACAGTAACAATCAGCAGAGATGTAGTGATTTATGAAAACTCTGTATCGCTCAGATTTCATGAAGTTACACCAGTTATTCAACCTAAGAAGCAAGAACAAGAATCTCAATCACCAAACCCAGACACCGAAAAAGAAAACACTGAAGTGTGGATAAGCTCTGAAACAAGAAGGAAGACACAGAAGAACCAAGTCAAACTCCCGTCAGGAGATCAGAAAGGCCAAACAAAGGTATCCCAGCTAGATGCCTTTCTTATATGGTCAGAACACTTCCTAAACCACAAAGAAGAGAAGAACAGCATCAAGTCTGGGTAAAAATAGAAAATCCTGTTTATTTTGCCAGATGCAACGTTTCAACTATTACAGGTCTTTATCAAGCATACAACATATCCACAATGGCAGCCTTATATAGGAAGTGGGTACATGTCCACCAATCACTGTCCAGAGGCTGCCCATCCTTAATTACATCACATAATAATAAAATCAGCACTTACATAAAAAATCTCATCAAAATATATTCTTATCAAGTTTATCAGTTTCTGGATACTGTAGTATACAAGGAAGGCACTTCATTGAGAACGGATTTACATGTCAAGAAAACAGATAAAAATAGTCTGCTCCATTATGGTAGTCATCATCTGAAAAATCATTGGATCATTGCCATGAAGTCAGATGATTAGAGTACGGAGGACAGTAGTGGATGATACATTATTACTTCCAAGACTCGATGAGATGTGCCAGAAATTTGTTGATAGGGGTTACCCTGTTAATGAGGTAGTGACTTATAAGAACAAAGTGAGTGATTTAACATGTCAGAAAACACGTCTAAGTAAGTCTAGGGTGAAGGAGAAATGCATTCCATTTGTCTCTACCTTTAGTACAGCGAGCGGTAGAGTGGGTAACATGTTAAGAAAACATTGGCACTTATTGCACCAGGGCCTTCTTCTTAATGTTATTGAACTCTCCTTGCCTCCTATTTTTTCTTGCAAACGTGGTCATAACCTGAGGGATAGACTCGTTAAATCGGATATAGAGGGATAGACTCGTTAAATCGGATATAGAAGGATAGACTCGTTAAATCGGATATAGGTCCTAGTAGGATATCCATACAAAGTACCATAGGTCCCCTGTGAGCAGGTAACTTTCCATGTTTGGGATGTGCCTGCTGTGGCAATATGACAAAGGGTGATTTTTTCTATCATACACAGACAAGGAGGAAGATATCTGGGAGAGGGATACTTGTACTTCAAGTTAAGTGATTTATATGATTGTGTGCCACTGCGGATTAGTGTATGTGAGGGAGACGACAATGGAGGTGAGGGAACGTATTGGAAAACATAAGAGACGATTAGGACTAAATTGGTTGAATTACCAGTTCCTAAGCATTTCTGTGAAAATAAGAATTCTGTCAGTCAGCTTAGATTTAGAGTGATTGACAGTGTCCTGATCCAAAGGAGAGGTGGGGATAGGATTAAGCTCCTTAAACAAAAAGAGTTGAAGTGGATTTCTAAATTAGGTACATTACAACCAAGGGGTCTTAATATAGATTATAATTTACAGATTTGTGCCTCTTGATCCCCCCATACTGATCTGTTATTTCATCTGATTGGTGCATGTTATTTTTTAATTGGTTTTAATTTTTATTTTCTTTTTCTTTATTTCTTTTCTTTTTTAGGAAGTGACATCCTTGGACGATCATTGGACAAGGAGACTAAGTGTCCCGAACATGTTTCCTTGGGCCCTTTCTCCCCTTTGCCCTCTTCTCACCTCAAGATTATTTATATACTTTTGATATTTATTAGTATATGTTATAAGATTCACTTTGGTGTGTTAAATTGTATGGATGTATTGTTTTTATATTCCTTACACAGTTGTGACATAATTCGGTGTTTGTGTGTGCGTTACCATGGATATGATCGCACACCTCCACTGTTTATTTCAGTTGACGCGGCTTTACGTGTTCTGGCCTGCATATGTACGTTACCATGGAGATTGTTGTACACTTCCTTTGTCCAGTTCCGCTGACGTTCCTCTGTCTGTGACGCGTGCGCACTGTTTTCCCTGTAGTGGTGTTATCGCGGGACTGGTCATGTGATTATACCTACATGGGGGGCGGTGCGTATGCGCACACATTGACGGCGATCGCCGGTATGACGTTCTGAACTGACTACTTCTGTGTAAGGTAATTTGATTGGTTCAATTACAAGCGCTTTTTTGGCTCTTCAACTTACCCTGAGATCGATTGGTCCTAGAGGTTTGTTTACATACATAGTTTATGTTGAACAATGTGATTGGTATTTTCATCTCTATGACTACACCAATGCTATTTAGAAATTGGTGCACTTATGTGAGTTTTTTGATAGGGAATAGTTTTCTTTGCACTGCTGTTTATTAATGATATTTTGTATATTGGTATGTTACACTAAGAATATATTTTGATGAGATTTTTTATGTAAATGCTGTTTTTATTATTATGTGATGTAATTAAGGATGGGCAGCCTCTGGACAGGGATTGGTGGACATGTATCTACTTACTATATAAGGCTGCCATTGTGGATATGTTGTACAGTATGCTTGATAAAGACCTGTAATGGTTGAAACATTGCATCTGGCAAAATAAAAAGGATTTTATATTTTCACCCGGACTTGATGCTGTTCTTCTCTTCTTTGTGGTATGTACATCTCCATTGGGTCATGTGGTACTGGAACATGCATCTTTATATCTGAAGTGCTGTCAGCTACACTGTATTTTTGTTGTGGACCACTTCCTAAACCAGTCTGGAATGTCAGAAGCCAAAGGTACATCAACACCAATGGATCCATCCTACTTAAAGTTGGAAGGCGAAGAAGATCTGCTACCCAGCAATGAGAGTTACAGACAAGCAGTGGGGGCGCTTCTGTACATAGCAACCACAACTCGTCACTATCACAGTCACAGTCGGATTTCTCTGCCGACGTGTAAGCAAGCCACGCCAAAGAGACTGGAATGCAATTAAGAGAATTCTTCAATATCTTAAAGAATCTCAAAGGCTAAATCTTAAGATATTGCCATCAGGAGATCTCACTCTCAGAGGTTATGTGGAAGCAGATTGGGCTGAAGATGCAAGTGATCGGAAATCAACAAGTAGTTATGAGTCGCACGTACCCAGGGCTTGTGGGGTACTCGGCACCGAGTCCGTTCACTTCAATGGGGGATGTCACAGGTAGCGCAGCTCGGTCCATTGCCCTGGGCACTCACTAAAAAGGGGATATTTACAGGGGATTATAGGTTTGTAGAAATGTTCGTGACGCCACCTGTGGTTCCTGGTCAGGGTGACCAGCGCTGCAGGGTAGATCCTCTGAGGGGTTGCTACTTGGCAGCAAGGTGTTAAGTCTCCCACAGACAAGACTGATCCCTCAGGGTATATGGCGGTGTAATATAGGGGTGCAGGATCAATAAGGCAGACACACACAAGAAAGTCTCTTTCTGTACCTTTACTGATGGTGAAGTTGAAGGCACGACCCGGGAAGCTGTCAGGGTGGAGGATGCACGTCCAGTAATCCCACTGAGTAGGTGTAGGGCCTCCTTACTCCTTTGAGTGTGTGAGTTTCTGACTTGCATAAAACAAAGCCTAACTCCGTCTTCTTAATTACGCCCGGCTGACCTTGTAGTGAGGCCTTCTTGTGGACAGAACTAAGTCTCTATATGGCTGATCAGGCCAGACTCCTGTTCTTCCTGACCCCGGTTACGTATCAGCACTGTTGGGCCCCTGCGGCCTGTAGTCCAGCAGGGTCTCCGGTGTCTCCTACCAGTCGTGCAGATGCTGGCAAGCGTGGACCCGGTGTCCGGTGGTGCAGAGTGGAGGTAAGCTATCAATGCTGGTTAACCTCTGTCACTCTCTCTCTTCTTTCTTCCACCTGCCTTTCATCCTACTCTCACCACTATCATAAGCACAAGCTAGCAGCAGATGTCAGCTTTCTTTATCTTCACCGCTCTCCAAGCGTCGGCACGCTTACTCACTAAAACGCTCACTGAAGGTCTCTCAGTAAACTCAATTTTGACCAGGCTAAGTGGTAATCTTTCCCACTACTACTGGACTCCACTCCCAAACTGAGTGTTTACTGAAGTCTTCAGGCTTTCTCTTTCTGGCTAGCCTTTCCCTCTCAGCTCGTCTGAGGTAACTGCCGTTCTGACTAGAATCTCTCACAGTCTGCTCTAATCTCCTCTGCTGAGGTAAAACTGACACTCTGAAGTAAAACCAACGATTAGCTAACTCTCAGCTAGACTGCCTTCATCTCCCTGCTGTCGTCTTCAAGGGCTCCCTCTGGTGGCACCAGGAAAATGTGGAGTGTTGTGTGCTTATTGGTTGTTGTGGGTTTACCTTTCGTGCATCTTCCAGGGTAACATGTGGCTCCAGTCACAGCTGGGCTACACATCCCCCCAGTTAATATCAGCACTCCCGGGCTGAAAAAGAAAACAATTTTTATAACATCAACAAATAACATAATTATAACTCTTCCCTTGCGGGAGGTAAGGACACTTTGAACGTTTCATAATACAAGTAGCGATCCTACTCGTAGGATCGCTACTTCCAATAGGTGGCGCTATAGAGTACAAGTCCTCTTTGTTTGAAGAGGCAATTGCATATTAAAATTTCCCAGAGGAGCATTGCACGGCGAATAAGCCTCCTTACCTCGACACGCCAGAGCTGGTATGTCACTCTCCACAAGGAGAAACCTTACCCCCCAGACCCCAGTCCAGAGCCTCTCATCTAGCCAAATCAGATCTCTCCTACTTTGCACTGACGAGGACCAACAGTCCGAAACACCGTGTCTGCAAATGGAGATTCTGATTTGGCTTTTATCCTAAGTCATATTACAAGACTCGTTAAAGGGTTGATTGTGACTTGTAGGATCGCTACTTCCAATAGGTGGCGCTATAGAGTACAAGTCCTCTTTGTTTGAAGAGGCAATTTGCATATTAAAATTTCCCAGAGGAGCATTGCACGGCGAATAAGCCTCCTTACCTCGACACGCCAGAGCTGGTATGTCACTCTCCACAATGAGAAACCTTTCCCCCCCAGATCCCATAATACAAGTAACATATATACAAATATTTACACAAATCTTATTTACATTTTTACACTTGGATATTGGTTCACTGGCTTAATTTGCTAGGCCTACTCTTGGTACCTAACAGGTAACCTGCTTTTTGTCGTGCGTACTGACCTACGTGGTGTTGCGTCAGGTATAGTAGCATCTGGCCTATCTGTCCTACGTGCCGGCAAACTGTAATACTGCCTTAACCTCTCTAGCATACTTGTGGCTGGGCTATGTGGTTCTATTTCGCTAGGGGATTCTTCTGGTAATTCCACGTCTTGGGGTTCCACTTCTCGAGACTCTACTTCTGGAGATGCTACGGGAGCAGGTTCCTCTTGAACTATTTCTTCTGCTGCGGCAACTGGCTCAACTTGACGTTGAAGCACTTCTTGTGGTTGGTAAAATTGAAGTACTGGAATAATCACAGCATCCCCGATATAAGGCCAATCTGCAGGAAAATCTCCTAGGTCCGTGTGTATGACTTCACCTGGTTTCTCTTTTTCCATAACAGGTTCTTCTTCGTGAAGTTTCAACATGTCTGGACATAGTTTTAAGTGGTCTCTTGATACAGTGGTGGTCGTCTTTCCTCCATCTTTGCTAATGGTACAGGTTTTCCTATTGTCAAACTTGGAATTTTGCACGACATATGGCTCTTTTTCCCACTGATCGTCTAGTTTGTGCATTCTTCTTTTTCTTTTTAGCACAATCTCTCCAGGTGCAAAAGGTTCAGCTGGCGCAGTTTTGTTGTAGTTCTCCTCTTGCTTTTCCCTTACTTTATTGAGACTATCTTCCACGCAGGCTTGTACTCTCCTGTACTGTTCCTGTCGATTCGTGTCCCAATCTTCAGTAGTAACATCAGCTTCTGGTTCTACAACACCAAGTTCCAAATCCATGGGCAGCTTTTCTGGTCTTGCTCGCATAAGGTAGGCTGGGGTGCCATTGGTGGAACTCACAGGTATGTGATTGTACAGATCTACCAGGTCAGGTAGTAGGTCTGGCCACCGATTCCTCTCCTCCAGTGGTACCGTCTTCAGCAGATCAATGACAATGTGATTCATCTTTTCACAGAGACCATTGGTTTGGGAGTGGTACGGTGTGGTTCTTATCTTCTTGCATCCGTACAAATGACAGAATTCCTTAAACAACTCGGCTTCAAAGGCAGGACCCTGGTCAGTTAACACTTGCTCTGGATATCCATGGGGTCTGCAGAAATATGTTTGAAACGTCTTTGCTGCTGTTTCAGCTGTCAGATCTTTGACAGGGGCGACCACCAGGAAACTGGAATAGTGATCCACCATCGTCAGGGCATATGAGTATCCTGACCGACTGGGTGACAACTTTACATGGTCCAAGGCCACGAACTCCAAGGGACGAGTCGTCTTGATGGGCTGCAGGGGTGCTTTCTGGCTGCTGTAATCTTTTCTTCGGAGGCTATAGGACGCACAGTTTTTACACCACTTCTCAATGGAACTACGCATTCCCACCCAGTAGAAACGACACTTCAGCAGGGTTTCCAGCTTCTTCCAGCCAAAGTGCCCCGCTCGATCGTGGTAGGCTTCCAACACCATCTGGATGTCCGTTCTGGGGACTACTATCTGCCATACCATCTCATGGGTTTTTGGGTTGACATACCTTCGGCACAGCTTCTCACGGTAGATAAACAGCCGGCTTCTCTCATTCCACAGCTGCTTTGCTTGCTGAGACGCTTCCTTCTCCAAGGAGGATTCTTCCTGAGTTATCAGCTCCTTGATGCGGCTGACAACCGGGTCACTGTCCTGGGTCTCCTTCCAGCTGTGGTGAGGTAAAGGGTTTAACGTCTTACCACGCTGCCTCTTGTAGGCTCATTGCTCGTGGATCATCCCATTTCTGTGGAATGCAGGTAGCTCAATCTCTTCTAGGTCATCCAATTCCTCTTCCGTGTCGGACTCATGCGGCATTCTGGACAAGGCATCAGCGTTTGCATTCTTACGGCCCGCCCTGTACTTGATTGTAAATTGATAGTTCGATAGCCGAGCCATCCAACGTTGCTCCATGGCTCCCAGCTTGGCTGTTTCAAGATGTGTCAAGGGGTTATTGTCAGTGTAAGCAGTGAACTTGCTGGAGGCTAGGTAATGCTTGAATCTTTCTGTAATGGCCCAGACCAGCGCCAGGAACTCCAACTTGAAGCTGCTATAGTTCTCTGGGTTCCTCTCGGTCGGCCGGAGCTTCCTGCTAGCATATGCGATAACTTTCTCGAGGCCATTTTGCTTCTGACTGAGGACAGCTCCCAATCCTTCATTGCTGGCATCAGTGTACAGCAGAAACGGCTGGCTGTAGTCAGGGTAGGCTAAGATCTCATCGCCTGTCAGGATCTCCTTCATCTCCTTGAATGCCTCAGCTAGGGATGAGCGATACGATACTGCAAATATCGGGTATCGGCCGATATTAGCTGTATCGGGCTTTCGATTCCGAGTTCCGATATTGTCGTCTTATCGGATACCGGAATCGGAATTGTCACTGTCACTGTCAGTGTCCGTCGGTCGGGTCTGTCAGGAGTCAGCGGCACTTACCTGGCAGAAGATCTCCGGCGGTCACGGCCTGGACTGCTTGATGGCCGCCATCATCTTTCCCCGGCGGTCACATGCAGTTTCTCGCGATAACTGCAGTGACTGCTGGGTAATCCCGGCCGTAAAGCAGTCAGTCCGATGACGTCACCGCCGGGGAAGCAGGTAATCAGCTGTGCTGCGCCGGGATGTCAGGCTCTGCCTGGCATTCCGATGTAGCAGAGCTGGATCGTCGTGGGACAGTCGTTACTATGGACTGCGTCGGACAGGTGGTATACTGTTGGTTTGTTTTTTTCCTTTTTTTACAGGAGATCAATGGCGTCGCAGGAATGAGAGTATAATAAAAGAAATGAAAACTGTGTTGTCTCTTTTATTTCATTAAAAGACTTTTTTCTTGCTTTGTCTTTTTTTTATACATTTAAAAACTTTGGGATTAATAATGGATCGGTGTCTTATTGACGCCTATCCATTATTAACCGGGCTTATTGTCACCGTGCAATCAACGGTGACATTAACCCCTTATTACCCCACTTGCCACCGCTACAGGGCAGTGGGAAGAGCCGGGTAAAGTGCCACAATTGGCACATCTTTTGATGCGCCAAATGTGGGGCTGCTGTAGCCTGGTATTATCAGGCTGTTGAGGACCAAAATCCATGGGCCTTGACAGTCTTTTAATACCAGGCCGCAGCAGTCTGCATTTTACTTGGCTGGTTAACAAAAATAGGGGGACCCCTACGCCGTTTTTTTTTCGAGGGGATCCCCTATTTTTGTTAACCAGCCAAGCTAAGCAGACTGCTGTGGCCTGGTATTATCAGGCTTGCAAGGTCCATGGATATTGGATCCTTACCAGCCTGAAAAACCAGGCCTCAGCAGTCTGCTTCATCTGGCTGGTTAACAAAAATAGGGGGGACCCCACGCCAATTTTTTTCGAGGGGATCCCCTATTTTTGTTAATCAGCCAAGATATGCAGACTGCTGTGGCCTGGTATTATCAGGCTGGCAAGGTCCATGGATCTTGGCTCCTTAACAGCCTGAAAATCCAGGCCTCAGCGGTCTGCTTCATCTGGCTGGTTAACAAAAATAGGGGGGACCCCACGCCAATTTTTTTCGAGGGGATCCCCTATTTTTGTTAATCAGCCAAGATATGCAGACTGCTGTGGCCTGGTATTATCAGGCTGGCAAGGTCCATGGATCTTGGCTCCTTAACAGCCTGAAAATCCAGGCCTCAGCGGTCTGCTTCATCTGGCTGGTTAACAAAAATAGGGGGGACCCCACGCCAATTTTTTTCGAGGGGATCCCCTATTTTTGTTAACCAGCAAAGAAAAGCAGACTGCTGTGGCCTGGTATTATCAGGCTGGCAAGCAGGGTCGGACTGAGCCACGGACACCGGAGAAGAAACCTCCGGTGGGCCCAGCTCCTGCGTGGTGGGCCCTGATTTGAAAGGATAGGTCGCGGGGCAGAGGGGGCGGTGGCCCCGGGCCCCGCGCTCTGAGGGGGCCCACCCGGAGCTACGCTACAGTAACTGTATCGGCGTGCACAGCACGCCGATACAGTTACATTCTGCGGCAGAGCAGGGAGAATCGATCTTCCTGCTCTGCCGCCCAGAAGCTATGGGGCCTGAACAGGCGTTGGGGGGGCCCGGTGCCAGCAGTGGGCCCCCCACCCGTCATCGGAGGGTCAGCTGTATCGGCATCCAGCCGATACAGCTGACCGCATAGAGAGAGAAGGAGCGAGCGCTCCTTCTCTCCATAATCCCCTCTCAGCGTCTGACAGCGGGCGCGATGACATCACCTGCCGGCGCCCGCTGTCAGACGCTGAGAGGGAGAACAGTGAGCAGCACAGGAGCCGGGAGGTGAGTATTGTTTTTTTTTTTTTAATGGGGGTGCATTATACTACAGAGGCTGTATATGGGGGGTGCATTATACTACAGAGGCTGTATATGGGGGCTGCATTATACTACAGAGGCTCCATATTGGGGTGCATTATACTACAGAGACTCCCTATGGGGATGCATTATACTACAGAGGCTGCCTATGGGGGTGCATTATAATATAGCGGCTGCCTATGGTGGTGCATTATATTATAGACTCTGCCTATGGGGGTTTATTATAATATAGAGGCTGCCTATGGGGGTGCATTATACTATATTGAGGACTATCTGGTGTATTATGCTGTATGGATGCTATCTAGGGGCCATCATACAGTGTTGGACCCATTAAATAGTTTGGGGACATTAAGGGGTCAGTATATATCCAGTGAGGGGCATTATTCTGTGTATAGGGGAGATGTACAGGGGGAGACTTGGGACATTATTAAATGTAAAGTGGACACTTATTGTTATAGGGGAACTCGGGTTACTGTGACTGTCAAAGGGGCACACAGGGCATTATTACAGTCTAGGGGACAAAATGTGGTCACTGTTTTCTAGGGCACTTGCACTCGGCATTACTATATTCTAGAGGGGTGCTTTAAAATTTAGAGGTCACACAGAACCACACAGCAGGTGCAGTAATAGGGACACATACGGCAGCAGCAGCAGCTCAGTATTGGGGTATCACGTGCAGTAATAGGGACACATATGGCAGCAGCGGCTCAGTATTGGGGTATCAGGTGCAGTAATAGGGACACATATGGCAGCAGCGGCTCAGTATTGGGGTATCAGCAGGATGAGGAGTTTGTGCAGGTTGAGAATAGTCCAATTGGTGACCAAGACAGTGCTAAAAATATGAGAAGTGAAATGTGTCTTTGTTGTAATCTCTGCAGTCGAGTCCTGGCTGGAGAAGTCGTCATGTCGGTCTGGGCCAGATGGAAAAGAAATGAAAAGTGAACAATTCCATTAGAAAGAACATCAGCGGTAAGTCATTATCTGTACCTGTGCTGTAATCTATTATATGTTCTGTAGGACTGGTATTATTTACCACAGACCATATGGCGGTAATATCAATATTGGTCTTTTTATATATAGATTATTTTTGGCAACAGCGCGGTCATTTGCTGAGGTTCTCTGATTAGGGGCCCACTCAGAAGTTTCGCCCCCACTAAACCAAAACCCTAGCTACGCCTCTGGCTCTCTCTCTAGTCTTTCTTTCTCTCTCTAGTCTTTCTCGCTCTCTGTTCTTTCTTTCTCGCTCTCTGTTCTTTTTTCTCTCTGTTCTTTCTTTCTCTCTCTCTTTTCTTTCTTTCCTCTCTTTCTTTCTCTGTTTGTTCTTTCTCTCTCGCTGCTCTTTCTTTCTTTTCCTCAGTACCAGCCACTGTGCCCTCATTACCAGTCAGTGTGATCAGCAGTGCTAAATGGGTACGTTGGGGCCAGGATATGGGTGTGATTAGCTGTTAAATGGGTGTGGTCGGGGCATGGCCTAAAATTTGCAGCGACGCCCTACGCGCGCCGCAGCCTTTAACCCTCTTTCCTGTCTTCAAAATTTGGGAGGTATGCTGTATGACCTCACTACAACTTCTGGCCATGCTCCTGATGAGCGCGACGGATGGTCTCCTGAGGGATCTCCTCCCACACCTGGACTAAAGCATCCACCAACTCCTGGACAGTCTGTGGTGCAACGTGGCATGGCCTAAAATTTGCTGCAGCAGGCACAGCGTGCCACAGCCTTTGTCCCTCTTTCCCTTCTTCAAAGGTTGGGAAGTATGATGGTGGGCCCCAAGAATATTTTTTCTCTGGTGGGCCCAAGGTACTCCAGTCCGAAGCTGCTGGCAAGGTCCATGGATATTGGCTCCTTAACAGCCTTAAATACCATGCCTCAGCAGCAGGGGCGTACATAGAAATCATGGGGCCCCATAGCAAAAGTCTGAATGGGCCCCCCCCAAAAAAAAAAACCCAGAGCCATTGTAAATGTAAAGTGCCAGCACAGTGAGGGGACACATTAAACAAAAAAATGTATTATGCCCCCATAGATTGTGCCCCCATAGATGCTCCATAGTATAGGCCCTTATGCTGCCGCAGCTGCTGCAACCAAAAAAAAAAAAAAGACATACTCACCTTTCGTCGCTGGGGGCCAGGTGCCGGTGTCCTGAGCAGGGGGTGACACCAGGTGCCGATGTCACCGCTCGCTCAGGGCCCCGGCACCTGAGATATTTACCTGTCCTCTCTCCACTGCTGAGTGCCGCTGTCTTCGGGGTCCTCCAGCAGTGAATGATCAGGCAGAGGGCGCGGCGCGCGCACTAACGACGTCATCGCGCCCTCTGACCTGAACATTGCAGCAAGAGGACGCGAGCAACGGTGGAACGGGACAGGTAAATATCCCTTATACTCACCCTTCCGCCGGCGCGGTCTGTGCAGCCCCTGCTCTTCTCCCACGGTCTCCGCCGCCAGTGTTCAGCGGTCACGCGGGACAGCTCATTAAAGTCATGAATATGTGCGTATTCATGACTGTAATGAGC
The DNA here is from genome assembly GCA_033576555.1 of Oophaga sylvatica. Classification (NCBI taxonomy): domain Eukaryota; kingdom Metazoa; phylum Chordata; class Amphibia; order Anura; family Dendrobatidae; genus Oophaga; species Oophaga sylvatica. The sequence goes on from JARQOD010000004.1 coordinate 437,912,420, forward strand.
GGTACCACCTGACTGCTGAACACAGGCGTCGGAGACCGTGGGAGAAGAGCAGGGGCTGCAGAGACCGCACCAGGAGGGGTGAGTATATAGAAGAGCTGCGCTCCCCCTCCCCCGCCGACCCCCTGGTAGTACTGTGTCAGCACAGCTACCCGACCGTCGAGGGCCCCCTCACCTGTCCGGGCCCCATAGCAGCTGCTTGGTCTGCTTCATTCACGGTACGCCACTGCTCAGCAGTCTGCTTCATCAGGCTGGTTAACAAAAATAGGGGGGACCCGACGCCATTTTTTTTTCGAAGGGAACCCCTATTTTTGTTAATCAGTTCCCTCTGACGTCACTGATTGTGTCCCTGGCTGACCTGAAGTGAGAGTGGAAAGCAATCAATTAAACTTTCCACTTCCTCTCCTGTCAGCCAGGAGAGGAACTCATTCATTTGGGGGTTTACTGTGAGGCTGCAGCATTAGCTGCGGTCCCTGCAGTAAACATTAACCCTTTCTGAAGGATTACACCGTGGGACCTGACTGTGCCTGGGATAGGTAAGAATAATTTTGCTTTTTTATTTTATTTTTATTACAGGAAATGGTTTTTGCAGTCAAATAAAAGATGGTCAAAAACATGTGTCTTTATTTCATTAAAATGATTTTTAATTAAAGTGTGTGTGTTTTATTTTTATTTCATGCAATAGGATTAATAATTGATAGTTGTCTAATTGACAGCTCTCAATTATTAACCTGGCTTAAGGTCACCTTTCAATTGCAAGGTGGCTTTAACCCCATATTAACCCATTCGCCACCGCTACAGGGCAATGGGAATAGACGGGCAAAGTGCCAGAAAGGGCGAATCTAATTATAGATTTGTCTTTTCTGGGGTGTCTGGGGGCAGATGTTAGTAGCCAGGGGGGGGCCAAAAATAATGGTCCCTCTCTGGGCTATTATTATCTGCCCCCATTCGCTGGCTTTGTCTGTCTGGTTGCGAAAATAGGGCGGGAGCCCACGCATTTTTTTTAAACAATTTTACACCTCATATATATATATATATATATATATATATATATACATGTCATTGAATTTGTGACACATATATATATATTTATATTTATAGTTCATACACTTCTACATAGTATAAATAGCCGCTAATTCAATTGCCGGCTTTTGTGAAAATGCAGAACCCGACATGAAATGACACTTGGTTACATAGGGTTAACCATGTCTTTTCATGTCCTTTTGCTAATCTGAATTTGCACAAACAATTACATCAGTCTATGTGTGCAAAATTTCACACCTGTAGGGGTTAATTAAAGGTGTAAATTCGTAGCAAAAAAGTCCGTTTTTTTTACAACGAATTTACACCTTTAATTAACCCCTACAGGTGTGAAATTTTGCACACATAGACTGATGTAATTGTTTGTGCAAATCAGATAGCAAACGACATGAAAAGACATGGTTAACCCTATGTACACCAAGTGTCATTTCATGTCGGGTGCTTCTGTCTTTTCACAGAAGCCGGCTTTACCCGGCAATTGAATCAGAGGCTATTTTACTATGTAGAAGTGTATAAACTATACATATATGTATATATATGTCACAATGACATGTATATATATATATATATATGTATTCTATGTGTGTATATTTAGTGTTTACAAGGAAATAAAGGTTTTTTTTAGTTGCGATATTTTGTTCCCATAGACTTACATGGGACTTCCGGTATCGGAATCGGATATCGCTGATATTTAGTGATATCGGCTATACCATTCCGATCCGATATTTTTAGATATCGAGCAGTATCGCTCAACACTAGCCTCAGCTTTTTTCTTTACCCCAGTGGAATGGAGGATTTCTGCTCTTGAGGGATTGTCCTACCAGGAGGTCCTGCAGAGGCGCTGCTTTCTTGGTGTAGTCCTTTACAAACCTCCGGTAGTAACCTGTCAGTCCCAGGAACTGGTGCACCTCCTTGAGATTCCTTGGTTCTGGCCATTTCTGGATGGCGGTGACCTTCTCGGGGTCTGGCGCTACACCTTCTGAGCTGACAATATGTCCCAAGTACTGTACTTTTGTTTGAGCAGATGGCACTTTGAAGGCTTCAGTTTCATCCCGTACTTGGACAGTGACTCGAATACCTCTGCCAGGTGCTTCAGATGATCCTCATACGTCTTGGAGTACACAATTAAGTCGTCCAGGTACAGCAACACGGTTTCAAAGTTGAGATGTCCCAGGCAACTCTCCATCACTCTCTGGAACGTTCCCAGGGCACTGCTGAGTCCAAACGGCATCCTGTCAAACTCACAGAGTCCCATCGGGGTGGTGAAAGCCGTCTTCTCCCGATCCTCCTCAGCCACAGCTACTTGCCAGTACCCACTAGGAAGGTCAAGGGTGGAAAAGTAGTTAGCAGTTTTTAAGGCAGCTAAGGATTCCTCAATGCGTGGTAAAGGGTATGAATCTTTATGTGTAATGCGATTCACTTGTCTGTAATCTACACACATTCTCATGCTTCCGTCCTTTTTCCTAACTAGGACTAGAGGTGCTGCCCAGGGACTACAACTATCCCTTATCACCCTGCTTCCTTCATGTCACGCAACATCTCCTTAGCTTTCTGGTAGTGTGCTGGAGGTATAGGCCTGTACCGCTCTTTAATGGGAGGATGGTTGCCTGTAGGTATATGGTGTTGTACTCCCTTAATTGTCCCAAAGTCAAGTGGGTGTTTGCTAAATACCTGTGTGTACTCCTGTACCACTCGTAGTACTCCCTGTTTCTGGTGGGCTGGAGTGGTGTCTGTCCCGATTTGGAGCTGCTGACACCAATCCTCCACCTGGGTTGCTGGGTCGTTATCCTCCGCTGGCTGGCGGGAGGCTAAGGACTCCGTAGTGAGAATGGAGTTGTTATCTACGGTATGTAATTTAGCAACAGTGGCATAACGTGGTAAATTCACTTCATCTTCTCCCCAGTTGAGAAGACGTACTGGTACCCTCCAATTTCGTACTTCCACTACCCTCTAGCAGTCAAGAGTGTAGGTCTGTGCTCTGAACAATGGGGCTCTACTACTGCTTGGTAGTTCTGTCCTCTCAGACCTATTGCTGCCCTACACCATATAAGCATTTCACTCATTGGGGGTAACACAATGGGGTTCGGGTCTGTTACCCATACATTACCAATTTCACCATCTGTCAGCTTCGATTGCTGCTGGCACATCAGGGCCCGGATCTCCCTCTGGATCACTCCCTTTGCTTTTGCTTGGCAACTTCAGCGAGCTGTTGGAGCAAAAACACAACTTCTCCCAGACAGTTACTGATAATGTTTGTACCTAAAACCACATTTAAGCCATTTTCCTCATTTACAGTTTTTACTACTAAAAGTCCCTGGTCCTTCAGCTCCACTCTGCCCACCTTTACGTCCACGTTTTTGGCTCCGAGTATTTCAACAGGGAGACCATTAGAGGCGTACACAGCAAAGTCAGGGCTCGGGGGCTGGAGACTGTCCATGGACCAAAACTTATTATACAGGACATCAGGTATGATGGTCACCTGAGATCCAGTGTCCAGCAGGGCAGGGATTGCGATCCCGTCCAGGATGATGGGCAGGTAGGCTCTTCCTCCCACAAACCTGCGTTTCCAGTCTGAGGGGCCTGAAGAGTCTATTCCTGGGTGTTGGCCCTCGGACCCAGGATCTGCTCGTTTAAAGGACACTGTCGAGCTAGATGACCTTCTCTATTGCAACGGTAGCAGATGATCTCACGGCGAGGATGGTGCTGATCAGGGGTCGCTCCTGGGGGTGGCGTTGTCCTCCTCCGGTGGGGCGACGTCCTCCTTCTCCTCCGGTTCATCCAAGGGACATCCTCTGGGCAGTCAGCTAGCAGGATCTTTCCTCCTTCCTCCTTCCGCAGTTGCAGGGCACTCATTACAGCAGCCAGGTTTTTAGTCAGCTGGCGCACCTCTGAGCGCAGACAGTCCAACTCAGTAGTTTTGGCTTCCACCACCAGCGGGGAAAAGGTGGATGCTGCTGGCTTTAGAGTGGCTTCACCCGGGTGACACTGGGTTGCCAACTCGGGCTTCTCCAGGGGTCGCAGTCCTTTTATAGTCATATCCTTTAGGGCATCAAAGGTAGCGTCAGGATGATCCAAGGACCACCAGTGCACAGTTCTGCTTTCAGCTTGGGACCTCAGTCCCCGTACAAATTGTTCCTTCAACATTTTGCTTTCATTAATGGCATTTATAGGGTTGACTTGTTTGAGAGCTCACAGGGCCCCCTGTAGTCGGCAGGCGTAGTCCCTAATACTGTCATCTGGTCTCTGGGAGCATTGGTAAAACCTCATCCGGAGATCTGTTTCAGTGCTGTCCTCAAAAAAAGTCTGTAGCTTTAAGAAAATTGAAAGCACTGATTCCTGGTCTGCAGCTGTCCAAGTCTCTACTTCCCTCTCTGCAGCACCAATCAGTTGTCCCAATACCACTGCAGCTCTTTGTTTCTCTGTCATAGGGTACATGTCCATTATGCTGCATATTTTACGCTTAAACCCTGACAGGGTGTCTGGCTTACCGCTATACTGAGGGAGCCACTTTGCTCCAGGCAGGTATGGCAGCATCAGCGGTACTATCGGGGCCACAGGACCAGGTGAGGGGCCAGCGTTTCCATCCTACGCGGCAGCGCCGGCAGGTAAGTTAATGGAGCGGTCGCCCTCGGCCGCGCTGTCAGCTTGCGGCTGCGACATATCTACGCCCCCCTAGTTAAGCGTGGCCTACCTTCTCCTGAAGGCTGCAGCTCTGCAGGGTACAGCGATGTAGAAGGACCTGCGTCGCCGGCGCTCTGACGTCAGAGCGATCACTGAAGCTCTCCACAGGACCTGCCGCTGCGTAAGCGTTGGGGGCGTGTCCGGGACTCTGCGCGCTTTCTGCAGGTACGCCCCTTCTCTTTGCGCTGTAGCGCTGTACTTTGGCGGGCAATGGCGGACAATTGGCACCAAAATCACAGCAACAATAACACAGTCTCTTGCATAAAAACAGTCCACTTCAGGCACACAGGACTCACATATAGCGAGCTTCGGATCCTGTTCGTGACGCCAAAAGATGAGTCGCACGTAGCTAGGGCTTGTGGGGTACTCGGCACAGAGCCCGTTCACTTCAATGGGGGATGTCACGGGTAGCGCAGCTCGGTCCGTTGCCCTGGGCGCTCACTAAAAAGGGGATATTTACAGGGGATTATAGGTTTGTAGAAATGTTCGTGACGCCACCTGTGGTTCCTGGTCAGGGTGACCAGCGCTGCAGGGTAGATCCTCTGAGGGGTTGTTACTGGGCAGCAAGGTGTTAAGTCTCCCACAGGCAAGACTGATCCCTCAGGGTATATGGCGGTGTAATATAGGGGTGCAGGATCAATAAGGCAGACACACACAAGAAAGTCTCTTTCTGTACCTTTACTGATGGTGAAGTTGTAGGCACGACCCGGGAAGCTGTCAGGGTGGAGGATGCACGTCCAGTAATCCCACTGAGTAGGTGTAGGGCCTCCTTACTCCTTTGAGTGTGTGAGTTTCTGACTTGCATAAAACAAAGCCTAACTCCGTCTTCTCAGCTACGCCCGGCTGACCTTGTAGTGAGGCTTTCTTGTGGACAGAACTAAGTCTCTATATGGCTGATCAGGCCAGACTCCTGTTCTTCCTGACCCGGTTACGTATCAGCACTGTTGGGCCCCTGCGGCCTGTAGTCCAGCAGGGTCTCCGGTGTCTCCTACCAGTCGTGCTGTAATGTATGGTGTACAGTTCATATAGCGTCTTGTGCTTGGGTGCGAGGAAAACACATGAGACACAGGTTTGCTATAGAAGGACTTGTATTACTTCATACAAGTGGCAAAAAGGATCACACAGTTTGCAGGTACAGAAGCAGGAGACACAGCAGGCCAGAGTAACTTAAGCTCAGCAATAACTCTCCACAACAGGTTCAGGATCTCTTCTCTGTTACCGTAATTCCATGCAAATGTGGATTTATCAAATAGCAGGTTTCCAGAGTCCACAAGTGTTCCAAAGTTCCTCAGTAGGAAATAGCTGGAGTACAAAGTCTAAGGTTTCCAGGAGTCAGGTCACAGGCTCACTGCAGGCTTGATTCTGAAGCACTGATTGCTCAGCTGAGGCTGCTTAAGAAGCAAGAGGGAGAGAATCAGGGCGGGAACATGAAAGCTGGAAACTCCATATTGACTGAGGGCAAGATAGCTGCAGCAAGACAGAAAGCAAAATGGCCGACGGAAAAACTGAGTTTCAAGAAACATGTAGAAAGAACCTTACATTACTCCCCCCTTAGGGACAACCTCCGGATGACCTCAGACCAGGCTTGTCTGGGTACCTCTGATGAAACTGGCGGAGCAAGCGAGAAGCATTAACGTTATTGACTGGTTCCCATGAGTTGTCCTCCACTGGGTAGCCCTGCCATTTAATCAAATATTGTAACTGATTTCTGTACAACCTGGAATCTAGAATCCTTTCCACCACAAATTCTTCCTGACCATCGACTAGCACTGGGTCAGAGCAAGGAGAAGAACGTCCAGGAAACGTATTGGGTGTTGCAGCCTTTAGTAGGGATACATGAAAGACAGGGTGGATTCTCATAGTTCTGGGCAGTTGAAGACGACAAGCAACGGCACTTATAATTTTACTGATTTTATAGGGTCCATGTACTTATGTCCCAACTTAGACGATGGAATCCTTAACTTAAGATTTCTGGTTGACAGCCAGACCAAGTCTCCTACCTTGAAAGCTGGTGCAGGTTTACGAAATTTATCTGCTGCTTTCTTGTACCTTTCCTGAGCCAATTCCAGATTTTCCTTTAGAAGATCCATATTCTTTTGTAAAGACGTGATTCTTTCAGCCACTGCTGGCAAGGGCGTTTCTATGGGAAATCGAGGAAGAATGTTAGGATGATAACCTAAATTGGAGTAAAAAGGAGACTGCTTAGTGGAGGCGCTCTGAGAGTTGTTATAAGAGAACTCAGCCAGTGGAAGTAGATCCACCCAATCATCCTGTAGGTGGCAGATAAAGCAGCGGAGATACTGCTCCAGGGTCTGATTGGTTCGTTCTGTCTGTCCATTAGTCTGGGGATGAAAAGCAGAAGAAAGGTTTACTTTAATGTCCAATGCGGCACAGAAACTTTGCCAAAACCTTGAAGTGAATTGCACCCCTCGATCCTAAATGACCTCATCCGGTACTCCATGTAAGCGAAACACATTATTAATCATCAAATCTGATGTCTGTTTTGCAGTGGGTAAGCCGACACAAGGGATAAAATGAGCTGCCTTTGTTAAACGATCAACCACCACTAGAATGGTGTTCTTCCCTTGAGAGGTTGGTAACTCCACAATGAAGTCCATAGAAATGGATCCCCACGGGCGGGACGGGGTGGGAAGGGGTTGCAACAGACCAGTTGGTGAGGAGCGAGGTGTTTTGCATCTTGCACAGACTTCACATGAAGTGACATAGTTTAAAACATCTTTCCTGTAAGTGGGCCACCAAAAGAAACGAGAAAGAAATTCCTGTGTCTTTAGAATTCCTCTATGCCCAGCTATCTTGGAATCGTGGATGAGTTGCAATACTCTCAATCTGACTGTTTCAGGTATATACAGACGTTGTCCCTGAATCCACACACCATTTTTAAAGACAAGACTTACGTCCCTTGGGGGTTGTGCCAACAAGGAATCCGCATGGTATGCTTCCTTGATGTCCTTAAGTAGGTCTTGATTATGAATCACTCCCAGGAATCTAGAGTCAGGAAGAATAGTCTTAGGAGGAGTAAGTGGACGGGTCTCTGCTGAATGAATCCTAGAGAGTGCATCAGCCTTTCCATTGCGCGATCCTGGCCTATAAGAAATTACAAAATTAAAATGGTTTAGGAAAACATTCCAGCGAGCCTGGCGAGGAGTCAGGCACTTAGCCGACCTGATAAATTCAAGGTTACGATGGTCTATCAGGACTACTATTTGCTGTGCAGCTCCCTGAAGAAGGTGTCTCCATTCTTTGAAGGCGGCAATAATGGCCAACAACTCTCTATTGCCCACATCGTAGTTCCTCTCAGCCGAAGACAACTGCTGGAAAAAGAAGGCACAGGGATGCAAGACATTCTTCTCACCTGTTCTCTGAGAGAGTATAGCTCCAACGGCACAGTCTGAAGCATCCACCTCTATTATGAAGGCAAGTTCGGGGTTGGGATGTACTAAGATAGGTGCGGTGGTAAATTTATCCTTTAGACGGGAAAATGCTTCCTGGGCTTGGGGGGTCCAGGAGAACCTAGACTCTTTCCGGGTAAGTTGGGTGATAGGTGACACTACCTCAGAGAAATTCCTAATGAAACGTCTGTAGAAGTTGGCAAACCCAATGAAGCGCTGCACCTCCTTCACATTTCTAGGAATTGGCCAATCCTTGATGGCTTGGGTCTTGCTTCCATCCATACTAATCCCTTGTGTAGACAGTACATACCCCAGAAATTGAATTTCGGTCCTATGGAATTCACACTTTTCAAGTTTGATGTAAAGATGGTTTTGTCTTAGACGTTCTCACATGTCCATGATGTTCCTCTGTGGAGTTAGAAAAAATTAGAATATCATCCAGATAAATCACCACGAATGTATCTAGGAGATCCCTGAAGATGTCATTCACCAAGTGTTGGAAAGTGGCTGGGGCGGTACTCAGACCAAAAGGCATAACTAGATATTCAAAGTGTCCATAGCGTGACCTGAATGCAGTCTTCCATTCATCCCCAGGTCTAATACGGACCAAGTTATAGGCCCCACGGAGATCCAGTTTAGAGAAAATTTTGGCATGCCGCACTCTCTCCAATAACTCAGGGATTAAAGGCAATGGATAACGGTTTCTAATAGTAACCTTATTGAGTTCCCTATAGTCTACGCAGGGTCTCAGAGATCCATCTTTCTTCTTCACAAAGAAGATGGGTGCACCTGCAGGAGATGAAGAGGGGCGTATGAAGCCCTTGGCTAGATTTTCGTCTATGTAATCCTTTAAAGCCTTCAGCTCGGGCCCCGCCAGGGGTAGATCTTACCAAAAGGTATCTCTGCTCCAGGCAATAATTCAATTGGACAATCATATGGACGGTGAGGGGGAAGCTGGTCAGCGTTCTTCTTGTCACATAAATCCACATAGTCCTGGTATACAGCTGGTAGTTCAGGGACTGACATGGTTCCTTTAGGAACAGAGCAAGCTGAAACTTCTGGACTCATCTGTTTCTCTGGAAAGTGTAATTCCTTGGTCTCCCAGTTAATGGTAGGGTTCTGAGCCTGCAGCCATGGTAGCCCTAGAATAATGGGAAAGTGGGGAGAAGAGATAAGCATAAAGGACAGTTTCTCTTGATGATCTTTACCCATAAGGACCCTCAAAGGCTCCGTTTCCTGATCCACTGGTCCAGAGGTCAGCAGGGAGCCATCCACAGTCTCCATCTGTACTGGAGTAGTCTTCTTCACTGAACGTATCCCCCGTTTCAGAGCAAAGGAGATATCCATAAAATTTCCACTTGCCCCTGAGTCGATCATAGCAGAGCTAGACACCAGACTGAGTCAACCCAGAGTTTGATGGAAAGGAAGCAATGAGAATTGTTTTTCTTACAACTCAGCTGGGACACCGCTGAGGAAACTTGAAAAATTGCAGCGTTTACACAGTCATCGTCCTCAGAAGTGACGGAGTTTAAGTCAGAGAAATCAATATCTGTTGCTGCAGATCTCTCTGGAGCCTGAGGCTCGGACCTGACAGATCTCCTCTCGCAAGACTCACAGTGAATGACTGCTGCAGTAGTCTTACGAGAACGGCTGGGGCAGTTTATAATGAAGTGCCCTGACTTACCACAGTAGAAACATAGATTTTCCTTTAAACGATGTTCTTTGCGTGCATCACTAACCCGTCTTTGTAAAGAGTCCACCTGCATTGGTTCAGGTTCAGGTTCCCGTGTGATCCTACTCAAAGGTTCCTTAGCTGGGGAGGAAGGTAGGAAAAGGTTAGTGCGATTACTTTCGAACCATCTCTCTTGCCTGCGTTCAGTCAGACGAGCATCAATACGGATGCAGTAGTTAATAAAGTCACCTAACGCAGTGGGAGGGTCTGCACGAGCAAGTTCATCCTTAATCAGTGGAGACAACCCTTTTCGAAAAATAGATTTTTTGGCGGAACTGTCCCAAGTGGTATCGAGGGCCCATCTCCTGAAATCCAAGGCATATTCGGCTACTGAGCGCTTACCTTGGCGCAAAGTTAACATGGCTGCTTCAGCTGTTGCACCTCGATTGGGGTCATCAAACACCTGCCCCATGGCTGAAATGAAAGCATCAAGATGATCCAAACATTCATCCTCAGTCTCAATCAGAGGGTTTGCCCACATCAAAGCCTTGTTGGTAAGCAACATGATTATAGTAAGCACTTTAGATCGTTCAGTGGGAAATTGTGAAGCATGTGCAGAAAAAAAAAGACTGCATTGGTTAATAAATCCCCTGAATTTCTCACGTTCACCGCCAAAATGAAAAGGGGGTAACTTGGGAATCCCAGAACTCGGGGTTATGGCAGGAGCCTGGACTCGTTCCTCTAGAACCTCAATCCTGGCTCGTAAATCCTGGGTAGTTTGTCCAAACACTTGCAAATTGTGATTAGTGAGGTCCTGTAGGTTTGCAAAACGGGTCTTTATAGTCTGTATATCTGCAAGGATTGTATCAGTCACTCCGCAAAGCTCCTTTATGCGAGCCTCCATCTTCCAGATCTTTTAAGACAGGAGTACTGGAAGGAGAAGAGAAAAAAAAAAAAAAACAATAGTGTTTACCTGTGGTAACACTGCAGAGTAAAATTAAGGGAATGTGCTCACCTGGAATGGTTGTGAGAAGTCACAACCACTGTCATCACAGAAAGTATAACTGGACATCTGATATCCACAGTCACAGCAGACACAGCCTTCCCAGACCCAGCAGACACCAACCTTTGGCTTCAGAATCTTGTAATGTATGGTGTACAGTTCATATAGCGTCTTGTGCTTGGGTGCGAGGAAAACACATGAGACACAGGTTTGATATAGAAGGACTTGTATTACTTCATACAAGTGGCAAAAAGGATCACACAGTTTGCAGGTACAGAAGCAGGAGACACAGCAGGCCAGAGTAACTTAAGCTCAGCAATAACTCTCCACAACAGGTTCAGGATCTCTTCTCTGTTACCGTAATTCCATGCAAACGTGGATTTACCAAATAGCAGGTTTCCAGAGTCCACAAGTGTTCCAAAGTTCCTCAGTAGGAAATAGCTGGAGTACAAAGTCTAAGGTTTCCAGGAGTCAGGTCACAGGCTCACTGCAGGCTTGATTCTGAAGCACTGATTGCTCAGCTGAGGCTGCTTAAGAAGCAAGAGGGAGAGAATCAGGGCGGGAACATGAAAGCTGGAAACTCCATATTGACTGAGGGCAAGATAGCTGCAGCAAGACAGAAAGCAAAATGGCCGACGGAAAAACTGAGTTTCAAGAAACATGTACAAAGAACCTTACACGTGCAGATGCTGGCAAGCGCGGACCCTGTGTCCGGTGGTGCAGAGTGGAGGTAAGCTATCAATGCTGGTTAACCTCTGTCACTCTCTCTCTTCTTTCTTCCACCTGCCTTTCGTCCTACTCTCACCACTATCATAAGCACAAGCTAGCAGCAGATGTCAGCTTTCTTTATCTTCACCGCTCTCCAAGCGTCGGCACGCTTACTCACTAAAACGCTCACTGAAGGTCTCTCAGTAAACTAAATTTTGACCAGGCTAAGTGGTAATCTTTCCCACTACTACTGGACTCCACTCCTAAACTGAGTGTTTGCTGAAGTCTTCAGGCTTTCTCTTTCTGGCTAGCCTTTCCCTCTCAGCTCGACTGAGGTAACTGCAGTTCAGAACAGAATCTCTCACAGTCTGCTCTAATCTCCTCTGCTGAGGTAAAACTGACACTCTGAAGTAAAACCAACGATTAGCTAACTCTCAGCTAGACTGCCTTCATCTCCCTGCTGTCGTCTTCAAGGGCTCCCTCTGGTGGCACCAGGAAAATGTGGAGTGTTGTGTGCTTATGGGTTGTTGTGGGTTTACCTTTTGTGCATCTTCCAGGGTAACTTGTGGCTCCAGTCACAGCTGGGCTACACAGTTACTTGTTCAAGTAAGGAGAAAATTCAATTTCTTGGTCCAGCAGAAAACAAGCGTCAGTCACATTATCTTCTACAGAAGCAGAATATATGTCTGCTGCTTATGCAAGTCAAGAAGTAATTTGGTTGAAACAACTTTTGGAAGATTTCGGAAAGCCATTAGCTCAACCAACAGTTATCTATGAGGACAACCAAGGATCCATTAAACTTACCAGCAGTGAGTAGATTAGTGCAAGGATTAAGAACATTGATGTAAAACATCAACACTTACGTGACTTAAGGGTATGCCACACTAAACAACATCGCTAACGGGATCGCTAAAAAACGTCACTATTTAGCGATCCCGTTAGCGATGTTGTTGTGTGCGGCAGCTGCCAGCGACGAGCTTCCTGCTGTGATCTCGCTCGTCGCTGGAATCGTTCCGGACCCTATTTTCGTCGCTGGTGCCCCGCTGGTAAGTATCTAATCGCTGAGTGTGGCACCTTTTTTAGCGATTTAGCGGTACTTTTGTACCGCTAAAGTCGTTAAGGAGATCGCTAACCGCGATAGCGTCCTTAACGATATCGCTAAAATAGGTAGCTACTAGCGATATAGAAACAATCCCGCTAGCGATCTCATTAGTATGCGACGCTAACGAGATCGCTAGCGGGATTGTGTAGTGTGGCAGTAGCTTTAGTGGATTGTGGTGTACTCGAGCTGATAGTATGACAAAGCCATTATCAAGAGCCAAGTTTGTGGACTTCAGAACCGCAATGGGACTAACAGGATAAGTGGTTGTTGAGTGGGGGTGTTGGAATAGGTTTGGTGCAACAACTCCATTCCTGTCTATGAGAGTTTAGTTGCTAGATTTGTATGCTGTTTATAAAGTTAAAAAAAAAACTCCCAGAGGTTCACACAGGAAGAGCATGTGACTGTATTTCCTTTTTTCCTGTGTCTATGAGAGAAGCAACCCGCTGTAGATGCTGCACAGATAGAGACACACAAATGATTTATTCCTGATCTATTAAGCTTATCATATATTGTTCCTGAATAAAGAAGCTCTGCTGTCACATGCTTGGAGAGTATTGTAAGTAATCCACTGCCAACACCTATCTTAAGGATTGGCTATCAATGTTAAAGTAGTGGACAACCTCTTTCACGTCTGGCTGTAAAAGTTTGAGGCCTGTAATTTTTCTTATATGTAAAAAACAGACAGTTGTTTTCAGTGTTTTGAGTCTGCTTTTCATCAGTAATTGGTTGCCTTGTCAGTTTTTAACATCAGTTTATCAGCAGTGATTTTCTCATATGCTTAAAAAAACAAAACTGCATAATTTCATGTACCCATAGACTTGTATGGGTTATTTTAATGTGTAACGCCAACCAAAAATGAACATATGAATAGCCCCATAGATTGTAATGGGTGTTTCATACATTTTAATACCAACAATAAAGAACAGAGGAAGGTCTGTTTGAACCAAACTTCGGTGTATCTGTCCCTAGCTGCATTGATCCTATTTTTGCCTATGGATTCCAGCTAATCCTGCACAATAGCCATAAATGGACACATACTCTATGATATTGCAAATATTAGTTGAATAATGAAATGAATAAAACGGCCACTCAATGATTACTAAAAACCTGTGAAACACTATTTAATTATAGTTCATCTGACAGTCCATCTATTAATCTCAATGTTAGATGAAAGTTGCTTTTTATCCTCGCATCTTATTGAAGTAGATTCATTTAAATGCCAAATTGACACTGAGCAATGTTCACTTCATTCAATGCTTTGCAGATATCACTTTTATTTGCATTTTATAGAATGATAAATGTAAGTTGTCCAAGAGAAAAGCTCATACATGGGTATTAAGGCGTTTCTTTTCTCATTCTTTATTATAGCCAGATGAAACACTGTCTACAAAGTTTCCAGTCAATCATATATGTAACAAGAAGGGAGTAGTGAATGAGTCACAGACTGCCGGCTAAGGTGAAAAATAAATGTATTGACCTTATAAAATTACCACAGATGCTGTTGCTGCATGACTGTTCCATTTATTTATTATATATATATATATATATATATATATTATATATATATATATATATATATATATATATTAAAAAACTAAAAATAGCCATGACAAGGAAAATATAGCATAACCTCAGTCACGGTTTATAATTTCCATATGTAATGAGTAATGACAGATATATACTGCCAAGCTATCTACAGTATAAGAAGCTGCACTGTGCTAGACATTTTCACTAGAAAACTCAGATAAATAAATATATACAGGCCAATAATTGAAAGAGTTGTAGATAGGAGTGCCCACAGAAATGAAAAATCTCATGTAGTGCCATCATGCAGAACCATGTGAACATTTTTTGCCATTTAGCCATCCAGATCTAGTCATCCCTTGTTGATCACTGTCAAGGTTCATGCAAATGACCGATTTTCAATAAATGAGTGCAATCTGTGGTTTTCACGGATATCACTGATACTTATGATATTCTATTGGGCTATATACATGTCTGATTTTTAGCTTGTACCAAGTGGTCCATGGAAAAAAATCGAGACATGTCCAATTTTTATCCAAAGGGTCAGATTAAAAGAACTCGGATAACTTCCGAGTGCAGTCAAATCTTCACAAACTGACAGAATGGAGGTGGAGATTTTGTTTTTTCTCTCCGCGTAAGAGAAAAACTGATGCCAATCTGATCCGATTCTGATCAAAGTCGTTCATGTGAACCTATCCATTGTGTCACAACAGTCGCCCTTTACATGGCATCACATTAGGAAGTTTCTAGAGGTCAGATAAACTTTAATCAAGAGATAAAGGTGGTCTGGTGGTGACCATTGCTAGAAAATTAGAAAATTAGAATTAGAAATTGGGAATGTACCGTGATCTTGGTGAAATAATTGACACGTTTCTAGAAACATTAGAGACGTTGACCCACACACTCTCCAAACGGGGTCAGCAGAGAAGGCTTTAATGTATGACTGTACTAACTGAATATTACAGTACGTTTATATTTCATATTGCATAGTTTATATAATAATGTTGCCATGGGCTTTTTTGTTAGTAGGAGTATGTCTCTCAGCATTTGAGCTGATTGCTTGGCTTTGTGTGGTTTGTATGCTTATCACTAAGTCTATATAATTTTATAAAAAATGTGTTTGATATATTTAAAAATGGTTTTGAAGTATTGGAAAGAGGATCTGTCACCAGGTCAAAAGTGGCCATGGTTTTCTCTTATATTATGCCTGTGCAACATGGACGGTAGCCACAGATGAGGCACTCATCTCAATTCATGCCCCAGCAATACAAGAAAGTGTGGGTACTTGTTGGCTGTATGGACTTGTGCTGTTACAACCCATGCAGGCCACATGTAGCCAGTGGTGTGGGCTGGCCAGAACATAGGTTCCACAGTTCAATAAGAAAAGATAAATCCACTGGGACTAGGTCGACTGAAGCAAGTAAAATTTATTAAATTTATAAAATTTATTCCACATTCACCGCCCCATCCCCACTCCATCACGACTCATACACCTCAGCCCCTCCATACTTCCCTCTCCCATGTATAGCTCCCATGCACTCCTCACCCTCCTGAGAAACCTCAGCCCATATTGCCCAAGCACATCACAGAAAAAACCTACTTACAACTCCAACAACTACCTGCTCTTTATCTTCCTACTCCTACTGATTTCAGGGGACATCTCCCCCAACCCTGGTCCACCATCCCCCAACCTCAATCCCTACCCTACCTCATATTGAAACCATAATAATCTTATTAATATTACTTGCACTCCCTCATCTCCTTCTTTTAATTGTGCCCTCTGGAATCCACGGTCTGCATGCAACAAGCTATCCTTCCTGCACAACTACTTTCTGAACAACTCTCTTCATCTGTTGGCCCTCACTGAAACCAGGATTCTGACACGGTCTCCCCTGCTGCCATTTCCTATGGTGGCTTACAGTTCTCCCATTCCCCAAGACCCGCAAACAGACATGGTGGTGGAGTTGGCATACTCCTGTCCCCACAATGCACTTTCCAGATCATCCCCCAATTCCATCACTCTCATTCCCTTCTTTTGAGGTCCACACCATCAGGCTCTTCCGTCCCCTCTCCCTCAGAATAGCGGTCATATATCGGCCCCCAGGCTCGCCCACCCGGTTCCTTGACCACTTCTCAGCCTGGCTGCCGCACTTCATGTCCTCAGAACTACCAATCCTTATCCTTGGAGACTTCAACATCCCCATTAACAGCCCTACTTCCACATCTGCATCTCAGCTTCTATCACTAACCACTTCTCTAGGCCTCTCACAGTTTTCAACCTCTGAGACACACAAGGATGGTAACACCCTTGACCTGGGCTTTGTCTGCCTCTGTTCAATCTCCCACCTAAATAACTCACCGCTTCCACTCTCTGACCACAACATTCTCTCCTTCATCCTCACAAATCCTCGACCACCCCAGCGCACTCCTACCTACCATACTTTCAGAAATCTACAAGCCATTAACCCTCAGACACTTTCAGACTCCCTACACTAATCGCTGTCCCCAATCTCCTCTTTTTCTTGTCCTAATCTGGCAGTTCAGCACTACAATGACACTCTTAGAAGCAACCTTGACCAAGTAGCACCTCTCACCCTCAGAACCTCCAAACACACAGTAAAACAGCCCTGGCTCACATTGCAAACTCGACTTCTTCAGCGATGCTCTAGGAGTGCTGAACGCCTCTGGAGAAAAACCCACACACCAGAAGACTTCATCCACTTTAAATTCATGTTAAGAAATTATAATGCTGCCCTTCACCTCGCCAAACAGACCTACTTCACCACCCTGATCTCCTCACTAGCCAACAACCCCAAGAAACTTTTTGACACTTTTCACTCCCTCCTCAGGCCAAAAGCACAAGCCCCTATCACAGACATTTGTGCTGACGACCTGGCCTCCCACTTTATAGAAAAAATAGATACTATCCATCAGGAAATCTGCTCTCAACCACCAAATGCTGTGACTCCCATCCCACCCTGCATTTCCCTGGCTCACTTTTTACATTTGATCCCATCACAGAAGAAGTCTCCAGACTCCTCTCTTCCTCTCGTCCGACTACATGCACTACCGACCCCATTCCCTCACATCTCCTCCATTCTCTCTCTCCAGTTGTCACAACTCACCTAACTACACTCTGTAATCTACCACTCTCCTCTGGCATTTTCCGATCTTCCTTCAAACACTCCATCATTACTCCACTACTAAAGAAACCCACTCTCGACCCTTCCTGCACAAACAACTACAGACCGGTCTCCAATCTGCCCTTCATCTCTAAACTTTTGGAGCGCCTAGTCTACTCCCGCCTCACCCGTTACCTCTCCACTTACTCCCTTCTAGACCCTTCACAGTCCGGCTTCCGCCACCTACATTTGACTGAAACTGCACTCATTAAAGTGACCAATGACCTTCTGACAGCAAAACGTAACGGCGACCACTCTCTGCTCATTCTTCTCGACCTTTCTGCAGCTTTTGACACAGTTGACCACTGTCTCCTACTGTCTAGGCTCCAGTCACTAGGTATTACGGACACTGTTCTCTCCTGGTTCTCCTCTATCTTTCTGACCGCTCCTTCAGTGTTTCGTTCTCTGGCTCCACGTCATCTCCTCTTCCTCTCACTGTCGGTGTACCCCAGGGCTCAGTCCTTGGCCCCCTTCTCTTCTCTCTCTACACGGCCCCAATTGGACAGTCCATCAGCAGATCTGGCTTTCAGTATCATCTTTATGCTGATGACACACAACTATACACATCATCCCCCGACCTTACCCCTGCTGTTCTACAGAACGCCACCGACTGTCTGTCCACAGTCTCCAACATCATGTCCGCTCTCTATCTGAAACTCAACCTCTCCAAAATTGAACTCCTTCTGTTCCCACCGTCTACTAACCTCCCTAAATCTGACATTTCCCTCTCCGTGGGCGGCACCATAATAACAACCCGGCAGCAGGCTCACTGTCTGGGTGTTATGTTTGACACCAATCTCTCCTTCACCTCCCATATACAATCTCTTGCCCGCTCTTGCCGCCTACACCTAAAGAACATCTCTAGAATCCGCCCTTTTCTCACCATGGAAACAACAAAAACCCTCACTGTAGCATTGATCCACTCCCGCCTGGACTACTGCAACGCTCTATTACTTGGCCTCCCCATTACTCGACTATCCCTCCTCCAGTCCAGCCTTAATGCAGCAGCCAGGGTCATCCATCTGGCTAATCGGTACTCGGACGCATCCGCTCTTTGCCAGTCCTTACACTGGTTGCTTATTCATTATGGGATCCAATTCAAAGTACTGGTTCTCACCCACAAAGCTCTCCACAGTGCAGCACCCCCCTACATCTCCTCCCTCATTTCTACCTATCGGCCTAACCGACTGCTGCGCTCTGCAAATGACTTTCAACTAACCTCTGCACTTATCCGTACCTCCCACTCCCGACTCCAAGACTTCTCCCACGCTGCGCCAATCCTCTGGAATGCTCTACCCCAAGAAATTAGGACTATCCAAAATTTGCATGGTTTCAGGCGCTCCCTCCAAACACAATTGTTCAGAGCAGCCTATCACATTCACTAATCAAACTCATTCTATGTGTAAGTGTGTATGTGTAGCCCATTCACTATCTCCATCCATCCCTCACTCCCTCAAGATGGCTGGACCATCATTGTAAATGCACCATTGTATATACACACCTGTACTTTGTATCTCCCCCACCTCATTGTAGATTGTAAGCTCTCACGAGCAGGGGTGGCTTATTTTGCTTTAATTATTGTATTGTTAACGTTGTTACTTATGACTTGTGTTTTGAAACTGTTAAACTGTAAAGCGCTGCGGAATATGTTGGCGCTATATAAATAAAGATTTATTATTATTATTATTATTAAATTTGCTTGTGATTGGTTTGTTACATGTACATGTGATTTTAAATGGTTTGTATATTTTTGCAACCGTGGCACATGCATCTTAACCATGAGTAAGTATCAGGACCGCTGCTGCAGACTTGCAGCAGGAGCCTGCGCACAGATACTAAGGGGTCAGGGAGTGTGAGAGGAGAGCTGCAGTGAGCTTACCTGCAGCAGAGCAGGACCTGAAGCACATGACCACTGGGAGAGTGGCTGGGGGCGGAGTCAGGTGCCAAGTAGCGGTGGAGACCGGCGATGACAGAGAGTAGTCAGAACGTGCCGAAGTCAAGCCGGGAAGTCAATGAGGTGCAAAAGGGTTAAACAGAGAGAGTAGTCAAGACGTAGCCAAAATGTCAGGAAGCCAAAGACAGCAGTGCAGTACAAATGGGGCAGTTGGGTGGGAAGTCAGAGTAAACAAGCCAAAGGTCAGAGCCGGAATAGACAGTAAGCACAGAGTCACAAGGCAAGGCACAGAATGAGAAAACAGACTGGGTCATACACTGAGAGGCAATCAGACAAAACAGTATGCAAGCACACCAGGGGGTCAGACACACAGCTAAGAACACATGTATCACTGAGAAGGAACCCGAGACGGGACGGATATATATAGCCCTACCTAATCCACAAGGAGGCCATACAAAATGAACCCTGAGAGGACGGGACAAGAAATCCAGTCCACAGCCATGACAGTACCCCCCTCTTAACGGGGGGCCACTGGACCCCCAGGCTTCTCAGGATGCCTGGCATGAAATGCTCAAACCAAACGATTGGCATGTACCGAATTAGCCGGGACCCAAGACTGATCCTCCAGACCATATCCCTTCCAGTGAACCAAATACTGCAAGCCCCGACGTACCCACCGAGAATCAACAATGCGCACCACCTCATACTCTAAGTGACCCTCCACCAACACTGGAGGAGTGATGGACGAGGAATCCTTCTCCACAGCTCCCAACAGTTTGAAAAGGGACATGTGGAAAATGTTGGATATTTTAAAAGAACAAGGAAGTCATAACCTATAGGCTACAGGGTTAATGACCTCCAAGATTTCATATGAGCCGATAAACTTAGGACCCAGCTTGGCAGATGGAACCCTAAGCTTAATGTTGCGGGTAGATAACCTCTCTACCATTTTGAATGCAGGACCCGACAACCTTCTTTTGTCCACAAAAACATACCTTCCCTGAGCCTTGATGATGTTCCGTTGCAATTCCCCCCACAGGACCCTTAAGCACTGCACAGTACCCTCCGCCCTGGGACAACCAGAGTCCAAGCGAGAAAACTCCCCAAAATGCAGATTAAATACATAATTGAACAGAAAAGGAGACATTCCTGTGGACTGACTCACTCGACCGTCGAAGGCCAACTTGGCCAAGGGCAACGCATCACACCAGTTATCCTGTCTGGAAGGTGCCAAACATCGCAGAATTTGCTCCAGAGACTGATTGGTACGTTCGGTCTGTCCGTTAGACTCAGGATGGTAAGCAGATGAAAATGACAGTGTGATTCCCAACTTCTTACAGAATGCCCTCCTGAACCTGACCTCGAACTGCACCCCTCTGTCAGACACCACGTTCATAGGCACACCATGCAAACGGACCACATGCTGCACAAACAATCTGGCCAAGGTTTTTGCAGAAGGCAACGCGGGCAGGGAAACATAATGATCCAGTTTGGAAAATCTGTCCACCACCACCCACACAACGGTATTACACCTGGAAGGAGGGAGATTTGTGATAAAATCCATGGACAAATGTGTCCATGGTCTATCTGGAACTGGCAAAGGCACCAATTCCCGGCCGTCCGGCAACGAGAACTCTGGGAACGAGCACAGACCCCGCACGCAGACACAAACTTTATGATGTCCACAACCAAAGAGGGCCACCAGAAAACACTAGTTACTACCTCCCGGGTGGCCGAAATCCCCGGATGAGCACTCATTACTCACTCACGAAACTCCCGCAGGAGACTAAGACGGAATTGCTCCAGGACAAACAATTTACACGCAGGTTTAGCACTTGGAGCCAGAGACTGGGCCTCAAAAATCTCATTCCAAATCTAACGAAATCTCGGCAACCACCACCCCTGGCTAAAGAATGGGGGATGGAGGCTCAGGGGAGACACCGGATCAATGCTTCGGGACAATGCATCGGCCTTAACATTTTTAGGCCCAGGGCGAAAAGTAATGGAAAATTTAAATCGTGAAATAAAAAGTGACCACCGAGCCTGCCTGGGGGTCAACCTTTTGCCAGACACAATATACGATAATTTTTGCGATCGGTGATCACGGTGACAGGATGAACAGCTCTGTCCAAAAAACTTGACCACCAAAAGTTGTCTATTGCCCACATCATAATTTCTCTCAGCAGAAGAGAACTTTTTGGAAAAGAAGGCACAAGGTCTGAGGTTGGTCAAGGTGGCGGGATCCTGAGACAACACTGCCCCCACCTCAGAAGCGTCCACCTCGACAATGAAAGGTTTAGACGGCTGGACCAACACAGGAGCGGTAGAAAAACACTTCTTTAAGGTCAAGAGTCTTTAGCAGATGATGACCAATTCTTAACATCAGCACCCTTGAGCATAAGGTCAGTCAGAAGCTTGACTATTTGTGAAAAACCCTTGATGAACTTTCGATAGTAATTTGCAAGGCCCAGGAAGCACTGCAAACCCTTCAAATCATGAGGTTGAACTCAGTCAACAATAGCCTGAACTTTTTCAGATCCATACGGAAACCCAAACAAACCCAAAAAAGATACTTCTTGTACAAAGAACGAGCACTTCTCTAATTTCGCATAGAGACCGTTCTCCCTAAGCATCAGAAGAACCGTCTGCAGATGGTGTAGATGAGTTTGACTATCAAAGGAGTACACCAAAATGTCATCAAGGTAAATGACC
Source organism: Oophaga sylvatica (assembly GCA_033576555.1). Classification (NCBI taxonomy): domain Eukaryota; kingdom Metazoa; phylum Chordata; class Amphibia; order Anura; family Dendrobatidae; genus Oophaga; species Oophaga sylvatica. The sequence goes on from JARQOD010000004.1 coordinate 437,934,346, forward strand.
ACAAAACGACCAATCAGATAGGAAAATACCACATTAATAAAATTTTGAAAAATAGCTGGAGCATTAGTCAGTCCGAAAGGCATGACCAGGTTTTCAAATAGACCTTCAAATGTGAGAAATGCCATCTTCCACTCGTCCCCTTCACGGATTCTTATCAAATTATAGGCCCCCCATAGATCAAGTTCGGAAAACCATTTGGCCCCGGATAGTTGGTTACAAAGATCATGAATGAGTGCAAGTGGATACGTGTTTCTCACGGTGATTTAGTTGAGTTCCCGAAAGTCGAGGCATGGCCCCAAACCACAATCTTTTTTCTTAACAAAGAAAAACCCCGAAGCAACAGGTGAGATGGAAGGGTGAATATGTCCCTTACGGAGACTCTCAGCAATATAATCTTTCATGCCTTGGCTCTCGGACCCAGATAAATTAAACAACTGAGACTTAGGTAATTTAGCCCCAGGTAGTAAATCAAATGGCACAATCAAAAAGTCTATGTGGTGGTAAAGCCTAAATCAAATGGCACAACCAAAAAGTCTATGTGGTGGTAAAGCCTTAGCCTCGCTTTCGGAGAACACGTCTTCAAAGTCCTTTAGGTACTCTGGAATACCCTCCAGACTGACAGATGATACAGACTTTAAAGAAGTGAACAATGGCACAGAATTACAGCACAGATTGGTACAGTTGGCATCCCATTGGACAATCTCCCCAGTTACCCAATCAATAATAGGGTTATGGCTTTGCAACCATGGCATACCCAAGACCAGACCCGCAGGCAAATTGTTCAAAACAAAACAACTAATGTTTTCCACATGGACGGGGCCAACACTAAGTGGGAAAACCTCGGAAACTAAACAAATTCCCTCTCTTGTGAGAGGAGATCAGTCAATGGCCACCACTTTGACTGGAGATTAGAGCCTAACTGTCCCTATCTTATAAAGAGTCACCAAACGAGAGTCAATTAGATTGATGGTAGAGCAAAAATCAACAAAAGCAGTAGTCCGGAATGGTCCACCAACAACTCCTAACTCCACCTGGAGAAGAATTTTGCCAAATGAGGAAAATTGTACCTGGGGGTCTGGGCAACCTCCTCGACAGTTACCCAGACCTGGGCATTTATTATTATTATTATTTATTTATATAGCGCCATTAATTCCATGGTGCTGTACATGAGAAGGGGTTACATACAAAGTTATAGATATCGTTTACAGTAAACAAATTTACAATGACAGACTGGTATAGAGGGGACAGAACCCTGTCCTTGCGGACTTACATTTTACGGGATAATGAGGAAGAAACAGGAGGTCGGGGGTGTGGGAGCTCTGGTGGTGGCAGCGATGTGGCAGCTCTGGTGGTGGCGGCGTGGCGGCAGCTAGGGTGGTGGCGGCGAGGCGGTAGCTCGGGTGGTGGCGGCGAGGCGGAATGGTTATTGCAGGCTGTAGGCTTTCCTGAAGAGATGGGTTTTCAGGTTCCGTCTGAAGGATCCAAGGGTGGTGGATAATCGTACATGTTGAGGCGTGGAATTCCAGAGGATGGGGGATATTCAGGAGAAATCTTGGGAGGCGGTTGTGTGAGGAACGAATAAGTGTGGAGGATAGTAGGAGTCTTGGGAGGATCGAAGATAACGTGAAGGAAGATATTGGGAGATTAGTTCAGAGATATAGGGAGGAGACAGGTTGTGGACGGCTTTGTAGGTCAGTGTTAATAGTTTGAACTGGATTCGTTGGGGAATTGGGAGCCAGTGGAGGGATTTGCAGAGGGGAGAAGCAGGGGAGTAGCGAGGGGAGAGGTGGATTAGTCGGGCAGCAGAATTGAGGACAGATTGGAGTGGTGCAAGAGAGTTGACGGGGAGGCCATAGAGGAGGGTGTTGCAGTAATCAAGGCGGGAGATGATGAGGGCATGCACAAGAGTTTTAGTAGATTGAGGGCTGAGGAAGGGACGGATTCTGGAAATGTTTTTAAGTTGGAGGCGACAGGAGGTGGCAAGAGTTTGGATGTGTGGTTTGAAGGACAGGGCAGGGTCGAGAGTTACTCCGAGGCAGCGGATTTCAGGTGCGGGAGAGATCGTGATGCCATTTACCATAATAGACAGATCGGGTAGGGAAGATAGTGAGATGGAGGAAAGATGATGAGTTCGGTTTTGTCTATATTGAGTTTTAAGAAACGAGAGGTGAAGACGGAGGATGTGGCTGATAGACACTCAGGGATTCTGGACAGCAGAGAGGTGACATCTGGGCCAGAGAGGTAGATCTGAGTATCATCCGCATAGAGGTGGTACTGGAAGCCATGGGACTTTATGAGTTGTTCTAGGCCAAGGGTATAGATGGAAAAAAGTAGGGGCCCCAGGACAGAGCCTTGAGGGACTCCAACAGACAAAGGGCGGGATGAGGAGGTAGTGTGGGAGTGGGAGACGCTAAATGTGCGGTCGGAAAGGTAAGTGGCGTTCCAGGACAGGGCAAGGTCTTTGATGCCATGGGAAGAAAGAATCTGTAGCAGTAGGCAGTGGTCGACTGTGTCAAAGGCAGAGGACAGGTCAAGGAGGAGGAGGATGGAGAACTGTCTGTTAGCTTTGGCTGTGAGTAAGTCGTTAGTAATTTTGGTCAGGGCAGTTTCAGTGGAGTGGTGGGGGCGGAAGCCAGATTGGAGGTTGTCGAGGAGAGAGTTAGATGAGAGGTGGGAGGAGAGTTGAGCGTGGACATGTTGCTCAAGGAGTTTGGAAGCAAACGGGAGCAATGATATTGGGCGATAGCTGGGCATAGCAGTAGGGTCAAGGTTTGTTTTTTTGAGGATGGGTGTGATGGTGACATGTTTGAAGGCAGAGGGAAAGGTACCAGAAGATAGCGATAGGTTGAAGAGATGGGTTAGGGCTGGGATGAGCATGTTAGTGAGGTTGGTGAGCAGGTGGGAAGGGATGGAGTCAAGTGCACAGGTGGTGAGGTGTGATTTGAAAAGCAGATGAGTAAGCTCTCCTTCAGTGATGTTGGAGAGGGAGGCTAGTAGGGAAGGACAGAGGTCTGGTATATGAAGTGGTTGGGGTGGTGGAACAGTAAAGGTTTGCCTTGTTTGGTCGATCTTATTTTTGAAGTAGGTGGCAAAGTCCTCGGCAGAGATGAGGGGAGTTGGAGGTGGCAGTGGTGGGCGGAGGAGAGAGTTGAATGTGCTGAACAGTTGTTTTGGGTTGTGGGATAATGAAGATACAAGTTTGCGAAATAGGTCTGTTTAGCAGAGGTGAGGGCTATTTTGAAGGCAAGTGTAGCTTGTTTGAATGCAGTGAAGTCGTCTGGCAGGCGTGTTTTCTTCCAATGCCGCTCCGCGACCCTGGATGATTGTCGAAGTTTTTTGGTGAGATTGTTGTGCCAGGGTTGCCTATTCATTCGTCGCACTTTGCCGTGCGTGAGAGGGGCGACTGAGTCTATGGCAGATGTGAGGGTGGTGTTATAGAAAGCAGTGGTGCTGTCTGTGTCGTGGAGTGAAGATATGGAGGACAGAGGTAGAAGAGAATCTGAGAGTCTGTGAATGTCTAGGTATGCGAGGTTTCTACGAGGATGTGCCAGTGGCTGAACATAGGGGGCAGGTGAAGAGGACAGGGATGAGAAGGTTAGTAGGTGGTGGTCAGATAGGGCGAGGGAGAGGTTGTGAAATTAGATAGGGAGCAGAGGCGGGTGAAGATGAGGTCTAATGTATGTCCGTCTGTGTGGGTGGCTGTGGAGGACCACTGAGTAAGTCCAAAGGAAGAAGTAAGTGACAGGAGTTTGGAGGCTGCTGGCTGGCAGGTGTCAGTAGGGATATTAAAGTCACCCATGATGATGGTGGGGATGTCAGAGCAGAGAAAGTGAAGAAGCCAGCTGGAGAATTGGTCAATGAAGGCAGTGGCTGAGCCTGGTGGTCGGTATATGACGGCCATTTGGATATTAGAGGGAGAGTAGATACGGACCGAGTGGACCTCAAAGGAAGGGAGGATGAGGGAGGGTGGGGGTTGGATAGGGTTGAAGGAGCAGTTATTAGAGAGAAGGAAACCCACGCCTCCACCATGTCTGTTGCCAGAGCGCGGAGTGTGGGTGAAGTGGAGGCCACCGTAACTCAGTGCAGCAGGGGAGGCCGTGTCATGGGGCGTCAGCCAGGTCTCAGTGAGGGCTAGGAAGGAGAGATTGCGGGAGGTAAAGAGATCGTGGGTCACGTGGAGCTTGTTGCAGGCAGAGTGGGCGTTCCAGAGTACTCCAGAGAGAGGAAGCTGGGGGGTAGGGGTCAGTGGCACAGGTTTTAAGTGTGAGGGATTGCGGTAGTTTCTCTTACTGTGAGAAGTGTAGGGGTGAGGATTAGTGGGATGTATGGGGCAGGGGGGGCAGGATTGGGGGATATGTCGCCAGCAGTGAGAAGAAGCAGAGAAATGGAAAGCAGATGGGTGAAGGAGAGTGAGCGGCTTACGTTATATTTTAGTGGGAGAGGTCTGAGGTTAAGAACCAGGTCTGCAGATGAGGCGATGTGGGGGGGTAGGAGAGAGGGGGAGACAGTTATTTGGTTTGAGCTTGCAAGGGTTTGGGGGTAGCGAAGGAGAGTGAAGATTAGTGGAGCACAAACGGTGAGGGCAAATGTGAACATGGTTAAAGAGCAGGGTAAAAGAAAGGCAAGTAAAATTAGAGGACAGTGATTATTCTTACATTCTGACCGATTTCTGGACTATTTCTGGATATATTTCTGATGTAACACTTCAAAGATGTCACACTTAAAATGATACAAGAAGAAAAGGTAGCACACTGCAGCGCTATAGCTTGCAAACACGAAATATGAAAAATATGAAAAATGAATTACATCATTACCTTAGAAATATGAAAAATGAGAAGTCTTAGCGCATAAGATGGCCAAATGATGTGAGCCTGATAGCCACGTCAAGGCTCTTCTCGTATATCAGGTCCCTAACTAATGCCTATCCTCGCTTTAGAAAAGTCTGTCTGCATGGGAACCTATGAATCCTCTTTTCAGACTAAAATCTACATCTCTGTGGAGGGGTGATGAACCTGCTGTAATTAAAAGGCCTGTGACTACCAGGTGGAGTGCTCAGGCAGAAGGTAAATGAATATATATCAAAAAACTGACCGGCACATCCAAACTTAGATTCAGTGTGAACAGGTGCTAAACCTAGAGTCACCAACTCATATACATACAAGAAGAAAAGGTAGCACACTGCAGCGCTATAGCTTGCAAACACGAAATATGAAAAATATGAAAAATGAATTACATCATTACCTTAGAAATATGAAAAATTGAGAAGTCTTAGCGCATAAGATGGCCAAATTATGTGAGCCTGGTAGCCACGTCAAGGCTCTTCTCGTATATCAGGTCCCTAACTAATGCCTATCCTCGCTTTAGAAAATTCTGTCTGCATGGGAACCTATGAATCCTCTTTTCAGACTAAAATCTACATCTCTGTAGACTTTTCTAAAGCGAGGATAGGCATTAGTTAGGGACCTGATATACGATAAGAGCCTTGACGTGGCTATCAGGCTCACATAATTTGGCCATCTTATGCGCTAAGACTTCTCAATTTTTCATATTTCTAAGGTAATGATGTAATTCATTTTTCATATTTTTCATATTTCGTGTTTGCAAGCTATAGCACTGCAGTGTGCTACCTTTTCTTCTTGTATGTATATGAGTTGGTGACTCTAGGTTTAGCACCTGTTCACACTGAATCTAAGTTTGGATGTGCCGGTCAGTTTTTTGATATGTATTCATTTACCTTCTGCCTGAGCACTCCACCTGGTGGTCACAGGCCTTTTAATTACAGCAGGTTCATCACCCCTCCACAGAGATGTAGATTTTAGTCTGAAAAGAGGATTCATAGGTTCCCATGCAGACAGACTTTTCTAAAGCGAGGATAGGCATTAGTTAGGGACCTGATATACGAGAAGAGCCTTGACGTGGCTATCAGGCTCACATAATTTGGCCATCTTATGCGCTAAGACTTCTCATTTTTCATATTTCTAAGGTAATGATGTAATTCATTTTTCATATTTTTCATATTTCGTGTTTGCAAGCTATAGCGCTGCAGTGTGCTACCTTTTCTTCTTGTATGTATATGAGTTGGTGACTCTAGGTTTAGCACCTGTTCACACTGAATCTAAGTTTGGATGTGCCGGTCAGTTTTTTGATATGTATTCATTTACCTTCTGCCTGAGCACTCCACCTGGTGGTCACAGGCCTTTTAATTACAGCAGGTTCATCACCCCTCCACAGAGATGTAGATTTTAGTCTGAAAAGAGGATTCATAGGTTCCCATGCAGACAGACTTTTCTAAAGCGAGGATAGGCATTAGTTAGGGACCTGATATACGAGAAGAGCCTTGACGTGGCTATCAGGCTCACATAATTTGGCCATCTTATGCGCTAAGACTTCTCATTTTTCATATTTCTAAGGTAATGATGTAATTCATTTTTCATATTTTTCATATTTCATGTTTGCAAGCTATAGCGCTGCAGTGTGCTACCTTTTCTTCTTGTATGTATATGAGTTGGTGACTCTAGGTTTAGCACCTGTTCACACTGAATCTAAGTTTGGATGTGCCGGTCAGTTTTTTGATATGTATTCATTTACCTTCTGCCTGAGCACTCCACCTGGTGGTCACAGGCCTTTTAATTACAGCAGGTTCATCACCCCTCCACAGAGATGTAGATTTTAGTCTGACAAGAGGATTCATAGGTTCCCATGCAGACAGACTTTTCTAAAGCGAGGATAGGCATTAGTTAGGGACCTGATATACGAGAAGAGCCTTGACGTGGCTATCAGGCTCACATAATTTGGCCATCTTATGCGCTAAGACTTCTCATTTTTCATATTTCTAAGGTAATGATGTAATTCATTTTTCATATTTTTCATATTTCGTGTTTGCAAGCTATAGCGCTGCAGTGTGCTACCTTTTCTTCTTGTATGTATATGAGTTGGTGACTCTAGGTTTAGCACCTGTTCACACTGAATCTAAGTTTGGATGTGCCGGTCAGTTTTTTGATATGTATTCATTTACCTTCTGCCTGAGCACTCCACCTGGTGGTCACAGGCCTTTTAATTACAGCAGGTTCATCACCCCTCCACAGAGATGTAGATTTTAGTCTGAAAAGAGGATTCATAGGTTCCCATGCAGACAGACTTTTCTAAAGCGAGGATAGGCATTAGTTAGGGACCTGATATACGAGAAGAGCCTTGACGTGGCTATCAGGCTCACATAATTTGGCCATCTTATGCGCTAAGACTTCTCATTTTTCATATTTCTAAGGTAATGATGTAATTAATTTTTCATATTTTTCATATTTCGTGTTTGCAAGCTATAGCGCTGCAGTGTGCTACCTTTTCTTCTTGTATGTATATGAGTTGGTGACTCTAGGTTTAGCACCTGTTTACACTGAATCTAAGTTTGGATGTGCCGGTCAGTTTTTTGATATGTATACACTTAAAATGATGTCACATCTGACCAAGGTCATATCTGACCTGCTGCATTCAACTTATACCATTCAAATGTCCAAGAAATTAAGCCAGGTGTGAGAGAGAGAGGGGAGGAGAAAGGAACAGGAGGAGAGTTCACAGCAGGGAGCAATTAACAAATTGCAGTTAATAGAACATTTGCCTAGCATCACAGATGAAGAAAGACAGATTAAGATGGAGGTATAGGCTTATGAGTGAGGGTCACAGACAAATCAATATGTATTCAGTAAATCTGAAGTATGCTACATGGAATTAAAATCAGGGAAAAAGCAGCAGCATACCAGTTAAAACAGAAAAAAGGAGTACATAGGATTCTGGGGTGCAGTGGGCATTCTGGATAGAGAGGTGGTTCAGACGTACCAGTTAAAACAGAAAAAAGGAGTACATAGGATTCTGGGGTGCAGTGGGTATTCTGGATAGAGAGGTGGTTCAGACGTACCTGTGGATGAAAGTAGATTGATCAGGACTCGACAGCATGAAGGGGAATATACCATTTTCCTGACATCTTAGACAAGGAGAAACAAGAAGGGCAGTCTTTTCTCCTGTGTCCCGTGGCTCCACAATAGAAACACAGCTTAGCATCTCCTCTCTTCCTCCTTGACCGAAATGGCTCCCACCTCCATGGGTTCTGTAGCCGGAGAAGTTTCTTGTTGATGGGGGTACAAAGGTGCTTTCAACTGCATCACCCCTCTGGCACAGAGTCTACGATCAATACGGACAGCCTGCGTCATGCCATCCTCCAGGGAATCCGGAGGATAGTGCAATTCAAGTGCGTCCTTCAAAAGTTCAGAAAGACCTCTGCGGAACAACCCTCTTAAAGCGGCGTAGTTCCAGGACAACTCTGCTGCCCAGCGTCTGAACTCCGAACAGAACCACTCAGTTGAGTGCTTCACCTGAGTCACACTCATCACCATATCCTCAGCCAGATGCACACGATCAAGCTCATCATAAATGTGTCCAAGGGCCTCAAAATACAGATCAACAGACATATGTTCTGGGGCAGTGGGAGAGAGAGAGAAAGCCAAAGCCTGTGGAGCCCCCCGTAACAAATAAATAACAACCCCCATCCTCTGGCTTTCGTTCCCAGAGGTGTGCGGTCACAGAGAAATAAGAATTTACACCTCTCTCTGAAATCCCTGAGTAATTTTTTATCCCCGGAGAAAGTGTCAGGTAATTTAACAGGCGGTTCAGGAGACACTAATGAAACATCAGTAGCACCCCCCTCCAGAACCCCAGAAGAAAAGGAACCTTGCATGGCGCCTGCAACCTCTCTCTGTACCTGTTAATGTGACTGAGCCAGGTTTTTTTGCTTTCCTGATAACTTTTGCATCATTTCAGTGAGCCTACTCACTTGTTCAGAGAGTGTATGCAGTGGATCCATGACCAGAGAAAAAAATGCAAATCCCCCTTTAAATGTATGGGTCAGTGATAATATCAGGACCCCTGCTGCAGACTTGCAGCAGGAGTCTGCGCAAGTCTGACCAAGGGGTCAGGGAGTGTGAAAGGAGAGCTGCGGTGAGCTTACCTGCAGCAGAGCAGGACCTGAAGCCCGTGACCACCGGAGGAGTGGCCGGGGGCGGATTCAGGTGCCGAGTAGTGGTGTAGACCGGCGATGCCAGAGAGTAGTCAGAACATGCCAAAATCAAGCCGGGAGGTCGATGATGTGCAAAAGGGTTAAACACAGAGATTGCTCAAGATGTAGCCAAATGTTAGGATGCCGAAGATAGCGGTATAGTACAAATGGGGAAGACGGGTAGGAAGTCAGAGTAAACAAGCCAAAGGTCAGACCTGGAATAGACAGTAAGCACAAAGTCACAAGGCAAGGCACAGAACGAAATAACAGACCGGGTCATACACTGAGAGGTAATCAGACAAAACAGTATGCAAGCACACCAGGGGGTCAGACACACAGCCAAGAACAAAAGTATCACAGACAAGGAACCCCAGATATACTGTATGTATAGCCATCCCTAATCCAAAAGGAGGCCATACAAAATTAACCCTGAGAGTATGGGACAAGAAGTCCTGTCCACAGCCATGACAGTAAGGCTCTCATTAGCGGAACCCGTAGGTTTATTTTCTGCGCTGCTGGATGATATGCACCCTGTCTACAACTGCTTTGAGATGAATAAATAAACTTACTTATTTCGACCAGGTTCTGCTGGATTTATCTTTCCTGCTTTGTCTTCAAGCCGCATGCTAAGCTGTTCCATGCCCGACAGTGAACTGCATAAATATATCATTCTAACGGTGAGCTGACTCTACCTTCCCCTAACTCCCTTGTCCTCCACACAGTTGAATAATGAAGGCTGCCATTCAAAAATAAAGTCTATACTGAACGGTAATTCGGTAAGCGGCATATACATAGCGGGTACAAAACCTTCAGGGCTAGTGAAGCACACTGTTTTCTTCCTACTTCACCATAACTCAGCTTTAATGCTACAGTCCTGATCAGCAAGCCTCCTTACTAGTGTTGAGCATTCCGATACTGCAAATATCGGGTATCGGCCGATATTGGCTCTATCGGAATTCCGATTCCGAGTACCGATATTTTCGTCATATCGGATACCGGAATCGGAATGTCACTGTCACTGTCAGTGTCCGTCGGTCGGGTCTGTCAGGAGTCAGCGGCACTTACCCGGCAGAAGATATCCGGCGGTCACATCCCGGACTGCTTAATGGCCGCCATCCTCTTCTCCCTGGCGGTCACATGCAGTTTCTCGCGATAACTGCAGTGACTGCTGGGTAATCGCGGCCGTAAAGCAGTCCGATGACGTCACCGCCGGGGAAGCTGGTAAGCAGCTGTGCTGCGCCGGGATGTCAGGCTCTGCCTGTCATTCCGATGTAGCAGGGCTGGATCGTCGTGGGACAGTCGTTACTATGGACTGTGTCAGACAGGTGGTATACTGTTGGTTTGTTTTTTTTATTTTTTTACAGGAGATCGATGGCGTCGCAGGAATGAGAGAGTAATAAAAGAAATTAAAACTGTGTTGTCTCTTTTATTTCATTAAAAGACTTTTTTCTTGCTGTGTCTTTTTTTTAAACATTTAAAAACTTTGGGATTAATAATGGATCGGTGTCTTATTGACGCCTCTCCATTATTAACCGGGCTTATTGTCACCGTGCAATCAACGGTGACATTAACCCCTTATTACCCCGCTTGCCACTGCTACAGGGCAAGTGGGAAGAGCCGGGTAAAGTGCCACAATTGGCACATCTTTTGATGCGCCAAATGTGGGGCTGCTGTAGCCTGGTATTATCAGGCTGTTGAGGGCCAAAATCCATGGGCCTTGACAGTCTTTTAATACCAGGCCGCAGCAGTCTGCATTTTACTTGGCTGGTTAACAAAAATAGGGGGACCCCTACGCCGTTTTTTTTTTCTAGGGGATCCCCTATTTTTGTTAACCAGCCAAGCTAAGCAGACTGCTGTGGCCTGGTATTATCAGGCTGGCAAGGTCCATGGATATTGGATCCTTACCAGCCTGAAAAACCAGGCCTCAGCGGTCTGCTTCATCTGGCTGGTTAACAAAAATAGGGGGGACCCCACGCCAATTTTTTTCGAGGGGATCCCCTATTTTTGTTAATCAGCCAAGATATGCAGACTGCTGTGGCCTGGTATTATCAGGCTGGCAAGGTCCATGGATCTTGGCTCCTTAACAGCCTGAAAATCCAGGCCTCAGCGGTCTGCTTCATCTGGCTGGTTAACAAAAATAGGGGGGACCCCACGCCAATTTTTTTCGAGGGGATCCCCTATTTTTGTTAATCAGCCAAGATATGCAGACTGCTGTGGCCTGGTATTATCAGGCTGGCAAGGTCCATGGATCTTGGCTCCTTAACAGCCTGAAAATCCAGGCCTCAGCGGTCTGCTTCATCTGGCTGGATAACAAAAATAGGGGGGACCCCACGCCATTTTTTTTTCGAAGGGAACCCCTATTTTTGTTAATCAGTTCCCTCTGACGTCACTGATTGTGTCCCTGGCTGACCTGAAGTGAAAGTGGAAAGCAATCAATTAAGCTTTCCACTTAAGGGCCCGTCTCACATAGCGATATCGCTACCGAGATCGCTGCTGAGTCACTAGTTTTGTGACGCAGCAGCGAGCTCACCAGCGATATCGCTGTGTGTGACATTCAGCGACGATCAGCCCCCCTGCCGGGTATCGCTGATCGTCGCTGAAATGTCAGGACCTTTTTTGATCGCTGGTTTCTCGCTGACAGGCACGCATCGCTGCGTGTGACAGGCGGGAGACCAGCGATCCGCTGGTAACCAAGGTACACAGCGGGTTTCCAGGCGCGGGGCTGTGCCTAGAAACCCGATGTGTACCTTGGATACCAGCGCCCTGATGCAGGGAGCTGGTATCCAAGGTACACAGCGGGTTTCCAGGCACCGCGCAGCGCTTGGAAACCCGCTGTGTACCTTGGTTACCAGCTCCCTGCATCAGGGCGCTGGTATCCAACGTACACTGCGGGTAACTAAAGGCTGGGTCTCACATAACGATACACCAGCGATCCCGACAACGATATGCACTTGTCAGGATCGCTGGTGTATCGCTACATGATCGCTGCTGAGCTGCCAAACAGGCAGCTCAGGCAGCGATCTGGGACAGCGACACTGCGGGTAACATCGCTTAGTTACCCGCAGTGTACCTTGTATACCAGCGCCCTGATGCAGGGAGCTGGTATCCAAGGTACATAGCGGGTTTCCAAGCGCTGAGCGGTGCCTGGAAACCCGCTGTGTACCTTGGATACCAGCTCCCCTGCATCAGGGCGCTGGTATCCAAGGTACACAGCGGGTTTCTAGGCACAGCCCCGCGCCTGGAAATCCGCTGTGTACCTTGGTTACCAGCAGATCGCTGGTCTCCCGCCTGTCACACGCAGCGATGCGTGCCTGTCAGCGGGAAACCAGCGATCAAAAAAAGGTCCTGACATTTCAGCGACGATCAGCGATACCCAGCAGGGGGGCTGATCGTCGCTGAATGTCACACACAGCGATATCGCTGGTGAGCTCGCTGCTGCGTCACAAAACTAGTGACTCAGCAGCGATCTCGGTAGCGATATCGCTATGTGAGACGGGCCCTTAAGCGATGTTACCCGCAGTTTTCGCTGTCCCAGATCGCTGCCTGAGCTGCCTGTTTGGCAGCTCAGCAGCGATCATGTAGCGATACACCAGCGATCCTGACAAGTGCATATCATTGTCGGGATCGCTGGTGTATCGTTATGTGAGACCCAGCCTTTACTCTCCTGTCAGCCAGGAGAGGAACTCATTCATTTGGGGGTTTACTGTGAGGCTGCAGCATTAGCTGCGGTCCCTGCAGTAAACATTAACCCTTTCTGAAGGATTACACCGTGGGACCTGACTGTGCATGGGATAGGTAAGAATAATTTTGCTTTTTTATTTTATTTTTATTACAGGAAATGGTTTTTGCAGTAAAATAAAAGATGGTCAAAAACATGTGTCTTTATTTCATTAAAATGATTTTTAATTAAAGTGTGTGTGTTTTATTTTTATTTCATGCAATAGGATTAATAATTGATAGTTGTCTAATTGACAGCTCTCAATTATTAACCTGGCTTAAGGTCACCTTTCAATAGCAAGGTGGCTTTAACCCCATATTAACCCATTCGCCACCGCTACAGGGCAATGGGAATAGACGGGCAAAGTGCCAGAAAGGGCGAATCTAATTATAGATTTGTCTTTCCTGGTATGTCTGGGGGCAGATGTTAGTAGCCAGGGGGGGGGGCAAAAATAATGGTCCCTCTCTGGGCTATTATTATCTGCCCCCACTCACTGGCTTTGTCTGTCTGGTTGCGAAAATAGGGCGGGAGCCCACGCATTTTTTTTCAGCAATTTTACACCTCATATATATATATACATGTCATTGAATTTGTGACACATATATATATATATATATTTATAGTTCATACACTTCTACATAGTATAATAGCCGCTAATTCAATTGCCGGCTTTTGTGAAAATGCAGAACCCGACATGAAATGACACTTGGTTTACATAGAGTTAACCATGTCTTTTCATGTAGTTTGATATCTGATTTGCACAAACAATTACATGAGTGTAAGTGTGCAAAATTTCACACCTGTAGGGGTTAATTAAAGGTGTAAATTCGTAGCAAAAAAGTCCGTTTTTTTTTACAACGAATTTACACCTTTAATTAACCCCTACAGGTGTGAAATTTTGCACACAGCCACTCATGTAATTGTTTGTGCAAATCAGATATCAAACTACATGAAAAGACATGGTTAACTCTATGTAAACCAAGTGTCATTTCATGTCGGGTGCTTCTGTCTTTTCACAAAAGCCGGCTTTACCCGGCAATTGAATCAGAGGCTATTTTACTATGTAGAAGTGTATAAACTATAAATATATGTATATATATATATATGTCACAATGACATGTATATATATATATATGTATTCTATGTGTGTATATTTAGTGTTTACAAGGAAAGAATGGGGTTTTTTTAGTTACGATATTTTGTTCCCATAGACTTACATTGGATTTCCGGTATCGGTATCGGGTATCGCCGATATTTTAATGGTATCGGCGATACCATTCCGATTCCGATACTTTTGGATATCGGAAAGTATCGCTCAACTCTACTCCTTACTTGATCAGGAGTTCCGCATACTTATTCTTCCACACTAGTCCGCCGTATTCAGTCCTGCTAAGTCCAATACCTTCGGCGTTACAAGCTCTATGGTGTATGACTTGGTGTCCTCTCCAATGACCCTTTTCTTGAAGAACACTCTGTCTCATCAGTCACTTCACTTCAGGATCTCGATATCCTTTGCCTTTGGTCTCCTCTCACTATTGATCACCCATTAGGCAGCACTGCTCACTTTGCTCGCCACACTCCAACTCCCTAACTATAAAGGAGCAGTTACTTGCCCTAACACTAACCTTTCCACCTGTAGGCTAGTCCCAAACATTAACTATATCCTAACTTACCCTATTGTTACTACCTATACGACAGTCAACTATCTACATTTTACATTACCCATACTATGAACGTTTTTATTTAGTATTACTTTTGGGGAGTTTTGAAGGGGTGGTTCTTACAGGGTATTTATACAAAGCAAGCTAAAGACAGCCCCCCCAGAGAATCCTGTGAGAAATGTCCCGAGAGCTGTCCATCCAAATGAATATCCCAGACCCACTTTTAGATACAATTATATGGATTGAAATCATCAAGACTTCTATGCAGCACACTAGTCAGAAATTAGAGTATAGGTTGTACCTAGAGATGGGCAAACCCGAACAATAAAGTTCAAGGTCCATACCAAACCCCTAGTTTCTGTGCACGGATTCCGAACACGGACTTCTCCAGGAAGTACATGACAATTTTCAGGTTCAACACACCAAACAGCGGCTGTTTCCCACACTGCTATCTGAATGACAGAGAGAGAAACACTGGCGGCTGTGATCGGCAGTAAGTTAATTACCGCCAGTCAGAGCACTGCGGTTTCCACGCTGTCAGATGAGTACTACACTCATCAGTGTATGCCTGCTGTCACTGATAACAGTGAGAGCAGGCACCACTGTTGGGAGTATTTTTCTGCCAGCACCTGTGCTATAAATAAATAAATTAAAAAGAAAAAAATTGATGTGAAGCCTTTTCTATTTTTGATAACCATTGCAGGCAAAACTGACAGATGTGGGATGCAGCCCTCAGCTCTCAGCTTTATTGTGGTTATCAAGAATAGAGGGATCCCAAGTCATTTTTTTAATTATTTAAATAAATAGTTTTAAAAAATGGAGTGGGGCCTCCACCATTTTTGACAACCAGTCAAGCTAAAGCAGACAGCTTGGGGCTGATAGTCTCAGACTGGTAAGGGACCATCGATATTGCCCCCCAGCCTAAAAATAGCAGCCCGCAGCTGCAGCAAAAAGGCGCATCTATTTGATGTGCCAATTCTGGCACTATGCCCAGCTCTTCCCACTTGCCCTGGTGCGGTGGCATGTGTGGTAATAGGTTTGGGGTTGATGTCAGCTGTTTTATGGCAGCTGACATCAGGCCCAGAGGTTAATAATGAAGAGGCATCTATGAGATGCCCCCACTACTAATCCCATAGTTAGATTGTAAAAAAAATCCATAGCCGAAATAAAATCCTTTAATTGAAATAATGACACAGACTTCTTTATTTGAAATAAAAATAAAAAAGCAAAGTTATACTCACCCTTACGGCTAATCTTCTGAAGCCCATGTCACCTGTAAAAGACAGAAAATAATAATCAAACATAATACTCACTTTTACAACTAATCTACTGATGTTCATGTCCCCTGTAAAAAAAAGAAAAATAATAAACAACCATATCCCTCACCTGTCCTACGTGAAGATAATCCATATCTGTCCCACGAAGATCTGGTCACATCACTGATACGACCGCTATCCATGCCAGCCGGCTCATACTGAGAAAGGAGCGTAATCAGGCTCCTGCAGTGTGTAGCGCTGAGCTCTTGGGAGAAAGGTCACTAGAGTTCATAGCTAATGAACCCTGGTGATCTCACTTACGGCACCGTTCATTGAGTGAGGAAGGTTATTGAAGTTCATAGCTGATGAATCCCGGTGACCTCGCTGACGGCAGAGAACTTTGTGAGAACGCTGTCATCTGATGTGGGAATTGTAGCTCTCTGACCGGCGGTAATGATCTTACATCCGATCAGAGCCCATGTTTGCCTCGCTGTCACACAGATGACAGCATGGCAAACAACGCATGTTTGGGCTCCCAATTCATCTGAATGGTGTCCGGTTTTGGGTACTGTTCTGGTATCTGAACCAAACTTCTTTTAGCTGTTCTGCCAAACCTGCACGACCCGAACATACACGGATTCGCCCATCACTAGTCGTACCTAATGTTGCTTAAAGGGAACCACTCACTTTGGAGCCGGCAGCTCCCAGGAGGAAATAAGTTAATTTTTCCCTCGTAGCCACACTCTCAGTAAGGCATCCAGGCAGGAATGTAACACTATTTACTGGTAAATTAACGTTATATAGTGTGAGACAGTGAGGGAATATGTGTTGAATGGGGTGTACATTTCACCTAGGTACTGTGCTGTATGGTATAAGGGAAATGTGTGGCTTTGTAAACCTAGTGGTAGAGAAAGGTCACTACACCTCACATTCAGCACACACTTGCAGCTCAGGCCTGAAACCATTCAGCTGTTAATTAGGAGACCAGAAGTAGGTGTCTGCAAACACAGTCTGAGAGCTGGCTTAGTCTGGACACAGGAAGGTGTCCCGGCACAAGAAGCAGTCTCCAGGAGTGGAGCTGGCTTAGTCTGGACACAGGAAGGTGTCCCGGCACAAGAAGCAGTCTCCAGGAGTGGGAGCTGGCTTAGTCTGGACACAGGAAGGTGTCCCGGCACAAGAAGCAGTCTCCAGGAGTTTGAGCTATCTCAGTCTGGGTGCAGGAAGTACCCCGGCCACAGGAGTAGTCTCAGTGAGAATCCGTGCGAATAGCGGCTGAATAGGAGTGGATCTCTCTCAAGTCTGGACGCTGAAGGGGCCTTCAGACACAAGGAGGAGTATCTGTGAAACTCCATACTGGTAACATATATCATATGTGTTGTTTTGGGCACAGACTGGTAGAGTCTGGACCCGGATAAATAGGGAAATCGATCTATGTGTAATTAGTGGCTAGACAAGCCTAGGTTTTCTGTTTATGCTTTATTTTTATCTGTTTGCTGTGGACTTTAATAAAGCTGGTTGCGGCCAGTTTTACACCAGAACTGCTGTCTGAATGAACTGTTTTCGTGCCATTCTGTCTACCCAGACAGCGATCCTAGAGCTATACCCCCTGGAAATGTTACAATTGGTGGAGAATGCGGGCAGCGCAGTGGCTGATACAGTTAGTGCTGGAGTGTGCATGCAGCACAGTGGCTTAGAGACAGCAATAAAGGTGAAGTCTGTTGAAATAGCAGCAGAGAGAAAAAAAAAAAAAGTGTGTCAGCAGAAACGTCTGTTTGGAGCAGTCTTAAAGAGACAGGAGCCCTAATAGACTTTGCAAAGAAAAAAAAAAAAGTGTCTGCACAGCAGAGCTGAATTTTTTGTGGAGTGTGTATGTCTTGAGTGAAGACTGCCGTTGTTGAGACAGAGAAGTCTGACAGCATGGATGACAAGCATGGAGGCGCTGTTTGAACAAATGGCGCAAGTTAATGTGCAACATAAGACTGCCGTGGTTGAGACAGATAAGTCCGGCAGTATGGAGGGGCTCGTTGAGTACCTGGTCCAGGCCCAGCGGATCATGGAGCAGCAGCGCCTGCAGCACCAGCAGTACATGCAGCAGGTCCAGCGGAGCATGGAGCAGCAGCGCCTGCAGCACCAGCAGTGCATGCAGCAGCACCAGCAGCAAATCCTGCAGCAGCAGCAGGAGAATAACCGGGTGTTGGAGCAGATTGCAGCTCTCAGCACCTCGTCCCAGAGTAATGTTGTGAAGGCACCTGCCTTGTCCGCTGTAAAGAAGGTGGTAAGACGGTCCCTGAAAAAGATGACACCTCGTGATGATGTGGAGGAATATCTTACTAAGTTTGAGGGACTGGCAGAGAAGGAGAATCTGCCCCTATCTGAATGGGCCATGATGGTCGCACCCTATCTGATTGGAGTGCCCCAGGTGGCCTATGCTGACCTGAGCGAGCAGGACAGCCAAGACTATGCCAAGCTGAAAGCGGAGATTCGTACCCGGATGGGTGTTACGGTGACAGCCCGTGCCAGGGGAGTTCATGACTGGAGATACAGTTGGGAGTCTGCAGTCAGCAGGCCTGATTATGGAGTTGAAAAGGTGATAGTGAACCGCTACACCCGAGCATGTCCTCCTGAGGTACAGCCGTCTGAGAGGTCGTCACTTCGGAGTTCCCGGACGCTGAACTCTAGCGGTAAGAGCGTTCCAGCTGTGGGGGACATGAGGTATGCTGATAAGCGGGTTCAGGCCCGAGGGGACATATGGGAGGGTGATTGTGGTGGACAGTGTTGGAGATGTCGTGAAATTGCAGCCGGCTGTTCACTAGAGGGGGAGCCTATGTGCCGTGATGTTGGCAGGTCCCTCTCTCTCTGCGCAGAACCTGTGTGTGTGCCACCGCAGCCGAAGAGACTGGACCACAGGTGTCCCCGGTGGTTGTAAATGACTGCCCAGCACAGGCCCTCTTGGACTCAGAGAGTCCAGTGACTTCCGTATGTGACAGCCTGATTGATAGGGACTTCATCCCTGATAAGCACCTGAGTGTGGTGTACATCCGTGGAGACACCAAAGTCTACCCAGAGACTGCCGTGGACTTGGTCCCCAAACACGGGGAGGTTTCATATGAAGTGGGGGTAGTGAAGAACCTGGTGCAACCCGTTATATTGGGTAATGACTTTCCCCAGTCTAAGGATCTCTGGGGGAGAAATGTTTCTGATGGACAGTGTGATGAAGCTCCTACTGAGGGTGCGCAGTCCCGAGGGGCGGAACACAATGTTAGTGGGCCGTTAAACTTGTGTGATGATGATGATAATGATGACCATGATAATGATGCTGATGCTGATAATGATAATGATGATGATCATGATAGTGATGATGATACTGATCATAGTCATGATAATGATGTTGATAATAATGATGACTGTGATAGTGATGAAATTCCTTTGCAGGTGATGTTAGGAGACGAGGATGGTGGTTCTCGGGAACCGAGTGTCCCTGACTGGCCTGTGTCCTGTGACAATTTTGAGAGTGAGCAGTGGCGAGACCCCACTCCTAGGACGGCACGGGAAGATATGATTGTTCTAAATGAGGTTTCCCAGGAGCCTGGCTCTGAGGAGAGGTTTCCTCATGCTGCCATGGACAATAGCCTATTGTATAGGGACACTGAAGTCCAGGGAGAGGTCGTGAGTCAGCTCCTAGTACCTGAGCTATATAGAAGTATAGTGCTGGGGTTGTCACATAGTCACATACTTGAGGGACCAGATGGTGAAGTTAATGTTGTGGATGACATGTTAACTAAGGTTCCAGATCAGGATGTGAATTAAAATGAATTGTATAACCCTGACAGTGAGCAGGATGTGAATGAAAATGAATTGTATAACCCTGACAGTGAGCAGGATGTGAATGAAAATGAAGTGTATAGCCCTGACAGTGAGCCAGATGTGGCTGAGAAAAAGGGGTCAGACAGGGATAGTGATAGTGATAGTGAATCATCTGATGACCATAAAACAACCAGTGCAAATGAGGAAGGCATGGTAGCAGAGGAGGTTGAGAGTCCTGAGAAGAAAGCTGATGCTGACCTTACAGCCAGACAGAAGATGGCATCTGAAGAGGTTTTACAGTTGGCCGGTTCCCTGGCGAAGACTAAGGTGACTGAAGAAGTAGAGTGTAGGACTGACGGTAGGGCTTCTGGGCATGTCCTGCCAGAAGAGCCTGAAGGAGGGGAACTGGAGAAAAGTGAAAAACCCCCTATACCTTCTGTGATAGTTGGTGACACATGGTCAGTGCACCAGGGACAGGAGGTACGTGAATTTCTGAGGAAGAGTCAGCAGAAGTGTTCTGATGTGCCGGGTCGTACTTCTCTGGCCAGGCACTATATCGAAACTGAGCCCGGCCCTAAGGTCAAGATGAAACCGTGCAGGATACCCGAGGCCCGCAGAGAGTATAGGCCTGGGAGGGTACAGGGTAGTGCGGATGCTTCAGATGAAGGGAAAGCTGATGTTGGCAATGACAGTGGTGAGGATGAAGCTGATGAGGGCCATGACTGGTCCAGAGTTCACTGTCTCTGTTGGATTGTTGACCAGCCCTCCGGTCTGGATGACCAGCCCTCCGGTCTGGAGAAGAGGGAGGGGATATGTGAGACAGTGAGGGAATATGTGTTGAATGGGGTGTACATTTCACCTAGGTACTGTGCTGTATGGTATAAGGGAAATGTGTGGCTTTGTAAACCTAGTGGTAGAGAAAGGTCACTACACCTCACATTCAGCACACACTTGCAGCTCAGGCCTGAAACCATTCAGCTGTTAATTAGGAGACCAGAAGTAGGTGTCTGCAAACACAGTCTGAGAGCTGGCTTAGTCTGGACACAGGAAGGTGTCCCGGCACAAGAAGCAGTCTCCAGGAGTGGAGCTGGCTTAGTCTGGACACAGGAAGGTGTCCCGGCACAAGACAAATTTTTGAACTATGGTGCACAATGTATGACAAATTTGTCATAACCTTTAGCTTATACTTTTACCTTACACTTTGTACTGTACACTAATATTTCCTACTAGAAAAATGCCTTCATAAGCAAGCCTACTCTACTAGAGACTTTCAGGTTGTCAAGGGTGGCAGAAACAGTCTAAGGCACACTTGCGACAAAAACTCGCATGAGTCTCGCACCTCAATACCCGGCACTGCCGCCAACGCTCAGGACCAGAGTGTGCGGCTGCATGTATTTCTCTGCAGCTGAACGCTCTGATCTGAGTGCTGGTGGCAGTGTCGGGTATTGAGGTGCAAGACTTGTGCGAGTTTTTGTCGCAAGTGTGACCCCGGCCTAAATCACAGAATAGATAATGTTCCACAAGAATCTCTCAAGTTCTGGCACATCTTACTTAGTAAATCCCGAATCCATTGATGTATACTGATGTAGCAAAAGTTTACCTTGACTCAGATAACATAGCATTGGGGCATCATGACACAAAAAATTTAATTTGACACCTAATTTGACATTGCAATGTTATGGTATCTTAATCCTCTTGTGAAATAACCTTCTGTGACAAGTTATCAAGATGTTGCATTGTGATTCATAATAACCTTTGCAACATCTGTATATAAAAAACATTCCTGTTAATGCAATGATACATTTAATTTTAATAATAAATATATGCAACAGTAAGTAAAACTGTTTTCTGTATCCCAGAAAAATTATAATGTGTCATACTAATTTAATTAAGTGAATAAGTGATATATTTTCCTTTAAAATATCTGCAGGATTAGTAAATTCATAAGAATTTCAGGATATCAAAATGATGCCAGAAGAAAGAGGGTAATGGACGAGCAGTTTCAAGGGTAAAAGAAGGTTTTAGCGAACCTCACATTTTGGGGATTGTCCGAAACGCTTAGTTCAGTAAAACTTTGTTTTACCTTGAACCTACCCGTCCTCCCTCTTGGGAGTACTCTGACAATATCCCTAACCTCTTTCATCTTGCTTCATTATTCAATTCCTTGCTGAGACAATCGGAATTGGCAGTCGGTGGATGTGGCCAGGCCTTTTTCCAGTGTTGTGCCTATCCAGCACAACTACCTCAGGTGGGCAACTGAGGTGTTGCCCTTATGATTCATTCACGCACTGAGCATTTTGGGGGTTTTCCTAGGATATCAGAATAGTCCCTTAAGTTTTAGTCTACATACAACTAGCTTGAAGTAAATGCTATTCCTTTCCAATATTGTATCCTTTCCAATATTGTATATGTATATTTAAAGAAGAAAATTGATAAGCAATTCACAAAAATAACCCCCTGTCCCTTCAAGTTAGAGATTTGATTTTTATTTATAAAAATTATAAAGCAAGGTAGTAGTGAAAAAATAAAAAAATAACTTTTACTAGTTCCTTAAAAAAGACCGCTGGTCTATTATACAAAAACAACAAACAAACTGACATATACTATACATAAAAAAATCAACAGTTTCATATACAGTACAGACCAAAAGTTTGGACATACCTTCTCATTTAAAGATTTTTCTGTATTTTCATTACTATGAAAATTGTACATTCACACTGAAGGCATCAAAACTATGAATTAACACATGTGGAAATATATACTTAACAAAAAAGTGTGAAACAACTGAAAATATGTCTTATATTCTAGGTTCAAAGTAGCCACCTTTTGCTTTGATGACTGCTTTGCACACTCTTGGCATTCTCTTGATGAGCTTCAAGAGGTAGTCACCGGAAATGGTCTTCCAACAATCTTGAAGGAGTTCCCAGAGGTGCTTAGCACTTGTTGGCCCTTTTGCCTTCACTCTGCGGTCCAGCTCACCCCAAAGCATCTCGATTGGGTTCAGGTCTGGTGACTGTGGAGGCCAGGTCATCTGGCGTAGCACCCCATCACTCTCCTTCTGGGTCAAATAGCCCTTACACAGCCTGGAGGTGTGTTTGGGGTCACTGTCCTGTTGAAAAATAAATGATGGTTCAACTAAACGCAAACCAGATGGAATAGCATGCCACTGCAAGATGCTGTGGTAGCCATGCTGCTTCAGTATGCCTTCAATTTTAAATAAATCCCCAACAGTTTCACCAGCAAAGCAGCCCCACACCATCACACCTCCTCCTCCAAGCTTCACGGTGGGAACCAGGCATGTAGAGTCTATCCATTCACCTTTTCTGCGTCGCACAAAGACACGGTGGTTGGAACCAAAGATCTCAAATTTGGACTCATCAGACCAAAGCACAGATTTCCACTGGTCTAATGTCCATTCCTTGTGTTCTTTAGCCCAAACAAGTCTCTTCTGCTTGTTGCCTGTCCTTAGAAGTGGTTTCCTAGCAGCTATTTTACCATGGAGGCCTGCTGCACAAAGTCTCCTCTTAACAGTTGTTGTAGAGATGTGTCTGCTGCTAGAACTCTGTGTGGTATTGACCTGGTCTCTAATCTGAGCTGCTGTAAACCTGCAATTTCTGAGGCTGGTGACTCGGATAAACTTATCCTCAGAAGCAGAGGTGACTCTTGGTCTTCCTTTCCTGGGGCGGTCCTCATGTGAGCCAGTTTCTTAGTAGCGCTTGATAGTTTTTGCAACTGCACTTGGGGACACTTTCAAAGTTTTCCCAATTTTTCGGACTGACTGACCTTCATTTCTTAAAGTAATGATGGCCACTCGTTTTTCTTTACTTAGCTGCCTTTTTCTTGCCATAATACAAATTCTAACAGTCTAATCAGTAGGACTATCAGCTGTGTATCCACCAGACTTCTGCACAACACAAGTGATGGTACCAACCCCATTTATAAGGCCAGAAATCCCACTTATTAAACCTGACAGGGCACATCCGTGAATTGAAAACTATTCCAGGTGACTACCTCTTGAAGCTCATCCAAAGAATGCCAAGAGTGTGCAAAGCAGTCATCAAAGCAAAAGGTGGTTACTTTGAAGAACCTAGAATATAAGATATAATTTCAGTTATTACACACTTTCTTGTTAAGTATATAATTCCACATGTGTTGCCGTATTTTTCGGACTATAAGACGCACCGGACTATAAGACGCACCCAGGTTTAGAGGTGGAAAATAGGGAAAAATATATTTGAAGCAAAAAATGTGGTAAAATATTTAATAACATAAATAACATACTATTATATGTGGTGTTATCTATAATATAACGCTAGGAGCGTCACCCTGTCTGAAGCCTTTATAGACTGCACAAGCGCGACACGCCTGCGCAGTCCGGCTCCAGACAGATTGAGGCATCCAGTGGTGAGTACTCTGTATGGCGCCGGAGATCGCGGTATGCGTACTGGATGCATACCGCGATCTCCGGAGCCATACTCACATACTTACCTGAACGGGAGGAGCGTTGCCGCGGCGCTTCTCTTCTCCCGGGCAGGAGACCAGGAGTGCGCGTCGGAATCGCGCATGCGCAATAGCGCTATCCGGCGCCATTTTGCTGAAGACACATTTACAGTGTGTCTTCAGCAATATGGCGCCGGACGCGCGGTATGGGCATGCGCGTACTCCGGCGCCGCTCTCCTCCCCCGTGTCCAGTAGAACGGAACAGCGCTGGAGCACAGGGATGAAAGGTGAGTATAAATGTTTGGTTTTTGGGGTATGTGTGCAGTTTAATAGCGGCGAGGGGGCCATGCATATCAGGATAGGGGGGTGAGGGGACCATGCATATCAGGATTGGGGGTGAGGAAACCATGCACATCAGGATTGGGGGGTGAGGGGACCATGCACATCAGGATTGGGGGTGAGGGGAACATGCACATCAGGATTGGGGGGTGAGGGGACCATGCACATCAGGGTTGGGGGGTGAGGGGACCATGCACATCAGGGTTGGGGGGTGAGGGGACCATGCACATCAGGATTGGGGGGTGAGGGGACCATGCACATCAGGGTTGGGGGGGTGAGGGGACCATGCACATCAGGTTTGGGGGGTGAGGGGACCATGCACATCAGGATTGGGGGGTGAGGGGACCATGCACATCAGGGTTGGGGGGTGAGGGGACCATGCACATCAGGATTGGGGGGTGAGGAAACCATGCACATCAGGATTGGGGGGTGAGGGGACCATGCACATCAGGATTGGGGGGTGAGGGGAACATGCACATCAGGATTGGGGGTGAGGGGACCATGCACATCAGGGTTGGGGGGTGAGGGGACCATGCACATCAGGGTTGGGGGGTGAGGGGACCATGCACATCAGGATTGGGGGGTGAGGGGACCATGCACATCAGGCTTGGGGGGGTGAGGGGACCATGCACATCAGGATTGGGGGGTGAGGGGACAATGCACATCAGGATTGGGGGGTTGAGGGGACCATGCACATCAGGATTGGGGAGTGAGGGGACCATGCACATCAGGGTTGGGGGGTGAGGGTACCATGCACATCAGGGTTGGGGGGTGAGGGGACCATGCACATCAGGATTGAGGGTTGAGGGGACCATGCACATCAGGATTGGGAGGTGAGGGGACCATGCACATCAGGACTAAGGGGTGAGGGCACCATGCACATCAGGATTGGGGGGTGAGGGGACCATGCACATCAGGATTGGGGGGTGAGAGAGGACCATGCACATCAGGGTTGGGGGTGAGAGGACCATGCACATCAGGATTGGGGGGTGAGGGGACCATGCACATCAGGATTGGGGGGTGAGGGGACCATGCACATCAGGATTGGGGGGTGAGAGGACCATGCACATCAGGGTTGGGGGGTGAGAGGACCATGCACATCAGGATTGGGGGGTGAGGGGACCATGCACATCAAGACTGGGGGGTGAGGGGACCATGCACATCAGGATTGGGGGGTAAGAGGACCATGCACATCAGGATTGGGGGTGAGGGGGCCATGCACATCAGGATTAGGGGGTGAGGGGGCCATGCACATCAGGATTGGGGGGTGAGGGGACCATTCACATCAGGATTGTGGGTGAGGGGGACATGCACATCAGGATTGGGGGGTGAGGGGACCATGCACATCAGGATTGGGGGGTGAGGGGACCATGCACATCAGGATTGGGGGGTGAGAGGACCATGCACATCAGGATTGGGGGTGAGGGGGCCATGCACATCAGGATTAGGGGGTGAGGGGGCCATGCACATCAGGATTGGGGGGTGAGGGGACCATTCACATCAGGATTGTGGGTGAGGGGGACATGCACATCAGGATTGGGGGGTGAGGGGACCATGCACATCAGGATTGGGGGGTGAGGGGACCATGCACATCAGGATTGGGGGGTGAGAGGACCATGCACATCAGGGTTGGGGGGTGAGAGGACCATGCACATCAGGATTGGGGGGTGAGGGGACCATGCACATCAGGACTGGGGGGTGAGGGGACCATGCACATCAGGGTTGGGGGGTGAGGGGACCATGCACATCAGGTTTGGGGGGTGAGGGGACCATGCACATCAGGGTTGGGGGGTGAGGGGACCATGCACATCAGGGTTGGGGGGTGAGAGGACCATGCACATCATGATTGGGGGGTGAGGGGACCATGCACATCACGATTGGGGGGTGAGAGGACCATGCACATCAGGATTGGGGGTGAGGGGACCATGCACATCAGGATTGGGGGGTAAGAGGACCATGCACATCAGGATTGGGGGTGAGGGGGCCATGCACATCAGGATTAGGGGGTGAGGGACCATTCACATCAGGATTGGGGGTGAGGGGGCCATGCACATCAGGATTGGGGGGTGAGGGGACCATTCACATCAGGATTGGGGGTGAGGGGGCCATGCACATCAGGATTGGGGGGTGAGAGGACCATGCATACCAGGATTAGGGAGTGAGGGAACCATGAATACCAGGATATAGATGAGCAGGTAACATGCATACCAGGATAGGAATGAGGGGGTACCATGCATACCAGGATTGGGGGATGAGGGGACCATGCATACCAGGATGAGGAATGGGGTGCCATGCATAGTAGATTTGGGTGGGGGTGAGGGGACCATACATACCAGGATAGGGATGAGGGGTGCCATGCATACCAGGATAGGAGGGGGCAGCACATACCAGAATGGGAGACCATGTACCTATAAAAATGCTTGCCACCCGGGCGTAGAACGGGTTCATCACTAGTTCTATATAATAGTATGTTATTATGTTGGAAGCTACGGGTAGGAGATGGTGCTGTGGGACCAGTGTGGTGTCTGTAAAGTACTATGTGAAGACGCTGGAGGGTGAGTATATGAATGGGGGCACAGGGCTTATATTTAAAGCACCACTCCAGCACTGAAAAATAACACTGGAGTGCTGCTTTAAGATCCCATGGGAGAACTATAACTCTCAGCATGTCCTGCAGATCCTATGGCATGCTGGGAGTTATAGTCCACCACAGGATGGCAGAGTGATTTTTTATGTGCTGTCATTACTAACCTTTTAATTAATTCTCTGTTGTACAGTGTGTCTGCAGGACCTGTGATGACATCATGAAGAGGCAGGGCTTTGTGTGGTCATGTGATGCTCCAGCCCGCCCTGTTCATGACCTCATCACATGTCCTCCACAGGAGCATTCAGCATGGCATCAGCACAGCCCCTGTGCTGTCAGGTATGCGATGTCTCCTGCTGCACTCTGCTCCTGTCGCCTCCTTCTACTTCCCACACATCTCCCAGCTGCTGCAGGAATCAGGCGCTGGGGAACCATGTGGCTCTGTCATTTGCTGCTCCCCGCTCACTGCTCAGCTGACAGGTGGGCGGGGAAGCGGCTAATGAATATTCACTGCACTTAAGTATCGGGACCAGTGGTTTCCCCAGGGCTGGATTCCTGCAGCGGAGGGGATATTTTCCTGCCTCCTGCGATCCCACTCCACCGCTGCCCTCTGCCCCCTCCCCACGTTACATTCCGACCATAAGACGCACCCACACTTTCCTCCCAAATTTGGAGGAAAAAAAGTGCATCTTATGGTCCGAAAAATACGGTAATTCATAGTTTTGATGCCTTCAGTGTGAATTTACAATTTTCATAGTCATGAAAATACAGAAAAATCTTTAAATGAGAAGGTGTGTCCAAACTTTTGGTCTGTACTGTATATATTCCCCTTATCTCTTTCAAATCTTTTGAGCCCACAATAATTATATACTTATAAGTGGTAACACAATTACCAGACCAGAGAATGTGTGATGGATAACAGAATATTGTAACAAAGTGCCACAGTATTATTATTATTATTATTATTATTATTATTATTTAGTATTAAATAGTTTAGTCAGTGGGTATAGAATTAAAATCTATTATATCTCAAAAAAGCTATCCATTGATCCATTTGGGGAGAGAAAAAAGCAGGCGGTTAAAGACCACTGAGTTTCCTCAGGGTTCTGTGTGGCAATATGTGAACTGCTCACACTTGTTAAAACAAAAATGAATAAACAATATTCCTACTACCCCCAAAATGGGGGGGAACTTAATTGTGACATTTTTGGAGGCTAAATGGCCTTTACTAAAAGACACGGACAGCAATGGGTCAGGGGATCAATCTATCCTATATCATTGAAAGATGGGAACATCAGGGACTCTGAATGGGGGATAGGATTCTATATCTCCCTACTTAGATCCTGTCTGATGGCTACCTGTTAGGTAAGATTGTGCCCTAAAATAAGCAAGAGGTGGCGCCCCCACTCCTCGGCGGCTGACCCTAAGTGTCCCTGTGTGGCCCTAGTTAGCGTGTTGTATTGTCAGACTAGGAAAGTAGATTTCATGTAGTAAAAGTAATTATATTTGAA
This sequence comes from Oophaga sylvatica, assembly GCA_033576555.1. Taxonomy (NCBI): domain Eukaryota; kingdom Metazoa; phylum Chordata; class Amphibia; order Anura; family Dendrobatidae; genus Oophaga; species Oophaga sylvatica. Next base: position 437,962,702 of record JARQOD010000004.1, read on the forward strand.
TATTTGAACAAAGGTCAGTAAAAGAAGGGGAAACAAGATTTGTGCCGCAGCATGAAAACCTAATGTGTCACCTGTACAGGTTCCTGCCTATCCAGTGGAGGTTGGCACCCTAGGGGGAAACGATAGTGGCGCCCCCACTCCGTGGCGGCTGACCCTGTCTTTCCCTAATCTGGGGCGATATTCTACAGAAAACAACTATAAGTGAGGGTCTCATTGAGAACTGTTGGTGTTGTGAATGGACTTGAAATGAGTTCTGAGCAGAGGCTCCCTCTGGTGGTTACAAGCGATACTGGACTGTCCAGTGAAGATTGTGAGAGTGGGAATCAGGTGTTACTGACTGGTCTTATATAAGGGAGTCGCCTTCCCATCAGGGTTGCCGGTGATCAATTGTTCTGGTCTCAATCCTTGAGTCCTGTTTCCTTTGTAGCCTGCTGTGTCGTGTCTGCATCTCCTGCTAACAGATAAGACATTTTCTTCTTTTTGTTTTTGTGCTTGATTTTTGCATTTTGTCCTGCACTTCTGTGGGGGCCTTCAGGGTCCCCTCCGGGGGCTTTTGCCCTCTCAGTTTAGTTCAGCCACTGATGTTTGTACTTTTGCTTTTTCCAGTTTTTTCAGTGGCTGCTGTTTTGATTTTGTTACACCAGAGAACTAATTTAGGTGGTAGAGGTCGTGTGATCTCAGGTGATTTTGAAATTAGTAGAGTTGGTGCTTTTCAGGGTTTTTTGGGATTGCAGTAAGTGCCCTTCCTATCCTTTTCTATTTAGGTAGTTTGGGCCCCAACGTTTGCTCATACTATTTTCTGTCTGTGTCAGTATTTCTTCTTGTCTAACCGCCATTACATGTTTGGGGGCTTTCTATGTTCTTTGGTGATCTGCTCCGGGGCAGATAGCTTTCCTATATCTATCTTTAGGTGTAGTTAGTTTCTCAGGCTGTGACGAGGCGTCTAGGACCAACGTAGGAACGCTCCACGGCTGCCTCTAGTTGTGGTGGTTAGTCAGGGTACTGCAATCTCATAGTTTCCAACTTCTCTGGTGTATTGCCTTTTTTACCTGCACTCCTCAGCTACCGAAACATAACAGTATCACCGGCCTAAAAATTGAAAATTGTATGGTACTCACAGAAGGGAAAAAATATTGTGAAAGAAAAAAGGTTGTCAGAGTTGTGAGAGATATTTTTCTGTTTGTTGCATTTTTTTTTTTCCCTCTGTATCTCTGGGTGCTGGGGAGGATTTTTTTTTCTCTCAATGGAGTTTGCACAGTTGTCTGGCCGTGTGGATCAGCTTGCCACTGAGGTTCGGAGTATTGCTGCCTATCTTGCTAGGTTGCCTGTTGTGGAACCTAGGATTCCCATGCCAGATTTGTTTTTAGGGGATCGAGCTAAGTTTCAGAATTTCAAAAATAATTGTAAATTGTTTTTTGTCTTAAAATCTAAGTCCTCAGGGAACGCAGCGCAGCAGGTTCAAATTGTCATCTCTCTCCTGCGCGGCGATCCTCAGGATTGGGCTTTTTCCCTGACACCTGGGGATCCTGTTTTGAGTGATGTTGATGCATTTTTTCAGGCTTTGGGGTTATTGTACGATGAGCCTAATGTCACTGATCAAGCTGAAAAAGCCTTGTTGGCATTAAATCAGGGTCTTGATGACGCTGAGTTATACTGTCAGAGATTCCGTAGGTGGGCAGTCCTGACCAAGTGGAATGACGATGCTTTGGTGGCCCTTTTTCGGAAGGGTCTGTCAGATAATGTAAAGGATGTTATGGTGGGATTCTCTGTCCCCTCTGGTCTCAATGATTCTATGTCATTAGCGATTCAAATTGACAGACGTTTGCGTGAGCGGAGAAGTATGCGTGGAATGGTGTTGCCTTGTGAACCTGCTTCTGAACCCATGCAGTGTGATAGAGTGGTGTCTGGGGCACAGCGTCATGAGTTTCGAAAGCGCAATGGGTTATGTTTCTACTGTGGTGATGCCTCTCATGCTATTTCAGTCTGCCCTAAGCGGGAAGACGTTTTGCACGCTCAGTTGTCTTGGGTAGTGTTCAGACTAAGTTTTTATTAACTGTCACTCTGATATGCTCTCTGTCCTCATTTTCTGCTCAGGCTTTCGTTGATTCTGGAGCAGCTATTAACCTGATAGATTATGATTTTGCTAAACGTTGTGGGTTTCCCTTGATACCCCTACAGAAGTCTATTCCCCTACTGGGGATCGATTCTACCCCTTTGGCTGAGAATAAATCTCAGTTCTCTACTCAGGTGATAATGAGGGTTGAACCTGATCATCAGGAATGCTGTAAATTTTTGGTTCTGTATAATCTGCATGATATTATCGTACTGGGCTTCCCTTGGTTGCAGTCTCATAATCCTGTTTTGGATTGGAAATCTGTGTATGTAACCAGTTGGGGCTGCCAATGTGTTAATACCAATACTCCTGTTTTTTCTGCCTCCCCCCAGGCTCAGGATGTTCCTGACTTTTTGATTGATTTTTCTGATGTGTTTAGCGAAAGTAAATCTGCATCCTTGCCTCCCCATAGGAGCTATGACTGCGCTATTAAATTAGTGCCTGGTAGTAAATTCCCTAAAGGTCGCCTTTTTAACTTGTCTGTACCTGAACATGACGCTATGCGGTCTTATATCAAGGAATCATTGGAGAAGGGTCATATCAGACCATCCTCTTCACCCTTAGGTGCCGGTTTTTTCTTTGTGGCCAAAAAGGATGGATCATTAAGGCCGTGTATTGATTATCGTCTTTTGAACAATATTACTGTAAAATATCAATACCCGTTACCTTTGATTTCTGACCTGTTTTCCAGGGTGAAAAACGCTACTTGGTTTACCAAGCTTGACCTCAGGGGGGCATATAACCTTATTCGCATTAAGCACGGGGATGAATGGAAGACGGCTTTCAATACCCCTGAGGGGCATTTTGAGTACCTTGTGATGCCCTTTGGGCTCACTAATGCTCCTTCTGTCTTCCAGTCCTTCATGAATGACATTTTCAGGGATTTTGTGGATAAATTTCTGATTGTTTATTTGGATGATATCTTGATTTTTTCTAATGACTGGGATTCTCATGTGAAACATGTTCGAACTGTATTCCAGATTTTGAGAGAGAATGCTCTGTATGTGAAGGGATCAAAGTGTCTTTTTGGCGTACAAAGGATCTCATTTCTGGGATTCATTTTGTCCCCATCTGTTATTGAAATGGACCCGGTCAAGGTTCAGGCCATCTGTGATTGGGTCCAACCTACTTCATTAAAGGCTCTTCAAAGATTTTTGGGTTTTGCCAATTTTTATCGTAAATTTATTGGTAATTTCTCGGTTATTGTTAAACCATTGACTGATTTGACCAGAAAGGGTTCTGATGTGGTGAATTGGCCTCCTGAGGCAGTCTCTGCATTTCAGGAACTTAAGCAGAGATTCACTTCTGCTCCTGTTCTACGGCAGCCTGATGTTTCTCTGCCATTTCAGGTGGAGGTTGATGCCTCTGAAATTGGGGCAGGTGCTGTTTTGTCCCAAAAAGATCCAGAGACCTCTAAAAGTAACCCTTGTGCCATTACCTAAGTTGCCTTCCTCCTCTGAATTGGTGCCTTTGTTCCTTCAGCACGTGGTTCGTTTACACGGCATTCCTGAGAACATTGTGTCTGACAGAGGAGTCCAGTTTGTTTCCAGATTTTGAAGGACCTTTTGTTCTAAACTTGGTGTTCAATTGTCTTTCTCCTCGGCGTTTCATCCTCAGACCAATGGTCAAACTGAGAGAACAAACCAGACATTGGAGACTTATCTAAGATGCTTTGTGTCTGCTGATCAGGATGACTGGGTCTCTTTTTTGCCTTTGGCTGAGTTTGCTCTTAATAATAGGGCTAGCTCTGCCACTTTGATGTCTCCATTTTTCTGTAATTCTGGGTTTCACCCTCGATTTTCTTCAGGACAGACGGAGGCTTCTGTCTGTCCAGGTGTTGACTCTGTTGTGGAGCGTATGCAACAGATTTGGGACCAGGTAATGGAGAGGTTGTCCCTCTCTCAGGAGAGGGCCCAGCGGTTTGCTAACCGGCATAGGACTGATGGTCCTCGGTTTAAAGTGGGGGACTTGGTCTGGTTGTCCTCAAGAAATATTCCTATGAGAGTGGCATCTCCTAAATTTAAGCCTAGGTTCATTGGACCTTATAAGATCATGGAGATTCTTAATCCTGTTTCTTTTCGTTTGCTTCTTCCAGGGACATTTAAGATCCATAATGTGTTCCACAAGTCCTTGTTGAAGAGGTTTGTTGAGCCAGTGGTTCCTACTGCTTTGCCTCCTGACCCTGTTCTGGTTGAGGGCAATATGGAGTTTGTGGTTGAGAAATTATTGAATTCTCGTTTTTCTAGACGGAAACTCCAGTATTTGGTTAAGTGGAGAGGTTATGGTCAGGAAGACAATTCTTGGTGTTTGCTTCGGACATCCATGCTAGGAGACTCATCCGTGCGTATCATAGAACTCATCCTGACCGACCTGGTTGCTCAAGTGAGGGTTCGGTGACCCCTCCTCAAGGGGGGGGGTACTGTTGTGAATGGACTAGAAATGAGTTCTGAGCAGAGGCTCCCTCTGGTGGTTACAAGCGGTACTGGACTGTCCAGTGAAGATTGTGAGGAGTGGGAATCAGGTGTTACTGACTGGTCTTATATAAGGGAGTCGCCTTCCCATCAGGTTGCCGGTGATCAATTGTTCTGGTCTCAATCCTTGAGTCCTGTTTCCTTTGTAGCCTGCTGTGTCGTGTCTGCATCTCCTGCTAACAGATAAGACATTTTCTTCTTTTGTTTTTGTGCTTGATTTTTGCATTTTGTCCTGCACTTCTGTGGGGGCCTTCAGGGTCCCCTCCGGGGGCTTTTGCCCTCTCAGTTTAGTTCAGCCACTGATGTTTGTACTTTTGCTTTTTCCAGTTTTTTCAGTGGCTGCTGTTTTGATTTTGTTACACCAGAGAACTAATTTAGGTGGTAGAGGTCGTGTGATTCAGGTGATTTTGAAATTAGTAGAGTTGGTGCTTTTCAGGGTTTTTTGGGATTGCAGTAAGTGCCCTTCCTATCCTTTTCTATTTAGGTAGTTTGGGCCCAACGTTTACTCATACTATTTTCTGTCTGTGTCTGTATTTCATCTTGTCTAACCGCCATTACATGTTTGGGGGCTTTCTATGTTCTTTGGGATCTGCTCCGGGGCAGATAGCTTTCCTATATCTATCTTTAGGTGTAGTTAGTTTCTCAGGCTGTGACGAGGCGTCTAGGACCAACGTAGGAACGCTCCACGGCTGCCTCTAGTTGTGGTGGTTAGTCAGGGTACTGCAATCTCATAGATTCCAACTTCTCTGGTGTATTGCCTTTTTTACCTGCACTCCTCAGCTACCGAAACATAACATGTTGGTGTCTGGGTTCTCAGCCGGTGAACCTACCTTGTTTCACCCTGCAGCATCATTTGATCCCAGTTTCCTTCTCTCCTGGGCATTTCAACTTTGTCTATCCCCATGAATCTCAATTGCAAACAGTCCTTATGATGGTGCATATTTATGTATCTACAATAGAGTATCCATTTTAAGGTTAATGTCCCTTAAATGTTCACCTATTCTCCTTCACAATTCTCTAATTGTCTTTCCTATATATTCAAGACCATAACAACAAACAGCTTTGTAAACGACTCCTTTGGTTCGACAATTGAAAAAGTGACGTATTTGAAATTCCTGGCCAATGACAATACTCCTAAAGAATTGCCACTTCATAATTGTTGGACAGGCTTTGCAGCCGCTACATTTGAAGCTCCCTTTTAGGTTATGAGTAAGCCATGTTTCTTCTTTAGGATGGGAAACAAAGTGGCTGCGAACAAGTCTGTCCCCTATTGATCTTCCCTTCAGGAAAGTAATTTTTGGTTAGGATCCCACCAGATCCCCGAAGTCCCCATCCATTTGCAAAATTGACCAGTGTTTTTTTTTAGAATTGACTAAACCTGACCTGCACCATTATTATAAGTTGTAATAAACCTACAAGAAGAGGATTCATTCTTAGTTGGGGTTGACGCGAGAAGTTGAGTCCTATTATGTAGATTTTTTGGTCCTGGAATCGTTTGCGTAGATCCATTGTTTGCTCTACAAAATCTGCCTCCAAGAAGCAATTCTGCTGTAAACGGAGATATTATAGAATGCCCTTTCTCAGTGGGGACGGATTGTGGCTGTCCCATCGCAGAAGGGTATTCGTGGATGTCGGTTTACGATAAACCTTAGTGTTGATCACTCCCTCCGGAGATTTTTGAATTAATAGGTCCAGAAATGGAAGCTCTGTCATGTGGTGTTCAAATGTAAAAAAGAGGCCAAGGGGATTGTTATTGAGTTTTGTCACAAAATGATTTAGGCTTGTGACATTGCTGTTCCATATCAACAGAACATCGTCGATATAGCGTGCCCACAATGAAATTTTTGTTGAATCCTCCAAAAATTCCTGCTCAAAATCAATGTTTTCCTCCCAATCGCCCAGGAGCAAATTAGCATACGAGGGTGCACAGGGGCTACCCATAGCTGTGCTCTTGAGCTGGTGGTATAAGGAGCCATTGAACACAAACAAGTTGGTTGTCAAACAGAAATTGAGTAGATTGATTATAAATTCATTATGTGCCATGCATTTTTGACCCCTACTTCTCAAAAAGAATTCAACAGCATTCAGACCATCTTGATGATTGATGGAGGAGTATAGGGCCTCTACATCAATGCTGCATAAGATGGAGTTTGGTTCTAAGTTCAAATCATCAAGTTTTCTAAGTAATTCAATTGCCGGCTTTTCGGAAATTACAGACCCGACATGAAATGACACATGGTTTACATACAGTTAACCATGTTATTTCATGTAGTTTGATATATGGTTTTCACTAACAATTACATGAGTGTATGTGTGCAAAATTTTAGACATGTAGGGGGTTAATTAAAGGTGTAAATTCGTTGAAAAAAATGCGTGGGCTCCCGTACTATTTTCTCAACCAGACAGACAAAGCCAGCGAGTGGGGGCAGATAATAATAGCCCAGAGAGGGACCATTATTTTTGCCCCCCCCTGGCTACTAACATCTTTCCCCAGCCACCCCAGAAAAGGTAAATCTATAATTAGATTCGCCCTTTCTGGCACTTAGCCTGTCTATTCCCATTTCCCTGTAGCGGTGGCGAATGGGTTAATAATGGGTTAAAGCCACCTTGCTATTGGAAGGTGACTTTAAACCAGGTTAATAATTGAGAGCTGTCAATTAGACAACTATCAATTATTAATCCTATTGTATGAAATAAAAATAATACACACACACTTTAATTAAAAATCATTTTAATGAAATAATAACACAGTTTTTGACCATCTTTTATTGTACAGTTAATCCTCGATTCCCTTGTTCTCCTGTAATAAAAATAAAATAATAAAGCAACATTATTCCTACCTATCCGTGTCAGTCAGGTCCCCCGATGTAATCCTTCTGAATGGGTTAATGATTACTGCAGGGACAGCAGCTAATTGTCAGGAGTCGAACCCAGTACCTCTTGTCCACTGGCCAGCAGCTCTACCATTTGAGCTATTCTGCTGGCTGCAAAGTTCCTTGCTGAACCCAGATACCATTGACTGTTCTTCCTGATTGGCTACACCTAGTGCTCTCTTGATTGGGCCTCTGATTGCCAATTACACACCCTATATAAACCTGGCCCTGTGGGTGTGTCATTGCGAGATTATTGTGCTTCCAGCCTTTAGTCAAGCTCTTTCTCCTGCTGTTCCTGCTGCTACAAACACTGCTCTCCTGTGAACTGACCTCGGCCTGCCACCTGACTACGTTATCTGCCTGCTCCTCTGCTACCGAACTGCCTTTCCTGTGTAACCGACCTCCAGCTGCCATCTGACTACGTTATCTGCCTGCTCCTCTGCTACAACACTGCCTTTCCTGTGTACCTACCTCTGGCTGCCACCTGACTACGTTATCTGCCTGCTCCTCTGCTACAAACACTGCTCTCCTGTGTACCGACCTCCGCTGCCACCTGACTACGTTACCTGCCTCTGCTTCCCCTAGTGTTTGCAGTAACATCGGCTCCAACCCAGACGGGATCCTGACAGAATAATCTCGCGCCAAAATGGAGTCCGCTGTGAACACCCTGAGGCGGCAAGTTACGGAGCTTCAAAGTTTTTGTACTGACTCTCAAGGAAAATATGCCAAGTTACAAACTGATTTCACGGCGATACAACAGGAAGTAATTGAGCTACAAAAACAACTACTGGACGTGCGCAATTCAGGGCCCGAATCAAACGCGCGGCTGCCGCTGCCTGCAAAGTTCAGTGGGGATCGCAAGCAGTACCGAGGATTCCTCAATCAATGCCGCATATACTTCCAGATGCAACCTGCTCCCTTTACCAGTGAGAGGAAGAAAGTTTTTTTCATGATAAATCTCCTGACGGATGAAGCTCTTGCTTGGGCTTCACCTTATGTAGAAAAGGACTATGCCCCCTTAATGACCTGGAAGCTTTCATCGCAGCTATGAATCAAGTTTTTGATGACCCAAACCGCTGTGCCACAGCAGAAACCAAATTACATAATTTGCGCCAAGGACGTCGCTCTGTTGCGGAATATACATCGGAGTTCCGTCGCTGGGTGGCCGACACCACCTGGAATCCAGCGGCCCAGAGAAGTCAATTTCGACGAGGGTTATCAGAACCAGTGAAAGACGAGCTTGCCAGGGTTGAGACCCCTGACCAGTTGGAGGACTTTATTCAACTATGTATCCGGATTGACCAGAGACTTACTGAAAGGAGAAAGGAGAGACTGCGAGCACTTGGGAATAGCCCTGGCTTCTCATTTTCAGCATCAGACCACCAAGAAAAGACGCAAGGCGTGTCTGAACCGATGCAGATCGACGTCATCCGAAGACCACTCTCTGCACAGGAGAAGGAGAGGCGACGTGCAGAACATCTCTGCCTCTATTGTGGGGACCCTGGACACTATGCCATCAACTGTCCTAACAAAAGGACTATAGCCTTACCAACAACAGGTCTGCCAGCAATACGGACCTTTCTTAGCAGTCGGATTCCATCTTGCAGACTATCTCATCAGTAACGCCAGAAATAGACAAAATACATACCACATCATCTCATTTTGTAATCCCCATTCAGGTTGTAATGGGCCCCCCAAAAAATACTATGCTCTGCCCTGTTGGATTCGGGAGCAGGAGGAAATTTTATGGACTAAAAATTTACACGTGATAATAATATTTCCAGTAGGACCAAATCCACACCAATTGAAATGGAAACTGTGGATGGATCACCTTTGTCTTCTGGACCTGTCACGCATGAGACAATAGAACTGGAGATTTGTATCGACCCGGATCATCATGAAGCTGTCAGTTTCCACCTTATTTCATCTCCGAAATTTCCGGTTATTCTAGGGATCCCCTGGTTTTCAGTCCATAACCCTTCTATCAACTGGGCATCAAGGACCATCACCTTTCCATCTGACTACTGTAAGAATAATTGTCATAAGGAACCCCTGTTCTCCAACAAGTCCAAATCTCTGAGATTTCGCATGAGAAGGAAGAGAAACTACCACCTCAATATCAGCAGTTCTCTGATGTCTGCAGTAAGAAGAAAGCAGATCAATTACCTCCTCACCGTCCTTACGACTGTCCCATTGAATTGCTGCCAGGAGCAACCATTCCATTTGGACGGATTTACAATCTTTCCGAACCTGAATTGAAGGTATTAAGAAAGTTCCTGGATGAAAATTTAGAGAAAGGCTTTATTCGACCTTCCACATCTCCAGCTGGGGCACCCCTGTTCTTTGTTGAAAAGAAAGACTCCACTCTGCGGCCATGTATTGACTACAGAGAGATGAATAATATCACTGTCAAGAATCGCTACCCGCTACTCTTGATTCCTGAACTATTTGAGAGACTCCGTTCTGCGAAAATCTTTACGAAGCTGGATCTTAGAGGGGCTTACAACCTCATACGGATTCGCCCAGGAGATGAGTGGAAGACCGCCTTCAGAACGAGATATGGACATTTTGAATCTCTTGTTATGACCTTTGGCCTTAGCAATGCCCCAGCCACCTTTCAACATTTTATTAATGATGTATTTCGAGATTTCTTGGACCAATTCGTTGTGGCTTATCTCGATGACATTCTTATATTTTCAGACACCTTGGAAGAGCATCGCAGGCACGTCCAGTTAGTCTTGGAACGACTACAGGAGAACCATCTCTACATTAAACTTGAAAAATGTGAGTTTGAACAAACCAGTATCCAATTTCTGGGATATATCATCTCCCCAGAAGGTCTGAGCATGGATCCCGGCAAAATCAATGCTGTAGTGGACTGGCCTGTTCCAAGAAATTTAAAAGACGTCCAGCGTTTCATAGGATTTGCAAATTTTTACCGAAAATTTATAAAGAACTTTTCACGGATCATACTACCAATTACTACACTAACAAAAAAGACCAAAGCATTTTTCTGGTCTCCGGAGGCACAGGAGGCTTTTGACAAGTTGAAAACTCTTTTTACGTCTGCTCCATTGTTAGTACACCCAAATCCTGAAATGCCATTTACTGTCGAAGTGGACGCCTCGGACTCTGCAGTGGGAGCCATTCTGTCTCAGCGAGTTGGGGACATGATGCAACTTCACCCATGTGCGTTTCTTTCCCACACCATGTCATCTGCAGAAAAGAACTACGACATTGGTAATAAAGAACTGTTAGCCATTAAAGTTGCCTTCTCCGAGTGGAGACATCTTCTGGAAGGTGCCAATCACCCTGTGACTGTCCTACAGGACCACAAGAATCTTGAATTCCTCCGTACAGCAAAAAGATTGTCTGCAAGACAAGCACGATGGGCCTTATTTTTCTCAAGATTCAATTTTATAATCTCTTACCGGCCTGGTTCAAGAAATGGCAAGGCTGACGCCCTGTCCAGGATGTGTTCGGAACCTCAGGAGAGGTCTAGTAATGATGATACAATTCTAGGCCCTAAAAATTTTTTGGGAATATTGCACTCTAGAGGACTAGGTAATAGAATTAAAGATGGATATCAAGAGGACTCTTTCCTTAACCATCCTTCGGAAGACGTCGATCTTTCATTCAAAGAGGGGTTTTGGATGCAGAAACACCAAATATATGTACCTGAATCTTCTCGCCTTGAAGTCCTCAAAAGTGTCCATGATTCTAAACTGGCAGGACATCCTGGAGTTGCAAAAACACAAGACTTACTACTTCGTTTCTTTTGGTGGCCTAATTGTAGGAAGGACGTGAGGAAATATGTTTCAACCTGTTTAACATGCGCACGAAACAAGACCCCACGATCGTCTCCTCTAGGACTCTTGCAACCACTCCCAGTTCCATCCAGGCCTTGGGGATCTATTTCCATGGATTTTATTGTGGAACTGCCCCCTTCCAAACAGATGACCGTCATCCTTGTCATAGTGGACCGACTCACAAAAATGGCCCACTTTATTCCAACTGAAGGAATTCCTACTGCTGAAAAAACTGCAGAACTGATGATCAAAGAGGTATTCAGGTTACATGGAATTCCTAACAGCGTGGTGTCTGACAGAGGCATTCAGTTTACGTCAAAATTTTGGAAGAGTTTCTGTACAGCCTTGGGAGTCACGGTGAATCTTTCTACCGCTTTCCATCCTCAGTCCAATGGCCAGACGGAGAGAACGAACCAGACTTTGGAGCAATACCTCCGTTGCTTCATTTCCTATCTTCAGGATGACTGGGTGGACTATTTACCAACAGCAGAGTTTGCCTACAACAACTCCATACATAGCGCTACATCTCAAACCCCATTTTTTGCTAATTATGGAGTACATCCAGTATTTATCCCTAATCTGCCAGTGAACACTCCCATTCCTGCTGTTAATGACAGGCTTACAAAATTACAGGAATCCCAGAAGGAATTATCAGAGATATTGCTCAAGACCCAGGAAGAATATAAGGAAGCAGCAGATAAACATCGGAGAGTGCCCCCTGCTCTTCAGGTTGGAGACAAAGTTTGGCTGTCCACTAAAAACCTTAAGACACATGTGCCATCCTCCAAATTGGGTCAGAAATTCATTGGACCTTTTCAAATTTCTGCAAAAATTAACCAGGTTGCTTTTCGTTTAAAACTTCCCAACAATCTAAAGATTCATCCAGTGTTTCACATATCCTTGCTCAAACCCTTCTGTGAAAATCCGTTTCCAGGAAGAATTCAGCCACCTCCTCCACCAGAAAGGATCCGTGGTGAAGAAGAATACATTGTGGATAAGATTCTGGACTCCCGAAAATTCAGAGGTAAACTGCAGTATCTGGTGCAGTGGAAGGGTTACGGACCAGAGGAAAATTCATGGGAACCAAGGGACAACGTCCATGCTCCTAGACTAACAAGAGCCTTTCATCAGAGGTACCCGGATAAGCCAGCTCCTGAGATGTCCAGAGGCCATCCTGGAAGGAGGGGAGTACTGTCAGGAGTCGAACCCAGTACCTCTTGTCCACTGGCCAGCAGCTCTACCATTTGAGCTATTCTGCTGGCTGCAAAGTTCCTTGCTGAACCCAGATACCATTGACTGTTCTTCCTGATTGGCTACACCTAGTGCTCTCTTGATTGGGCCTCTGATTGCCAATTACACACCCTATATAAACCTGGCCCTGTGGGTGTGTCATTGCGAGATTATTGTGCTTCCAGCCTTTAGTCAAGCTCTTTCTCCTGCTGTTCCTGCTGCTACAAACACTGCTCTCCTGTGAACTGACCTCGGCCTGCCACCTGACTACGTTATCTGCCTGCTCCTCTGCTACCGAACTGCCTTTCCTGTGTACCGACCTCCAGCTGCCATCTGACTACGTTATCTGCCTGCTCCTCTGCTACAAACACTGCCTTTCCTGTGTACCTACCTCCGGCTGCCACCTGACTACGTTATCTGCCTGCTCCTCTGCTACAAACACTGCTCTCCTGTGTACCGACCTCCGGCTGCCACCTGACTACGTTACCTGCCTCTGCTTCCCCTAGTGTTTGCAGTAACATCGGCTCCAACCCAGACGGGATCCTGACACTAATGCTGCCAGCCTCACAGTAAACCCCCGAATGAATTATCTCCTCTCCTGGCTGACAGGAGAGGAAGTGATTAGTGCGACTCCATCGATCTCCTGTAAAAAAACAAAAATAACAAACCAACACAAATACTCCCTGTCCGACGTAGTCCAAATTCACGAGTGTCCCATGACGAGTCCAGCTCTGCTACATCTGGATGCCAGGCTCAGCCTGACATCCAGACACAGCAGAGCTGCTTACCTGAGGAGATTCCCCGGCGGTCACGTGACGTCGACTGGATTTCTCACGGCCAGCTGTCACGAGAGTACAGCTGGCTGAGATTACCCAGTACCCGGCAGTCACGTGCACTTATCGCGAGAAGCTGCACGTGACCGCCAGGGAGAGGGTAATGGCCGGTCAGCTGTACGATCAGCTGAAAGCGAGAACTCCAGACCAGAGTAGTGACCACCGTGGATCCTCCTCTAAGGTAAGCGCTGCAGTGACAGCCCCGACACCGACAGTCGGGAAGTTCCTGTGTCACGTACTTCCTTCACAGGAACTCCCCATATACCGTACGCTGACTGCTGACAGTGACTGACATGGGAACTTCCAATTCCGGTATCCGATATGCAAAAAGTATCGGATCTCAGAATCGGAATTCCGATGCCGCGAATATCGGCCGATACCCGATATTTGCAGTATCGGAATGCTCAACACTAGCCCTCATCCAACCCAAGATCACGAAAAATGGAAGCGCTACGGGTATCTGAAAATGGGGAAATTTTTTTAACAAAGTTTTGAATTTTTTTTCACCAATTAGATAAAAAAGAACCTATACATGTTTGGTGTATATGAACTCATAATGACTTGTAGAATCATATTGGCAGGTCAGTATTAGCATTTAGTTAACCTAGTAAAAAACAAAAACAAAACAACAGTGGGATTGCACTTTTTTTGCACTTTCTTGTACATCACATGGTAAAACCAATGGTGTCGTTCAAAAGTACAACTCATCCCGCAAAAAAAAGCCCTCACATGGCCATATTGACAAAAAAATAAAAAAGTTATGGCTCTTGCAAAGATGGGAGCAAAAGATGAAAAAGCAAAACCGAAAATACCTCCGGTCATGAAGAAGTTAAGGTAGCATAAACAACATGATGACTGGCAATGATGTGTTGAAAAATGTCTTCTGGGACACTGGAGAAATGGCAATACTACTGGATCCATCACCAAATCAATGTAACTCTGAACAGTTAGTTTACCTGGAATGAAGACTAGAGGGGTCCAGTTTCAGTACATTAAGTCAATCCACACCACAGTCCCCAGGGTAGGACCAGTGTGATGTTCCTTCATGAAGGCCTCTCATTGATGTTGCCCACATGGTCTTGTTAAGTTAAAAGAAGAGAGCAGATTGATCCATTCTGTACTGCAATTGAACTTGGACATCATGTACAAAATCTAAGGCATCAAACAGGCTCTACATCAGCCATAAGAAGTTTTATGCACAACACTGGGTTTCCATCCAGACGTCCATATACAGTTGTTCAATTGACCTTATATCACAACTCCCAAACGTTATCATGATGCAATGCAAGACAGCAATGGAGGCTGGAATAGAGGTTGATCCTCTTCAGCAATGAGTTAAGCTTTTGTCTTTAATGCACTGATAGCTGGAGATTTGCCTTGAGACTACATGGGCAATGTCATGAAGAGGTCTTCAAAAGAAGCATCTTAGAAGCAGTTTTTCAACACGACTACGTCAGACTGCCTGTTGCTGTGAGTGGACTGCATAGTCTAAATATACTACGATGATCAGCAGCATCTATGGACTTTCCATTGAGCTCATCTAAGACATCATTAGTAGGAAATTGCAAAGGGAATTGCTAGCAGGGGATCCTGAGGATTTCAGTGCCCAAGTGCATTCAGAGTATTAGACCTTTCCTGAGACAACGACGAATATCCCCGATGATAGCATGACAAAGCGTGTAAGCTGATGAATTTCTGCACATGGTGCTCATACTTGATGCTGAATATATCAAGATGTTTTGAAAATGTTGTTGCCATTTTTGTATACCATTAACATATCTGTTGATCCTGTGATTTTCATGATTCCATTACTTTTCCTTCTTAGTGCTGCAATTTTATTCTGGATCATTATGTGGAAAGCACATGTTCCTGGGAGACTTTCTGGCTAGATAGTATAAGTATGAATCCTCACAAAGCTTAAGTGGGCTCTTTGGAAAGCGCAGTTTATAGTTGGTGCTAAAAGGGACCTTATAAAATCCGTAATGCGTTTATCTAGGTGATAAAGTGTTGACATTCTCATGCTTTGCTGCAAAGACAATGCGCTGCTCTACGACTCTTGACAGAGAGAGCGAATAAATATGTATTTGCTTGTTTGTCATATTTAATACAAGAAAGATAATTGCATATTTGGAGAAGCAAGTGCAAATAATGCGAAGCAGCCACTCTGCTCTAATCGGTTTCTGAGAAGGATAATAGAGTCATATACCAGCAGTGAATGCTTAGCCGATAAGGATTATGATTTTTTATTCTAAACTCAGCTGTGTAGAAAATAAACATTATTGTAAGAGTATAAAACAAATATAAGATACACTCAAGGTGCAAGCAAATATGTAAAAATAATAAAGATGCATGTTATATTACACAAAATTGACAATGGAGGAAGCCTGATATATTACAAACGGATGTTGTCTCTCAAAAATGGAGACAGAACATCCTTCAATAAAAATGAGATATATAATCATTGTCCAAGGTATATGCGACGTTTGGGCTCTAACATTGAGCTAATGATTTGTTGTAGCTGAAATGTTTCATGCCTTGAACATGGAATAAATGTCATTCTAAGTTTTACTAAAGGAGTTCTACTTCCATTTTTGCTTCTTATACTTTGGAATCTGATTGCCATACGATCGAGAGGTTTGCAACTGTTAAATATATGTACAGTATACATATGTATATATGTATACTGTACATATATATTTTTTTGTGTGTCAATGTGTAAGCACTAGTGCAGCACTAGTGACAGCAGCATAGTGGTCCCCTAGTGAGGTATGATACTCATGATAAACCCTCGTCAATCAGTCAGTAGGTCATAACTCCATATTTATTTCTTACCCATAGCTGTCAGGTGAGCCGCACGCTATGCCCCGACGTGCGTTTCGCGTGGGCTTCTTCCGGGGGCTGTTGCAATCATACCTCACTAGGGGACCAGTATGCCTCTGCTAGTCTGTGTCTTTGGGGTCTATTTAATATAATATAATTGCACTGGCAATATATATATTGTGATTCCCTGCTGTTACTAGTGCTGCACTAACGTTGCACCTAGGTCTTGTTTTGACACTCTGCCATATTAGTGCTGTATAATTTTGTCTATTGTTGTACATGTGATGTATTTATTAATAAAATAATGATGGAATTTTATTTTTGGATATAGACTCCTTTTTTCATGCATATTTCTAAGTTTGTTGGAGTTTTCCTACGGCTAGTTCCTTTTGGTGGTTTGGATGTTCTCTTTGGCCGCCATTATATATTATGAATTCTGCTGTTGGGATTTTGTATTATTCACCTTAATTAGACTGCATTAATTCCACACAGTATGAACAGAACTCAGAGTACCCAGTTCTGTTTACTTCAGAGAGAGGTAATGCAAAAGGGTTGAGCTTGCTCTGTAACTGAACTGTGCTAAGGGCACACAAGAATGAAACAGATGCTAAGACAAGAGAGATAAGTCAAATCACGCTAGGTATAAAACCCTGTTGACTCCACAGAGAAGTACAGCACATAGGTTGGGCTTGCTCTTTAACTGAAATGTGCTAACCGCACACATGAACGAGACAGATGCAAAGCCAAGCGGAAAAAAACAATAAGAAGCTCAGACTCAGGAGATAGACAAATACACACACATGTGCAGACAGAGTGGTAGAGTATCCACTCACACCCAAAAACCAAAATGATGCTAGCACGCCCACGTGCGCCGCTGAGAGCCATTTAAACCCAAAGCTTCACCCCAAACTTTCACGCCCAGCCAGCCGTGACATCGCCGCAGGCCAACTTGGAACTGCCACATCAGGGACATGCTCAGTAAGGAGATCTCTGACCTTAGACTCCAGAGTGCAAGGCTTCATCAGTACATCACTAGTTACCATAGGCTTGACTGGAGAGCCAGCAGTAACCAAACATACACCATGAGCCTGAGCAAGATGCTGGGACTGACGCCTATGCTGAGCTGCAGCGGCCGGACCCGAAAGGAAGACCACAGCACCAGACAATGCTTGGGATTTATCCCGCGCAGCGGGAGAATCCCGGTGCCTAACATTGCCCCCCTCTCTAACATTCCCCCCCCGGCGACGTCTGCCATGCTTGAAAGTCGCCATAAGCTGGGGGGCATAGAGGTGCTCTTGCTCATCGGCCTCCAGCTGAAGATTAGATGGTAAAAAGATCTCACCCGGAGGCACCTGAGCCTTAAGACATAGACTCTCACAGAAACTGCCCCATTTTTGTATGCTCCCTGTTGCCCAATCATTCAGGGGAGAATGGATGCACAGTCAATGCATCCCCAGAAGTACCTCATCCATACCCTCAGAGATAACAAGAAAAGAGACTATCTCCTGATGTTTTGGAGACACGGACCCATTAGCTACCCGAATAGACATCAGCTTAGGAAGCATCACTAATGGAATTGCGTGCCATTGGACGAAGATAGAAGACATGAACTTGCCCTCAGCCCCGGTGTCGATGCAAGCCTCAGCATTGAGAGTAGTCAACCCAAACGTCAAAAAACCCCAAAGGCTAATTTGGAAGACACATCAACTAGAACTAGTGAACCTCTCCCTAAAGCCACTAGACGCTGTGACTCACTCTGACGCTTGGAACATTTATTGGCAAAATGGCCGATTTGCCTGCAGGCAAAACAGGTCGGTTGTGGAAGTACAGAGCGGGTGGTTGATTCTGCTCGAGAGACATCCATGGGCTCTACATGGTCATCAACCTGAGTTGGAGGATTCATGGGATTGGCGAAGTTCGGAGCCAACCGAATCCCAGATCTACTCTGAGCTCGCTCCAATCCCCGCTCAGCATGCCAAATATCTATGCGGATGGACATGGATATTAATTCCTCAAGAGTGGTGGGAATCTCCCTAGTGGCCAAAACATCCCTGAAATGATCTGCTAAACCCCTCCAAAAGATAGGTATCAGGACCTTTTCAGGCCACTCCAGCTCAGAAGCCAGAGTACAAAATTGGATGGCAAATTGACTAACCATGGACAAACCCTGAGTTAAAGTTGGAGTGCGGTATCATTGGTTACTTTTGGCCCCAAAAAGACCTTTCAGGGCACTCAAAAAAGGAGAGGCGTTAAGAATCAGCTGGTCATCTCGCTCCCATAATGGCATAGCCCACTCCAACTCTCTGCCTGACAAAAGGGAAATCACAAATCCCACTTTAGTTCACTCGGGTGGGAATCATGCAGACAGTAACTCCAGGTAAATTGAGCACTGATTCACGAAACGTCTGCAGGCCTTGCTGTCCCTGGAAAATTTATCAAGCACCGAAAAATGTAGTACAGGTGGAACAGGCACGGCAGAAGAAACCACAGAGGCAGCTTTGCAAGCTGCCTGATCTGCTACAGCAGCAACATCAACAGCTGAAGCCACCCGCTCAAGAGAGGACAACCTGCACTCCAGCTGTTGAATGTACAGCTGTAGTCGCTGCTCGTCCACCATTTCTAGTCAGACCCTGGCACTGGTATACTGTTAGGATTGGTGGATTGCGCTACAATAAAATATAAATTAAAGTGCAATCGCAACCCAGGGTCCACCGTACAGAGATGTATAACTTCTGCTAGTGCTAACAATGACGGAACAAAGCAGCGAGTGTTCACCTTAGTCAGACTGCGTTAGTTCCACACAGTATGAACAGAATGCAGAGTACCCAGCTCTGTTAACTTCACAGAGAGGTAATGCAAAAGCGTTGAGCTTGCTCTGTAACAGAACTATGTTAACGGCACACTAGAACGAAACAGATGCTAAGTCAAGAGAGATAACTTAAATGATGCTAGGTGCAAAACCCTGCTGACTCCACAGAGAA
Source organism: Oophaga sylvatica (assembly GCA_033576555.1). Taxonomy (NCBI): domain Eukaryota; kingdom Metazoa; phylum Chordata; class Amphibia; order Anura; family Dendrobatidae; genus Oophaga; species Oophaga sylvatica. The sequence continues at coordinate 437,981,832 of JARQOD010000004.1, forward strand.
GTACAGCACATAGGTTGGGCTTGCTCTTTAACTGAACTGTGCTAACCGCACACATGAACGAGACAGATGCAAAGCCAAGCGGAAAAAAACAATAAGAAGCTCAGACTCAGTAGACAGACAAATACACACACGCAGAAAAAGTGAGTATCCACTCACACCCAACAACCTAAATGATACTAGCGCCCCCACGTGTGCCGTTCAGAGCCTTTTAAATCCAAATCTCAACCCCAAACACTCACGCTCAGCCAGCCGTGACATCGCCCACAGGCCAATCCGGAGCTGCCACATCACGGACATGCTCAGTAAGGAGATCTCTGAACTTAGACACCAGAGCGCAAGGCTGTATCAGTACATCACTAGTTACCATAGGCTGGCAGTAGAGCCAGCAGTAACCAAACATACACCACGAGCCCGAGCAAGACACTGGGACCGACGCCTATGCTGAGCAGAAACTGAAGCAGCCAGACCTGAATGGGAGATCACAGCAACAGCCAATGCTTGGGATCTATCCAGCGGAGCGGGAGAATCACGGCACCTGACAGTATCAATCCATGTGTCTGTGACTTGACCGCGGGTTACCAATAAGTTGCTATGACAGCAGAGGGTCTATTGAAGGCCTCCGCCCTTGTTATTATGGAGATACTTTAAAACACTACCTGTGACTGGGCGTGATTTTGCTAAATACAGCAATGCTGTGTTATTGCTGTTTATAGCACAAGCGATCAGACAACCACAAGTTCAAGTCCCCTTGGGCTGGGGTCACAGGATGTCTATTCTCTCGCATGAGAGATTATGATAATGTCACTCGTAACAAACACTGTCAGAGTGTCACCTGAGTGTGATCTGATTTTCTTTCATGAGAGAATCATATCACAAGTATGGAGAAGACAGAGAACTTAATTTCTCCAGCTTCTCCTTTCTCTGTGTCCACGGTAATTGGACTGCACTCGCATGACATCCGAGTGCAGTCTGATGTTACACCACACACACACACACACACACACACACACACACACACACACACACACACACACACACACACACACACCACACACACATAGACTTGTATGGGTGCGCATGATTTGACTGTCGGATTCATTCAATTGTTTTCTTATGCTGAATTGGCATGAGAAAAAAAATCACAGATTTGCACTGTCCCATAGTATATCATTAGTCCAAGTGCTATCCAATAAAACATGGGGACCAAACTTCAGTGCTATAAAATGGCTGTAAAATGGTCAGATTAAGGGCTAGAGGGCTGGAAAAGGAAGATAAATGGGAGTAAGAGCAAGACAATTGCCCTGCAAACAAACGTGGATAGCAAAATGACTTAAAGGGGTTATATCACCAAAGCAATCATGGTAAAGTAGGAATTAAATGAATAACATCAACATTTTAACAGTGCACCCACAAACACTAAGGCTTGCTACCACCAGTCCAGTTAAAGCTGTCACCCACAGAGCATGGGGAACATTACCCCCACAGATGCTCATTCCATTTTCAACCACAGAGCATGGGGAAGAGTACCCACACAGAAGCTCATTCTAATTACAACCACAGAACATGGGGAAAGAGTACCCCACAGAAGGTGATTAAAAATGTCACCCACAGAGTATGGGGCAGAGTACCCACACAGAAGCTCATACACTTTCAACCACAGAGCATGGGGCAGAGTACTGCACATAAGCTCATTCAATTTCACCCACAGAGCATGGGGCAGAGAACCCCACAGATGCTCATTCCACTTTCAACCACAGAGCATGGGGCAGAGTACTGCCACATAAGCTCATTCCAATTTCACCCACAGAGCATGGGGCAGAGTACCCCCACAGATGCTCATTCCACTTTCAACCACAGAGCATGGGGCAGAGAACCCCCACAGAAGCTCATTCCAATCGCAAACACAGAGTATGGGGAAGAGTACCCCCACAGAAGCAGAATAAAAATGTCACCCACAGAGCATGGGGCAGAGTACTCCCACAGAAGCTTGGTGGAGAGTACCCCCAAAGAAGCTGATTCTAATTTCAGCCACAGAGCACGGGGCAGAGTACCCCCACAGAGACCAACTTTTACCTTCAGTAGCACACCAGTAGAGCAGCCGCCGACAGAAAGCTCATAATTTGTTTCTGGCTCAAGCTGGCATTCCACCCTGAGGCTTGCTACCTGTAGTCCCAGTCCCTTTGCCTTGGCACGCCTCCCCAATGCTGTTGCCTAAAATTATTGATCAAAGCAGGCAATCATGCCTGAATACTCCAGATAGGAATAATGGACTAGTACTCTGTTTCTATCTTCTTTTTTGTTGGAACTGGGGCAATGATTAAGAGGGGAACTGGTGGAACAAAAAGCCTCGTCCAGAATGTGTATCCAGAATAGCTAGGTAGTGGGAACAGCAAGCTTGAGTAGGTTCCAAGGAAACTAAGTTACCCTTTGGGCTAAAACAAACTGTGCTATGCCTGAGGACAGTGAAGGACACAATGGCTGTGCACAGCAAAAGATATGGAGAAATGGAGAAAAGAGCAGGAAAAGGAGAACATCAGCAGAAGAAACAGGCACCTCCGTGAAATCAACAAATGGGTGGAGGATGCGAGACGGCAGTGCAGCCTTGTGCTACAACGTGATGCAGGGAGGCAGCTGAAGTCTGCGTCTTCCCAGACCTGAAACTAGTTCAGCACAGGAACCTAGTCCAGACTGCCAGAGGATAGACCTTAGCCTGCACATACCACCATGAAATTGCCTCAGAGAGCTGTAGCCTTTGTGTGTGTAAACCAATTTAGGACAAACCCACAGTGACTGAAAAAGGGAGAAGGTCACCCTTTGAAGTCAGTGCGTAGGTGTCAAGGGGATACTGCAACAGAGAGGCACAAGAAGTTCGCAGCATCTGGTTTCACAAACTCATGCATTGGTTAGCAATACTTCTCAATCTTATTAAACAGTGCTCGATGTACTCGGCGAGCACCGAGCATTTCCGGTATTACTCGGCGGGAACTCGGATCTCCACCCAGCTTTTTTGGCGGACTTTACAGACCCAATCATGATGCAGGGATTGTCTGCTAGGCAATGAAACGCCTCAGCCATCTTTGTTGTCATCGTGCAGTGATTGGCTGGCCGCACAGCATCATCAGGGGCATAAGAAACCGGACGCCGCCCTGCTCAGTGAATTCAGCTCCGGATTTAGATATTGTAGGGAGAGCTGCTGCCAAGATAAGGTCAGAATTGGGGATTTATTAGTCAGTGTGGGGACTACCATCGTAAACTACTCAAATCCAGATAAACCAACAGTCCTTCTAAGGCCGGGGATCACACTGGCAACAAAATTGGACGACTGTAAAGCAATGAAATATCGCATTGCAGTCGGACCAATGTTAATCTGTGGAGCAGCTCCCACATCCGATTTTTGTCGTCCGTTTTATACGTGCGAATTAAATCGCAGCATGCTGCGATTGTCACCGATTGTGGGTCCACAGTCGCCAATGCACTTCTATGGGTGCGATGAAAAATTGGATTACAAACGGACCACACGTTTGACTTGCGAGAAAATCGCACCGGTGTCCTTTAGAAAAGCCAGCAATACATCCCCGACTATACTGTAAAATCACACTGACAGGTTTAATAAAGAATAGCAAGAATAGATATATACACATAGAATATATATATATATATATATATACACACACACACACACACACAACACACACACACGTCATTGTTACATAATATATATATATATATATATATATATATACACATACATATATTTATAGTTCATACACTTCTACACAGTATAATAGCCGCTAATTCAATTGCCAGCTTTTGTGAAATTACAGACCCGACATGAAATGACACATGGTTTACATACAGTTAACCATGTCATTTCATGTAGTTTGATATATGGTTTTCACTAACAATTACATGAGTGTATGTGTGCAAAATTTCATAATTTGAAAAAAAATGTGTGGGCTGCCGTGCTATTTTCTCCACCAGACAGGCAAAGCCAGCGAGTGGGTTCAGATAATACTAGCCTAGGGAGGTTGCATTTATTTTTTGCCCCCCTGGCTACTAACATCTGCCCCCAGCCACCCCAGAAAAGGCAAACCTATAATTAGATGCACCCTTTCTAGCACTTATCCCGTCTATTCACATTGCCCTGTAGCGGTGGCTAATGGGTTAATAATGGGTTAAAGCCACCTTGCTATTGGAATGTGACTTTAAGCCAGGTTAATAATTGAGACTGGTCAATTAGACAACTCTCAATTATTAATCCTATTGTATGAAATTAAAAAAAACACGCACACATTAATTAAAAATCATTTTAATTAAATAAACACAGTTTTTGACCATATTTTATTTTACTGGCATTCCTTTGATTCCCTTGTTCTCCTGTAATAAAAAAAAAATAAAACAACATTATTCTTACCTATCCGGCACTCTGTCAGGTCCAACGCTGTAATCCTTCACAAAGGGTTAACTGGTTTACAGCAAGCAGCGCAGCTAATGCTGGCAGCTCAGCTGTAAGCCCCCAAACGAATGAGCTCCTCTCCCCGCTGACAGGAGAGAAGTGATTAGCTGGGAAGCTTAATCGATTGCTTCCCAGGTTAATCAGTTCAGGTCAGCCGGGGACACCGCACAGCATCAGTGACATCAGAGTGAGTCCCCGGCTGACCGGAAGTGAACTGATTAGCCTGGGAAGCAATCAATTAAGCTTCCCAGCTAATCACTTCCTCTCCTGTCAGCTGGGAAAGGAGCTCATTCGTTCTGGGGCTTACAGCTGAGCTGCCAGCATTAGCTGCTCTGCTTGCTGTAAACCAGTTAACCCTTTGTGAAGGATTGCAGCGTTGGACCTGACAGAGCGCCGGATAGGTAAGAATAATGTTGTTTTATTATTTTTTTTATTACAAGAGAACAAGGGAATTGAAGGAATACCATTAAAATAAAAGATGGTCAAAACTGTGTTTATTTAATTAAAATGATTTGATTTGATCATCATCACCTGTAGGATATATTGGCCGTATATACCTAGCCCCAGGTGTAATTGGCTTTGAAAATTTTTTTGGCCAGGGCTAATAGAGCTTCTTTTTATTGCAAAGCAATCCAGAGCACTTTTTTTTCTCCTCCATTTGCTTTTTGACAGTGCACAATACAGCCAGATCCTTTTCCTAGCACAGCGTGAAAATCCAGCAATTTTAAAGAGGTCCCAAATATCCCTTTTGAGTGAGTGCGCAGAGAAATATTTTATTTTTATGTGGTACGGTTGAGTAGATTTTTTTTTGAGTGTCTTACACAATTTCTTGACACAATTTTGCTGAACCCCCCCCAAAAATACATACAGGCCACATATTTTACAGTGTGGTATTTCTGTGACACGCCTCATCCATCCGTCTACTAAAAAATTTGGACTTTTCAGTAGTGTTGAGCATTCCGATACCGCAAGTATCGGGTATCGGCCGATATTCGCGTTATCGGAATTCCGATACTTAATTCCGATACTTTTTCAATATCGTATACCGGAATCGGAAGTTCCCATAATTCTTTGAGAGGCAATGTGATTTTAGTCAGCCAATGAGGAATCCTACGAAGTGTGGGCACATCCTGTAATGCTGCGGTCATCTTAACTAATGGCATGGCTGTGATTGGCTGCTGAAATGATGTCAGAATGCACTATAAAAGGCGCCGCAGCCATTTTAGCGTCACTGTGCTGTGAACTCAGTAAGGGACAGAACGCTGCTGTGCTGACTCTGAGGGACAGTTAGATATTGCGATTTTGTGTACTACTGTGCTTGAGGCAGGCTAGTTTACCAACCGCTGTGTAAAGCTTCATTTTGCCAGTGTTGTTTTAACAGCTCTGTGCAAGGTGTGTGTGTGACAGTGCAGGTGACGCTGCAGTTTGCTCTGCATCCACCGCTGTTTGTAGGCATCTGCACGTGTCACTGACTCTTTTTTTTTTTAATTTTATTTAGTGGAATTGGTGCAGCTCCATTATATTAGAAAAAAATCAAATCTATTAGTGTGACGTGCTTCCATCCGTATACAATACATTGGTTGCAAACACTATAGAAGTACACAAAGGAGCTTTTCACAGATAGTGAATAGTTGTGTTTCAGTGTTCACTGCAGTCTGTGAGGTTTTGATTTTTTGAGTGCAGATCACGCTCCAGTTAGTTCTTCAACCACTGCTGGTTGTAGTCTGCTGAGCGTGTGTCACTGCCTCATCCTTCACATTTTTCTCTAATTGGTGCTGCTCCATTTTAGTGGAAAAAATCTAATCTATTAGTGTGACGCGCTTCCATCCGTATACAATACATTGGTTGCAAACACTATAGAAGTACACAAAGGAGCTTTTCACAGATAGTAGTGAATAGTTGTGTTTCAGTGTTCACTGTAGTCTGTGAGCTTTTCATTTTGTGAGTGCAGATTACGCTCCAGTTTGTACTTCAACCACTGCCGGTTGTAGTCTGCTGAGCGTGTGTCACTGCCTCATCCTTCACATTTTTCTCTAATTGGTGCTGCTCCATTTTAGTGGAAAAAAATCTAATCTATTAGTGTGACGCGCTTCCATCCGTATACAATACATTGGTTGCAAACACTATAGAAGTACACAAAGGAGCTTTTCACAGATAGTGAATAGTTGTGTTTCAGTGTTCACTGTAGTCTGTGAGCTTTTCATTTTGTGAGTGCAGATTACGCTCCAGTTTGTACTTCAACCACTGCCGGTTGTAGTCTGCTGAGCGTGTGTCACTGCCTCATCCTTCACATTTTTCTCTAATTGGTGCTGCTCCATTTTAGTGGAAAAAAATCTAATCTATTAGTGTGACGCGCTTCCATCCGTATACAATACATTGGTTGCAAACACTATAGAAGTACACAAAGGAGCTTTTCACAGATAGTGAATAGTTGTGTTTCAGTGTTCACTGTAGTCTGTGAGCTTTTCATTTTGTGAGTGCAGATTACGCTCCAGTTTGTACTTCAACCACTGCCGGTTGTAGTCTGCTGAGCGTGTGTCACTGCCTCATCCTTCACATTTTTCTCTAATTGGTGCTGCTCCATTTTAGTGGAAAAAAATCTAATCTATTAGTGTGACGCGCTTCCATCCGTATACAATACATTGGTTGCAAACACTATAGAAGTACACAAAGGAGCTTTTCACAGATAGTGAATAGTTGTGTTTCAGTGTTCACTGTAGTCTGTGAGCTTTTCATTTTGTGAGTGCAGATTACGCTCCAGTTTGTACTTCAACCACTGCCGGTTGTAGTCTGCTGAGCGTGTGTCACTGCCTCATCCTTCACATTTTTCTCTAATTGGTGCTGCTCCATTTTAGTGGAAAAAAATCTAATCTATTAGTGTGACGCGCTTCCATCCGTATACAATACATTGGTTGCAAACACTATAGAAGTACACAAAGGGGCCTTTAACAGCTACAGAACAGTTGTGTTTCAGTGTTCACTGTAGTCTGTGAGCTTTTCATTTTGTGAGTGCAGATTACGCTCCAGTTTGTACTTCAACCACTGCCGGTTGTAGTCTGCTGAGCGTGTGTCACTGCCTCATCCTTCACATTTTTCTCTAATTGGTGCTGCTCCATTTTAGTGGAAAAAAATCTAATCTATTAGTGTGACGCGCTTCCATCCGTATACAATACATTGGTTGCAAACACTATAGAAGTACACAAAGGGGCCTTTAACAGCTACAGAACAGTTGTGTTTCAGTGTTCACTGTAGTCTGTGAGCTTTTCATTTTGTGAGTGCAGATTACGCTCCAGTTTGTACTTCAACCACTGCCGGTTGTAGTCTGCTGAGCGTGTGTCACTGCCTCATCCTTCACATTTTTCTCTAATTGGTGCTGCTCCATTTTAGTGGAAAAAAATCTAATCTATTAGTGTGACGCGCTTCCATCCGTATACAATACATTGGTTGCAAACACTATAGAAGTACACAAAGGGGCCTTTCACAGATACTGAACAGTTGTCTGCAGGGTTCACTGTAGTCTGTGAGGAATAACCACACTTAGGCCTTAACTTTTCTGACTTTCTTTATCAATCTACCAAGATGAAGAAGTCAGTGAGTAAGGCACGTGGTCGTGGTCGAGGCCGTGGATTTGCAGCAGGGGAGGACGTGGGGATTCTGTGGCTGCTGCCGCACCCAGTGACACAGCATCCACCAGTTTTCCCGTGAGCGTTCCTTTATGCGCACTTTTGTAGGAGCTCAGCGTACCCCCCTGCTGCGTGAAGAACAAATTGAAGCCGTTGTTGGTTGGATGGCAGCCAATGCATCGACTTCAATAGCTTCCACCTCCTCTCAGGACCACAGCACTGTTGAACAACCATCAGTCTCTTCACCGCCTGCCAAATTGCCCAGGCAGTCAGAGAGCTCTGTACAGGAGCCAGCTGAGTCTCTGCTTCTGTTCTCAGAATCTGTTGGCTTGGAAACAGGGGCCCAGCCAAGCAGCATTCTGGAATGTGAAGAAGAGGCAGTATGCAGTGATGCGCAACAGCTGTGTCTCTCTGAATCTGAAGAGGCGGGTGAGCCAGTGCCGATGGTCAGCACACCGCAGAACGCATCTGATGATGATGAGACTCAGTTGCCAGTTTCTGTTGAGCATGGTGCTGGCCAGACCACCCAACAACAGCAGGTGTTGGAAGAGGGTAGTGGTGGAGATGATGAGGTCCAAGACCCAACATGGCGTGAGGAACAGGAAGGTGGTGGGAGCAGCTCTGAGGAAGAGATTGCACCAACGGTCCAAACAGTAGGGAGAGGTAGGCTGCAGACTCGCTTGCCTGTAGCCTCCAGTTTGGCACCCGTTCGGAGCAGTTCTCTTACAACAGCCAAACCGGGCGCTCCCAGGACTTGCTCTGCGTGGTCCTTTTTTGATACAGTTGCAGATGATATTTGCTATGTAAAATGCAAGCTGTGTAATCAAAAAATTAAAAGAGGTAAAAGTGTCAGTAACCTTAATACAACAAATATGTGGAAACATGTGCGGTCAAAGCACTTTGTTGAGTTACAAAGACACACTGGAGATGTAGGCCAACCTACAGCAGCACCTACATCTTCAGCTCCTGTTGGAGCCTCTTCCTCCAGTTCACACACAGCTGGTTCGGCTTCCTCAAAGGATCGCCATGGAAGAACCTCTGTCACTGTTGTCCAGAGACACAGTGTTATTCCACCCACAGCTGCAAGTTCCCTGTCATCCTCACACACCCAGGCCACAAAACAGCCATCGGTAGCACAGGCATGGGATAAAAGACGGCCATACTCGGCAAACCATCCACGAGCACAGGCTCTGAATGCTGGCATTGCAAAACTCCTGTCCCTTGAAATGCTGTCATTCAGGCTGGTGGAGACTGACAGTTTCCGTGAATTAATGGCATTGGCAGTCCCACAATACAATGTGCCCAGCCGATTTTATTTCAGCAGGCAAGCCGTCCCTGGTCTGCAAAAGCATGTTGAGGCAAAAATTAAACATGCGCTACTAAACGCCGTCAGTAGCAAGGTCCACCTGACCACGATGCGTGGACCAGTACCCATGGCCAGGGACGATACCTTTCACTCACTGCCCATTGGGTGAATGTTGTGGAGCCGGGTACAGATCTTGCGAGTGGCGCTGTACGTGTTCTGCCAACTCCAAGGATTGCCGGAATCAAGTCTGTCCACATTGACTCCTCCTCCTACTCCAGTTCCTCAGAATCATCGCTGCAGGAGCCGTCACGGTCTACCTCCACATGGACCCGTGGACGCTTACCTGATGCGACCGATATGAGCACAGCCGTGGCCAAACGGCAACAGGCCGTTATGAAATTAATTCCCATGGGGAATCGAAGCCACACAGCGCAGGAGGTCTGGAATGCCATCAAGCAGGAGAGCGACGTGTGGTTTTTTGCCAGCGAATCTCCAGCCAGGCTTGGTAGTGTGTGACAATGGCCGAAATCTGGTGGCAGCTCTGGGCCTTGGCAACCTCACTCACATACCATGTCTGGCACATGTGCTCAACTTGGTCGTGCAGAGTTTTTTGAGGGACTATCCGGATCTTGATGCACTGCTGCACAAGGTCCGCCTAGAGTGCGCTCACTTGCGACGTTCCAGCATGGCCAGATCGCGCATTGCAGCTCTGCAACGCAGATTGCGCCTTCCTGAACATCGCATCATATGTGACGTATCCACCAGGTGGAATTCAACGTTACATATGTTGGAGCGGTTGTGTGAGCAGCAGCCAGCAGTTATGGAGTATCAGCTGCATCAGGCGCAATCAACACGCAATTTGCGCCGTCCACACTTCAACATTAATGAGTGGGCCACTATGAAGGACATGTGCCACGTTTTGCGTGCGTTTGATGAGTCAACGCGGATGGCGAGTGCAGATGATGCACTAGTCAGCCTGACTGTCCCCCTTATCTGCCTGCTTCAAAAAACACTGCAAGCAATAAGGGATGAGGTTTTGGAAGAGGTGGAGGATGAGGAGTCACAAATTCCATCACCTTCTGGAAAGTCAGCGCAACGTGGTTCCTCACAAAGGGCTGGGCAGGGCTCACTTTGTGAGGAGGATGAGGAGGAGGAGTCAATGGAGGAGGAAGACATCGCTCCAGAGGGAGGTACACAACGCTCTAGTCAGTATGTAGAGCGAGGGTGGGGTGATGCAGAGCAGGCAGAGATAACGCCTCTTGCAGAGGACAGCGTTTCTTTGCCAGTTGGGAGTCTGCAGCACATGGTTGATTTCATGCTGCAGTGCCTAAGAAACGACCGCCGCATCGCCCACATTCTCACGACGTCTGATTATTGGATGTACACCCTCCTAGACCCTCGCTACCGGGACAACGTCAAAAGCCTCATCACACCGTTGAACCGGGAGCATAAAATGCGGGAGTACCAAGACACACTGGTGCAATCCCTAATGTTCTACCTTACTGCCGAGAGCACTGCTGCTGCTACTGCTTTACAAAGCAGCTCTGTGCGTCGAGGCAGTGTAGAGAGCTCTGCAACAAGAGGGAGCACACGCAGTGCCTCTGCACAGGGAAAGACCAGTATGTTAAAAATGTGGCAAAGTTTTGTGGCAGCGCCACAAATGTCTACACCATCCGAGAGGGCTCCAGTCAGCGGGAGGCAACGTATCCGTCAGATGGTGACAGACTACTTGGCTTTGCCTCTCAGTGTACTCCCAGATGGCTCTTCCCCATTCAAGTTTTGGGTCTCTAAGCTGGATACATGGCCAGAGCTTAGCCAGTATGCATTGGAGGTGCTGGCTTGCCCTGCTGCCAGTGTATTATCGGAGCGCGTCTTTATTGCTGCAGGTGGTGTACTAACAGACCGTCGCATGCGACTATCCTCCGATAATGTAGACCGGCTTACTTTTCTGAAAATGAACAAGGCATGGATCTCGGCAGAATTTGTCTGTCCGTTTTCAGATTAAATAACTGGTTCGCAACGTTATCCATGTCTCCTGTTATGTTCATCTTTCTACCACCTGAACTCTACTCCCTGGGCTCCAACACTGCCAGTTGCTGCTCAGAAGTGTCGTGTCCACAGAACAAAACACAAGCTCTACTGTTAGTGGGGTTCAGTAACGCCAGCTGTTCCCCTGCTGTGTCAACGGCAAGAAGTGTCCTGTTCCCGACACATGGACAGAAAAACACATGACCAACATGCTCCAAATAGGGAAGAGCCGTCACCCTGCTTGTTATGCTGAAAACATGAAATTGTGAAGTTTTGCAGGCCTAGAATGATAAATTTTTATGACAAATATGGACAAATAATAATTTGTCATCACAGCGCATATCTGCACATGTCTATTAGAAATGGTAACAAAAAATAAAACATAGTCTACTCTTCACATTTTGAAATTAATGCATAAAAGTACATTTCAGACTTATGAATTAATGCTTTTTAAGGAACTTTATCTGTACCTGTAAGATAATGCACTCAATGGATGTACGAATCATTAAATCCTCATCATCATCATCACGAGTTTTATTTATGACAGACATTATAAAATACACATACTGATGCCAACTGTAACTTCAAACACCATATATGAAATGGACAGCATGTAAACATGGTAATAATGTCCAATAATAAATTATTACATCTAGAAAGTGCATCATGCATACTGACAATAGGTAGTTATACCTGCAAGTGCTGTTGAAACAACCACAAGAGATATAAATTAATACTGGTATATAGGTATCACAGTGCATAGTTACTCATGGACAATGTTGATGTAATACTGTATCTCAATTAAGTCAGCGTCAACCATTAGGCTTGTTAGTCTTGTACATTGTTAAAGAGGGAACGTAATTTTTTGGTTTGTCATAGGTGGAGTATTACACATTAAATTATTACTGCTGTATTTTTTTTTGCGTCCCTAGTGCGCAATAACGCAGCCTAACCTCACATTTGATAGTCAGCTAATTGCCACACGCTACCCTACCCTACGCGTGACAGTAGGAAGGTAGTGTTGACGGATAAAGCTTTGCGCAACCAGACATTCTTTTACCCTCTTCAACACTCTACAAGCAAAAAATGCATGATTTCAGCCGCAGACTTTATTGACGTACAGTATAACATCGGCATTACCCATCAGAGGCTGTCCACTGTCTGATACAGACATAGAATATACCTTTGCTATCCGTAGCCTTTGTTTCACCTACACTTGCAGGCACACACTTAAATTGTGACAAACAATGCCTAATGTTTTTTTAAATGGTTATTTTTTATTGTACATTATTGTGTCATCAATCACATTGATGAGTCCATGCTGGACATGTCATACATGCTATAGAAAGTTACGATTTTATGAACTTAAATAATTGAAATGTCTGTGACTGTCACATAAAATTTGCGATGATGATGATGAGTGACTATTACAAAATCCATTGTCTTCACTATGTTATGGTTTAACATAGCGTTCCTTAAGCATTATTCATAAAAAAAAAAATTGACTTTTATTCTTAAATTTACAACACTATATTTTGTTACCAATTTTTTGGGTGTTGTGTTGTTCCATTTATTTTTGGCATGTGCATATATGGTTTTATATTTGTATTTTCTTTATTTTTCCTTCTTGAAATTAGAAAACATGTGTATCTTTGTACCGTGTTAGCCAGTAGATAGAAAAATATTTAGACTTCAGAGTCAGCAGTGGTTGATACCTTTTAATGGATAACTGAAAAGATGGAAACAAATTGCAAGCTTTCAAGGCTACTCACGTCTCTTCATCAGGGAAAGACTAACTAAAAAAATTAAGCATCACATATTTCTATACACAACAGGACACAGGAATAGTGCAATAGGTAAGACAAGTAAGTGACGTGTATCAGAACTGTCATTATCTCACAGGGATGAACATAAATATTGGAACAGTTCCTAGATAAGGATAGAAAGTTTGATTGCCCTCTCATTGGCGTATTTTTTTGGGTTTTCATGACCCTGCAAGGGCATAGACGCAGATTCCTTAATTGATATAGAATGACATAAATCCATGTGATCTATTCATTCCATCACTAACAGTGTCAAAGGTCATGATGAGCTTATATTCTGAAACCTTTGTACGTTTCTCATATTTGAAGTTATATTTTAATACCAGTAATTCCATATCCATGATGCTATGACCGGGCATACAAAAGTCTTTTGCCACAGGTAAATTCATTAATTTATCTGTGATTGTGTGGCGCTGATAATTCATCCTTGTTCTCCTTTTTGTTGCCGGTCTCCCCTCACTTGTCCCTCCCTCACTTGTCTTAGCTATTCCTGTGTCCTGTTGTGTGTAGAAATATGTGATTCTTCATTTTTGGCTTTACTCTTAGCCTGATGAAGACACCTGAGTAGTCTCGAAAGCTTTGAATTTGTTACCATATTTTCAGTTAGCCATTAAACGTTATCAACCACAGAGGACTGTCAAGTATAAATATTTTTCTATTCTTGTAATTGAAATTTATCATTTTATTGTTGTAGTAAAACTTCATTTATTCTTGTTTGAAGTACATACATTTGCAATGGCCACGTAACAAGGCAATAACTCAATATTTTATGCCTACACCCTCCTTGACCCTGGCTTCAACAGCGCCAGTTGCTGCTCAGAAGTGTTAGATGCACAGATGAAAACAATCGCTGATGTGTTTGTGGGGTTCAGTAACGCCTGCTGTTCCCCTGCTGTGTGTCTGGCAAAAATTACTGCTGCTAACTACAACTTCAACTTCAAACGTCTCATACTAGGCCTCTGCCTACACCCTCCTTGACCCTGGGCTTCAACAGCGCCAGTTGCTGCTCAGAAGTGTTAGATGCACAGATGAAAACAATCGCTGATGTGTTTGTGGGGTTCAGTAACGCCTGCTGTTCCCCTGCTGTGTGTCCGGCAAAAATTACTGCTAGCTACCTAATCATGGTGAAAAAAAAAATTACATCTCAAAGTGTCTAGTGCTACACATAGATATGAGGCTACACCATGATTTCTAAGCTGTAAACATTTGAAACGTCAACTTTCAAACCATAAAATGATTTGTCTTTGTCACAAATCTGTAACAAAATAATTGTGACATATTATTACAGATATGCACATGTCGAAAACAAATGCAAACACAAAAGCCTACTTATGCTATAGGATACTGATGGTCAACCTTGTCACTCCATAGCTTAGACAAATCCAACTCACATCATGATGACTCAAATACTGCAATGTTGGAAGTGCATAATGTGGGTTGAACTTTGACAACTGCTGCAGTGCGAAGGTTATACTTCAGTGTTCTTGCCTTTGAAATAAAAGCATACAAGTAAATATAATATCCAATGTTGATTAAGGGACGTGATGTACACCTGTAATATTGTGCAAACAATGCATGTAGGAATAGTCCTCTTCAACATTACTTATATTTGTGTCATTTTAAAAAATACATATTTGATTAGAAAGTTAACAGCCCATATCATAAAGGTCCTTCATGTAAACATGATAATCGCTAACAAAAATCATGCATTACCTTGGTAAAGTCAATAGTGCATAGTCACAATAGCAAAATATATACCTGTAAGTGGTGCTGAAAGAACGACAACTGATAGAATAGGTGAATGATATCTATTTATCAGACTGAATAGCGACACCTGTACAATGTCGATATAATACTGTACCTTAACAAAACAGCTGTGTCACACCTCACACGCATTTTTCTTGTAGCTTGTTATGTAATAGGGCACATGCGTGTATGTTTCATCATAGGTGCATGTTTACTGAGTAAAGCAGTCATGACAACGCCTTTGTGTTGTCGGTACGCTTGCGATGATGAACGATGCGCACCGTGAATGTTAGTCTGCGTCATAAGACGCACAGACGCTCCAATACCCAACGCGTCACAGCAGGAAGCCAGTCTGTGCGTCCAAACAAAGGCGCAAGCATACATGCACGTACCCTTTTATAAAGCTATATAAAAATAAGGATGTAGTACTTAGTAACACACACTTTATTGAGGTACAGTATTACATCGCCATTCACCATCTGTGGCTATGCAGTGTCATCTATATATACCTTATCTATCCGTTGTCATGCTTGCAAGTCCACAGTCAGGCATAAATAGCTGTTTTCACTATGCACTTTTTAAAGGTTTTTTTTGTTAATATAAATGATTGGCACATATTATCAGTATTACATGATGGAAATTTTAGATATTTTTAAAAACTTTTTAGTGATATTATTCAGCAAATGAAAATGGTGTACATACTGTTACTTATCCATCATTAATGGATTCTGATATGTACTTGTATGCTTTTATTTAAAACCGTATAGCAGATTATTTAACCTATTTTTATTGTGGTTTGCATTGCTTTTCAACATGTTAATGTATGCGTTTATGTTTGTCAATTATTAATTTACATATATTTTTTAAAGTAAAATCATCATCTTATGGTACTAAAGGTTATATTTCTCTTGTTTGGAGTATAGACATTTTTAATTGACACATAACAAGGAAAATACTTCATCTAGTATTTAAACATCCTCCTTGACCCTGGGCTCCAACACCGCCAGTTGTTGCTTGGAAGTGCTGTTAGCACAGTCTACACTTGCTCCCGTGTTACTGGGGTTCAGTAATGTCAGCTGTTCCCCTGCTGTGTGAACGGCAAAAAGTCCTGCTGCCTCCACCATGTTCTCTTCTCATCCCTGGGTTACAACACCGCCAGTTGTTTCTCGGAAGTGCTGTTAGCACAGTCTACACTTGCTCCTGTGTTACTGGGGTTCAGTAATGTCAGCTGTTCCCCTGCTGTGTGAACGGCAAAAAGTCCTGCTGCCTCCACCATGTTCTCTTCTCATCCCTGGGCTACAACACCGCCAGTTGTTTCTCGGAAGTGCTGTTAGCACAGTGAACACTTGCTCCTGTGTTACTGGGTTCAGTAATGTCAGCTGTTCCCCTGCTGTGTGAACGGCAAAAAGTCCTGCTGCCTCCACCATGTTCTCTTCTCATCCCTGGGTTACAACACCGCCAGTTGTTTCTCGGAAGTGCTGTTAGCACAGTGAACACTTGCTCCTGTGTTACTGGGGTTCAGTAATGTCAGCTGTTCCCCTGCTGTGTGAACGGCAAACAGTCCTGCTGCCTCCACCATGTTCTCTTCTCATCCCTGGGTTACAACACCGCCAGTTGTTTCTCGGAAGTGCTGTTAGCACAGTCTACACTTGCTCCTGTGTTACTGGGGTTCAGTAATGTCAGCTGTTCCCCTGCTGTGTGAACGGCAAAAAGTCCTGCTGCCTCCACCATGTTCTCTTCTCATCCCTGGGCTACAACACCGCCAGTTGTTTCTCGGAAGTGCTGTTAGCACAGTCTACACTTGCTCCCGTGTTACTGGGGTTCAGTAATGTCAGCTGTTCCCCTGCTGTGTGAACGGCAAAAAGTCCTGCTGCCTCCACCATGTTCTCTTCTCATCCCTGGGTTACAACACCGCCAGTTGTTTCTCGGAAGTGCTGTTAGCACAGTGAACACTTGCTCCTGTGTTACTGGGGTTCAGTAATGTCAGCTGTTCCCCTGCTGTGTGAACGCCAAAAAGTCCTGCTGCCTCCACCATGTTCTCTTCTCATCCCTGGGTTACAACACCGCCAGTTGTTGCTCAGAAGTGCTGTTAGCACAGTGAACACTTGCTCCTGTGTTACTGGGGTTCAGTAATGTCAGCTGTTCCCCTGCTGTGTGAACGGCAAACAGTCCTGCTGCCTCAACTTTAATTTCCATGGGTACCTTCTGCTACCCATCCGGGTTCCAGTACCGTCAGCTGGTTCTCCGCAGTACCTTTGGCCTAGGTGCCTCCATGTCGGTATCCGAGTTCCAGCAACGTCTGCTGGTCCTTGGTAGTGCTTTGGAGCACAGGTACCTCCTGCTTAGTAACCCTGTCCCAGTAACGTCAGCTGGTCCTCGGTTGTGCCATTGGCTCTTTTCCTTCTGCTGACCCTCCGGGTTCCAGCACAGTCAGCTGGTCCTCGTTACTTTCATTGGCTCTTGTACCTTCTGCTACCCATCCGGGTTCCAGTACCGTCAGCTGGTTCTCCGCAGTGCCTTTGGCCTAGGTGCCTCCATGTCGGTATCCGAGTTCCAGCAACGTCTGCTGGTCCTTGGTAGTGATTTGGAGCACAGGTACCTCCTGCTTAGTAACCCTGTCCCAGTAACGTCAGCTGGTCCTCGGTTGTGCCATTGGCTCTTTTCCTTCTGCTGACCCTCCGGGTTCCAGCACAGTCAGCTGGTCCTCGTTACTTCCATTGGCTTTTGTACCATCACCAACAGGACAAAGAAGGTTAAGACAAACTACAAGATACAGAACAAGAGACAGAAGAACAATAAGCAGAAGATCAAAAAGCAGAAGAACATTAAGTATAAGACCAAAATGAAGAGCAAAATATATGCTCTAAATTCTAAGCAGAAGAAGACTAAGCAGTGTATGGGGGTGAGTCCGTTCCTCCTCGTGGTGCCCCTGGAAAATGCCTGATGCTGCTGCAGGCTAAACTGAACGCGGACAAATACTGTTGTAATTAAAATCTTTCGTGACAGCAAGAACGGAAGGATGAAAATTCAGAGTTTTACAGATTACAAGTACAGGAATGTCTGTCACAAATAAGAATATGATGAAAAGGATGAATAGGAAGAAGATGAAGAAGTAGAATATGAAGAATAATAACTGTTTAATAAGAACAATATAAGTAATGTTAACAAAAAGATGAATAGCAAGAAGTTTTAGAAGATTAAGAAGGTGAAGATGAAGAATAATTTGATGAGAAAGATGATGCTGCTGAAGATTATGAAGGAGAAAGTGTGTGAAAAGTTAAAAAGGTGAAGACCATGGAAGTTGTGAAACAGACATATTTGACAAAATAGAAAAAAGGTTAACAACATTGTCAATTTGTTCGTCAATCCGAACGTATTTCCTAAAAAAAAAAAATTAATGCTATTCCATTGGATTGGGTTAAACATCTATGCCTTTAATGTCTCCTCAACCTCCCCCAATACATTCTACATTACTCTTTGTTGTTTTCCTTCATGTACAATTAACCTACAAGGCAAGAATGGGGTTTTTTTTTATTTCGATATTTTGTTCCCATAGACTTACATGGGACTTCCGGTATCGGTATCGGGTATCGCCGATATTTTTTGTGTATCGGCGATACCATTCCGATTCCGATACTTTTGGATATCGGAAAGTATCGCTCAACTCTACTTTTCAGCCCTAAATTAAATTTTTTTTTGCTGTCTGGCACTGTACTTATATACAGCACTGTTTAGCCAAAAAATAAAAAAAATTACAGGCCACACATTTGTCGTAATGGTATCTCCGTGCCAGCTCATATGTGTGCATGCTCAAAGTTTGGCCAGTTTACG
Organism: Oophaga sylvatica; assembly: GCA_033576555.1. Classification (NCBI taxonomy): domain Eukaryota; kingdom Metazoa; phylum Chordata; class Amphibia; order Anura; family Dendrobatidae; genus Oophaga; species Oophaga sylvatica. The sequence continues at coordinate 438,000,645 of JARQOD010000004.1, forward strand.
ACAGTTTTCTTTTTTTGTTCTGGGTGTCACTGTATTTATATACAGCAGTATTTAGCCAAAAAAAAATACAGGCCACACATTTTTTGATGTGGTATCTACGTGCCAGCCCCTATCTGTGCGTGCTCAAAGTTTGGCCAGTTTATGGCAGTTTTCTCTTTTTGTCTTGGGTGTCACTGTACTTATATGCAGCAGTATTTAGTAAAAAAAAAAAAAATACAGGCCACATATTTTTTGTAGTGGTATCTCCGTGCCAGCTCATATCCGTGGGTGCTCAAAGTTTGGCTAGCGTACGGCAGTTTTCTTTTTTTGTCCTGGGTGTCACTGTACTTATATACACAGTATTTCGCAAAAAAATAAAGGCCACACATTTTTTGTAGTGGTATCTCCGTGCCAGCTCATATCTGTGCGTGCTCAAAATTTGGCCAGTTTACGGCAGTTTTCTTTTTTAGTCCTTGGTGTCACAGTACTTATATACAGCACTATGTAACATTATTTAAAATAAACAGGCCACATTTTACAGTGTGGTCTATCTCTGACACGCCTCATACATCCGTGTGCCAAAAATTGAGGCATTTAAGGCCTAAATTCCCTTTTTTGGGCAGTCTGTCACTCTCGTTATATCCAGTTCTCTTTTGCATCCACCAAAAAAAACCAAAAAACATATTTTACCGTGTGGTATATCTGTGACACGTCTCATACGTAAGTGTGATAAAAATGTGTGGATTTTAGGCCGGTACTCCTGTGTATTCCTGTCTGGTACTCAAGTTATAACAGCACTATGTTGCATTATTTTAACCCCTTCACCCCAAGGGTAGTTTGAACATTAATGACCGGGCCAATTATTACAATTCTGACCACTGTCTCTTTATGAGGTTATAACTCTGGAACGCTTCAACGGATCTTCACGATTCTGAGAATGTTTTCTCGTGACATATTGTACTTCACGTTAGTGGTAAAAGTTCTATGATATAACTTGTGTTTATTTTTGAAAAAAACGCAAACATGGCGAAAATTTTGAAATTTTCAAAATTTGAATTTTTATTCACTTAAAACAGAGAAATATGTCACACAAAATAGTTAATAAATAACATTTCCCACATGTTTACTTTACATCAGCACAATTTTGGAACCAAAATTTTTTCTGTTAGGAAATTATTAGGGTTAAAAGTTGATCAACGATTTCTCATTTTTACAACAAAATTTACAAAACCATTTTTTAGGGACCACCTCACATTTGAAGTCACTTTGAGGGGTCTATATGGCAGAAAATGCCCAAAAGTGACACCATTCTAAAAACTGCACCCCTCAAAGTACTCAAAACCACATTCAAGAAGTTTATTAACCCTTCAGGTGCTTCACAGGAGCTGAAGCAACGTGGAAAGAAAAAATGAACATTCAACTTTTTAGTCACAAAAATTATCTTTCACAAAATTTTTTTTTTTCACAAGGGTAAAAGGAGAAAATGGACAGATAAAGTTGTTGTGCAATTTCTCCTGAGTATGCCAATACCCCATATGTGGGGGAAAACCACTGTTGGGCACACGGCAGAGCTTGTAAGGGAAGGAGCGCCGTTTGACTTTTTCAAACCAAAATTGGCTGGAATTGAGATTGGATGCCATGTCACGTTTGGAGAGCCTCTGATGCACCTGAACAGTGGAAATCACCAACAAGTGAAATCATTTTGGAAACTAGACCTCCTATGGAACTTATCTAAATCTGTTGTGAGCACTTTGAACCCCCAAGTGTTTCACAAAAATTTATAATGCCTGGGTGTGAAAAAAAAAACAAACAATTTTCCACAAAACTGATTTTTTTAGTCCCAAATTTTTGATTTTTCCCAAGGAAATTGGATCCCAAAAGTTGTCGTCCAATTTGTCCTGAGTACGCTGATCATATGTGGGGGGGGGAACTGGGCGCATGGCAGGGCTTGGAAAGGAAGTAATAACGTTTTGGAATGCAGACATTAATGGGGGTCATGTTCCGTTTGCAGTGCCCCAGATGTGCCTAAACAGTGGAAACCCCCAACAAGTGACTGCATTTTGTAAACTAGACCCCCTAAGGAACTTATCTAGATCTGTGGTGAGCACTTTGAACCCCCAAGTGCTTCACACAAGTTTATAATGCCCGGGCATGAAAATAAAAAATCCAATTTTTTCACACAAAAGTTATCTTTTAGTCACCAATTTTTTATTTTCCCAAAGGTAACAAGACCCCAAAAGTTATTGTGAAATTTGTCCTGAGTACGCTGATACCCCATATGTGGGAGTACACCCTGTTTGGGTGCATGGCAGAGCTCGGAAGGGAATGAGCACCGTTTGACTTTTTCAACGCAGAATTGGCTGGACGCCATGTCGTGTTCGGAGAGCTCCTGATATGCCTAAACAGTGGAAACCCCCACAAATGACACCATTTTGGAAACTAGACCCCTCAAGGAACTTATCAAGATGTGTGGTGAGAACTTTGAACCCCCAGGTGTTTCACTAAAGTTTATAAAGCCCGAGCATGAAAATAAAAAAATCATATTTTTTCCACAAACATGATCTTTTAGTCACCACCTTTTTATTTTCCCAAGGGTAACAGGAGAAATTGGACCCCAAGAGTCGTTGTCCAATTTGTTCTGAGTACGCTGATACCCCATATTTGTGAGAAAACTACTGTGTGGGCACGGAAGGGAAGTCGTGACGTTTTGGATTGCAGACGTTAATGGAATGGTCTGCGGGCGTCATGTCGCGTTTGGAGAGCCCCTGATGTGCCTAAACAGTGGAAACCCCCCACAAGTGACCCCATTTTGAAAAATAGACCCCCAAGGAACTTATCTAGATGTGTTGTGAGCACTTTGAACAACTAAGTACTTCACAGAAGTTTATAATGTACAGCCTTAAAAATAAAAATTCTTTTTTTTTTTTTTTACAAAAATGATTTATTCGCCCCCAATATTTTATTTTCACAGGGGTAACAGGAGAAATTGGACACAAACAGTTGTTGTCCAATTTGTCCTGAGTACGCTGATACCCCATATGTGGGAGAAAACTACTGTATGGGCACACGTCGGGGCTCGGAAGGGAAGTAGTGACGTTTTGGATTGCACACTTTGATGGAATGGTCTGCGGGCGTCATGTCGCATTTGGAGAGCCCCTTATGTGCCTAAACAGTGGAAACCCCCCACCGGTGACCCCATTTTGGAAAATAGACCCAAAAGGAACTTATCTTGATGTGTGGTGAGCGCTTTGAAGCTTCACAGAAGTTTATAACGTACAGCCGTAATAACAAAAGTTTTACAAAAATTATATTTTCACCCCCAATTTTTTATTTTCCCAAGGGTAACAGAAGAAATTGGACCCCAAGAGTTATTGTGCAATTTTTCCTGAGTACACTGATACCCCATATGTTGGGGTAAACTACTGTTTGGGTGCATGGCAGAGCTCAGAAGTGAAGGAGCACCATTTGACTTTTTCAATGTAGAATTGGCTGGAATTGAGATCAGACGCCATGTCACATTTGGAAAGCCCCTGATGTGACTAAACAGTGGAAACCCCCCAATTCAAACTCCTACCCTAACCTCAACACACCCCTAACCCTAGTCCCAACCCAAACCTAACCCTAACACACCCCTAATCCTAATCCCAACCCTAACCCTAATCCTAACTTTAGCCCCAACCCTAACTTTAGCCGCAACCCTAACCCTAATGGGAAAATGGAAATAAAGTTTTTTAATTTTATTATTTTTCCCTAACTAAGGGGGTGATAAAGGGGTGTTTGATTTACTATTTATAGTGGGTTTTTATGATTGGCAGCTGTCATGCTAAAAGACGCTTTTTATTGCAAAAAATAGTTTTTGCATCACCACATTTTGAAAGCTATAATTTTTGCATATTTTGGCCCACAGAGTCATGTGAGGTCTTATTTTTTGCGGTACAAGTTGACGTTTTTATTGGTACCATTTTTGAGCACGTGACATTTTTTGATCGCTTTTTATTTCGATTTTTGGGAGGTTAGAATGAACAAAAATCAGCAATTCATGAATTTCTTTTGGGGGGCGTTTATACCGTTCCACGTGTGATAAAACTGATAAAGCAGTTTTATTCTTCGGGTTAGTACGATTACGGCGATACCTCATTTATATAATTTTTTTTATGTTTTGGCGCTTTTATACAATAAAAACAATTTTATATAAAAAATAATTATTTTTGCATCGCTTTATTCTGCGAGCTATAACTTTTTTATTTTTTCGCTGATGCTGTATGGCAGCTCGATTTTTGCGGGACAAGATTACATTTTCAGCGGTACCATGTTTATTTATATCGGTCTTTTTGATTGCGTGCTATTCCACTTTTTGTTCGGCAGTATGATAAAGCATTGATTTTTTTGCTTTTTTTTTTAAGGGGATCACTAAAGGGGTTAACTAGTGAGACAGTTCTATAGGGCGGGTCGCTACGGATGCGGTGATACCAAATATGTGTACTTTTATTGTTTAGTTTTTTTATTTACATGAAGAAATTAATTTATTGTGGAATATTTTGTTTTTCCTTTATTTTGGAATTTTCTTTTACACATGTGATTTTCATTTTTTTAAACTTTTTTACTTTGTCCCAGGGTGGGACATCACTGTATAAAGTCAGATCGCTGGTCTGACAGTGTGCACAGCACTCTGTGATACCAGCGATCTCACAGGCTCTGCTGCAGGCTTTCTCAGCACCTGCTCTCAGCAGGCACTGAGGAAGCCGCCTCCCTGCAGGACCCTGCGGCCATCTTGGATCCGGGGTCTTGCAGGGAGGAAGGCCTCAGAACAGCGCGATCACATTGCGCTGTTCTGAGGGTCTCAGGAAGCACGCAGGGAGCCCCCTCCCTGCATGATGCTTCCCTGTGCCCCCGTTACACCGCGATCATGTTTGTTTTCTTTTTAGTCCTGGGTGTCACAGTACTTATATACAGCACTATGTTACATTATTTTAAAAAACAGGCCACATTTTACAGTGTGGTCTATCTCTGACACGCCTCATACATCCGTGTGTAATGTATGGTGTACAGTTCATATAGCGTCTTGTGCTTGGGTGCGAGGAAAACACATGAGACACAGGTTTGATATAGAAGGACTTGTATTACTTCATACAAGTGGCAAAAATGGTCACACAGTTTGCAGGTACAGAAGCAGGAGACACAGCAGGCCAGAGTAACTTAAGCTCAGCAATAACTCTCCACAACAGGTTCAGGATCTCTTCTCTGTTACCGTAATTCCATGCAAACGTGGATTTATCAAATAGCAGGTTTCCAAAGTCCACAAGTGTTCCAAAGTTCCTCAGTAGGAAATAGCTGGAGTACAAAGTCCAAGGTTTTCCAGGAGTCAGGTCACAGGCTCACTGCAGGCTTGATTCTGAAGCACTGATTGCTCAGCTGAGGCTGCTTAAGAAGCAAGAGGGAGAGAATCAGGGCTGGAACATGAAAGCTGGAAACTCCATATTGACTGAGGGCAAGATAGCTGCAGCAAGACAGAAAGCAAAATGGCTGACGGAAAAAACTGAGTTTCAAGAAACATGTACAAAGAACCTTACATTACTTCCCCCTTAGGGACAACCTCCGGATGACCTCAGACCAGGCTTGTCTGGGTACCTCTGATGAAACTGGCGGAGCAAGCGAGGAGCATTAACGTTATTGACTGGTTCCCATGAGTTGTCCTCCACTGGGTAGCCCTGCCATTTAATCAAATATTGTAACTGATTTCTGTACAACCTGGAATCTAGAATCCTTTCCACCACAAATTCTTCCTGACCATCGACTAGCACTGGGTCAGGGCAAGGAGAAGAACGTCCAGGAATCGTATTGGGTGTTGCAGGCTTTAGTAGGGATACATGAAAGACGGTGGATTCTCATAGTTCTGGGCAGTTGAAGACGACAAGCAACGGCACTTATAATTTTACTGATTTTATAGGGTCCAATGTACTTATGTCCCAACTTAGACGATGGAATCCTTAACTTAAGATTTCTGGTTGACAGCCAGACCAAGTCTCCTACCTTGAAAGCTGGTGCAGGTTTACGAAATTTATCTGCTGCTTTCTTGTACCTTTCCTGAGCCAATTCCAGATTTTCCTTTAGAAGATCGATATTCTTTTGTAAAGACGTGATTCTTTCAGCCACTGCTGGCAAGGGCGTTTCTATGGGAAATCGAGGAAGAATGTTAGGATGATAACCTAAATTGGAGTAAAAAGGAGACTGCTTAGTGGAGGCGCTCTGAGAGTTATAAGAGAACTCAGCCAGTGGAAGTAGATCCACCCAATCATCCTGTAGGTGGCAGATAAAGCAGCGGAGATACTGCTCCAGGGTCTGATTGGTTCGTTCTGTCTGTCCATTAGTCTGGGGATGAAAAGCAGAAGAAAGGTTTACTTTAATGTCCAATGCGGCACAGAAATTTTGCCAAAACCTTGAAGTGAATTGCACCACTCGATCCGAAATAACCTCATCCGGTACTCCATGTAAGCGAAACACATTCTTAATCATCAAATCTGATGTCTGTTTTGCAGTGGGTAAGCCGACACAAGGGATAAAATGAGCTGCCTTTGTTAAACGATCAACCACCACTAGAATGGTGTTCTTACCTTGAGAGGTTGGTAACTCCACAATGAAGTCCATAGAAATGGATCCCCACGGGCGGGACGGGGTGGGAAGGGGTTGCAACAGACTAGTTGGTGAGGAGCGAGGTGTTTTGCATCTTGCACAGACTTCACATGAAGTGACATAGTTTAAAACATCTTTCCTGTAAGTGGGCCACCAAAAGAAACGAGAAAGAAATTCCTGTGTCTTTAGAATTCCTCTATGCCCAGCTATCTTGGAATCGTGGATGAGTTGCAATACTCTCAATCTGACTGTTTCAGGTATATACAGACGTTGTCCCTGAAACCACACACCATTCTTAAAGACAAGACTTACGTCCCTTGGGGGTTGTGCCAACAAGGAATCCGCATGGTATGCTTCCTTGATGTCCTTAAGTAGGTCTTGATTATGAATCACTCCCAGGAATCTAGAGTCAGGAAGAATAGTCTTAGGAGGAGTAAGTGGACGGGTCTCTGCTGAATGAATCCTAGAGAGTGCATCAGCCTTTCCATTGCGCGATCCTGGTCTATAAGAAATGACAAAATTAAATTGGTTTAAGAAAAGATTCCAGCGAGCCTGGCGAGGAGTCAGGCACTTAGCCGACCTGATAAATTCAAGGTTACGATGGTCTGTCAGGACGACTATTTGTTGTGCAGCTCCCTGAAGAAGGTGTCTCCATTCTTTGAAGGCGGCAATAATGGCCAACAACTCTCTATTGCCCACATCGTAGTTCCTCTCAGCCAAAGAAAACTGCTGGGAAAAGAAGGCACAGGGATGCAAGACATTCTTCTCACCTGTTCTCTGAGAGAGTATAGCTCCAACGGCACAGTCTGAAGCATCCACCTCTATTATGAAGGCAAGTTCGGGGTTGGGATGTACTAAGATAGGTGCGATGGTAAATTTATCCTTTAGACGGGAAAATGCTTCCTGGGCTTGGGGGGTCCAGGAGAACCTAGACTCTTTCCGGGTAAGTTGGGTGATAGGTGACACTACCTCAGAGAAATTCCTAATGAAACGTCTATAGAAGTTGGCAAACCCGATGAAGCGCTGCACCTCCTTCACATTTCTAGGAATTGGCCAATCCTTGATGGCTTGGGTCTTGCTTCCATCCATACTAATTCCTTGTGTAAACAGTACATACCTCAGAAATTGAATTTCGGTCCTATGGAATTCACACTTTTCAAGTTTGATGTAAAGATGGTTTTGTCTTAGACGTTCTAAGACCATTCTCACATGTCCATGATGTTCCTCTGTGGAGTTAGAAAAAATTAGAATATCATCCAAATAAATCACCACGAATGTATCTAGGAGATCCCTGAAGATGTCATTCACCAAGTGTTGGAAAGTGGCTGGGGCGGTACTCAGACCAAAAGGCATAACTAGATATTCAAAGTGTCCATAGCGTGACCTGAATGCAGTCTTCCATTCATCCCCAGGTCTAATACGGACCAAGTTATAGGCCCCACGGAGATCCAGTTTAGAGAAAATTTTGGCATGCCGCACTCTCTCCAATAACTCAGGGATTAAAGGCAATGGATAACGGTTTCTAATAGTAACCTTATTGAGTTCCCTATAGTCTACGCAGGGTCTTAGAGATCCATCTTTCTTCTTCACAAGGAAGATGGGTGCACCTGCAGGAGATGAAGAGGGGCGTATGAAGCCCTTGGCTAGATTTTCGTCTATGTAATCCTTTAAAGCCTTTAGCTCGGGCCCCGCCAGGGGGTAGATCTTACCAAAAGGTATCTCTGCTCCAGGCAATAATTCAATTGGACAATCATATGGACGGTGAGGGGGAAGCTGGTCAGCATTCTTCTTGTCACATAAATCCACATAGTCCTGGTATACAGCTGATAGTTCAGGGACTGACATGGTTCCTTTAGGAACAGAGCAAGCTGAAACTTCTGGACTCATCTGTTTCTCTGGAAAGTGTAATTCCTTGGTCTCCCAGTTAATGGTAGGGTTCTGAGCCTGCAGCCATGGTAGCCCTAGAATAATGGGAAAGTGGGGAGAAGAGATAAGCATAAAGGACAGTTTCTCTTGATGATCTTTACCCATAAGGACCCTCAAAGGCTCCGTTTCCTGATCCACTGGTCCAGAGGTCAGCAGGGAGCCATCCACAGTCTCCATCTGTACTGGAGTAGCCTTCTTCACTGAACTATCCCCTGTTTTAGAGCAAAGGAGATATCCATAAAATTTCCACTTGCCCCTGAGTCGATCATAGCAGAGCTAGACACCCAGACTGAGTCAACCCAGAGTTTGATGGAAAGGAAGCAATGAGAATTGTTTTTCTTACAACTCAGCTGGGACACCGCTGAGGAAACTTGAAAAATTGCAGCGTTTACACAGTCATCGTCCTCAGAAGTGACGGAGTTTAAGTCAGAGAAATCAATATCTGTTGCTGCAGATCTCTCTGGAGCCTGAGGCTCGGACCTGACAGATCTCCTCTCGCAACACTCACAGTGAATGACTGCTGCAGTAGTCTTACGAGAACGGCTGGGGCAGTTTATAATGAAGTGCCCTGACTTACCACAGTAGAAACATAGATTTTCCTTTAAACGATGTTCTTTGCGTGCATCACTAACCCGTCTTTGTAAAGAGTCCACCTGCATGGGTTCAGGTTCAGGTTCCCGTGTGATCCTACTCAAAGGTTCCTTAGCTGGGGAAGAAGGTAGGAAAAGGTTAGTGCGATTACTTTCGAACCATCTCTCTTGCCTGCGTTCAGTCAGACGAGCATCAATACGGATGCAGTAGTTAATAAAGTCACCTAACGCAGTGGGAGGGTCGGCACGAGCAAGTTCATCCTTAATCAGTGGAGACAACCCTTTTCGAAAAATAGATTTTTTGGCGGAACTTTCCCAAGTGGTATCGAGGGCCCATCTCCTGAAATCCAAGGCATATTCGGCTACTGAGCGCTTACCTTGGCGCAAAGTTAACATGGCTGCTTCAGCTGTTGCACCTCGATTGGGGTCATCAAACACCTGCCCCATGGCTGAAATGAAAGCATCAAGATGATCCAAACATTCATCCTCAGTCTCAATCAGAGGGTTTGCCCACATCAAAGCCTTGTTGGTAAGCAACATGATTATAGTAAGCACTTTAGATCGTTCAGTGGGAAATTGTGAAGCATGTGCAGAAAAAAAAAGATTGCATTGGTTAATAAATCCCCTGAATTTCTCACGTTCACCGCCAAAATGAAAAGGGGGTAACTTGGGAATCCCAGAACTCGGGGTTATGGCAGGAGCCTGGACTCGTTCCTCTAGAACCTCAATCCTGGCTCGTAAATCCTGGGTAGTTTGTCCAAACACTTGCAAATTGTGATTAGTGAGGTCCTGTAGGTTTGCAAAACGGGTCTTTATAGTCTGTATATCTGCAAGGATTGTATCAGTCACTCCGCAAAGCTCCTTTATGCGAGCCTCCATCTTCCAGATCTTTTAAGACAGGAGTACTGGAAGGAGAAGAGAAAAAAAAAAAAAAAAAACAATAGTGTTTACCTGTGGTAACACTGCAGAGTAAAATTAAGGGAATTGCTCACCTGGAATGGTTGTGAGAAGTCACAACCACTGTCATCACAGAAAGTATAACCGGACATCTGATATCCACAGTCACAGCAGACACAGCCTTCCCAGACCCAGCAGACACTAACGTTTGGCTTCAGAATCTTGTAATGTATGGTGTACAGTTCATATAGCGTCTTGTGCTTGGGTGCGAGGAAAACACATTAGACACAGGTTTGATATAGAAGGACTTGTATTACTTCATACAAGTGGCAAAAATGGTCACACAGTTTGCAGGTACAGAAGCAGGAGACACAGCAGGCCAGAGTAACTTAAGCTCAGCAATAACTCTCCACAACAGGTTCAGGATCTCTTCTCTGTTACCGTAATTCCATGCAAACGTGGATTTATCAAATAGCAGGTTTCCAGAGTCCACAAGTGTTCCAAAGTTCCTCAGTAGGAAATAGCTGGAGTACAAAGTCCAAGGTTTTCCAGGAGTCAGGTCACAGGCTCACTGCAGGCTTGATTCTGAAGCACTGATTGCTCAGCTGAGGCTGCTTAAGAAGCAAGAGAGAGAGAATCAGGGCTGGAACATGAAAGCTGGAAACTCCATATTGACTGAGGGCAAGATAGCTGCATCAAGACAGAAAGCAAAATGGCTGACGGAAAAAACTGAGTTTCAAGAAACATGTACAAAGAACCTTACACCGTGTGCCAAAAATTGAGGCATTTAAGGCCTAAATTCCCTTTTTTGACCAGTCTGTCACTCTCGTTGTATCCAGCACTCTTTTGCATCCACCAAAAAAAGCAAGTAAACATATTTTACATTGTGGTATATCTGTGACACGTCTCATATGTCCGTGTGATAAAAATTTGTGGATTTTTAGCCGGTTCTCCAGTGTTTTCCTGTCTGTTACTCAAGTGATATACAACACTGTGTTGTATTATTTTAAAAAACTGGCCACATTTTACAGTGGGGTCTATTTCTGACACGCCTCATATATCCGTGTGCCAAAAATTTGAATAATTTTAGGCCTTAAATTCCCTTTTTTTGCAGTCTGTCACACTCAATATATCCAGCACTCTTTTTCATCCAAAAAAAAAAAAATTTACAGTGGGGTATGTTGGTAAAAAGATTTCTATTTCAAGTTGTTATGGCAGCTTCATGACTGTGTTAAATGCTCCAACTACTACCACCATAATCATCTTCAGCCTAGAGGCAGTCACTGCGACAGAAAGTCTGAGTAGCAGAGGGGGAACGCTTAGGCGGTGTTGTACTCTGTATTGCACTCTGTCTCTGTATTACGAAGGCTAAATCTTCTTGATGAAATCATGCCTGGAAGAGCCATAGAAAGATAATGTTGAAGATCACGGGGACAGGACTCACAACTACTGAAGTCTGGTGTTCCTGGGCAGGATTCTGACAAGCCCTCACCTACTAATACCGAACTGGTTGGACAATGACGTTTAAAAGGAGTCCATGCATTTTCTAAACTGAAGCTAGAGATTTTGACATTTCGGATGCATTTCCAGAGATGTCAATTGGAGAGCGTGGTGGTCGGAGATGTGACTTCTACACCACCACATGAGCTGCCGCCTCTCCCCCACCTTACGTGCCGCACTCACCATCTTCTCTCTCTTTACCATTCTCCAACAGAATGAAAGTCGGCAAGGACAAGGTCCTCTACCCTCTATAACAGTCTGTCATTGTAATTTTTTTGGGGGTAAACAATATCTATTACTATGTATGTAACCCCTTATGTACAGCACCATATAATTAATGGCGCTATATAAATAACTAAATAATAATAATAATACTATATGGGTGTTTCCACTAGACATTCCATCAAACATGTTATTGAAGGATTTTTTTTTTCTGACAACTCTGTTCAGATGTGCACAAACTATGTCAACTTGGTAGCTATATCCCAGTGGGTGTTGGCACAGTGTCATGTTGACTACAGTCCCCAGATGTTATGTAGGTCCCTAATCTCACCTCTACTTCAGCAGAATGATGAGTTGATAGAAAAAGCACGTGGTATTGGTGTAGCTGTTGTTTTCTTGACAAAGAAACTCAATTACATCAATGAGTTGGTTAGCCTCTCACGGAATGGAGAAATAGTACAGATGGCAATTCACAAGTAGTTTCACATTTGAGCTAAAAGAGTAAAAGACACTTCATCAAGTTGCTCTAACTCTTACAAGATTATATTCCAAAGCGTTGAATAAAAAGATGAATATATTGTGAATCAAATACAGTAGGTATGAATAATTAATCACACAAATGATGTAACATAATTCTAAACATACACAAGCTATCAGTGGGGAAATTATTTTCCACAAAAAATTTTAAGTATGAGACTAGTGTCATCTTGTGGAATGATATGAGCCACAAAGTCCTTCAAATTGAAACTCTTCTGGATGTACTGTACAATTTTCAAATTCAAATTCAAATTCAAAGAAGCTTTATTGGCAGGGCTAAATACACATTAGTTTTGCCAAAGCAAGTGTACCAAAGGGGGATAGGGATGTTGAGTAGGGGCAGATCCAGGGTGGGGGCTATGGAAGTCCATGGCATAGGGAGGGGTGATGGGGGCGCAGGTCCAGGGTGGGGGCTATAAAAGTCCATGGCATAGGGAGGGGTGATGGGGGCAGATCCGGGGTGGGGGCTATAGAAGTCCATGGCATATCATAGTTCTCTTTCTCGCAGTCTATGACATTCGCTCACATACCGCGCTGCTATCTCCGCTGCTCTCTCTTCTTCCCCCAGCAAGATATATGTTTTCTCTTCCTCCTTCATGGTGATGAAATCCGGGAAGAGATGTGAGAGTCTCCTGAAGTGAGTGTCCCTCACTGCTGAGTATTTGGAGCAGTGTAGCAGGAAGTGGGTTTCGTCCTCTATGGCCTCCTGGTCACAGTGTTGGCATAGTCTTTCCTCCCTGGGCTTGTAGCTCTGCCTGTGTCGGCCGGATTCGATGGCCAGACTGTGGGCGCTGAGTCTATACCGGCTCAGGATCTGGCGGTCTCTGGGGTCTGGGAGTTTCTCCAGGTATGGGGCCAGACTGTAGTCTCTCTGTAGACTCCGGTACATGGTCAGTTTCTGGGAGCTGATGATGTCGTTCTTCCAGTCACTGACATACCTCTCCTGGCCTTCGTCTACCATCTTCCTGATTTCGGCTTTTGTCAGGTTGTTGTGATTGGTGTTCTGGTCAGGTTGGGTTTGGGTGAGCTGTTCCGAGGGTCCTAGTTTTTCTGTTTCACCTACGTGTGTCAGGGCTTTATGGTGATGGGAGCTTGGATTGCTCCTACGTAGGTGAGCCCGGAATGACAGTGCCCTCTTTAGAACCGTTAGGTGTAGAGGGAATCTGCCCAGCTCGGCCCGGCAGGCACTGTTGGAGGTGCTCCGATGGACTTGGAGAAGGTGCTTGCAGAATTCCAGGTGGAATATTTCTGTTGGGCTGGAATCCCATCTTGACCAGTCTGGGTAGGTGTGAGGACCCCAGACTTCACTGCCATACAGGAGGATTGGGGCGATGACCGAGTCGAAGATTTTTAACCAGACCCTCACTGGTGGCTTCAGATGGTAAAGTTTCCTTCGGATGCCATAGAAGGTTTTACATGCCTTGTCTTTCAGGGTCTCTATGGCTTGTTTGAAGCTTCCTGACCGGTGAATCTCTAGGCCCAGGTAGGTATATTTGTCTGTTCCTGTAAGGGCGCAGTTGTTGAGGACAAATGAAGGGTGCTGGTCTAATTTTCTCTTTCTCCTCTGGAACGCCATGATGTTGGTTTTCTTTAGGTTGACCGGTAGTGCCCAGGTGGAGCTGAATTTCTCTAAGATTTTCAGGTTGTCTTGGAGGCCTTTCTCGGTTGGTGACAGAAACAGCAGGTCATCTGCATACAGCAGGAATTTCACCTGGGTGTCGTGGAGGGTGGGACCTGGTGCTGTGGAAGATTCCAGAGCGGTAGCCAGCTCGTTGATGTAAATGTTGAAGAGCGTTGGACTTAGGCTGCAGCCTTGTCTGACTCCACGGCTCTGCTGGAAATAAGCCGTTCTTTTACCGTTCACACTCACACTGCAGAGGTTCTCGGTGTAGGAGCTTTTGATAACATCGTAGGTCTCTCCTCCTATTCCGCTCTCCAGCAGTTTCAGGAATAAGCCCGGGTGCCACACCGAATCAAAGGCCTTTTTAAAGTCCACGAAACAGGCGTATATCTTCCCGTTCTTTGTATTGTGGACGTGTCTCTGAATGAGGCTGTGCAGGGTATATATGTGGTCAGTGGTGCGGTGGTTTGGCATGAACCCTGCTTGGCTCTTGCTGAGGACGTTATGTTCGGTGAGGAAACTGAGGATCATCTTGTTCAGGATGCTGTTGAACAGTTTCCCCAGGTTGCTGCTGACACATATGCCTCTGTAGTTGGCTGGGTCATACCTGTCCCCATTCTTGTGGATGGGTGTGATGAGGCCTTGGTTCCAGGTACGAGGGAAGTAGCCGGCACTTAGCACAATATTGAAGAGTTTAACCATTGCAGCCTGTATTTCTGGTGGGCTGTACTTCAGCATTTCTGGTAGGATTCCATCCAGGCCACCGGCTTTTCTACATCTTATGGAAGAGATTCTCTCTGCTACTTCCTGTAATGTAATAGGTGTATCCACTGGGTTTTGGAAATTTTTTACTTTTTCCTCCATTGCTTTTAGTTTTGCCATTATGTTTTCCTGTTCTTGGTTTAGTTCTTCCTTTGGGATGTCTTTATAGAGGTCTCTGAAGTACTGGAGCCAGATGTTGCCATTTTGGATATGGATGTTGTTTTTCTTGTCTTTTGTGCCCATGTGGTTCCATAGTTCCCAGAAGGAATTGTCTTGAAGAGCATCTTGGAGTTGGTTAAGCTTGGTAGAGATGTAACTCTGCTTCTTCCTCCTGAGGATGGTTTTGTACTGTCTTTGTATGGTTTCATAGGCTTCCCTCAGACCAGGGTGGTTGGGGTCTCTATGTTTCTTGTTTCAGGCTGTTCTCAGGGTCTTCCGTACGGCTTTACATTCTCTGTCAAACCAACCGTTGGACTGTTTTTCTTTTGGTCTCTTGTAGTCAACTTTTTTAAGGTCGGACAGTCTGGCCATTGCATAGAATATATTGTTGAGGTCTTTTGTAGCTTGACTCACTCCCTTTGGGTTAGGCTGGTACTCGTGGTTGTAGAAGTGGTGGAGCATCCGCTGTATTTCGGGTCTGCTGAGAGCCTCTTTGTACTTTAGTGCCGACGTTTTGGACCATTTATATGATGGAGGCCGGTTGAAGAGGCCGCTATGCTGTGGCTTTTGAGTGGGTGGTTTCTCTGTAGATTTCAAGTACAGAAGAAGTTGGCTGTGGTCTGACAGGTGCGTTTGTGGGGTGACTATGAAGGCGCTGATATTTGCCCGGTTCATGTCTGTAATGGCATAATCTACTACACTCCTCCCTACATGGGAGTTTAGTGTATACCTCCCTAAAGAGTCTCCTTTGGTACGTCCATTAAGAATATGAAGTCCTAAACTTCTACATACGTTCAGGAGCTTTTTACCACTTTTGTTGACTGTACTGTCGTAGCTGTTTCTCTCTGTGTGTACTAAGTCTTGGCCGTCATTCTCTGCTCCAAATATGTAGATGTTCCCATCCGTGGTCAGGAAGTCGTTTTCTCTCCCTGTTCTTGCGTTGAGGTCTCCAAAGATGAGAACTTTGCCCAGTGCCTGATAGTGGGCGGCTTCTCTTTGTAAGATCTCGAAGCTCTCTGGATTGAAGTAGGGGGACTCTGGCGGTGGTATATAGGTGGCGCAGAGGTGGACATCAGACTGAGAGGTGCGGATGGAGCTGCTGATCCTGATCCATATGTGGCTGCCTCCTCTCTTCACCGGTTTGATGTATTGGTGGAGCTCGTCTTTATACCAGATCAGTATTCCTCCTGAGCTCCGGCCCTGTTTGATGTTTTTATTTTTCAGGGCAGGGACAGAGATTTCCCTGTATCCGATGGGCGCCAGGGATTCGTTTTCGGCTCTGGTCCATGTTTCCAGGAGGATCTGGATGTCTATATTTTTCAGTCTTTGTATAAAGTCCGGGTCATTTGTTTTACATCCAAAGGTCGAGGTGTTGAGACCCTGAATATTCCAGCTGCTGATTGTAAGTGAAGTCATTTTTTCTATTTATCTTGTGTGTATATACCTTGTAATGAGTATGGCTGTGTAGGACAAACTGGATTTCTGACTGTTTTGTAGGTGTGCTTGGTTCCATCCAGTCACATTAGTTTCCTGCATAGTGCGCTGAGCAGGGTCTTTACCTCATCCGTATCTCTGCTCTGCGTGTATCTGTGTGGGGTCGGTGGACCCCTCCATGGAGGTCTCCTCCTCTGATGGTCTGATTTTGGGTGAAGATCTTTGTTTCCAGCTTCTGGAGATAGGATTGGGGTTTTCTGTCTTTTTATTGTTAGGGGTCTTTCGGTGTGATGTTGGTCACTGTTGAATCCAGGCCTGGGTCCTCTGTTTAGTACGATGTCTTTCAGCTCTTTGGCCAGGAGGCTGACCCCTTGTTTGTTGAGGTGCTTATTATCATATAGGTGATGGTGGTTTATGGAAAGGTGTTGTTCCAGGGTCACGTTTGGGACAGTCTTGACCTTTTCTGTCAGTTCCATATTGATGCTTTGGGTGGTTTGCCTGGATATGTCCTTTGTTGGGAGCAGAGATGACAGAATGATTTTGCTTAGAAGGGATACGTGTGCACAGTCACTTGTTTTGGTGCCAGAATGATTTTGCTGTCTGGGAATTTTAGTTTTGCCTTCTTTGCTAGTTGGGCCAGTTGTGCTGCGATCTGCTTGTGCTGGTCTGGCAGATTGTTTGTACCTGTGTATATAATAATATGGTTTGGGTTGGTAAAACGTGGATTATTGATGACCTCTGTCACCTGTTCAATGTTGCACAGTGGATTTTTCTGACCCGTTTTCCTGGGAATAGCCGTTGTGCATTTAGGTACTTCCCATTTGAGTCCATTATTAGGACGATATCAGGGCTTTGTGGTGTCTGGGATGGGTTAAGTGGCTGATGGTGGGGTCTGTGATGCTGGCTTTGCTGGTGGTTGGTTCGCTTCTCGCTGGCTCACTTTTCTTGGTTTCAGTATTATTCATATTATAGGTTATTGCTGTGTTGTTGTTTGGGATCTCCACATTCTGGTCAGTGGGGGCCATATTGTCTGCTCTCTGGCTAGTTTCCATTGTCCCCTGCTGGGTCAGACATTGAGGACTCTGCGTTTTGAGTTCTGCTATCTCCTTTCTGAGCCTTTCATTGTCATTTTGTAATTTGCACATTTCCTCTCTTATTTTCTGGAGAGCTGAGTTGAACTCGCATTTCAGCTTATTGATCTCATTTGTTGCTTGGTCATTTGCATTTCTATGTGAGTTTCTTTGAAGTTCTTCCTTAATTTGAGCCAAGTCTCCTTCTAATTGAGATAGATAGTCTCTGATGTTCTCAGGGGAGAGGTGTGAAGTGTTGGGGGTAGGGGCCCTGGAGGTCTTCTCTGTAGATATGTGAGCATTAGAAATGGTCTCTGGAAGTGTTTTTCTAAGGATTTGAGCCTGTTCACTGATTTCAATAAAAAGTTCATCAAACTGTTGCAGATTGTCCTCAGTTCCTTGCACCATGACGGTGCCAGTATTGTACAGAGTTATAGTGAGTGAGTGTGTGTCATCTTCTGCGTTGTTTTTAATTTTAATCTGCCGGCCAGTATTGGTGTTGCACTGAGATATATGTTTATACTGCTTGCACAGGGTGGTGTGCCAGGCTGAGAGATGGTCTGTGCGGAATACCACGTTGGTTCTCCTTTTTTCTTCATCTTTAGTGTAATTAGAAATAAGGGTTTCTGTATTCTCCCTCCTTGCTTTTCCTTTGCTGACTTTACTGCTCTTCTGCCCCTGTGGTGTCTCCATATCTGACCCCTGGTGTGCTGTGTCTCCAGCCATGTGCTTTGCCCATTTACTTCTAAATTTGTGCTTTCCATTTTTGTGGTTATATAGTAATTGTAATCCTTATTTCTAAGAAGATAGATTTGTAGGAAGTCTATAGATTGTTTTGGGGTTGCAGAGTGGTCCTACCTTTGGATGCTCAGGTCTCTGGATGTCAGATGAATGTTGCCTGTGTGCAGTCTGTCCTCCAAGAGATTCTTGCTTTGTCCTTTAAATCCTCTATTTCTTCCTCTTTCATAAAAATCCAAAGTCCAGCTCAGTCCAGGTCCCTTTTCTGTCCCGCGGAGTTGATTTTTTCCAGGTTTTGTCTTACAGTTGGCTCATTACAAGGTATAAAGTGATGGAAATTCAGGAGCTCATCTTCATTGCTTCTTCTCCTAGGAATGGTGGGCGGGATTATTGGAAGTCCATGCCTTCTATGCTGCTGGCATTAAAGAACTGATTTGCTAGATATGTACAGTGTCAGGATGACTGGGCTGCGGGTACCTGTGCTGTGCAGTGTCCAGAACTGTCAAGGCTACGTCCCCTGTTTCCAGGCGGAAGGAATAGGGTAACGGACAGGCACCATTACACAGAAAGAGGGGTCATGTTTAGACAGGGAACCTGGCCTGAAACTGAGGGAAAAAAAAGCAAACTAGAGTGATTCCCCAGCTGTGACCGTGTGAGCAGCAAGGGGGGCACTGCACTAAGCACCCGAAGCGCCGACGCTGAGGTGAAATGCAGCAGACAGACTCAGTGACCTAGAGGCATGGGGCCAGCTTAAAAGAAAGTAGGCAAGACATCAAAGATTTGTGGCATAGACAAGCAGCGCATAGGAGACTGAGTAGCGTGCTCTGTCCTTAGAGCAGTGGCGCTGCAAAGGACAGTTCCTATTGTCTCCCACCACTAAAAGCGGTACTGCCATTTACCAAGGCATCGTTTGCCCAGTAACCGCCAGAGAGCAAGGCGCCGTGCGCTCTTTGACCGTGAGTACAGCTCACGTGCGCAGTAGAGAGAGCCAGTTCATGCCACGTGTTCAACGTGGATGACCAATAATTAGAAGGCACAGTAGAATGACAGAGAACTTTGGTACGGTCAGCAAGGTACTCTCTCAGCATTTTCAAAAGCTTTCACTCCATGTGAGAGTCCCCTGCGCCTCAGGGACAGAGCGATGGGAGGGTCTGAGCTTTTGCTGGCTTGGAATTGTGTCTCTCTCAGCTGTACTCCTTGTTTGGCCAACAAACTTTGACCTCTGCTGCCAGCATTTTCAGATGTGAATTTTTTTAATAATTCCGCAAGAAGGGCCCTCTGGTCCTCCAACATTTTAGTACACCTGTCTGCCTCTGGAATAAGAGATGTTAAGTTCTCCTTGTAGTATGGGTCTAGAAGTGTCACCAATCAGTATTGTTCATCACCCAAAATTTTGATAACGCGAGGGTTGACGGGAAAGGCAGCGTAACATAAACTCAGCCATGCGTGCAAGACTGTTAACAGTCAATACTTACGTGTCCTCACCAAGAGGACGACTGACCATGCTCTCCTCCTCCTAGTCTTCAGGCCTCCAATACTTAGAACTAACCTCAGTAATATCATTGTACAAACATCATTGTAAATACCTTCTTGTAAATACACCCCTGAATTTTTTATCTCCCCCACCTCATTTTAGATAGTACGTTGTCACAAGCAGGATTGTTTTGTTTGGGTTTAATTATTGTTATCGTTGTTACTTAGGACTGTTGTGTTTGAAACTGTTAAACTGTAAATATGTTTTCTCTCTATAATAACTCTCAATCTTCAAATTAGAACACAGATAAGCAGGATGGAGAAGTTAACTATGGTGTCATTGACGCTCACCCTCTTTGTGGATTCGTCAAAGTTTTGGAGGATGCTACATATGTCAGACATTCATGTCCACTTCTCAGATGTTATTTGTGAAGACAGAACTGAATACTGACAACTAGAGTTGAGCGAAACAGGTCGGTCAGATTCATAAGTCGCCGACTTTCGCCAAAGTCGGGTTTCGCCGAGCGAAACCCAACCATAGCATTAAGTCAGCCATGCGTTTGGCAAAAGAAGCGCCAAAGTCGGTTTTTCCATAATGCTTGCAGGCGCCTTTTTTCAGTCAATGAGCAAGGACGTACACTGTGGGCAACGAAATGACATGGGAAGCGTCCACCACCATCTTAGAGAAGGGCATTGCAGTGATTGGCTTGCTTTGGGGGGTGTCATAGGGTCTATAAAAGCCCTGACCTCCGTTTTACTTCTGCCGATCTTAACATTAGGGAGAGGTTGCTTGCTGTTTATCAGTAGGGAAAGAGTTAGGGCTGGAAAAAGAAGTTCTTATGTGCTTGTGCTGATAGCAGTTGTGCTGTACAGTTAGTGTGCAGTGACAGGGGAGGATTTTCTTGTGTGCAGCAGCGCTGGTTATTAGGCTGCCTGCCAGTGACAGGGGAGGATTTTCTTGTGTGCAGCAGCGCAGGTTATTAGGCTGCCTGCCAGTGACAGGGAGGATTTTCTTGTGTGCAGCAGCGCTGGTTATTTGGCTGCCTGATAGCTGTATTGCTGTGTGTACACTGCTGTGCACACTGCTTTTTACACAGCACTAATATTTTTATTCTTTTATTCTGCACAGTTACCGAACGTTCATTTTTTCCCACACCGTATAGAGCTGTACGCTCCTCACACACTACCGTGTACCGGCTGGTTTCACGGACAAATACATGCTGACTATCTGTGTGTGACTCCGGAAATATATACGGAGAATTAAATTTTCCCCTTCACCATATACAGCTGTAAGCTTCTGATACAGTACCGTTTTTCTACTTTATGTATTACGGTCAAATCCATACTGAGAGAACGTCTGTGTGTGACTCCGGAAATATAAACGGAGTGTAGGGATTCGCTCTGGTAGGCCGAGGCCGGGCACGCAGTAATGAGGCAATACACAGGCATTAAGTCCAAAAACAACGGTTTACTGTCTCTTTAAGACCAGGTAACAAAACATGACAAAAAACATAAATGCATTCCATCTTTGCAAAGTACTGGTCCCAGACTCACCCTTGCATGGGACGGGCTTGACTAAGCGGCTGCAAGCCAGCAGGGACCACCAGGTGCCTTCCCGGGTGATCTGGACTCGCTTCCAGTGCTCACTGACACATTGTAACAGAAAGTCACTTCCAGCCTGACTCCAGCCAAACTCCTCAATAGAACCGCATGGTTCTCAGTTTGGGACCGTCACAGGCTCCGCACACCCATGTGTCCTGTCCGGGTGCTATTCAAGACCCCAGTCCAACACCCCAGCCACCAAATTCCAAGTCTCACCACGTGCTTCCAGGAATCCGATCCAACACCGACAGACCTTCCAGGAACCTTCCAGGCAGCCCTGTGCAGGACACACTCTCCACTTGTCTCAGCCAGACTCCCTTGAGACACTTCCCAGTCTCAGACAGAATCCCTTGAGACAGACTACAGAGACACTTCCCAGTCTCCACCACAATCTCCTCTCCATGTGCCCAGCACTGCCTTTCATACCTGTAGCCACTCCCCAAGCCAAGGCATGAAGCACATGGTCTGGTCACCTGTTCATGACCTCATCACAGGTCCTTCACCACATACAATCACCAGTATGTAACATTCATTCTCCCACCACCAGTGGGCGGTGTATGTGTGGTTAGCATGTCCCACCCAGCTCACAAGCTAAACCTGTAGGTTCATCCTTAATAACAACAGAACTCTTATGGGACTACAAGTCCCAGAACAACATTGCTGACCTACAGCACAGAGTAGCTCTGCGACACATACTTTCCATTTAGCACCATACCAGGGACTGGTTTCCCATCCATCTCATGCCTCCAGGCATAATTTGAGCAACTTATACAGCGCCCCCTAGGTGCCACATTAGTCATTATACCACAGGAGATTTAAATTTTCCCCCAGACTGTATACAGATGTACACTTCTGATACAGTGCCGTTTTTTCTGCCTTTTGTATTACGGTCAAATTCATACTGAGTGAGCGTCTGTGTGTGACTCCGGAAATATATACCAAGATTTAAATTTTCCCCTACACTGTATACAGCTGTACGCTTCTGATACAGTACCATTTTTCTGCCTTTTGTATTACGGTCAAATCCATACTGAGTGAGCGACTGTGTGTGACTCCGGAAATATATACTGAGATTTAAATTTTCGCCTACACTGTATACAGCTTTACGCTTCTTTTGCAGTACCGTTTTTCTGCTTTTTGTATTCTGGTGCAATCCATACTGAGTGGGCGTCTGTGTATGACTCTGGAAATATATACAGAGATTTAAATTTTCCCCTAGACTGTATACAGCTGTACACTACTGATACTGTACCGTTTTTCTGCCTTTTGTATTACGGTCTGTTATGTTTTGGTAGCTGAGGAGAGCAGGCAAAAACGGCAATACACCAGAGAGGTTGGAATCTACTGGATTGCAGTACCCTGACTAACCACCACAGCTAAAGGCAGCCATGGAGCGTTCCTACGTTGGTCCTAGACGCCTCGTCACAGCCTGAGAGGTTAACTACACCTAAAGATAGAAAGAGGAAAGCTATCTGCCCCGGAGCAGATCCCCAAAGAACAAAGGAAGCCTCCAAACATGTAATGGCGGTTAGACAAGAAGAAATACAGACACAGACAGAAAATAGTATGAGCAAAGGCTGGGGCCCAATCTGCCTAGACAGAAAAGGATAGGAAGGATACTTACTGCAATCCAAAAAACCCTAAAAAAAAACCAACGCTACTAATTGCAAAAACACCTGAGATCACACGACCTCTACAACCTAAATTAGTTCTCTGGTGTAACAAAACTCAGCCGCAGCCACTGAAAAAACTGGAAAAGGCAAATGAACAAACAACAGTGGCTCCAGAGGAACCGAGAGGAGCCCAAGCCCCCCAGGGAGGGGAACCTGGCAAGCCTCACAGAAAAGCAGAGAAATATGCAAATGGCAAGCACAAAAACAAAAAACAGAAAATATCTTATCTGAGAGCAGGAGAAGAGGCAAGACTCAGCAAGCTTCCAAGTGAACCAGGAAACAACGTTGAGACAAGAACAATTGATTACCGGCAACCATGATGGGGGGAAACCTCCCTTATATCCAGCCAGTCTGTGATTCCTGATTGCCAATCCTCATTGAATGGTTCAGTACTGTTTGTAACCACCAGAGGGAGCTTCTGCTCAGAATTAATTTCTAAAACATTCATAACAACGGTCAAATCCATGATGAGTGAGCGTCTGTGTGTGACTCCGGAAATATATACGGAGATTTAAATTTGCCCCTACACTGTATATAGCTGTACGCTTCTGATACAGCACCGTTTTTCTGCCTTTTGTATTACGGTCAAATCCATACTGAGTGAGCGTCTGTGTGTGACTCCGGAAATATATACAGAGATTTAATTTTGCCCCTACACTGTATACAGCTGTACACTTCTGATACAGTACCGTTTTTCTGCTTTTTGTATACTGGTCTAATCCCTACTGAGTGAGCGTCTGTGTGTGACTCCGGAAATATATACTGGGATTTAAATTTTCCCCTACACTGTATACAGCTGTACGCTTCTGATACAGTACCGTTTTTCTGCTTTTTGTATTCTGGTCTAATGCAACTGAGTGAGCGTCTGTTTGTGACTCCAGAAATATATACGGAGATTTAAATTTTCCCCTACACTGTATACAGCTGTACGCTTCTGATACAATACGGTTTTTATGCCTTTTGTATTACGGTCAAATCCATACTGAGTGAGCGTCTGTGTGTGACTCTGGAAATATATACGGAGATTTAAATTTGCCCCTACACTGTATACAGCTGTACGCTTCTGATACAGTACCTTTTTTCTGCCTTTTGTATTACGGTCAAATCCATACTGAGTGAGCGTGTGTGTGACTCCGGAAATATATACAGAGATTTAAATTTGCCCCTACACTGTATATAGCTGTACGCTTCTGATACAGTACCGTTTCTCTGCCTTTTGTATTACGGTCAAATCCATACTGAGTGAGCGTCTGTGTGTGACTCCGGAAATATATACTGAGATATAATTTTGCCCCTACACTGTATACAGTTGTACGCATCTGATACAGTATCATTTTTCTGCCTTTTGTATACTGGTCTAATCCCTACTGAGTGAGCGTCTGTGTGTGACTCCGGAAATATAACTGGGATTTAAATTTTCCCCTACACTGTATACAGCTGTACGCTTCTGATACAGTACCGTTTTTCTGACTTTTGTATTATGGTCAAATCCATACTGAGTGAGCGTCTGTGTGTGACTCCGGAAATATATACGGAGATTTATATTTTCCCCTTCACCGTATACAGCTGTACGCTTCTGATACAGTACCATATATCTGCTGGTATTTTTGGTACATTTTCCCAAACATGAGGACGTATTGTGGAAGACGCCGCGGATGTGGGCGGGTGGGGCCATCTGGTACTGATGGTGGTGGTGGTGCATCTGCTGGTAGTGCCAAAAGCACAATAGCACCTAAGGCAGGAGGTGTTGAGCCTGCATCATCGTCTGGCTCCAGAAGGCCTGGAAGGCTCCCTTTTCGGGGAGTAGGTAAACGCTTTTAAAGCCGGAGCATCAGGAACAGGTTTTGGCTTACATTGCCAAAACAGCCTCCAGCTCTATCACCTCCTCTTCTGAAGTTTCAAAAAATGCAAGCACTGAGTCGTCAGTGCAGGCTCCTGGTCAGGAACAACACCTTTCCTTGTGTCCTTCACCCCCACCTCAAGTGAAGGATGCAGCAGGCCACACTTCAGATACTTCCTGGAGCTCTTTCCACATACCATGCCTGGGTTATCAAGTGAAATCCTGAATTCCCCAGTCCAAGATGAATATGACATGGAGTGCACTGATGCACAGCCACTGCTATATGATTCTGCTGGTACTTTCACCCAGAGCACTGCATTGCCCTCGCAGTCTACTGAGCCAGATTCTGACCCTTATGAAACTCAGGTGCCCCTTCCGGCATACTCTAACACCTTACACGATGACACAGAGGAAGGTGCAGATGAAACTGAAGAGGAGGTGATGGATGACCCAGTTGTTGACCTGGATTGGCATCCATTGGGGGGAAGAGGGTGCCACTGGCAATAGCTCAGAAGAGGAGGAGGATCCGCAGCAGGCATCGACATCGCAGCTGCAGTTATCTGGCAGGCCCATAGCAGTCCAAAAACGTGTTAAAAAAGCAAAAAGAGTTGCAGGACAGCTTGGCCAGACGGTCAATTTAGCACAGCATGCAAGCCCTGAAAATTTATCTCATAGTAGGAAGAGTGCAGTGTGGCACTTTTTTGACCAAAATCCTATTGATGAGGCAAAGGTTATCTGTAAGAAGTGCGGAAGGACCTTTAGCCGAGGGAAAAATCTCCGAAATTTGAATACCAGTTGCATGCTTAGACATTTAAACACCATGCACTTGCAAGCGTGGGTGGACTACAAAACCTCAGGTAGCACATGTGCACCTGCTCCGACTGAAGGTAGCCAGCAACGCTACATCGCTTCCCCCACTGTAAGCCCACCGGTCAGCACACCACCAGCAAGAAATGTTGAGGTGTCGTCGCAAGGCCAAAGCAGTCAGTGAATCACAATGTTTTTACAATGAAAGACTTAATCTAGTCCATCACCACCACCACTACCATCACCATTACCAACCCCCTCTCAGTCCGCCATGTCCACCACTAGTTCCCCCATATGCAGCTCTCAAGTCCAGCTCACACTAGCAGACACTCTGAGTTGGACAAGAAAGTACTCATCCTCTCATCCGCGTACACTGGCTTTGAATGCCTACATTGCAAAACTGATCTCATTAGAGATAATGCCCTTCTGTTTGGTTGAAAGCACAGCGTTCCGAGAGCTCATGGCCTACGCTGTCCCACGCTATGACCTACCCAGTTGGCACTTCTTCAGATGCATGGGCCAGTAGGCATGGCCAGGGCCATTACGTGTCCATCACTGTCCACAGGGTTAATGTGGTGGATGCAGGGTCCACAGGGGACAGCGGCGGTGGGACAGTGCTGCCTAGCCCACGGTATAGGCAACAGTTGGCTGTAGGCATTCGACCCTCCTCCTCCTCCAGAAGCGAAAGCTCGTTGACAGAGCACAGTCGCACGAGCACTCCATCCGCAGCTGCCAGTGTTGCACACGAGGTGTCCCACTATCGAACAGCTAGTGGTAAGCATCAGCAGGCTGTTTTAAAGATGATGTCTTTGGGCGACAGCAGACACCCCGCGGAGGTACTGGCCGACTACTTGCAGTGAAAAACTGAGTCATGGCTGGGCAGTCTACATCTTGAGCCAGGCAAGATAGTCAGTGATAACGGATGTAATTTTGTGGCGGCCATAGCCCTGGCAAAAACCCAGACACATACCTTGCCTGGCTCACGCCTTGAACCTGGTGGTACAGAGCTTCATAAATAATTATGCGGAGTTAACAGCCCTGCTCCATCCGTCGCTCGCCCGTAGACTCCAGTCGTATGCAGAGGCTGCAGGCTGCAGCGATTGCTCCACCTCTAAAAGCACCGCCTAATCATAGATGTTGCAACAAGGTGGAACTCCACCATGCACATGGTTGAGAGGCTGTGCGAACAGAGGCAGGCTGTAATGCATTTGTGGGAGGATACACAAGCAGGTAGTTTGAGGGCAGACATCGAGTTGTCGGGTGTGCAGTGGTCAAAGCTGAAAGACCTATGTAAAGTCCTTCAGTGTTTTGAGGAATGCACACGGCTGGTAAGCGCAGATGATGCCATCATAAGCATGAGCATCCTACTTAAGCGTCTGCTCATGCAAACTTTGAAGCACATTAAGGATCAGGCGGCTGCAGCGGAGGAGGAGGAGGAGGGAAGCCTTGATGACAGTCAGGCATTGTCTGCTCAGGGAACTGTCCTGGACGAGGTTGTGGAAGAAGAGGAAGAGGAGGAGGAAGAAGATGAGGGGGATGATTATTTTGGGGAGGAGTATGCTTTTCAGGGGGCAAGAGAAAATGTTGGCTTGCCAAGGTCAGGTACAGGGTTTGTGCGTGACTGGAGGGATGTGGATTTGGCAGAAAGTGCTCCACCACCCACCACTGGCAGTGCATCATTGACACCTGGAACATTGGCCCACATGTGTGATTATGTCTTGCGGATCCTAAAAAGGGACCCCCGCATTGCCAAAACTATGAAGGATGATGACTACTGGTTGGCCAGCATCCTCGATCCACGCTATAAAGGCAAATTACAGAACATCATGCCACAGGAGTATCTAGAGCTAATATTGGCGAAAAAACAAGCAACTCTGGTAAACCTTTTGTTAGAGGTATTCCCAGCACACAGCAGCGGTGCAGGTTCTACCATGAGACGTACTGGGAAACATGGAAGAGGTGTTTGTGGAGCACACAGCCGAAGTGGCATTGGAGACAGGGGTTTCATGACCATGTTGTGGACTGATTTCTCGAGTACCGCTCACACGACTGTTAATACTGAATCGATTGCAACAGGCAGGAGACAGCAGTTGTCAACTATGGTTCAAAATTACCTCTCCTCCCCTATCTATGTTCTCCCTCACAGTACATTCCTCTTTGACTACTGGGCCTGTAAACTGGACACCAGGCCTGAATTAGCACAATATGCCTTTCAGGAGCTCGCTTGCCCTGCTGGTAGTGTGCTATAAGAAAGAGTCTTCATTGCTTCTGGATTAATCCTGACAGAAAGAAGGACCCGGCTGTTGACCAAAAATGTTGGTGATCTCACCTTCATTAAAATGAACCGTGCCTGGGTTTCAAAGGATTTTGTACCACCTTCCCCTCCCTGATGGAACAGGAAAAATATCTCCGGCGTGTAATCCAATAAAATCAATTAGTTTATTCAAGACATTTTAAAATGTATGGTATGATACCATGACTAAGACAGCAAGAGGTTGAAATTCGTTGGTTGTTATGGGGACCCCATCCTTCCTTTCCTTTGTTCATTTGTATTTTCATACATACAATTTAAAATGTCTTGAATAAAATAATTGATTTTATTGCAGAGAAACCTGCAGAAGACTGGTGAGCTGACTATTTTCCTTTTCCCCTTCTCCCATGCTATTGACCTTCCCCTGATGACACATAGGTTGCCAGCAAAATGGATCGCTTTGTTCTCCTCTTCCTCCGACAGCTGCTGAACGTCCAGCCTACACCTCAACATATGCCAGTTTTTCCACCTCCCTAACTGGGCTGTACCCCCCCAGGGCCGGTGTCAGCACCTGGCGCACCCGGGCAAGTGTGCCCACCCTGCTTGCTCAGGGCCCCAGCACTTGCAATATTTACCTTTCCCTGCTCCACCGCTGTGACGTCTTCCGCGTTTCCTGACAGTGACATTCAGGTCAGACAGTGCAATGACGTCACGTCTGTGCGCCCTCTGCCTGAACAGTCACAGTGCAGAGAGCTGGAAGATGGCGATGATGAGGAGTCCAGAGTAGAGCAGTGCCCAGCGAGGAGAGGTATTTCATTTTTTTAATGTTTGGAGCAATATATGGGGAGCATTATACACTGGAGAAATATATATGGGGCCCATCATACACTGGAGCACCATATACGGGGCCCATTATACACTGGAGCATCATATGGGGAACATTATATATGGAGCATTATATAGGCCCATCATACACTGGAGCATCATCCATGGGGCCCATCATATACTGGAGCATCATATACGGCCCTTTATATATGGAGCACATATGGGGCCTATTCTGTATGGAGCAATATATGGGGCCCATCATATACTGTATGGAGCTTTATATGCAACTCATTATACTGTATGGAGCAATATGTGAGGCTCATTATACTCTATGGGGACTGTCCTATACTGTATGGCACAATATATGGGGACCATCATATACTGGAGCATTATGTGGAGCTCATCATATACTGTATGGAACATTATATGGGACCAAATATGTATGGATCAATATATGGGGCTCATTATTCTGTATGGCACACTATGTGGTGCCTATAATACTGAATGGAGGACTATACTGTCCGGTTTTTGAGCTATTGTAGAATTTACAATAGATATCACTCATGTAATGTAAGAAGTGAAGTATTTGGCATCTTCTACGCAAACCCAGTGTGCCGATAGCGAGATATACCGTCCCTGCCAACAAGCACTTGACCACGGGTCCGTGGTTAGGTGCACTTTCCCTGTCACAACATTGTTGATGGCCCGGGGAACGTTGTGGAACACGTGCTTGCTTGTGTAATGTTGTGACGGCATACCCGTAGAAATAGTGGCAGGTGGGGACTGAGTACCTTGTTACTGTCACCGCCATCAGGTTGCGGAAAGCATCCGTCTCCCACAAACCTAAAATGTAACATTTAGAGCGCAAGCAGATGAGAAATTTGTTAATTTAGTACTGTGACCTGTGGGCCGTTGGCTGCGTCTTTCCGCTTACGGTCCAATGACTGGGTTATGGACAACTAAAGGCTGCGCTGGGACAAGGACGTGGACGTGCTTGATGATGGTGCTATTTGACTGTGGTCAACAGCAGGTGCAGGGCAGGAGGCATCTTCGCATGCACCATGTACAGAGGATTGTCTTGCACGCACAACAGCGGACAAAGCAGTGGTATCAAACGCAGACACTGTTCATGGAGCCTGGTGTTCAACCAACAAAGTCGAGTGCTTTGCTGCCATGTGCCTGATCATGCTGTTGGTGGTAAGGCTGGTAGTTTTACTACTCCTGCTGATGCGGCCATGGCGTGTGCTGCAAATGTCCTTTTTGGAGTTATTGGCAGAGTCTTTAAAAAACAAGACTGTTAGGGGGACATTCATTGTCTCCCTCTCCCACACCACCTCCTCACCTCGACACCTTTCTTTCGGTGTTCCCGAAGGCTCTGTTCTAGGACCCCTACTCTTCTCCATCTACACCTTTGGCCTGGGACAGCTGATGTAATGGCACGGTTTGCAATATCATCACTACGCCGATGACACGCAGATCTACCTATTTGTACCTGACATCACCTCCTTATTGACCAAAATCACATTTCCCGTTATATCATCCTTCTTTTCTGCTCGTTTTCAAAAAGTGGACATGGACAAATCAGAATAGATCGTCATTCAGGCATCTCACGCTACCACTTTAGTAAGAGGTAAACTTTGCCCTAGAGAAAATGACTTTCCAGACATTCACTGCCTTTTTTACACATTTTTTGCAGCTGTGATCTTCATCTTATTGGTTTGGATGTGGTAAATTTCTAAGTCGTCATCAATACCATCATCGTCCATATGTTGTAAAGAAGAAATCAGGTGTTTCCAAGGGTCGTGGTTATGTACATTTTGTGCCATTCCTTTAACAGTGTTCGTTACACTAGGACAATTAATTTTAGACTGGAACATTAGGATATTATTGGTAATATGTATGGGTGAAGATGAAGAAGCTTGTGCCACGGGTGTGTTTATAGTTACGGACGGTGCACTCCTCTTTAAACTTAGTTTTTCATGAGCATCCATTAGTTTGCTTGGTTTTCCTCCAACACTGATCTTCGTTCTCTAATTCATCTCACGAACATGTTGCACTTTGCCCTTTATACAGACACGTGCGTCTTTGGCAACATATTTTGGTAATTGATGGTGGCTAAATGAGGAATCATTGTTGGCTGTATTATGGATCTCATACTGCTGTTATTATTCATGTACTTTCCTATTCTTGTCATCACCATGCCCCTTTTCCAGATC
>JARQOD010000004.1:438031496-438078808 GCA_033576555.1 Oophaga sylvatica
ACTTCATCCAACGATTCGTCCACCATAATGTTACTAAAAACATGCACCTTCACAGCAGCAACTGTGTAGGAAACCACGTTACAGTTTTGCAAGGTGTTTATGATGCCCCTAAAAAAAATGTACACACTTTGTTGATATCTACCCCCAGGGGGAAATGTTTTCCAGGCCATACACTTAGCGTATGGGCATTCCAAGTCTAGGAGACCCGCTCCTTTAAATGGGCCAATTTTTTAATCAGGCCTTCCTCAACATCTCATCATCCACTGCCACTAGATCAAAAGGGTTTACGTGTTCCATGCTGCTACAGCCAGTGTCGAATTATTAACAAGGGTGGGTGGTTATGCTGTGCGCAAAATACTTGTTCTGAAATGGTTGAGGTGTACCCCACAGGGGAAAATGTTTGACAGCCCAATACACTAAGTGTATGGGCATTCCAAGTCTAGAAGACCCGATCCTTTAAATTGGGCATAGTTTTTAATCAGGCCTTCCTCCACGTCTCATCATCCGCCACCACTAGATCACCAGCTTTATCGTGTTCCATGCTTTATATGCAACTCATTATACTGTATGGAGCAATATGTGGGGCTCATTATACTCTATGGGGACTGTCCTATACTGTATGGCACAATATATGGGGACCATCATATACTGGAGCATTATGTGGAGCTCATCATATACTGTATGGAACATTATATGGGACCAAATATGTATGGATCAATATATGGGGCTCATTATTCTGTATGGCACACTATGTGGTGCCTATAATACTGAATGGAGGACTATACTGTCCGGTTTTTGAGCTATTGTAGAATTTACAATAGATATCACTCATGTAATGTAAGAAGTGAAGTATTTGGCATTGTACTATACCTATATTTCTCTGCCGTATCGGAGCATCATGAATTGTGGTATGTGTTAAAGGGGCTTACTGAGACTCTTTGGCGCGGGGCCCATGAAAACCTGGAGCCAACCCTGCCCCCCCCACAACTTTAGCCAAATAACCCCCAGTTTTCAATGCGCTACTATTATTATAAAATAAATTAAGGTTGACAAGATTAAGTAATACGAATTGATGTTGTTGGCATTGAAATGGGCACTGTAGGTGTGTTTACTGTCCTCCACTCCCTGACGACTTTTCTTCCTCTTTGACTTGCATTGGGGTCGGTTCGAGTTTCAGTTGGACCTTCGACTTTTTCCTTTAGTCGGTCGATTTCATTCGACTTGACTTTTGGGAAAGTCGGTTGGTCTGAAGCCCGACTCGACCCTCCCGAAGGCAAAGTCTCTCATCTCTACTGACAACCTTATTGATGCTGGTATACTATTCACCAACTGCCCTCTTCTGCTCACAAATCCTTTCCAACATCTGCAGTGTAGAGTTCCAAGGCCTGGAGGCATCACACTCCAGTCGTTGAGCCAGAAGCTGCAAGCGCTGCTGAATCACGGCAAGGGCAGATGAAGCTTTAGCTGACTTTCTAAAATGGGTATCTAGAGCATGCATTTTTCCGAGCAGATCTGCCAGCTCCGTGACGCTTTTCAAAAAGCGTTGACCAATTGGGTTAAGCGCATGAGCCAGGCATGGCACGTGTGTGAGCTCGCCTCGCCACAGAACAGCCACCAGGTTCCAGCCGTTGTAACACACAACCATGCCTGGCTGTGGGTTTATCCATCTCAGCCACCGATCTGCCTGCTCTTTCAGAGCTGTCCACAACTCTTCAGCATTTTGGGGTTTGTCACAGAAGCATATTAGCTTCAGCACAGCCTGTTCCCGCTTTCATTTGGCAGTGCTGCAGTGCTTCCAGCTTGTGACTGATGTGCTACCTTTTGTAGCTGGATGCTGAAGAGGAGGCAAAGGAGGAGGAGGAACAGGAGCTGTAGACTGTGGGGGGCAACCCAGATGACTCAGGGATTGGGAGGACGTGCACCATACCAAGGTCGTAGTGGGTCCTGGCTTCCGCTATGTTAACCCAGTGTGCCTTCAGTGAGATGTACCATCCCTGACCACAAGCACTTGTTCACATGCTTGTGGTTAGGTGGGTTTTCCAAGTATCAGCATTGTGGAGGGCACGGGTAATGTTTTGGGACACGTGCCTGTGTAATGCCGGGACGGCACACTGGGACAAATATTTGCACATGTTCGTGCCCTCGGGGTGATACTCGACTCTGCCCTCTCTTTCAAGCTAAGATACAAGCCCTTGCTTCCTCCTGCGCATTAAAACTCAAAAACGTTTCCTGGATCCGTACATTCCAACAAAATTCAAAAATTTTTGTGCACGCCCTCATGATCTCCTGCCTCGTCTGTTGCAACCTTATACGCTCTAGCCTCCCCTCTAGTACTCTTGCACCACTCAAATCTATCCAAAACTCTGCTGCCAGAGTAATCCAACTGTCCCTCCATTATTCCCCAGCCTCTCCTCTCTGCCATTCCCTTCACTGCCTTCCTATTGCCCATAGGCTACAGTTCAATACCCTAAATATGACATACAAAGCCTTCCACAACCTGTCTCCTCAATACATCTGTGACATGGTCTCACAATATCCGACTGGGTCATAACTTCTTCTACGCAAACCCAGTGTGCCGATAGCGAGATATACCGTCCCTGCCCACAAGCACTTGACCACGGGTCCGTGGTTAGGTGCACTTTCCCTGTCACAACATTGTTGATGGCCCGGGGAACGTTGTGGAACACGTGCTTGCTTGTGTAATGTTGTGACGGCATACCCATAGAAATAGTGGCAGGTGGGGACTGAGTACCTTGTTACTGTCACCGCCATCAGGTTGCGGAAAGCATCCGTCTCCCACAAACCTAAAATGTAACATTTAGAGCGCAAGCAGATGAGAAATTTGTTAATTTAGTACTGTGACCTGTGGGCCGTTGGCTGCGTCTTTCCGCTTACGGTCCAATGACTGGGTTATGGACAACTAAAGGCTGCGCTGGACAAGGACGTGGACGTGCTTGATGATGGTGCTATTTGACTGTGGTCAACAGCAGGTGCAGGGCAGGAGGCATCTTTGCATGCACCATGTACAGAGGATTGTCTTGCACGCACAACAGCGGACAAAGCAGTGGTATCAAACGCAGACACTGTTCATGGAGCCTGGTGTTCAACCAACAAAGTCGGGTGATTTGCTGCCATGTGCCTGATCATGCTGTTGGTGGTAAGGCTGGTAGTTTTACTACTCCTGCTGATGCGGCCATGGCGTGTGCTGCAAATGTCCTTTTTGAAGTTATTGGTAGTGTTGAGCGATACTGCTCGATATCTAAAAATATCGGATCGGAATGGTATCGCCGATATCACTAAATATCGGCGATATCCGATTCCGATACCGGAAGTCCCATGTAAGTCTATGGGAACAAAATATCGCAACTAAAAAAAACCTTTATTTCCTTGTAAACACTAAATATACACACATAGAATACATATATATATATACATGTCATTGTGACATATATATATACATATATGTATAGTTTATACACTTCTACATAGTAAAATATCCTCTGATTCAATTGCCGGGTAAAGCCGGCTTCTGTGAAAAGACAGAAGCACCCAACATGAAATGACACTTGGTGTACATAGGGTTAACCATGTCTTTTCATGTCCTTTGCAATCTGATTTGCACAAACAATTACATCAGTCTATGTGTGCAAAATTTCACACCTGTAGGGGTTAATTAAAGGTGTAAGTTCGTTGTAAAAAAACCAGACTTTTTTGCTACGAATTTACACCTTTAACCCCTTCACCCCCAAGGGTGGTTTGCACGTTAATGACCGGGACAATTTTTACAATTCTGACCACTGTCTCTTTATGAGGTTATAACTCCGGAACGCTTCAATGGATCTTCGCGATTCTGAGACTGTTTTCTCGTGACATATTGTACTTCACGTTAGTGGTAAAATTTCTTCCATATAACTTGCGTTTATTTTTGAAAAAAACGCAAATATGGCGAAAATTTGAAAATTTAGCAATTTTCAAACTTTAAATTTTTATTCCCTTAAAACAGAGAAATATGTAACACAAAATAGTTAAGAAATAACATTTCCCACATGTCTACTTTACATCAGCACAATTTTGGAATCAAATTTTTTTTTTGTTAGGAAGTTATAAGGGTTAAAAGTTGACCAGCGATTTCTCATTTTTACAACAAAATTTACAAAGCCATTTTTTTTAGGGACCACCTCACATTTGAAGTCACTTTGAGGGGTCTACATGACAGAAAATACCCAAAAGTGACACCATTCTAAAAACTGCACCCCTCAAGGTACTCAAAACCACATTCAAGAAGTTTATTAACCCTTCAGGTGCTTCACAGGAACTAAAGCAACGTGGAAGGAAAAAATGAATATTTAACTTTTTAGCCACAAAAATGATCTTTTACAAACTTTTTTTTATTTTCACAAGGGTAAAAGGAGAAAATGGACAGATAAGGTTGTTATGCAATTTCTCCTGAGTACGCCAATACCCCATATGTGGGGGAAAACCACTGTTTGGGCACACGGCAGAGCTCATAAGGGAAGGAGCGCCGTTTGACTTTTTCAAACTAAAATTGGCTGGAGTTGAGATTGGACGCCATGTCGCGCTTGGAGAACCTCTGATGCGCCTAAACAGTGGAAACCCCCCACAAGTGACACCATTTTGGAAACTAGACCCCCTAAGGTACTTATCTAGATCTGTTGTGAGCACTTTGAACCCCCAAGTGTTTCACAAAAGTTTATAATGCCTGGGTGTGAAAAAAAAAAAAAAATTCCACAAAAATGATTTTTTAGTCCTAAATTTTTGAATTTTCCCAAGGAAATTGGACCCCAAAAGTTGTTGTCCAATTTGTCCTGAGTACGCTGATACCCCATATGTGGGGGTGGAAAACTGTTTGGGCGCACGGCAGGGCTTGGAAAGGAAGTAGTAACGTTTTGGAATGCAGACGTTGATGGGGGTCATGTTCCGTTTGCAGTGCCCCAGATGAGCCTAAACAGTGGAAATCCCCCACAAGTGACCCCATTTTGGAAACTAGACCCCCTAAGGAACTTATCTAGATCTTTGGTGAGCACTTTGAACCCCAAAGTGCTTCACACAAGTTTATAATGCCCGGGCATGAAAATAAAAAATCCTATTTTTTTCCCACAAAAATTATTTATTAGTCACCAATTTTTTATTTTCCCAAGGGTAACAGGAGAAATTGGACCACATAAGTTGTTGTCCAATTTGTCCTGAGTACGCTTATGCCCCATATGTGAGGGGGAACCACTGTTTGGGCGCACGGCAGAGCTCGGAAGGGAAGGAGCACCATTTGACTTTTTCCAACCAAAATTGGCTGGAATTGAGATTGGATGCCATGTTGCATTTGGAGAGCCCCTGATGTGCCTAAACAGTGGAAACCCCCCACAAATGACCCCATTTGGGAAACTAGACCCCCTAAGGAACTTATCTAGATCTTTGGTGAGCAATTTGAACCCTCAAGTGCTTCACACAAGTTTATAACGTAGAGCCGTAAAATTTAAAAATCATATTTTTTCCACAAAAATGATCTTTTCACCCGAATTTTTATTTTTCCAAGGGTAACAAGACTCCAAAAGTTATTGTGCAATTTGTCCTGAGTACACTATACCCCATATGTGGGGGTATACCACTGTTTGGGTGCATGGCAGAGTTTGGAAGGGAAGGAGCGCCGTCTCACTTTTTCAACGCAGAATTGGCTGGACGCCATGTCGTGTTTGGAGAGCTCCTGATCTGCCTAAACAGTGGAAACCCCCACAAATGACACCATTTTGGAAACTAGACCCCTCAAGGAACTTATCTAGATGTGTGGTGAGAACTTTGAACCCCCAGGTGTTTCACTAAAGTTTATAACGTATAGCCTTAAAATAAAAAATCCTTTTTTTTTTTTTACAAAAATGATTTTTTCGCCCCCAATATTTTATTTTCACAAGGGTAACAGAAGAAATTGGAACCCAAAAGTTGTTGTCCAATTTGTCCTGCGTACGCTGATACCCAATATGTAGGAGAAAACTACTGTATGGGTGCACGTCAGGGCTCGGAAGGGAAGTAGTGACGCTTTGGATTGCAGACTTTGATGGAATGGTCTGGGGGCGTCATGTCGCATTTGGAGAGCCCCTGATGCGCCTAAACAGTGGAAACCCCCCACAAGTGACCCCATTTTGGAAAATAGACCCCAAAGGAATTTATCTAGATGTGTGGTGAGCACTTTGAACCCCGAAGTGCTTCACAGAAGTTTATAACGCACAGCCGTAAAATTAAAAAATCCTTTTTTTTTACAAAAATGATTTTTTCGCCCCCAATATTTTATTTTCACAAGGGTAACAGGAGAAATTGGACCCAAAATTTGTTTTCCAATTTGTCCTGAGTACGCTGATACCCAATATGTGGGAAAAAAACTACTGTATGGGCGCATGTCAGGGCTCGGAAAGGGAAGTAGTGACGTTTTGGATTGCAGACTTTGATGGAATGGTCTGGGGGCGTCATGTCGCATTTGGAGAGCCCCTGATGCGCCTAAACAGTGGAAATCCCCAACAAGTGACCCCATTTTGGAACATAGACCCCACAAGGAACTTATCTAGATGTGTGGTGAGCACTTTGAACCCCGAAGTGCTTCACAGAAGTTTATAACGCACAGCCGTAAAAATAAAAAATCCTTTTTTTTTTTACAAAAATGATTTTTTCGCCCCCAATATTTATTTTCACAAGGGTAACAGGAGAAATTGGACCCCAAAAGTTGTTGTCCAATTTGTCCTGAGTACGCTGATACCCAATATGTGGGAGAAAACTACTGTATGGGCGCATGTCAGGGCTCGGAAAGGGAAGTAGTGACGTTTTGGATTGCAGACTTTGATGGAATGGTCTGGGGGCGTCATGTCGCATTTGGAGAGCCCCTGATGCGCCTAAACAGTGGAAATCCCCAACAGGTGACCCCATTTTGGAAAATAGACCCCACAAGGAACTTATTTAGATGTGTGGTGAGCGCTATGAAGCCCCAAGTGCTTCACAGAAGTTTATAATGTACAGCCGTAAAAACAAAAAAATCTTATTTTTTTTACAAAAATAATTTTTTCGCCCCCAGTTTTTTATTTTCCCAAGGGTAACAGAAGAAATAGGACAAATTTCACAATAACTCTTGGGGTCCAGAGTACGCTGATACCCCATATGTGGGGATAAACTACTGTTTGGACGCATGGCAGAGCTCAGAAGTGAAGGAACACCGTTTGACTTTTTCAACGCAGAATTGGCTGGAATGGAGATCAGACGCCATGTCACTTTTGGAGAGCCTCTGATGTGCCTAAACAGCGGAAACCCCCAATTCTAACTCCAACCCTAACCCCAACACACCCCTAACCCTAGTCCCAACCCTAATCCCAACCCTAACCCTAATCCTAACTCTAACCCTAATCCTAACTTTAGCGCCAACCCTAACCCTAACTTTAGCCGAAACCTTAACCCTAACCCTAATGGGAAAATGGAAATAAATACATTTTTTTTATTTTATTATTTTTCCCTAACTAAGGGGGTGATAAAGGGGGTTTGATTTACTATTTATAGCGGGTTTTTATGATTGGCAGCTGTCACGCTAAAAGACGCTTTTTATTGCAAAAAGTAGTTTTTTGCATCGCCACATTTTGAGAGCTATAATTTTTGCATATTTTGGCCCACAGAGTCATGTGAGGTCTTAATTTTTGCGGGACGAGGTGACGCTTTTATTGGTACCATTTTTGAGCACGTGACATTTTTTGATCGCTTTTTATTTGATTTTTGGGAGGTTAGAATGAACAAAAATCAGCAATTCATGAATTTCTTTTGGGTGAGGCGTTTTTATTGTTCCGCGTGTGGTAAAATCGATAAAGCAGTTTTATTCTTCGGGTCAGTACGATTACGGCGATACCTCATTATATCATTTTTTTATGTTTTGGCGCTTTTATAGAATAAAAACAATTTTATATAAAAAATAATTATTTTTGCATCGCTTTATTCTGCGAGCTATAACTTTTTTATTTTTTCACTGATGATGCTATGTGACAGCTAGTTTTTTGCGGGACAAGATGACGTTTTCAGCGGTACCATGTTTATTTATATCGGTCTTTTTGATCGCGTGTTATTCCACTTTTTGTTCAGCGGTATGATGATAAAGCACTGATTTTTTGCTTCGTTTTTTTTTTTTTTTTTAAGGGGTTCACAAAAGGGGTTAACTAGTGGGACAGTTTTATAGGGGGGGTCGTTACGGACGCGACGATACCATATATGTGTACTTTTATTGTTTTATTTTTTTTATTTACAATAAGTAATGAATTTATTGGGGAATATTTTTTTTTTTTTTTTTACACATGTTTATTTTTACTTTTTTTTACTATTTTCCTTTGTCCCAGGGTGGGACATCACTGTATTTCATCAGATCGCTGGTGTGACAGTGTGCACAGCACTCTGTCACACCAGCGATGTGACAGGCAGTGCAGGACGCTTCCTCATGCCTGCTCTCGGCAGGCACTGAGGAAGCCGCCTCCCTCCAGGACCCCAGCGCCATCTTGGATCCGGGTCCTGGGAGGGAGGAAGCCCTCAGAGCAGCGCGATCACATCTTACTATCCCGTCCATGGTCAGAATGGCACGGGTTTTATGGACGGGATAGTACGTCTAATGTCAGAGAGGGGTTAATTAACCCCTACAGGTGTGAAATTTTGCACACATAGACTTATGTAATTGTTTGTGCAAATCAGATAGCAAAGGACATGAAAAGACATGGTTAACCCTATGTACACCAAGTGTCATTTCATGTCGGGTTCTGCATTTTCACAAAAGCCGTCAATTGAATTAGCGGCTATTATACTATGTAGAAGTGTATGAACTATAAATATAAATATATATATATGTGTCACAAATTCAATGACATGTATATATATATATATATATATATATATATATATATATATATATATATATGAGGTGTAAAATTGTTTAAAAAAAATGCGTGGGCTCCCGCCCTATTTTCGCAACCAGACAGACAAAGCCAGCGAATGGGGGCAGATAATAATAGCCCAGAGAGGGACCATTATTTTT
The DNA here is from genome assembly GCA_033576555.1 of Oophaga sylvatica. Taxonomy (NCBI): domain Eukaryota; kingdom Metazoa; phylum Chordata; class Amphibia; order Anura; family Dendrobatidae; genus Oophaga; species Oophaga sylvatica. The sequence continues at coordinate 438,040,552 of JARQOD010000004.1, forward strand.
GGCCCCCCCTGGCTACTAACATCTGCCCCAGACACCCCAGAAAAGACAAAGCTATAATTAGATTCGCCCTTTCTGGCACTTTGCCCGTCTATTCCCATTGCCCTGTAGCTGTGGCGAATGGGTTAATATGGGGTTAAAGCCACATTGCAATTGAAAGGTGACCTTAAGCCAGGTTAATAATTGAGAGCTGTCAATTAGACAACTATCAATTATTAATCCTATTGCATGAAATAAAAATAAAACACACACACTTTAATTAAAAATCATTTTAATGAAATAAAGACACGTTTTTGCCATCTTTTATTTGACTGCAAAAACCATTTCCTGTAATAAAAATAAAATAAAAAAGCAAAATTATTCTTACCTATCCCATGCACAGTCAGGTCCCACGGTGTAATCCTTCAGAAAGGGTTAATGTTTACTGCAAGGACCGCAGCTAATGCTGCAGCCTCACAGTAAACCCCCAAATGAATGAGTTCCTCTCCTGGCTGACAGGAGAGGAAGTGGAAAGCTTAATTGATTGCTTTCCACTTTCACTTCAGGTCAGCCAGGGACGCAATCAGTGACGTCAGAGGGAACTGATTAACAAAAATAGGGGTTCCCTTCGAATAAAAAATGGCGTGGGGTCCCCCCTATTTTTGTTAACCAGCCAGATGAAGCAGACCGCTGAGGCCTGGATTTTCAGGCTGTTAAGGAGCCAAGATCCATGGACCTTGCCAGCCTGATAATACCAGGCCACAGCAGTCTGCATATCTTGGCTGGTTAACAAAATAGGGATCCCCTCGAAAAAAATTGGCGTGGGGTCCCCTATTTTTGTTAACCAGCCAGATGAAGCAGACCGCTGAGGCCTGGTTTTTCAGGCTGGTAAGGATCCAATATCCATGGACCTTGCAAGCCTGATAAAACCAGGCCACAGCAGTCTGCTTAGCTTGGCTGGTTAACAAAAATAGGGGATCCCCTCGAAAAAAAAACGGCGTAGGGGTCCCCCTATTTTTGTTAACCAGCCAAGTAAAATGCAGACTGCTGCGGCCTGGTATTAAAAGACTGTCAAGGCCCATGGATTTTGGCCCTCAACAGCCTGATAATACCAGGCTACAGCAGCCCCACATTTGGCGCATCAAAAGATGTGCCAATTGTGGCACTTTACCCGGCTCTTCCCACTGCCCTGTAGCGGTGGCAAGTGGGGTAATAAGGGGTTAATGTCACCGTTGATTGCACGGTGACAATAAGCCCGGTTAATAATGGAGAGGTGTCAATAAGACACCGATCCATTATTAATCCCAAAGTTATTAAATGTATAAAAAAAAGACAAAGCTAGAAAAAAGTCTTTTAATGAAATAAAAGAGACAACACAGTTTTCATTAATTTTATTATACACTCATTCCTGCGACGCCATCGATCTCCTGTAAAAAAAAAAAAAACAAACCAACAGTATACCACCTGTCCGACGCAGTCCATAGTAACGACAGTCCCACGACGATCCAGCTCTGCTACATCGCAATGACAGGCAGAGCCTGTCATCGCGACGCAGCACAGCTGATTACCTGCTTCCCCGGCGGTGACGTCATCGGACTGACTGCTTTACGGCCGGGATTACCCAGCAGTCACTGCAGTTATCGCGAGAAACTGCATGTGACCGCCGGGGAAAGATGATGGCGGCCATGAAGCAGTCCAGCCCGTGACCGCTGGCTGGAGATCTTCTGCCAGGTAAGTGCCGCTGACTCCTGACAGACCCGACCGACGGACACTGACAGTGACAGTGACAATCCCGATTCCGGTATCCGATAAGACGAAAATATCGGAACTAATTATCGAAAGGCCGATAGAGCGAATATCGGCCGATACCCGATACTTGCGGTATCGTATCGCTCAACACTAGTTATTGGCAGAGTCTTTAAAAAACAAGACTGTTAGGGGGACATTCATTGTCTCCCTCTCCCACACCACCTCCTCACCTCGACACCTGTCTTTCGGTGTTCCCGAAGGCTCTGTTCTAGGACCCCTACTCTTCTCCATCTACACCTTTGGCCTGGGACAGCTGATGTAATGGCACGGTTTGCAATATCATCACTACGCCGATGACACGCAGATCTACCTATTTGTACCTGACATCACCTCCTTATTGACCAAAATCACATTTCCCGTTATATCATCCTTCTTTTCTGCTCGTTTTCAAAAAGTGGACATGGACAAATCAGAATAGATCGTCATTCAGGCATCTCACGCTACCACTTTAGTAAGAGGTAAACTTTGCCCTAGAGAAAATGACTTTCCAGACATTCACTGCCTTTTTTACACATTTTTTGCAGCTGTGATCTTCATCTTATTGGTTTGGATGTGGTAAATTTCTAAGTCGTCATCAATACCATCATCGTCCATATGTTGTAAAGAAGAAATCAGGTGTTTCCAAGGGTCGTGGTTATGTACATTTTGTGCCATTCCTTTAACAGTGTTCGTTACACTAGGACAATTAATTTTAGACTGGAACATTAGGATATTATTGGTAATATGTATGGGTGAAGATGAAGAAGCTTGTGCCACGGGTGTGTTTATAGTTACGGACGGTGCACTCCTCTTTAAACTTAGTTTTTCATGAGCATCCATTAGTTTGCTTGGTTTTCCTCCAACACTGATCTTCGTTCTCTAATTCAGCATCTCACGAACATGTTGCACTTTGCCCTTTATACAGACACGTGCGTCTTTGGCAACATATTTTGGTAATTGATGGTGGCTAAATGAGGAATCATTGTTGGCTGTATTATGGATCTCACATGTGACTATATTTCCCAGGACGAAGCTAACGCGAAACGCGCGTCGGGACACGGGACACTGCTGTTATTTCCCTCAGGTCGTATATGCTTTTCTGGGCTGTCTATCTTTATTGTGCACACTATTGGGCATCAGAACTTTGTTGGTCTAAGTACCATTAACTATTTGGTAGGAATTCTCTACACAGCTTTCATTGCTGCTTAGTGCCTTTAATACTTACTTTAATATTGCCCCTCTGCCCTCATAGCGTTTGGGAGGTATTATTATGCCTATGAGGACATTCCTTGCAGTTAATGTTTCTGATGTACCAATCAATGATATTGCACTATGACATACTGTTTTTCTAACCTACTGTAATTTATCATACAGCCTTGAAAGTAATATGAGATCATTATTTGTACATATACTTACCTAGGGAAATTATTGGATGCATATCTCATGTTTTAGCATTTTTAATAAGTGTTTTCAATAAAGTGTTATTTTGATTATTGGCATAATGCTTCCAGCTCTTTTCTGATATATTTATATTATGGGGAGTGCCATTTTTCCTAGGCTCAAATTTCTAGGATATTTTGTTATGGAAAAGGTTGAGATGTACCCCACAGGGGAAAATGTTTGTCAGCCCAATACACTAAATGTATGGTCATTACAAGTCTAGGAGACCTGCTCCTTTTTAATGGGATATTTTTTGTTAAGTGGCCCTCCTACATGTTTCTTCCAAGGGGGATTGGGTTTATTGGGGTGCATATGACTTGGGGCAAGCCTTGCAGTCAATGCATAAGAAAACAGAATTGGAGTAAAAAATGAATAATGTGAAGTGGATTTTCCTGTGCCCAACCAGTATGTGGGTTCAGAGGCTTATTGGGGTGCATATGACTTGGTAGCAGGGCAGGCCTTGCAGTCAATGCATAAGAAGACAGAATAGGAGTCCAAAATGAATAATGTGAAGTGGATTTTCCGGAGGCCATCCAGTACGTAGCTTGAAAAGCTTATTTGGGTGCATGTAACTTTGGGCCAAGCCAGGCCTTGCATTCAATGCAACATTTTTTCTGGATGCCCTCCTGTACCTCTCATGAAAGGGGTATTGTGGTGCATCGTAATTCTTGGCAGCCCATCCACTCACTGTATAGGCAATAACAGTTTAGGAGACCCACTGTTTAATAACAGCCCTTTAAGAAGATTAATGCCACCTGATGCCCTGGTAAAAATAGGCTCTGTGACTTTGAATTCCTCATTCAAAAATGAAACAAGATGTGTCCGCTTATGTGTCACACATCACATGGCCAGGTAGGGTTGTTAAATGTTACAATGATTTTTCCAAGTAAATGCATTTGTATTGGTTGAAAGCAATGTTAAAGTTGTAAAACGCTTCAAAAATGCTGCGTCTGAACATAGCCCAGGTGGGGAGGAACATTTAGGTCTGGGGTTAATCATTTTGCCTTATATACAAGTCATTAACCTGGAAAGGTTGTACCTTTACATATTTCCCAGCAAAATCCGTTTTGGTTTCGTTTTATTATGCTTTTTGGTGCATCAGTAAAAAATGGCATGAAATTCTGACAACATTGTTTAAAGCTGTGAACTAGGAGTCAGATATGCTTCCAGGGGCGATCCCCATGATGTCCCCGTGTCATTTGAGCAGTGTTTCCATCATTTTCAGATGTTTTTTAGACCTTAAAAGGACCCCCGGGGGGATCGCAGTAAAAATGCTCGGGCCTGCCATAGACTTACATTGGGCTCATTGTTCTGTCCGAGTACCTGAGTATTCCAATTTGCTCGACCAGAGCAACGAGCATCTGAGCATTTTAGTGCTCACCCTTCATTAGTTACAATAGAAAAGATACATTACATATACCGTATTTTTCGGACTTTAAGACGCACCCCAAATTTTCAGAAGGAAAATAAGGGAAAAAAAATAATGTGTCAAATTGCGGTCCGTCTTACAGTCCGAATTCAGCTTACCAGCGAAGGGATCAGCACAGGTAGAGGAGTGGTCACAGGGGTCATTCGGTGGTCCAGGCTGGTGCGGTGGTGGTGCTCTGTGTTGCAGGGGTGCTCTGTGGGGTGGCTGTGCTCTGTGGGGTGGCAGTGCTCTGTGGGGTGGCTGTGTCCGTGGGGTGGGTGTGCTCTGTGGGGTCGCAATATACTTAAATTTTTGGGGAAAATGGGGGTGCGTCTTATGGTCGCAATATACTTACAAATCCTGTGGTGGTGGTCCCAATGCAGACTCCCAGTGCCCTGCGGAGCCGTGATGTCGGGGCTCTGTAGTGTGGCTGCAGCTGCATCTGTGCTGCGTGGGGGGCTCCGCTGGCATTTTGTCAAAGCCCGAAAGCCCCCCGCAGCTCTGTTGCTGCGACGCGGAGGCCTCCAGAAAGATAGTCGCCAGGGGCCTCCAGAAAGATGGCCGCTGGGGGCGGCGCATGCTCAGATTCTCCGCAACAAGATCTTGTTCCGAGATCTCGGGAGATGAGATCTCATTGTCGAGAATTGAATTTGAGTATGCGCCACCCCCGGCGGCCATCTTTCTGGAGGCCACCGTGTTGCAGCAACAGAGCTGCGGGGGCTTTCGGGCTTTGACAAAATGCCGGGGGAGCCCCCCACGCAGCACAGAGCCCCATTGCAGTCACACCACAGTGTTATGATTTGGTAGCTGAGGAGAGCAGGCAAAAAAGGCAATACACCAGAGAGGTTGGAATCTATGGGATTGCAGTACCCTGACTAACCACCACAACTAAAGGCAGCCGTGGAGCGTACCTACGTTGGTCCTAGACGCCTCGTCACAGCCTGAGAAGCTAACTACACCTAAAGACAGAAAGAGGAAAACTATCTGCCCCGGAGCAGATCCCCAAAGAACATAGAAAGCCCCCAAACATGTAATGGCGGTTAGACAAGAAGAAATACAGACACAGACAGAACATAGTATGAGCAAACGTTGGGGCCCAAACTTCCTAAATAGAAAAGGATAGGAAGAACACTTACTGCAATCCCAAAAAACCCTGAAAAGTACCAACACTACTAATTACAAAAACACCTGAGATCATACGACCTCTACCACCTAAATTAGTTCTCTGGTGTAACAAAACTAAACAGCAGCCACTGAAAAAACTGGAAAAGGAAAATGAACAAACAACAGTGGCTGAGCTAAACTGAGAGGAGCACAAGCCCCCGGAGGGGACCAGGCAGACCCCCACAGAAGTGCAGGACAAAATGCAAAAAGCAAGCACAAAAAACTAAAAGAAGAAAATGTCTTATCTGTTAGCAGAAGATGCAGGCACGAAACAGCAAGCTACAAAGTGAACAGGAATCAAAGATGAGACCAGAACAATTGATCACCGGCAACCCTGATGGGAGGGAACCTCCCTTATATAAGACCAGTCAGTAACACCTGATCGCCAATCTTCACAATCTTCATTGGATAGTTCAGTACTGTTTGTAACCACCAGAGGGAGCTTCTGCTCAGAATTCATTTCTAGCACATTCACAACACCACAGAGCCCCGACACCACCGCACCACAGAGCACAGGGAGACTGCATCAGGACCGCCGCCGTCACCGGATTTGTAAGTATATTGCGACCATAAGACACACCCCATTTTCCCAAAAAATTTTTGGGGAAAAAAGTGTGTCTTATGGTCCGAAAAATACGGTATGCACATAGAACAGATATGTGTTTGTCAGTGACACACATATATATGACTTTACATTTCATAGACAGATATATAGAACAATAGCTGTTAATTTATTTGTCAGCTTCTGTAAAATCACTGCAGGAATCGACAGGATAGGAGACATGGTTTGAACTGGCATTTTCCCATACATACTGAGGACGATGGCAGGGAGTCAGCGTATTCCAGCCACACTGAGCCTAGATGTCCTGAAATCCCTCCAGCAACAAGCTGCCCAAACAGAGAAGGAACACTGGGGAGAACGTGAGCTGAGCTGAACGCAAATGGAGTATGGGAGAATAAAGATAAATTGTGTTTGCCAAAATCCCTGTTCCCAATTATGGCGCAAGCAACACATGGCACCACTAACACCTCAAAAAGTCACATGTGTGCCATTGTAGATGTCTTCTGGATCGCTCCTGGTTTCAGTTACGCAGCTGCAAAATTTGTACAATCATGCCTCATCTGTGCACAGCACAACCCAGGCAAAACAGTAAAAGTCACTAAGTAAGCGACACCTAGGCCTATCTACCCGTTTCAGAGACTGCAGATTGACTACATACAGCTACCCAGGGTAGGAGTGTATGAAAATATCCTATTATGTGTAGATCTCTTTTCTGGTTGGCCGGAAGCCTACCTGGTAAAATGTGCAAATTCTAAAACAACTGCAGACAAACTGATGAAAGAACTGATCTGCAGGTATGGTGTCCCAGAGACAATAGAAAGCGATAGGGGTACACACTTCATGGGAGAAATAATAAGGGAAGTCATGCAGGCCCTGGGTGTACAGCAAGCATTTCATACACCATATAGGCCACAAAGTAGTGGGAAAGTGGAAAGACTAAATGGGACACTTAAACTGAAAATTCAAAAGGCCATGGCAGAGACAGGAAAAAGCTGGGTAGAGTGCTTGCCTCTTGCACTCTTTTCAGTCAGACACACTCCAAATATGAAAACAGGGTTGTCTCCTTTTGAAGTCCTGTTTGGTAGTGCACCAAAGAATGGTCTGTACTTCCCACAGGTGCTACAAATGCAGCACAGTTCTATGACAGCCTATTCCAGGCCTTACAGGAAAGACTTAATGTGGTGCATAAACATGTGTTCTCATCCATTACAGATCCTAATGAAAGTGCAGATGTGCATCAGTTGAATCCATGCGATTGGGTGGTTATACGCAGACACGTGAGAAGGAGCATAGACCCACGATTTGACGGCCCCTTCCAAGTCCAGCTGACCACATCCACCTCAGTAAAACTTGGGGGAAAGCCCACCTGGATCCACGCCAGTCACTGCAAGAAGGTCCTTTCAACAGCAGAATGACTGTTCTTTTAATCACCTTGCAGGCAGTGACAGGAATACTGCACTTTACAGAGACACAAGAGAAACTCTTAAATGTTGACTGGAATAACAAACTTATTCGACATCATGTTCTTCTTAAAAAGGACATGGAAGGACAGAAACCGAAAGACTGTTGGATCTGTACACACAGTCCAGTATCTGCAAGGACTATGGCGTACTTAGCCTTGCCTCTGGAGCCATAGAAGGTATTAACACTGCGCTGCATACACAATAAGAGATGGACTCTGATTTTCCAGGTTCCTTGAGGTTCTTAATGAACCTAATACAATACAGAGACTCCTTTTTAACCCCTTAACGACCGCCGATACGCCTTTTAACGGCGGTCATTAAGGGTACTTAAACCACAGCGCCGTTAATTAACGGCGCTGTGGAAAAAGTGAATAGCGCCCCCCAGAGGCGCATTTTCTCCGGGGTCTCGGCTATCGGGTCGGGTCGGTTTTTACCGACACCGGTGTTGCGATCGCCGTTATTAACCCTATAACGGCGACCGCAAAAAAAAAAAAAAAAATTGTGCCATTTAATTTCTCTGTCCTCTGATGTAATCGGACATCAGAGGACAGAGAAAAAGGGTCCCCAGGACCCCCATGTGGCCCCCGATCCACTGCATGTGGCCCCAGGGCCCTCCGGTGTCCCCCGGTGCCGGCGCTATGAAGAAAATGGCGGGCGCATGCTCAGTGCGCCCGCCGCTATGTGCTGGGGGGATGGGCAAAATTCTCTGGGTCTCGGCTAGTGGGGGTAGCCGAGACCCCAGAGAATATGATACGGTCGGTATTCACCGATCCCGGTGTTGCGATCGCCGCTATGCAAGCATAACGGCGACCGCAAAAAAAAAAAAAAAAAATGATTTCTCTCCCCTCTGATGTGATCGCACATCAGAGGGGAGAAAATAAGGGTCCCCATGTCCCCCTGAACCCCCCTGTACCTGCCGGTGTCCTCCGGCAGGTCCCCCTGGCCTCCGATCCTCCAGGTCTTCTTCCTGGAAAAAAAAAATGGCGGGCACATGCGCAGTGCGCCCGCCGATCTGCTTGGCGGCAGATTCAATTTTTTTTCATTCATTCTCCGAGAAAGTGCATTTTGATCACTGTGATAAAATAAAAAAAGCAGTACATAACCCCCCCATTTATCACCCCCTTAGTTAGGGACATATAATAAAAAATAGAAATTATATTTATTTTCATTTTTCCGTTAGGGTTAGGGTTATAATTAGAATTAGGGTTATAATTAGGGTTAGGGTTATAATTAGGGTTAGGGTTAGCATTAGGGTTAGGGTTAGCATTAGGGTTAGGGTTATAATTAGCGTTAGGGTTTAGCTGGGTTCATACTGCGTTATGGCAGTCCGTTAGACGGACTGCGTTACACCACGGTATAACGCAATGTAACGCAGTCCGTTAACGCTGCCATTCACCCCTATTTGAGGGCGCATCGCGACGCATGCCGTAAAGCGGCATGCGTTTGCGACGTGCTATCATTCAGTGACGGAGCCTCGGACGCGGGCTGCAGCGTCTGGGCTCCGTCACCGCTAGTGCAGATGAATCATCTGCTGATTCCTTTGCGCTAGTGGGTATAGCATAACGCGATCGCGTTATGCTATACCGTTACCAGCCTGTCAACACTATGTGTTGAACGGGCTGGTAAAACGCAAAATGATCCTAGCGTTAGGATTAGGGTTATAATTAGGGTTAGAATTAGGGTTAGGGTTATAATTAGGGTTAGGGTTAAAATTAGGGTTACAATTAGAGTTAGGGTTACAATTCAGGTTAGGGTTACAATTAGGGTTGAATTAGGGTTGGGATTTAGGTTAGGATTAGGGTTGGGATTAGGGTTAGGGGTGTGTTGGGGTTAGGTTGGAGCTAGAATTGAGGATTTCCACTATTTAGGCACATCAGGGGTCTCCAAACACGACGTGGCGTTCAAAAAGTCAAATGGCGCTCCCTCCCTTCCGAGCCCTGCCGTGCGCCCAAACAGTGGTTACCCAAGATATGGGTATCACGTACTCAGGACAAATTGCACACCAATTTTGGGGTTCTAATTCTCCTGTTACCTTGGGAAAATAAAAAATAGCTGGCTAAAAAATCATTTTTGAGAAAAAATGATTTTTATTTCACAGCTCTGCGTTTATAATTTCTTGAAACACTTGGGGGTCAAAGTGCTCACACACATCTAGATAAGTTCCTTAAGGGGTCTAGTTTCCAAAATGGTGTCACTTGTGGGGTTTCCACTGTTTAGACACATCAGGGGGTCTCCAAACACGACGTGGCGTTCAAAAAGTCAAATGGCGCTCCCTCCCTTCCGAGCCCTGCCGTGCGCCCAAACAGTGGTTTACCCCAACATATGGGTATCAGCGTACTCAGGACAAATTGCACACCAATTTTGGGGTTCTAATTTCTCCTGTTACCCTTGTGAAAATAAAAAATAGCTGGCTAAAAAAATCATTTTTGAGAAAAAAAATGATTTTTTATTTTCACAGCTCTGCGTTTATAAATTTCTGTGAAACACTTGGGGTTCAAAGTGCTCACCACACATCTAGATAAGTTCCTTAAGGGGTCTAGTTTCCAAAATGGTGTCACTTGTGGGGGTTTCCACTGTTTAGACACATCAGGGGTCTCCAAACACGACGTGGCGTTCAAAAAGTCAAATGGCGCTCCCTCCCTTCCGAGCCCTGCCATGCGCCCAAACAGTGGTTTACCCCAACATATGGGTATCAGCGTACTCAGGACAAATTGCACACCAATTTTGGGGTTCTAATTTCTCCTGTTACCCTTGTGAAAATAAAAAATAGCTGGCTAAAAAAATCATTTTTGAGAAAAAAAATGATTTTTTATTTTCACAGCTCTAGGTTTATAAATTTCTGTGAAACACTTGGGGGTTCAAAGTGCTCACCACACATCTAGATAAGTTCCTTAAGGGGTCTAGTTTCCAAAATGGGGTCACTTGTGGGGGGTTTCCACTGTTTAGACACATCAGGGGTCTCCAAACACGACGTGGCGTTCAAAAAGTTAAATGGCGCTCCCTCCCTTCCAAGCCCTGCCGTGCACCCAAACAGTGGTTTACCCCAACATATGGGGTATCAGCGTACTCAGGACAAATTGCACACCAATTTTGGGTTCTAATTTCTCCTGTTACCCTTGGACAAATAAAAAATACCTGGCTAAAAATAATTTTTGAGAAAAAAAATGATTTTTCATTTTCACGGCTCTGTGTTTATAAATTTCTGTTAAGCACTTAGGGGTTCAAAGTGCTCACCACACATCTAGATAAGCTCCTTGGGGGTCTAGTTTCCAAAATGGTGTCTACTATTTAGGTACATCAAGGGCTCTGCAAACACAACATGATGCCCGCAGAACATTCCATCAAAGTCTGCATTACAAAATGGCGCTCCTTCCCTTCCAAGCACTCCCATGCGCCCAAACAGTGGTTTCACCCCACATATGGGGTATCAGCGTACACAGGAAAAATTGCACAACAACTTTTTGGGTCCAATTTCTCCTGTTTCCCTTGGGAAAATAAAAAAAATAGCGGGCTAAAGAATCATTTTTGAGGAAAAAAATGATTTTTTATTTTCACGGTTCTACGTTTATTAATTTCTGTGAAGCACTTGGGGGTTAAAAGTGCTCACCACACATCTAGATAAGTTCCTTAAGGGGTCTAGTTTCCAAAATGGTGTGATTTGTGGGGGTTTCGACTGTTTAGGCGTATCAGGGGCTCTCCAAACGCGACATGGCGTCCAATTTCAATTCCAGCCAATTTTGGTTTGAAAAAGTCAAACGGCGCTCCTTCCCTTCCAAGCCCTGCCGTGCGCCCAAACAGTGGTCCCACCCCACATATGGGGTATCAGCGTACTCAGGAAAAATTGGACAACAACTTTTGTGGTCTAATTTCTCCTGTTACCCTTGGGAAAATAAAAAATTGGGGACTAAACGATCAGGTTTGTGGAAAAAATATGACTTTTTATTTTCATGCCCGGGAGTTATAAACTTCTGTGAAGCACTTGGGGTTCAAAGTGCTCACCACACACCTAGATAAGTTCCTTAGGGAGTCTAGTTTCCAAAATGGTGTCACTTGTTGGGGGTTTCCACTGTTTAGACACATTAGGGCCTCTACAAACGCGACATGGCGTCCAGCCAATTCTGAGTTGAAAAAGTCAAAAGGCGCTCCTTCCCTTCCAAGCTCTGCCATGCACCCAAACAGTGGTTTACCCCCACATATGGGGTATCAGCATGCTCAGGACAAATTGCACAAAAACTTTTGGGGTCTTTTTACCCTTGGGAAAATAAAAATTGGGGTGAACAGATCATTTTTGTGGAAAAAATATGATTTTTTATTTTCACTGTTCTATGTTATAAACTTCTGTGAAGCACTTAGAGGTTCAAAGTGCTCACCACACATCTAGATAAGTTCCTTAGGGGGTCTAATTTCCAAAATGGGGTCACTTGTGGGGGGTTTCCACTGTTTAGACACATCAGGGCCTCTACAAACACGACATGACGTCCAGCCAATTCTGCGCTGAAAAAGTCAAACGGCGCTCCTTCCCTTCCAAGCTCTGCCATGCACCCAAACAGTGGTTTACCCCCACATATGGGGTATCAGCATGCTCAGGACAAATTGCACAAAAACTTTTTGGGTCTTGTTACCCTTGGGAAAATAAAAATTGGGGTGAAAAGATTGTTTCTGTGGAAAAAATATGATTTTTTATTTTCACTGTTCTATGTTATAAACTTCTGTGAAGCACTTGGAGGTTCAAAGTGCTCACCACACATCTAGATAAGTTCCTTAGGGGGTCTAGTTTCCAAAATGGGGTCACTTGTGATGGGTTTCCACTGTTTAGACACATCAGGGCCTCTACAAACGCGACATGGCGTCCAGCCAATTCTGCGTTGAAAAAGTCAAATGTCGCTCCTTCCCTTGCGACCTCTGCCGTGCGCCCAAAAAGTGGTTTACCCCCACATATGGGGTATCGACTTATTCAGGAGAAATTGCACAACAAATTTTGTGGTTCATTTTTTCTTTTAACAGTTGTGAAAATAAAAAAAATAGGTTCCGAAGTAAAGTTTTTGCAAAAAAAGTTAAATGTTAATTTTTTCCTTCCACATTGCTTCAGTTCCTGTGAAGCATGTAAAGGGTTAATAAACTTCTTGAATGTGGTTTTGAGCATCTTGAGGGGTGCAGTTTTTAGAATGGTGTCACTTTTGGGTATTTTCTATCGTATAGACCCCTCAAAGTGACTTCAAATGTGATGTGGTCCCTAAAATTAAAATGGTGTTGTAAAAATGAGAAATCGCTGGTCAACTTTTAACCCTTATAACTTCGTAACAAAAAAAAATTTTGGTCCCAAAATTGTGCTGATGTAAAGTAGACATGTGGGAAATGTTATTTATTAAGAAATTTATGTGACATATCTCTCTGATTTAAGGGCATAAAAATTTAAAGTTTGAAAATTGTTAAATTTTCAAAATTTTCACCATATTTCCGTTTTTTTCATAAATAAAAACAAGTCATATCAAAGAAATTTTACCACTAACGTGAAGTACAATATGTCACGAAAAAACATTCTCAGAATCAGCTGGATTCGTTAAAGCGTTCCAGAGTTATAACCTCATAAATTGACAGTGGTCAGAATTGTAAAAATTGGCCCTGTCATTAAGCTGCAAAATGGCTCTGTCACTAAGGGGTTAAATCCCACCAACTGATTTAGTGGCCTAGCAGGATGGATTTTTGGTATTGTACAGACTTGTATGTAAATTTTACCAAAAAAGTCCTAATATTGTGCAAATAGGCACTTCCAATCAATTATTGATCACAAAAAGGGTATATATAAACTACATATAACCCAAAAAAATAGGAAGAGATCCCAATAATTACAAACGTATAAAGTTTATTGAATATATACAATTAGTAACATGAATAACAAAACTAGAAGTCTATAATCAAAACACCCATAAAAGGGATAGCACATGGATACAGTATATACTGCATGAACTAATTACCCACATCAGCCTCCCATGGTATAAATATAGTGATACCAAGAAAGAATTTCATTAAATAAATACTTTACCATGGAGTGCCGTGATATTGTGGTAAAAATATGCAGCGCTGCAACCAGCGTTCTCCCCTCACCCCTCACCCCGGGGTGAGGGGGAGAACGCTGGTTGCAGCGCTGCATATTTTTACCACAATATCACGGCACTCCATGGTAAAGTATTTATTTAATGAAATTCTTTCTTGGTATCACTATATTTATACCATGGGAGGCTGATGTGGGTAATTAGTTCATGCAGTATATACTGTATCCATGTGCTATCCCTTTTATGGGTGTTTTGATTATAGACTTCTAGTTTTGTTATTCATGTTACTAATTGTATATATTCAATAAACTTTATACGTTTGTAATTATTGGGATCTCTTCCTATTTTTTTGGGTTATTTGTATGCAAATTTTGTTGCTTTGCTTATTGCTTTATGTAGCCGTAAAAGCGCTAATATATGTACTACTAAGGCTACTGAATAGTAATAATGTATGTGTGAAAAAGGAATCTAAGGCTGAACCTTCTGTAGTGTATATGAGTCACACGTACAGGGCTTGGGTACTCGGCACCGAGCCCGTTCACTTCACTGGGGGATGTCACGGGTAGCGCAGCTCGGTCCGTTGCCCTGGGCGATCACCATAAAAATGTGGGAATATTTACAGGGGATTTAGAAATGTTCGTGACGCCACCTGTGGTTCCTGGTCAGGGTGACCAGCGCTGCAGGGTAGATCCTCTGAGGGGTTGTTACTGGGCAGCAAGGTGTTAAGTCTCCCACAGGCGAGACTGATTCCTCGAGGTATATGGCGGTGCAGGGGTGCAAGGCAATAAGGCAGACACACACAATGAGTCTCTTTCCGTACCTTTACTAGTGATATTTGCAGGCACGTCCCGGGAAGCTGCTCAGGGTGGAGGATGCACGTCCAGTAATCACTGAGTAGGTGTAGGGCCTCCTTACTTCTTCATATGTGTGAGTTTCTAACTTGCATAAAACAGAGTTTAACTCCATGTGAAACAGCTACGCCCGGCTGACATTGTGGTAGAGCCTTCTTTTGGACAGAACTAGTCTCATTATGCAGGGCCCTGCTAGACTCTTGTTCTTCCTGACCCCGGTTACGTATCAGCACTGAAGGGCCCCTCTGCGACCTGAAGTCCAGCAGGGTCTCCGGTTTCTCCCACTAGCCGTGAAGGTACTAGCAAGCTCGGACCCGGTGTCCGGTTGTGCAGAGTGGAGGTAAGCTATCGTTGCTATTTCTCCTCAGTCACTCTCTCTTCCCCTTTTTCCACTTGCCTGTCGTCCTACTCACACCTTTAACATAAGCACAGGCAGCAGTAGATGTCAGCTTTCTTCTCTTCACTGTTCTCCAAGCGTCGGCACGCTCGCTCTCTAACAGTACCTCAGTTGACTCGGTGTTACAAATACTGCAGTTCCCTTTCCTTCACTTCCTTCTTAGGCTCTGTCCGAAGTAGCTATCAGGACATTCTGTCAGACTGATCTGTGCACACTCCGAGAGTCACTTTCCACTTTCCTAGGGAAACTACAATCTGCACGTTCTGAGGTAACTTTCCTCTCGCCAAACACGCAGCGTTTACTGATCGTGGAAACTCACCCTAAATGGTATAAATCACTGCCTTGTGTTTCATTATATCAGATAAAGTGACATATTCACAGAATATGTGTGAAGTCTGCTTTGTCTCCAAGCGCTTGTCAGAGAAGGGCATAAACTCCTAATTCAACCTCACTGGTGATCTGGCATATCTGACATTGGATCAGAAAGCAAACTGCTACGACACATGGGTCAGGTCGGCAGAGAGGGCAGACTCAGTGACGTCAGCGCTTGTCTCTGAAGCAAGCGCTGGCATCATTTCATTCATTCAGCAGTAGTTTACAGCCTGGGCGGTCGCATCTTGGCACCGTCCCGCTTGTAAACTGTATATGACCCAAATATGGATTACGGCGTGGGACTGGATTCAATGCTTTTTTGTAATGGGGGTATTCCATAATTTAGTGGTTGTAGGGTGATGTGGGTGTTTTTATATTTCATATAGCAATTTTATTTTATAATTAATATTTTAATCTGTGTTTTCAATTTTATTATAGGTTTTTCTTAAATCATTGTTGCTGTCCCTTGCTATTATCCGGATGCCTCCAGTATATTTTACTGAAGAACAAAGTTTCCATTGGTCATACATCTATCAACATATGCCATATGAGCCTTGTCCTTTGATTATTATTGTATGAATTTGCCTATAATATATTAATTATTTATTATCAATTTTTGTATAAATATAATCAATTTTTAGCATTTATTTTGCACATGTGCACTTTATTAATCAATATTTTTATATAATTATTCTTCATATTGTATATTTATTATATGATTTCTATTTAGGTTTATTAATTCTGTCACTAAAGGAATATACACTTATGCACTTTATTATATTTATGATGTATCCTATTATATTTATGATGTATCCAACACTTTGTACATTTTTATAATTACCGTATATACTCGTGTATAAGCCGAGATTTTCAGCCCATTTTTTAGACCTGAAAGTCCCCTTCTCGGCTTATACGTGGGTCATATACGGGGTCGGCGAGGAAGGAGGAGCGGGGGTGTCGGATCATACTCCCCCCTCCGCCGGCGCGGTCTCTGCAGCCCCTCTGCTTCTCCCACGATCTCCGGCTCCTTCCTGCAGCGGTCACTTGGCACCGCTCATTAAAGTCATGAATATGCACATATTCATGACTTTAACCCCTTCATGACCCAGCCTATTTTGACCTTAACCCCTCTCTGCCATCAGACGTACTATTCCGTCCATGTGACCCTGGACCTAATTCCCATGGACGGAATAGTACGTCATATGCGATCAGCAGTTCTCCCGGGGGGAGCGTAGCTGATCGCGGCCGGGTGTCAGCTGTATATCACAGCTGACACCCAGCACTATGTGTCAGGAGCGGTCACGGACCGCTCCCGGCACATTAACCCTGGCACACCGCGATCAAACATGATCGCGGTGTCCCCGGGGCACAGGGGAGGATCACGCAGGGTGGGGGCTCCCGGCGCGCTCCCCTGAGACCCTCAGAGCAGTGCGATGTGTCGCGCTGTTCCGAGGTCCGTCCTCCCTCCAGGTCCCCGGATCCAAGATGGCGCCGGGGTCCTGCAGGGAGGCGGCTTCCTCAGTGCCTGCTGAGAGCAGGCGCTGAGGAAGCCTGCAGCGATGCCAGAGCGATCGCTGGTGGACAGAGTGCTGTGCACACTGTCACACCAGCGATCTGCTAAAATACAGTGATGTCCCACCCTGGGACAAAGTAAAAAAGTAAAAAAAAATAAAAATAAAAAGTGGTAAAAAAAATCATAAAAAAAAAAAAATATATTCCCCAATAAATTCATTTCTTCCTGTAAATAAAATAAACAAAACAATAAAAGTACACATATTTGGTATCGCCACGTCCGTAACGACCTCCCCTATAAAACTGTCCCACTAGTTAACCCCTTTAGTGAACCCCTTAAAAAAAAAAAAAAAAACTAAGCAAAAAATCAATGCTTTATCTTCATACTGCCGAACAAAAAGTGGAATAACACGCAATCAAAAAGACCGATATAAATAAACATGGTACCGCTGAAAACATAATCTTGTCCCGCAAAAAACGAGCATCATACAGCATCATCAGCGAAAAAATAAAAAAAGTTATAGCTCGCAGAATAAAGCGATGCAAAAATAATGATTTTTTATATAAAATTGTTTTTATTCTATAAAAGCGCCAAAACATAAAAAAAGATATAAATGAGGTATCGCCATAATCGTACTGACCCGAAGAATAAAACTGCTTTATCAATTTTACCACACGCGGAACGGTATAAACGCCTCCCCCAAAAGAAATTCATGAATTGCTGATTTTTGTTCATTCTAACCTCCCAAAAATCGGAATAAAAAGCGATCAAAAAATGTCACGTGCTCAAAAATGGTACCAATAAAAACGTCACCTCGTCCCGCAAAAAATAAGACCTCACATGACTGTGGGCCAAAATATGCAAAAATTATAGCTCTCAAAATGTGGTGATGCAAAAAACTACTTTTTGCAATAAAAAGCGTTTTTTAGCGTGACAGCTGCCAATCATAAAACCCGCTATAAATAGTAAATCAAACCCCCCTTTATAACCCACTTAGTTAGGGAAAAATAATAAAATTAAAAAAATGTATTTATTTCCATTTTCCCATTAGGGTTAGGGTTGCGGCTAAAGTTAGGGTTAGGGTTGGCGCTAACGTTAGGATTAGGGTTAGGGTTGGGATTAGGGTTAGGGGTGTGTTAGGGTTAGGTTTGTGGTTAGGGTTGGGACTAGGGTTAGGGGTGTGTTGGGGTTAGGGTTGGAGTTAGAATTTGGGGGTTTCTGCTGTTTAGGCACATCAGGGGCTCTCCAAATGTGACATGGCGTCTGATCTCAATTCCAGCCAATTCTGCGTTGAAAAAGTCAAACGGTGCTCCTTCACTTCTGAGCTCTGCCATGCGCCCAAAAAGTAGTTTACCCCCGCATATGGGGTATCAGCGTACTCTGGACCACAAGAGTTATTGTGCAATTTGTCCTATTTCTTCTGTTACCTTTGGGAAAATAAAAAACTAGGGGCGACAAAATCATTTTTGTAAAAAAAAAAAATGATTTTTTTGTTTTTTACGGCTGTATGTTTTAAATTTTCTGTGAAGCACTTGGGGCTTCATAGCGCTCACCACACTTCTAGATAAGTTCCTTGTGGGGTCTATTTTCCAAAATGGGGTCACTTGTGGGGGTTTCCACTGTTTAGGCGCATCAGGGGCTCTCCAAATGCGACATGACGCCCCCAGACCATTCCATCAGTCTGCAATCCAAAACGTCACTACTTCCCTTCCGAGCCCAGACGTGCACCCATACAGTCGTTTTCTCACACATGTTGGGTATCAGCGTACTCAGGACAAATTGGACAACAACTTTTGGGGTCAAATTTCTCCTGTTACCCTTGTGAAAATAAAATATTGGGGGCGAAAAAATCATTTTTGTAAAAATAAAAAAAAGATTTTTTATTTTTTACAGCTGTACGTTATAAACTTCTGTGAAGCACTTCGGGGTTCAAAGTGCTCAACATACTTCTAGATAAGTTCCTTGTGGAGTCTATTTTCCAAAATGGGGTCACTTGTGGGGGGTTTCCACTGTTTAGGCGCATCAGGGGCTCTCCAAATGCGACATGACGCCCCTAGACCATTCCATCAAAGTCTGAAATCCAAAACGTCACTACTTCCCTTCCGAGCCCAGACGTGCACCCATACAGTAGTTTTCTCCCACATATTGGGTATCAGCGTACTCAGGACAAATTGGACAACAAATTTTTGGGTCCAATTTCTCCTGTTACCCTTGTGAAAATAAAATATTGGGGGCGAAAAAATCATTTTTGTAAAAAAAAAAAAGGATTTTTTATTTTTTACGGCTGTACGTTATAAACTTCTGTGAAGCACTTTGGGGTTCAAAGTGCTCACCACACATCTAGATAAGTTCCTTGTGGGGTCTATTTTCCAAAATGGTGTCACTTGTGGGGGGTTTCCACTGTTTAGGCACATCAGGGGCTCTCCAAATGCGACATGACGCCCCAGACCATTCCATCAAAGTCTGCAATCCAAAACGTCACTACTTCACTTCCGAGCCCCGACGTGCGCCCATACAGTAGTTTACTCCCACATATTGGGTATCAGCGTACTCAGGACAAATTAGACAACAACTTTTGGGGTCCAATTTCTCCTGTTACCCTTGTGAAAATAAAATATTGGGGGCGAAAAAAATCATTTTTGTAAAAAAAAAAAGATTTTTTATTTTACGGCTGTACGTTATAAACTTCTGTGAAGCACTTTGGGGTTCAAAGTGCCCACCACACATCTAAATAAGTTCATTGAGGGGTCTAGTTTCCAAAATGGTGTCATTTGTGGGGGGTTTCCACTGTTTAGGCAGATCAGGAGCTCTCCAAACACGACATGGCATCCAGCCAATTCTGCGTTGAAAAAGTCAAACGGCGCTCCTTCCCTTCCAAACTCTGCCATGCACCCAAACAGTGGTTTACCCCCACATATGGGGTATCAGCGTACTCAGGACAAATTGCACAATAACTTTTGGAGTCTTGTTACCCTTGGGAAAATAAAAATTGGGGTGAAAAGACCAATTTTGTGGAAAAAAATATGATTTAATTTTACGGCTCTACGTTATAAACTTGTGTGAAGCACTTGGGGGTTCAAATTGCTCACCAAAGATCTAGATAAGTTCCGTAGGGGGTCTAGTTTCCCAAATGGGGTCACTTGTGGGGGGTTTCCACTGTTTAGGCACATCAGGGACTCTCCAAATGAAACATGGCGTCCAATCTCAATTCCAGCCAATTTTGGTTGGAAAAAGTCAAATGGTGCTCCTTCCATTCCGAGCTCTGCCATGTGCCCAAACAGTGGTTCCCCCCCACATATGGGGTATCAGTGTACTCAGGACAAATTGGACAACAACTTTTGAGGTCCAATTTCTCCTGTTACCTATGGGAAAATAAAAAATTAGTGACTAAGAGATAATTTTTGTGGGAAAAAAATAGGATTTTTTATTTTCATGCCCGGGCATTATAAACTTGTGTGAAGCACTTGGGGGTTCAAAGTGCTCACCAAAGATCTAGATAAGTTCCTTAGGGGGTCTAGCTTCCAAAATGGGGTCACTTGTGGGGGGTTTCCACTGTTTAGGCTCATCTGGGGCACTGCAAACGGAACATGACCCCCATCAATGTTTGCATTCCAAAACGTTACTGCTTCCTTTCCAAGCCCTGCCGTGCGCCCAAACAGTTCCCCCCCCCACATATGGGGTATCAGCGTACTCAGGACAAATTGGACAACAACGTTTGGGGTCCAATTTCCTTGGGAAAAATCAAAAATTTGGGACTAAAAAATCATTTTTGTGGAAAATTGTTTTTTTTTTTTTCACACCCAGGCATTATAAACTTTTGTGAAATATTTTGGGATTCAAAGTGCTCACAACAGATCTAGATAAGTTCCTTAGGGGGTCTAGTTTCCAAAATGGTGTCACTTGTGGGGGGTTTCCACTGTTTAGGCGCATCAGGAGCTCTCCAAACACGACATGGCGTCCAATCTCAACTCCAGCCAATTTTAGTTTGAAAAAGTCAAACGGCGCTCCTTCCCTTACGAGCTCTGCCGTGTGCCCAAACAGTGGTTTTCCCCCACACATAGGGTATTGGCGTTCTCAGGAGAAATTGCACAACAACTTTATCTGCCCATTTTCTCCTTTTACCCTTGTCAAAATAAAAAAAAGTTTGTAAAAGATCATTTTTGTGGCTAAAAAGTTAAATATTCATTTTTTCCTTCCACGTTGCTTCAGCTCCTGTGAAGCACCTGAAGGGTTAATAAACTTCTTGAATGTGGTTTTGAGTACCTTGAGGGGTGCAGTTTTTATAATGGTGTCACTTTTGGGTATTTTCTGCTATATAGACCCGTCAAAGTGACTTCAAATGTGAGGTGGTCCCTAAAAAAATGGCTTTGTAAATTTTGTTGTAAAAATGAGAAATCACTGGTCAACTTTTAACCCTTATAATTTCCTATCAAAAAAAAATTTTGGTTCCAAAATTGTGCTGATGTAAAGTAGACATGTGGGAAATGTTATTTCTTAACTATTTTGTGTGACATATTTCTCTGTTTTAAGGAAAAAAAATTCAAAGTTTGAAAATTGCAAAATTTTCTAAATTTTCACCATATTTGTGTTTTTTTAAGAAATAAACGCAAGTTATATCGAAGAAATTATACTTCTATCGTGAAGTACAATATGTTACGAGAAAACAGTCTCAGAATCGCGAAGATCCGTTGAAGCGTTCCAGAGTTATAACCTCATAAAGAGACAGTGGTCAGAATTGTATAAATTGGCCCGGTCATTAACGTGCAAACCACCCTTGGGGGTGAAGGGGTTAAAGACCTTGCCATTTTTTGCAATTCTGACCTGTGTCCCTTTATGAGGTAATAACTCAGGAACGCTTCAACGGATCCTAGCAATTCTGAGATTGTTTTTTCGTGACATATTGGGCTTCATGTTAGTGGTAAATTTAGGTCGATAATTTTTGCGTTTATTTGTGAAAAAAATGGAAATTTGGCGAAAATTTTGTAATTTTCAAATTTTTAATTTTTATTCTGTTAAACCAGAGAGTTATGTGACACAAAATAGTTAATAAATAACATTTCCCACATGTCTACTTTACATCAGCACAATTTTGGGAACAACATTTTTTTTTGTTAGGAAGT
The DNA here is from genome assembly GCA_033576555.1 of Oophaga sylvatica. Lineage (NCBI taxonomy): Eukaryota > Metazoa > Chordata > Amphibia > Anura > Dendrobatidae > Oophaga > Oophaga sylvatica. Next base: position 438,062,659 of record JARQOD010000004.1, read on the forward strand.
TATAAGGGTTAAAATTTGACCAGCAATTTCTCATTTTTACAGCAAAATTTACAAAACCATTTTTTTTAGGGACCACCTCACATTTGAAGTCACTTTGAGGGGTCTATATGGCAGAAAATACCCAAAGTGACACCATTATAAAACCTGCACCCCTCAAGCTAGTCAAAACTACATTCAAGAAGATTATTAACCCTTCAGGTGCTTCACAGGAACTAAAGCAACGTGGAAGGAAAAAATGGACATTTTAATTTTTCCAACAAAAATTTTCTTTTTAGCATCAATTTTTTTCATTTTTACATGGGCAACAGGATAAAATGGATCCTAAAATTTGTTGGGCAATTTCTCCTGAGTACACAGATACCTCATATGTGGTCATAAACCACTGTTTGGGCGCACGGTAGGGCTCAGAAGGGAAGGAGCGCCATTTGACTTTTTGAATGGAAAATATGCTGGAATATTTAGCGGTTGCCATGTCGCATTTGGAGAGTCCTGTGTGCCTAAACATTGGAGCTCCCCCACAAGTGACCCCATTTTGGAAACTAGACCCCCTAAGGAACTTATCTAGATGCATAGTGAGCACTTTGAACCCCCAGGTGCTTCACAAATTGATCCGTAAAAAAAGAAAGTACTTTTTTTTCACAAAAATTTTCTTTTAGCCTCAGTTTTTTCATTTTCACATGGGCAACAGTATAAATTGGATCCTAAAATTTTTTGGCAATTTCTCCTGAGTACACAGTTACCCCATATGTGGTCATAAACAACTGTTTGGGCGCACGGCAGGGCTCAGAAGGGAAGGAGCGCCATTTGACTTTTTGAATGGAAAATTAGCTCCAATCGTTAGCGGACACCATAACGTGTTTGGAGAGCCCCTGGGTGCCTAAAGTTTAGAGCTCCCCCACAAATGACCCCATTTTGGAAACTAGACCCCCTAAGGAACTTATCTAGATGCAAAGTGAGCACTTTGAACCCCCAGGTGCTTCACAGAAGTTTATAACGCAGAGCCGTGAAAATAAAAAATCTTTTTTTTTTTTCAAAAAATGATTTTTTAGCCACTATTTTTTATTTTCACAATGGTTACAGGAGAAATTGGACCCCAAAAGTTGTTGTCCAGTTTGTCCTGAGTACGCTAGTACCCCATATGTGGGGGGAGCCATTGTTTGGGCACACGTCAGGGTTCGGAAGGGATGTAGTGACGCTTTGAAATGCCGACTTGATGGAATGGTCTGCGGGCGGGCAGAGCCCCTGATGTGTCTAAACAGTAGAAACCCCCACAATTGACCCATTTTGTAAACTAGACCCCCAAAGGAACTTATCCAGATGTGTGGTGAGCACCTTGAACCCCAAGTGCTTCACAGAAGTTTATAATGCAGAGCCGTGAAAATAAAAAATCATTTTTATCCTCAAAAACTGATTTTTTTTAACCCGCAATTTTTTATTTTCACAAGGGTAACAGGAGAAATTGGACCACAAAAGTTGTTGTACAGTTTTTCCTGAGTACACTGGTACCCCATATGTGGGGGGGAACCACTGTTCGGGCACACGTTGGGGCTCGGAAGGGAAGTAGTAACGTTTTGAAATGCTGACTTTGATGGAATGATCTGCGGACGTCATGTTAGGTTTGCAGAGCCCCTGATGTGACTAAACAGTAGAAACTCCCCACAAGTGACCCCATTTTGGAAACTAGACCCCGTAAAGAACTTATCTAAATGTGTGGTGAGCACTTTGAATCGCCAAGGGCTACACAGCAGTTTATAACGCCCGGGCATGAAAATAAAAAAAATCATATTTCTTCCATAATCAGGATCTTTTAGTCCCCAATTTTTTTATTTTCCCAAGGGTAACAGGAGAAATTAGACCCCAAAAGTTGTTGTCCAATTTGTCCTGAGTACGTTGATACCCCATATGTGGGAGAAAACTACTGTATGGGCGCACGTCGGGGCTTGGAAGGGAAGTATTGTCGTTTTGAAATGCCCACTTGATGGAATGGTCTGCGGGCATCATGTTTAGTGTTGAGCGATACTGCTCGATATCTGAAAATATCGGATCGGAATGGTATCGCCGATATCACTAAATATCGTCGATATCCGATTCCGATACCGGAAGTCCCATGTAAGTCTATGGGAACAAAATATCGCAACTAAAAAAAACCTTTATTTCCTTGTAAACACTAAATATACACACATAGAATACATTATATATATATATATTATATATATATATATATATACATGTCATTGTGACATATATATACATATATGTATAGTTTATACACTTCTACATAGTAAAATATCCTCTGATTCAATTGCCGGGTAAAGCCGACTTCTGTGAAAAGACAGGAGCACCCGACATGAAATGACACTTGGTGTACATAGGGTTAACCATGTCTTTTCATGTCGTTTGCAATCTGATTTGCACAAACAATTACATCAGTCTATGTGTGCAAAATTTCACACCTGTAGGGGTTAATTAAAGGTGTAAATTTGTTGTAAAAAAAACGGACTTTTTTGCTACGAATTTACACCTTTAATTAACCCCTACAGGTGTGAAATTTTGCACACAGACTGATGTAATTGTTTGTGCAAATCAGATAGCAAAGGACATGAAAAGACATGGTTAACCCTATGTACACCAAGTGTCATTTCATGTCGGGTTCTGCATTTTCACAAAAGCCGTCAATTGAATTAGCGGCTATTATACTATGTAGAAGTGTATGAACTATAAATATAAATATATATATATGTGTCACAAATTCAATGACATGTATATATATATATATTATATATATATATATATATATATATATATATATATAATAAAAGGTATAAAATTGTTTAAAAAAAATTGCGTGGGCTCCCGCCCTATTTTCGCAGCCAGACAGTCAAAGCCAGCGAATGGGGGCAGATAATAATAGCCCGGAGAGGGACCATTATTTTTGGCCCCCTGGCTACTAACATCTGCCCCCAGACACCCCAGAAAGACAAATCTATAATTAGATTCGCCCTTTCTGGCACTTTGCCCGTCTATTCCCATTGCCTGTAGCGGTGGCGAATGGGTTAATATGGGGTTAAAGCCACATTGCAATTGAAAGGTGACCTTAAGCCAGGTTAATAATTGAGAGCTGTCAATTAGACAACTATCAATTATTAATCTATTGCATGAAATAAAAATAAAACACACACACTTTAATTAAAAATCATTTTAATGAAATAAAGACACATGTTTTTGACCATCTTTTATTTGACTGCAAAAACCATTTCCTGTAATAAAAATAAAATAAAAAAGCAAAATTAATCTTACCTATCCCATGCACAGTCAGGTCCCACGGTGTAATCCTTCAGAAAGGGTTAATGTTTACTGCAGGGACCGCAGCTAATGCTGCAGCCTCACAGTAAACCCCCAAATGAATGAGTTCCTCTCCTGGCTGACAGGAGAGGAAGTGGAAAGCTTAATTGATTGCTTTCCACTTTCACTTCAGGTCAGCCAGGGACACAATCAGTAACGTCAGAGGGAACTGATTAACAAAAATAGGGGTTCCCTTCGAATAAAAAATGGCGTCGGGTCCCCCCTATTTTTGTTAACCAGCCTGATGAAGCAGACTGCTGAGCAGTGGCGTACCGTGAATGAAGCAGACCAAGCAGCTGCTATGGGGCCCGGACAGGTGAGGGGGCCCTCGACGGTCGGGTAGCTGTGCTGACACAGTACTACCAGGGGGTCGGCGGGTGAGGGGGAGCGCAGCTCTTCTATATACTCACCCCTCCTGGTGCGGTCTCTGCAGCCCCTGCTCTTCTCCCACGGTCTCCGACGCCTGTGTTCAGCGGTCAGGTGGTACCGCTCATTACAGTCATGAATACGCACATATTCATGACTTTAATGAGCTGTCCCGCATGACCGCTGAACACTGGCGGCGGAGACCGTGGGAGAAGAGCAGGGGCTGCACAGACCGCGCCGGCAGAAGGGTGAGTATAAGGGATATTTACCTGTCCCGTTCCACCGTTGCTCGCGTCCTCTTGCTGCAATGTTCAGGTCAGAGGGCGCGATGACGTCGTTAGTGCGCGCCGCGCCCTCTGCCTGATCATTCACTGCTGGAGGACCCGAAGACAGCGGCACTCAGCAGTGGAGAGAGGACAGGTAAATATCTCAGGTTCCGGGGCCCTGAGCGAGCGGTGACATCGGCACCTGGTGTCACCCCTGCTCAGGACACCGGCACCTGGCCCCCAGCGACGAAAGGGGAGTATGTCTTTTTTTTTTTTTGGTTGCAGCAGCTGCGGCAGCATAAGGGCCTATACTATGGAGCATCTATGGGGGCACAATCTATGGGGGCATAATAAATTTTTTTGTTTAATGTGTCCCCTCACTGTGCTGGCACTTTACATTTACAATGGCTCTGGGTTTTTTTTTTTTGGGGGGGGCCCATTCAGACTTTTGCTATGGGGCCCCATGATTTCTATGTACGCCCCTGCTGCTGAGGCATGGTATTTAAGGCTGTTAAGGAGCCAAGATCCATGGACCTTGCCAGCCTGATAATACCAGGCCACAGCAGTCTGCATATCTTGGCTGATTAACAAAAATAGGGGATCCCCTCGAAAAAAATTGGCGTGGGTTCCCCCTTATTTTTGTTAACCAGCCAGATGAAGCAGACCGCTGAGGCCTGGATTTTCAGGCTGTTAAGGAGCCAAGATCCATGGACCTTGCCAGCCTGATAATACCAGGCCACAGCAGTCTGCATATCTTGGCTGATTAACAAAAATAGGGGATCCCCTCGAAAAAAATTGGCGTGGGGTCCCCCTATTTTTGTTAACCAGCCAGATGAAGCAGACCGCTGAGGCCTGGATTTTCAGGCTGTTAAGGAGCCAAGATCCATGGACCTTGCCAGCCTGATAATACCAGGCCACAGCAGTCTGCATATCTTGGCTGATTAACAAAAATAGGGGATCCCCTCGAAAAAAATTGGCGTGGGGTCCCCCCTATTTTTGTTAACCAGCCAGATGAAGCAGACCGCTGAGGCTGGATTTTCAGGCTGTTAAGGAGCCAAGATCCATGGACCTTGCCAGCTTGATAATACCAGGCCACAGCAGTCTGCATATCTTGGCTGATTAACAAAAATAGGGATCCCCTCGAAAAAAATTGGTGTGGGGTCCCCCCTATTTTTGTTAACCAGCCAGATGAAGCAGACCGCTGAGGCCTGGATTTTCAGGCTGTTAAGGAGCCAAGATCCATGGACCTTGCCAGCCTGATAATACCAGGCCACAGCAGTCTGCATATCTTGGCTGATTAACAAAAATAGGGGATCCCTCGAAAAAAATTGGCGTGGGGTAGTGTTGAGCGATGCGATAATGCAAATATCGGTATATCGGCCGATATTAGCTCTATCAGCCTTTCGATAATTCGTTTCGATATTTTCGTCTTATCGAATACCGGAATCGGAAGTTCCCATAATTCTTTGCGAGGCAATGTGATTTTAGTCAGCCAATGAGGAATCCTAAGAAGTGTGGGCACATCCTGTACTGCTGCGGTCATGTTAACTAATGGCATGGCTGTGATTGGATGCTGAAATGATGTCAGAATGCACTATAAAAGGCGCCGCCGCCATTTTAGCGTCACTGTGCTGTGAATTCAGTAAGGGACAGAACGCTGCTGTGCTGACTCTGAGGGACAGTTAGAGATTGCGATTTAGTGTACTGTGCTGTAGGCAGGCTAGCACCAACCGCTGTGTAAAGCTTCCTTTTGCCTGCAGTGTTGTTTTAACAAGGTGCAAGGTGTGTGTGAGTGCAGGTGACACTGCAGTTTGCTCTGCATGCAACGCTGTCTGTAGGCATCTGCACATGTCACTCACAGACTCTTTTTTTTTTCCTTCAGTGTAATTCTTGCAGCTCCATGCAATTTAACTATTAGTGTGACGCGCTTCCATCCGTATCCAATACATTGGTTGCAAACACTATAGAAGTAGACAAAGGAGTAGCCTTTCCCAGATTGTGGACAGTTGTGTTTCAGTGTTCACTTCAGTCTGTGTTTTTTATTTTTTGAGTGCACATCACGCTCCAGTTACTTGTTCAAGCACTGCTGCTTGTACTCTGCTGAGCGTGTCTCAGTGGCTCATCCTTTTCATTTATCTCCAATTGGTTCTGCTCCATTCCATTTAAAATGTAATCTATTAGTGTGACGCGCTTCCATCCGTATACAATACATTGGTTGCAAACACTATAGAAGTAGACAAAGGAGTAGCCTTTCACAGATTGTGAACAGTTGTGTTTCAGTGTTCACTTCAGTCTCTGCGTAATAACCACACTTAGGCCTTATAACTTTTCTGACTTTCTTTATCAATCTACCAAGATGAAGAAGTCAGTGAGTAAGGCACGTGGTCGTGGCCGTGGAGTTTCAGCAGGGAGAGGACGTGGGGATTCTGTGGCTGCTGCCGCCCTCAGTGACACAGCATCCACCAGTTTTCCCCGTGAGCGTTCCTTTATGCGCACTTTGGTAGGAGCTCGGCGTGCCCCCTGCTGCTGGAAGAACAAATTGAAGCCGTTGTTGGTAGGATGGCAGCCAATGCATCAACTTCAATTCCTTCCACCTCCTCTCAGGAACACAACACTGTTGAGCAACCATCTGTCTGTTCACCGCCTGTCAAATTGCCCAGGCAGTCAGAGAGTTCTGTGCAGGAGCCAGCTGAGTCTCTGCTTCTGTTCTCAGAATCTGTTGGCTCGCAAACACGGGCACAGGCAAGCAGCATTCTGCAATTTGAAGAAGAGGGAGTATGCAGTGATGCGCAACAGCTGTGTCTCTCTCAATCTGAAGAGGCGGGTGAGCCAGTGCCGATGGACAGCACACCGCAGAACGCATCTTATGATGATGATGAGACTCAGGTGCCAGGTTTTGTGGAGCATGGTGCTGCCCAGACCATCCAACAGCAGCAGGTGTTGGAAGAGGGTAGTGGAGATGATGAAGTCCGAGACCCAACATGGCGTGAGCAACAGGAAGGTGGTGGGAGCAGCTCTGAGGAAGAGATTGTCCCAACGGTACAAAGAGGAGGGAGAGGTAGGCTGCAGACTCGCTTGCCTGTAGCCTCCAGTTTGGCACCTGTTGGGAGCAGTTCTCTTAGAACTGTCAAAATTGGCGCTCCATGACTTGCACTGCGTGGTCCTTTTTTGACAGACTTGTAGATGATATTTGCTATGTTCAATGCAAGCTGTGTAAGCAAAAAGTTAAAAGAGGTAAAAATATCAGGAACCTGAATACCACAAATATGTGGACACATGTACGGACAAAGCACGTAGCTGAGTTCCAAAGACACACTGGAGATGTAGGCCAACCTACAGCAGCACCTACATCTTTAGGTCATGTTCGAGCCTCTACCTCCAGCTCTCACACACCTGTTTCGGCTTCCTCACAGGATCTCCATGGAAGAACCTCGGTCACTGTTGTCCATAGACAAACTGTTATTCCACCCACTGCAGCAAGTTCACAGTCATCGTCACACTCCCAGAACAAAAAACAGCCATCGGTAACACAGGCATGGGATAAAAGACGGCCATACTCGGCAAACCATCCACGAGCACAGGCTCTGAATGCTGGCCTTGCAAAACTCCTGTCCCTTGAAATGCTGTCATTCAGGCTGGTGGAGACTTACAGTTTCAGGAACTTTATGGCATTGGCAGTCCCACAATATAATGTGCCAAGCCGATTTTATTTCAGCAGGCAAGCTGTCCCTGCTCTGCAAAAACATGTCGAGGGAAACATTAAACATGCGCTACTAAACGCCGTCAGTAGCAGGGTCCACCTGACCACCGATGCGTGGACCAGTACCCATGGCCAGGGACGATGCCTTTCCCTCACTGCCCATTGGGTCAATGTTGTGGAGCCGGGTACAGATCTTGCCAGTGGCACTGTACGTGTTCTGCCAACTCCAAGGATTGCAGGAATCCAGTCTGTGCACATTGATTACTCCTCCTACTCCAGTTCCTCAGAATCATCGCTGCACGAGCCGTCACGGTATACCTCCACATGGACCCGTGAACGCTTACCTGTTGCGACCGATATGAGCACAGCTGTGGCCAAACGTCAACAGGCCGAACTGAAATTAATTCCCATGGGGAATCGAAGCCACACAGCGCAGGAGCTCTGGGATGCCATCAAGCAGGAGAGCGATGTGTGGTTTTTGTCAGCTAATCTCCAGCCAGGCTTGGTAGTGTGTGACAATGGCCGAAATCTGGTGGCAGCTCTGGGCCTTGGCAACCTCACTCACATACCATGTCTGGCACATGTGCTCAACTTGGTCGTGCAGAGTTTTTTGAGGGACTATCCGGATCTTGATGCACTGCTGCACAAGGTCCGCCTAGAGTGCGCTCACTTGCGACGTTCCAGCATGGCCAGATCGCGCATTGCAGCTCTGCAAGTCAGATTTCGCCTTCCTGAACATCGCATCATATGTGACGTACCCACCAGGTGGAATTCCACGTTACATATGTTGGAGCGGTTGTGTGAGCAGCAGCCAGCAGTAATGGAGTATCAGCTGCAACAGGCGCAATCAACTCGCAATTTGCGCCGTTCACACTTCACCACTACTGAGTGGGCCTCTATGAAGGACATCTGCGACGTTTTGCGTGCGTTTGATGTCTCAACGCGGATGGCGAGTGCAGATGATGCACTAGTCAGCATGACTGTCCCCCTTATCTGCCTGCTTCAGAAATCACTGAAAGCACTAAAGGAAGAGGTTTTGGAAGAGGTGGAGGATGAGGAGTCACAAATTCAATTACCTTCAGGACAGTCAGCGCAACGTGGTTCCTCACAAAGGGCTGGGCAGGGCTCACTTTGTGAGGAGGATGAGGAGGAGGAGTCAATGGAGGAGGAAGAAATCCCTACAGAGGGAGGTACACAACGCTGTAGTCAGTATGTAGAGCGAGGGTGGGGTGATGCAGAGGAGACAGAGATGACGCCTCTTCCAGAGGACAGCCTTTGTTGGCCAGTTGGGAGTCTGCAGCACATGGTTGATTTCATGCTTCAGTGCCTGAGAAACGACCGCCGCATCGCCCACATTCTCAGCACGTCAGATTATTGGGTGTACACCCTCCTAGACCCTCGCTACCGGGACAACTTACAAACCCTCATCACACCGGTGAACCAAGACCGTAAAATGCAGGAGTACCAAGACACACTGGTGCAATCCATACTGTTGTACATTCCAGCCGAGAGAGCTGCTGCTGCTGCTACTGCTTTACAAAGCAGCTCTGTGCGTCGAGGCAGTGTAGACACCTCTACAACAAGAGGGAGCAGAAGCAGCGCCTCTGCACAGGGCAAGAACTGTATGTTACAAATGTGGCAAAGTTTTGTGACAGCGCCAGCAAGGTCTACACCATCCGAGACGGCTCCAGTCACCAGGAAGAAACGTTTCCGTAAGATGGTGACAGACTACTTGGCTTTCCCTCTAAGTGTACTCCCAGATGCCTCTTCCCTTTCAAATTTTGGGTCTCTAAGTTGGATACATGGCCAGAGCTTAGCCAGTATGCATTGGAGGTGCTGGCTTGCCCTGCTGCCAGTGTATTATCTGAGCGTGTCTTTAGTGCTGCAGGTGGTGTAGTAACAGACCGTCGCATGCGACTATCCTCAGAGAATGTAGACCGGCTTACTTTTCTGAAAATGAACAAGGCATGGATCTCACCTGAATTTGCCTGTCCGTTTTCAGATTAAATAACTGTTTGGCAACGTTTTCCATGCCTCCTGTTATGTTCATCTTTCTACCACCTGAACTCTACTCCCTGGGCTACAACACCGCCATTTGTTGCTCGTAAGTAATTGGCAGGGGTACTGACTCCTGGCCAGCCTAGTTACAGCACGACAGCTGTTTCCTGGCAGTGTGAACGTCATTTATCCTCCAATAAGTTGTGCTGTCGTGTTGCATTCGGGTTAGCCGACTCTATGGTGCCTGCAGTTTAGGTGATTCCTATGTGTGCTGTGGGATATGTAAATAAAGGCGGTTTCCATTGTGACAATAGGATAAGCACCCACTGTAGGACTGTGTGATTCGGTAACTGCGGACGGCTTGCGTCCTGTCAACTTACATTTTCATGGGTGCGTTCTTCTACCCATCCGGGGTCCAGTACCGTCAAGTGGTTCTCCCCAGTGCCTTTGGCCTAGGTGCCTCCATCTCCGTATCCGAGTTCCAGCAACGTCTGCTGGTCCTTGGTAGTGCTTTGGAGCACAGGTACCTCCTGCTTAGTAACCGTGTCACAGTAACGTCAGCTGGTACTCGGTTGTGACATTGCCTCTTTTCCTTCTGCTACCCGTCCGGGGTCCAGCACAGTTAGCTGGTCCTCGTTACTTCCATTGTCTCTTGCTCCATCTGATACCCGTCAGGGTTCCAGTAACGTCAGCTGTTTCTCGGAAATTAGACGACCTTAAAGACCACCCAGAAGAAGATGACGACAACAAGGACGACGAGCATGAAGCCAACCAGCCTGAACACCATCACAAAGAAAAAATAAAAGATTACCCAGAAGAAGATCACCAACAGGACAAAGAAGGTTAAGACAAACTACAAGATACAGAACAAGAGACAGAAGAACAATAAGCAAAAGATCAAAAAGCAGAAGAACATGAAGTATAAGACCAAAATGAAGAGCAAAATATATGCTCTAAATTCTAAGCAGAAGAAGACTAAGCAGTGTATGGGGGTGAGTCCGTTCCTCCTCGTGGTGCCCCTGGAAAATGCCTGCTGCTGCTGCAGGCTAAACTGAACACGGACAAATACTGTTGTAATTTAAATCTTTTGTGACAGCAAGAACGGAAGGATGAACAATTCATACTTTTACAGATTACAAGTACAGGAATCTCTGTCACAAATAAGAATATGATGAAGAAGATGAAGAGGAAGAAGATGAAGAATTTGAATATGAAGAAGATTAATTAGTTTAATAATAACAATATGAGTAATGTAAACAAAAACATGAATAGCAAGAAGTTTAAGAAGAAGATTAAGAAGGTGAAGATGAAGAATAATTTGATGAGAAAGATGATGCTGCTGCTGAAGATTATGAAGGAGAAAGTGTGGCACTGGCAAAAGTTAAAAAGGTGAAGAGCATGGAAGTTGTGAAACATACATATTTGCCAAAATAGAAAAAAGGTTAACAACATTGTCAATTTGTTAGTCAATCCAAACGTATTTCCCAAAAAAAATATATTAATGCTATTCCAATGCATTGGGTTAAACATGTATGCCTTTATTGTCTCCTCAACCTCCCCCAATACATTCTACATTAGTCTTTGTTGTTTTCCTTCATGTACAATTAACCAACAAGGCAAGAATGGTTTTTTTTAACGTCGATATTTTGTTCCCATAGACTTACATTGGACTTCCGGAATCGGAATCGGATATTGACGATATTTAGTGATATCGGCGATACAATTTCGATACGATATTTTTAGATATCGAGCAGTATCGCTCAACACTAGCGTGGGGTCCCCCTATTTTTGTTAACCAGCCAGATGAAGCAGACCGCTGAGGCCTGGTTTTTCAGGCTGGTAAGGATCCAATATCCATGGACCTTGCAAGCCTGATAATACCAGGCCACAGCAGTCTGCTTAGCTTGGCTGGTTAACAAAAATAGGGGATCCCCTCGAAAAAAAAACGGCGTAGGGGTCCCCCTATTTTTGTTAACCAGCCAAGTAAAATGCAGACTGCTGCGGCCTGGTATTAAAAGACTGTCAAGGCCCATGGATTTTGGCCCTCAACAGCCTGATAATACCAGGCTACAGCAGCCCCACATTTGGCGCATCAAAAGATGTGCCAATTGTGGCACTTTACCCGGCTCTTCCCACTGCCCTGTCGTGGTGGCAAGTGGGGTAATAAGGGGTTAATGTCACCGTTGATTGCACGGTGACAATAAGCCCGGTTAATAATGGAGAGGTGTCAATAAGACACCGATCCATTATTAATCCCAAAGTTATTAAATGTATAAAAAAAAGACAAAGCAAGAAAAAAGTCTTTTAATGAAATAAAAGAGACAACACAGTTTTCATTAATTTTATTATACACTCATTCCTGCGACGCCATCGATCTCCTGTAAAAAAGAAAAAAAAACAAACCAACAGTATACCACCTATCCGACGCAGTCCATAGTAACGACAGTCCCACGACGATCCAGCTCTGCTACATCGCAATGACAGGCAGAGCCTGTCATCGCGACGCAGCACAGCTGATTACCTGCTTCCCCGGCGGTGACGTCATCGGACTGACTGCTTTACGGCCGGGATTACCCAGCAGTCACTGCAGTTATCGCGAGAAACTGCATGTGACCGCCGGGGAAAGATGATGGCGGCCATGAAGCAGTCCAGCCCGTGACCGCCGGAGATCTTCTGCCAGGTAAGTGCCGCTGACTCCTGACAGACCCGACCGACGGACACTGACAGTGACAGTGACAATCCCGATTCCGGAATCCGATAAGACGAAAATATCGGAACTAAGTATCGAAAGGCCGATAGAGCTAATATCGGCCGATACCCGATACTTGTGGTATCGTATCGCTCAACACTAGTCATGTTACGTTTGCAGAGCCCCTGATGTGCCTAAACTGTAGAAACTCCCACAAGTGACCCATTTTGGAAACTAGACCCCGCAAATAACTTATCTAGATGTGTAGTGAGCACTTTGAACCTCCAAGGGCTACACAGAAGTTTATAACGCCCGGGCATGAAAATAAAAAAATCATATTTTTTCCACAAACATGATCTTTAGTCCCCAATTTTTTTTATTTTCCCAATGTTAACAGGAGAAATTAGACCCCCAAAGTTGTTGTGCAATTTTTCCAGAGTACGCTGATACCTCATATGTGGGGGTAAACCACTGTTTGGGCATACGTCGGGGCTTTGAATAAAGGGAGCACTGTTTGACTTTTTGAACGCAAAATTTGCAGGAATCAATGGTGGCACCATGTCGCGTATGGAGACCCCCTGATGTGCCTAAATAGTGGAAACCCCTCAATTTTAACTCCAACCCTAACCCCAACACACCCTAACCCAACCCTAACCCCAACACACCTAACCCCACCCTACCCTACACACCCCTAACCCTAATACAAACCCTAACCATAACCCTAACCCCAACACACCCCTAACCCTAATCCCAACTCTAACCATAAACCTAACCACAAGCCTAACCCTAATCCCAACCCTAACCCCAAAACACCCCTAACACTTATCCTAACTCTAACCCTAACCACAAACCTAACCCTAATCCCAACCCTAACCCTAATTCCAACCCTAACCCAAATTCCAACCCTAACCCAAATTCTAACCGTAACCGAAATTCTAACCCTAACCCTAAGTGTTATGATTTGGTAGCTGAGGAGAGCAGGCAAAAAAGGAAATACACCAGAGCAGTTGGAAACTATGAGATTGCAGTACCCTGACTAACCACCACAACTAGAGGCAGCCGTGGAGCGTTCCTACGTTGGTCCTAGACGCCTCGTCACAGCCTGAGAAACTAACTACACCTAAAGATAGAAAGAGGAAAGCTATCTGCCCCGGAGCAGATCCCCAAAGAACATAGAAAGCCCCCAAACATGTAATGGCGGTTAGACAAGAAGAAATACTGACACAGACAGAAAATAGTATGAGCAAACGTTGGGGCCCAAACTTACTAAATAGAAAAGGATAGGAAGGGCACTTACTGCAATCCCAAAAAACCCTGAAAAGCACCAACTCTACTAATTTAAAAAACACCTGAGATCACACGACCTCTACCACCTAAATTAGTTCTCTGGTGTAACCAAAAACAAAACAGCAGCCACTGAAAAAACTGGAAAAAGCAAATGTACAAACATCAGTGGCTGAACTGAACTGAGAGGCAAAAGCCCCCAGAGGGGACCCTGAAGGCCCCCACAGAAGTGCAGGACAAAATGCAGAAATCAAGCACAAAAACAAAAAGAAGAAAATGTCTTATCTGTTAGCAGGAGATTCAGACACGACACAGCAGGCTACAAAGGAAACAGGAATCAAGGATTGAGACCAGAACAATTGATCACCGGCAACCCTGATGGGAAGGCGACTCCCTTATATAAGACCAGTCAGTAACACCTGATTCCCAATCCTCACAATCTTCACTGGACAGTCCAGTACCGTTTGTAACCACCAGAGGGAGCTTCTGCTCAGAACTCATTTCCAGCCTATTCACAACAGTACCCCCCCCTTGAGGAGGGGTCACCGAACCCTCATTTGAGCAACCAGGTCGGTCAGGATGAGTTCTATGATACGCACGGATGAGTCTCCTAGCATGGATGTCCGAAGCAAACACCCAAGAATTGGTTAAATGGAGAGGTTATGGTCAGGAAGACAAATACTGGAGTTTCCGTCTAGAAAAACGAGAATTCAATATTTTCTCAACCACATACTCCAGATTGCCCTCAACCAAAACAGGGTCAGGAGGCACAGTAGTAGGAACCACTGGCTCAACAAACCTCTTCAACAAGGACTTGTGGAACACGTTATGGATCTTAAATGTCCCTGGAAGAAGCAAATGAAAAGAAACAGGATTAAGAATCTCCATGATCTTATAAGGTCCAATGAACCTAGGCTTAAATTTAGGAGATGCCACTCTCATAGGAATATTTCTTGAGGACAACCAGACCAAGTCCCCCACTTTAAACCGAGGACCATCAGTCCTATGCCGGTTAGCAAACCGCTGGGCCCTCTCCTGAGAGAGGGACAACCTCTCCACTACCTGGTCCCAAATCTGTTGCATACGCTCCACAACAGAGTCAACACCTGGACAGACAGAAGCCTCCGTCTGTCCAGAAGAAAATTGAGGGTGAAACCCAGAATTACAGAAAAATGGAGACATCAAAGTGGCAGAGCTAGCCCTATTATGAAGAGCAAACTCAGCCAAAGGCAAAAAAGAGACCCAGTCATCCTGATCAGCAGACACAAAGCATCTTAGATAAGTCTCCAATGTCTGGTTTGTTCTCTCAGTTTGACCATTGGTCTGAGGATGAAACGCCGAGGAGAAAGACAATTGAACACCAATTTTAGAACAAAAGGTCCTCCAAAATCTGGAAACAAACTGGACTCCTCTGTCAGACACAATGTTCTCAGGAATGTCGTGTAAACGAACCACGTGCTGAAGGAACAAAGGCACCAATTCAGAGGAGGAAGGCAACTTAGGTAATGGCACAAGATGTATCATCTTGGAAAACCTATCGCAAATCACCCAGATGACGGTCATTCTCTGAGAAACAGGGAGGTCAGAAATGAAATCCATAGAGATATGGGTCCATGGTCTCTTGGGCACAGGTAATGGCATCAACAAACCACTATAACGAGAGCAAGGCTTGGAGCGAGAGCAAGTCCCGCAGGACTGCACAAACTCCCTGACATCATGAGACAAGGTAGGCCACCAAAAGGACCGACCAACCAAGTCCCTGGTACCAAAAATTCCGGGATGACCGGCCAACACGGAACAATGAATCTCAGACATTACACTCTTTTTCCACTGGTCCGGGACAAACAATTTCCCAACAGGGCAGCGCTCGGGCTTATCCTCCTGACACCCCTCCAAAGCCAGTCTCAAATTGGGCGAGATGGCGGAAAGAATTACACCCTCTTTCAAAATAACAGAAGGATCAGATAACTCAGGAGAGTCCGCCAGGAAACTCCTCGAGAGGGCATCCGCCTTAACATTTTTAGTGCCAGGAAGAAATGAAACCACAAAATTAAAACGTGTGAGAAACAAGGCCCACCTGGCCTGTCTAGGATTAAGTCGTTTGGCAGATTCCAGATAAACTAGATTCTTATGGTCCGTAAGGACCACCACCTGATGTTTGGCTCCCTCCAGCCAATGTCTCCACTCTTCAAAAGCCCACTTCATGGCTAATAACTCCCGATTACCCACGTCATAATTACGTTCAGTGGGAGAAAATTTTCGAGAGAAAAAGGCACAAGGGTTACTTTTAGAGGTCTCTGGATCTCTTTGGGACAAAACGGCACCTGCCCCAATTTCAGAGGCATCAACCTCCACCTGAAATGGTAGAGAAACATCAGGCTGCCGTTAGAACAGGAGCAGAAGTGAATCTCTGCTTAAGTTCCTGAAATGCAGAGACTGCCTCAGGAGGCCAATTCACCACATCAGAACCCTTCTTGGTCAAATCAGTTAATGGTTTAACAATAA